>JASCZW010001196.1:0-600000 GCA_034211315.2 Aedes japonicus
TGGTCATACATGCTGGCGAAGGTAGATGATCACAGGGCGTCTAATATGATCCAATTCAAAACCGCAATCAAACGAATGTGGGACGAAATGCCGATGAAAGTTGTGCGTGCCGCCTGTGACGGATTCGGAAAACGTCTGGAGCTGGTCAAGAAGGTTAAAGGCGGTGTTGTTCCAAAACATATGCTGTAGTTGATCAGTATTACATTACAATATAATGGGTAAAGTTATCAATAAAATCTGGACTATCGATTTGAAATAAATAGAGTTTTATTTTGTATGAGAATATATTGGACACGGCGTATATGTGTACTGAAATTTCAATTAATTATACGTTAAGTTTTAACGTAGGACTACCTTTCTCATTTCTATACCGGAAATCATTTCAAAATTTTGAAAAATGAGTGGTTTACGCTAAAGTGAAAGGTTTTTGAACGCTAATAACACTCGTTTGACTGACTCGTCTGACTGACTGTATTTCTACACCATTTCATCAGGACAGCTTACAAATGCTTATGATTAAATTTTTAATTCGACAATCATCAGTATAAGTAGTTCAACTTTTTACTTAAAAATTATCTACTTTTGGTCCCATACAAATCTGCATATGAACAGGTTAAAATATGGTTTTCCCTTTCCGGGACCCTCAAAAACGGGTGTCAAGAGGTTCAAATTGTCTTCTTCTTTTATGTCATTAGGTTTCATTCCTAATAAAACCGATATAGAAACTGCCCCCCCCCCCCGCTCCCTCTCTAGCAGCAAGTTTATTTTGCTTTGATGTCGGTGTCTGGTTTTATAACTCAAGTCCGTCCTCTCTTATGGAATTTGTTTCCTACTGCATTCTCGTGATTCTCTTGTTCGTAGGCAATGCTACCAACGCTAGTATAGAGCACACGATTTGAACCAAAATGATTTCATTGAGATATTCAGGTTCGATTGAAGTTGTGGTTTTCGCTCTCTTGTTGCTCGAAGATTTTTTTTCTATCTCGTCCGTTTTCTCGCGATTGCGCGTCTTGCTCATCTACAAACCAGAAGAAAGCCCTGCAAAGGTTTGAAAGTTTCCTCGTTCGACCTATTGCCGTGGAATATTTATGGCGATCTTTTGTCATCGATAATCCGCGCGGGTGGCATCCTACGCCATACCGGAGGCGGGCACCTTCCGGCGGAAAACGATGATTGTGACAATTAGATTGCTAGAATCGTCCCATATCCGATCTTGTCGATTGATTCACTAAAGCTGAACTGATAACCGAAAGCAATGGATCGAGTATGTAAGAAAAATCATAAGACCATAACCAACGCGGTCCTATGTTAATATTACGGTTATATCCCTGATACAACTCACCTCTATTTTTTTTACTTAATTAATTGTTTTTTTTAGTTGTTTGCAATGTGTACAGTTGCATATTTGTTCAGTGCTACGCAGATACTTAATAATAAGCTGAATACAATTCGTTCAAAGTTAATTTGTAGCGTGTTATCAATGTTTGTATGCGATTCCAAATATAACTTGCATAACTCGTTAATTCAACAATGCTGATTTAAATGCTGAATACAAGATACATATCAAGCTCTTGACAACGTTTCTCTAGTAATGGATGGAACAGTCAACTCATCGTCGATGGTCGACTCAAATTTAACGTAGTTTTTTTTTAATCGTGCATAAAAAAAACTTTGAACGCCCCTCTTTTTGTAGGCGTACCGAATGTTTACTCTATTATTTATTCAGTTGACAAAATGGCGTCGAAGCAGCGTATCAAAATTATGCACGCGCATCAGCAAAATCCAAATTATGCCCACGCCGACTTGGCAAAATCACTTAATATTGCCAAATCAACCAGGACAAATGTTATAAAAGTGTTCGAGGAACACCTGACAACTGCCTGGAAGCTGGGATCAGGTGAAAACCGAAACCAGGAAGCCGTGACCGGAAGAATAGTGGCCAGCATTTTCAAACGTAATCCTAACCTTTCCATCGGAAACAAGTGGGAAATTCGCACACAATAGTACAACGAGCAAAAACAGGCGGACTGTCAACATATAAGGTCCCATTGACACCAAATCAAGATGATAAACAAAAACACAACAGCAAAGTAAAACACGTAAGTTGTACACGAAGTTTTGTTAGGACCAAGCTTGATTACGTCGTAATGGACGATGAAACATACGTCAAGGCTGATTTCAAGCAGCTCCCAGGTCAAGAGTTTTATATGGCTACCGGAAAAGAAAATATTCAAGATAAGACAAAATGTCAAAATTCCCGAAAAAATACTTGATTTTGCAGGCGATTGTGGGATAAAATGCGGAAGCTTCGTGAAAACTGGCTCTGTCAACCAAGATACAGGGTGCGGCAGAAAGTAATGTGAAAGTGTTCAAACATGAGTATTGGGTTAATTCGTGTAGCTAGTGACAAATTTCTGTCGAAAGTGTATTTGTTTATGTTTACTTACAAGTGCTGTATCCAAACATTCTATTTGTTTATTGCAAATTCGTCAAACATGCTCGCGAAGAAGAAGGATCACCAGTTTGTTGCTCGCCCAGTACGAAGCTGAAGAGATTTGCCAAGGTGGTAGGGTGCCATTTGGCAACAGTTTACCGCATAAAAAGTCCCTGCAGGATGGTCCTAAGCAGAGGAAGCTGGAAGCGGACGTCCGCGCTTTGCACGCAACGCCGAACGTGATCAAATCGGATCCGTGCAAAAATTGCTCGCAACCCGGTGCGTGCCATAAGAGAGAACTTGCAAAGGAAGCCAATATTTCGGAGAAATCCATGCGGAGAATCATCAAAGAAGACCTGCATGCATCTTTCAGAGCCAGAGTGAAACGCCACTTGATTACGGACCGGGTCAAGGAACTACGAGTGACTCGTTCCAAGGGATTGCTTTCATGGTGAAGAAGAAAATGATTATCCTGTTCTCCGACGAAAAGCTTTTCAGCACGCGATGCTGATGACCAGCAGCCGCACGGACCGGTTCATTTCACCGCAAAAAATGGAGAACGTTCCGGAAAAAGTGAAATTCAAATTTCAAACCAAACATCTGGCTGGTGTCATGATGTTTGGTTTGGTGGCGTCCAACGGTTTGAAAATGCTGCCTGTTTTCATTGATGCTGGAATTAAAAAGAATGCTTGCATAAACGCCTGTTGCCTCTCATGAAGAAATTTAGTTGTTTCGTGATGTTTTGGTCAGACCTCGCTTCTTGCCACTACGGAAAAATGGCTCAGAAATGGTAGAACGCCAATTGTATGAAAATCGTAACCAAGAAAAAAAAACCCTACAAATTCGCCGGAACTGCGCCCAGTTGAAAACTGCTGGGAAAACCTCAAGAGAACTCAAAAAACAGTTGATAGTGAGAAACGGTTCCAGACAAATTGGCATTCAGCGTCAAATAAGGTGGAAATAAATGGAGGGATTGGCGGGTCAGCCGAACATCCGTAACCATGTGGGCATTGATAACGACACAACGAGGGCCGGAAATTAGGCGACGGTGACGAATGCCGAACTCATTGCGATTCGCTAAAGGCGACATTGCGAAGTCGCTAAAGAAGAACAATGCGCTGGGATCGGAAGGTATTTCGAACCTGCCATCAAGACGGCTATCTTGCTGGCTCCTGAAATCGGCAGTATAGAGCACTGCACGGTGGTGAGTGCCGCGGTCGTCCCCGGTGACAAAAGATGATTCAGATCCTCGCGTTGCTACCAAGGCAGGGCAGCCATACGGAGATCCACCGACATATAGACCTATATGTCTGTACTCAAGAAAGTTATCCTCAAAGACTCAAAAAATACACGGAGGGTATAGGCGGTCTGTCTAACAACCAATTCAGCTTCCGTAAAGGGAAGTTGACGGTGAATGCCATTGTGCCTGTCACCAAGGCGGCTGAAATGGCAATCCAGCGCAAGAGGCGAGGAATCCGTAACTGTGTAGTGGTCACCGTTGGTGTGAGGAATGTGTTCAATAGTGCCAGCTGGGTGGCTATCGTCGACTCTCTTCAACACCTCCAGGTTCCTGGGTACCTGTTCAAGACTCTGGGAAGCAATTTCCAGAATTGGGTACTGGTCTACACTACTGAGGTAGACCAGAAACATGTTCAGATCATTTCAGACGTTCTACAAGGTTCGACTTTGGGTCTGGTGCTATGGAACACGATGTACGATCAGGTACTACTGCTTGAGTTTCCAAACAGGCTGAAGATTGTCGGTTTTACGGGCGACATCCCCCTGGAGACATGTGGTGAATCCATCGAAGAGGTGGAGCTAACTTCATACCATTTTGAAACAAAATCCGGGACTTGAGGCATTTAGAAAATGAAAAGTTCATGGAGTGTCCAAGGCTTTGAAGATGAAAAGGCATGTAAGAGCGAGTTTTATTTTAGCTCACTGGGGAGATCTTCTTTAATTTGTCCACAAAGTGAAGAATGACAGATTGTAGGCGTTGGCAGCATTTCACGGTTCCAAAAGGCGGCATCGGTCATGATTAGCAATAGTGGTAAATTACCGTCATTTTCATTGAAAAAATCGTTAATGTTAACGTTATCTAATATAAAAAAGAAATTTTGGAGGAAGTTTGTAAGTTAATTATCCGGTCAATGTTTGGAAATGACCATTACGTCTTCTAGCAAGATGGAGCACCATTTCACACGACAAATCTTGGACGAAATGCCAATTGAAATCGTGTCCCGTGTTATGGATTTGAGAAACTGTTGAAGCTAGTCAAATTAATTGAAAGCGGCGTTATTTAAAAACACATGTATTAATGTATCTCTGTGAAAATGTCTAACAATTAATGTAATCAATAACAAAAATCTGAATTGCCAATAAGGAATAAATGTAGTTTAAATTTGTATGAGAATATATTGGACACGATGTACTTTAAACCTTAAGTCGAATAAAGTTCACTGTATAGCTCATCAGCAACTGTTATAAGTGCGCACAGCGTCCGATTATGGCAATATGGAACCTATATTCCCATGGAAAACAATTCTTGAGAACAGTTGTACGGCATTTTGGCAACACGTTCACCCAGCGAGTTACGCGAGCTCATGGGGATGCTCCGCCTTCAGACTCCATCCTCCAGCATTCCGCAAAAGATGATTCTTAACATTCGACCCTCAAAAACTCCGTAGGCTCGCAAGTCCTCTTCAAGCATTGTCCACGTTTCATGCTAATAGAGAACAATCGGTCCTATTAGCGTTGTATACAGGACACACTTCGAACGGGAGCTAAGTCTGTTTGACCACATTGATAATACCGCTCCGGATCTCACGGCTGTTATCATTGTCCGCAGTAACAAGTGAGCCGAAATAGACAAATTCGACCACTACTTCGAACTCATCCCCGATACCGCTGCTTAGTCGGACCTTGTAGTGTTCGGTTCCACATGCCCGCATGTACTTTGTTTTGGACGTATTTATTTTCAAAGTGAATATTGGATTCCTTGTAGACCATTGATGAAGCCGACTTCCCACAAATCTATTTGCTAGCGGTGTCAATCACTGGACAATAATTTGAGATACTTTTTAGGCGGCATGAAAGACAGTGTCACCTTTTTTGTTGATGGGACAGATAACCCCATCCTTCCACTCCGCTGGCAGCTGTACGGTATTTAAAATCCTGGCCATCATTCAATGCCAACTTTGGCCAACTTATGCGGGCCAAATATTTTTTAGCAAGAAATTTTGGGCCTAAGTCCCACCGGTTACCGTTATTATTTTTATCGTAAATGACCTCACACGTGTCTCATCGATCATGTGTGCCATACTTCTCAGTAATTAGTTAATTAATTTGCCAAGATAAATAATTTTAAGGATCTCATAACCCGATTGATCAACTTTGAACATTTTCCAAACTAAGTTTAAATGGTAAATGAAACGAATTATGCATTGAGTCAGTAAAAAATAATGATTGAACAAAATAGCCTGCAATATAAAGGATTATCTCAGATAAATTAAAAATACACTTACGCAATGATGAAAATTTTATCGTCATGTGTTTGGAGACAAAAATAAGATTAAACCAAACTAAATGCCCAAAATTAAAATCAACATTAAGTGCATTACGGTGCCCAGGGCTGGAAAATTGAGTCTGAATTAAATATACAAGATTCGTTTCAATATCTCCATCAGCTTCAAACCCAACCGTATGCTGTAGACCCACTTGCCACATTAAAAACGAAAAGCTATTATTGCCATTTGACTAGTAGCGCTAGGTACTACAACCATATCGTATAACCAACAAAGTGCTTCTCATTTCACCCTGGAAGCTTATTCCTTTCTATGGTCCCATTGAACGCATCCAATTGAATCATGGTCTTGCTTTTCCTCCTGCCATACAAACATGTCTTTAGGTCAGAGCTCTGCTGTTAGTACGTCTTAGATCTGTGCTGCTTATGATGGAAATTTTTACTCCTCCCTGTAATAAAAAGCATGAGGAACGGATGCAGTGATGGGCACAGGGCTTTTCTTTTGGGGCCTTATCAGCAAACGAGAGTTTAAAATGTACTAAGTGATGATGTTTTTTTTTCAACGACATATTTTATTCCAAGTGTCAATACTTGATTACTGATAATTTATACAAAAATTTACATCAAAATATGTGACTCCGAAATGGTTTCCTTTTTAGAGAGATGCTTGATAATTATCAGTATAAGACTAAATTGTTATAATATAATAATTAGGGGGCGAAAGGATTATTAGCCTGTACCGGTGCATTTCAACCAAAACCTTTCAAACCTTCAAACCTTTTTTCCTAATGTCCCACTTTTTCATTTAAGCCACATAGTGACTTCGGACGACTTGTATGTAGGGTGATTTGGGGTAATTTGAACAGCTTGCGTGATCAGCTTAGATTCGCTTAGCTAAGGCTGACTGCCAAATAATTGGTTGCTACAACTGTTGTTTAATGCATTATAATCAACTTTCTTTAATTTGGTATCGAAAGGAACCATCGTATTAGGATATTAAATGAGGAATGTAGATTTTGGAAGTATTTGAAACAAATGTGGCAGAAGCCGCCTGTATAACCCTAGACTTAGGGATAATGGACTACTATTTATTTTTGAATGAGATATTCCTCAGAATTGAGAAGTAATTTAGAATATGTTCGACACATTTACATATATATTCTCACTTTCTAGACTAAAATTTTTGCGATGCTTTCCAACTTACTGTACCGTAAAATGGAGCAAAAAGTAACCCTATCAAACACATTTCCAGCTGTACAAAAAAACACTAAGTTCTTTAGTCTAAGACCTCGTAGCGGATGTGTTAGAGGTACCCGAAGTTCACCGTAGATGGAATGCTTGATTTCTTTTTCATTTGATTCGTCTTGAATCCCAACAGGTTTTTGAAATAAAAAAATGTACGACATTTTTTCGGGAAAGTAAAAAAAATCATTTAAATTAAATTTTCACTTTGTATGGAAATATCATAATAGAAAACAACAAGACCAAACATCGAGTTGGAAGGAGAAACCGTTGGAAAATTTTATAATGGCGTCTTAATTAACAAAAAATGGACGAGAGAGGAGCGAATCTCTCATTGTTATTTAGGACTTTTTGAAAAATTATGCGAAAAACGATAATACACTGGAGTCGTTTATTATGCGAGTTTTTTTTACGTGGTGTTCAGAATTCACGCGAGGAGAAACCGTTCACTTAGATTTTGTCATTAACGCGTTTAAATAATCCCTTTTGTTGCTTTTTACGAGGTTTTCGTAAATTACGGGTTTGTACGTGATTTGTAGGAGTTACTCAGTTGTTTTTAAGGATATTTTTTTCAGCGCACTCATTCCTGCGTATAAAGCAACCTCACCCAAGTAACATTGCCAAAACCATCCAGCTTTACTAAGTTTTAAAAGTTTTATGAAAGCCACTAGAAATCAATTCGGTTTTATTATGGCAGCAAGAGATGCCAATAGGTTTCAAATTTTAGTCAGGTTTATAAGAACCTACACAGCTTCTTTACAACAATCTTAAAACCTTGACTTCTAAAATTGCTTTTATCCCTATCAAAGTTTTTAATTTGACTTTGTAAAATCATAAAATGCTATTTTGAAATTCCGTTTTAGGACTCATTCATATTATTTTATAATGGTCAAAAGCATTTTAAAACCATTTTGCTTCCAGTAAATGCATTAAACGGCTAATTGGCATTTTGAAAAGCTACCAAGCGACCAGATAGTTTTATAGTAACCATTGCTAAGATAAATTGGCTTGTTGGTAAAACTGTGATTTCTTGCAATCGCCATATTGGAATGAATGAAATAATTGAAATGTGGAAAAATAAATACACTAAATTTTGAATGTCATACAATTGAACTGTAGATCTGAGGCAAATTTCGGTATTCGTTCAGATAACCTTATTGAATTCCATCAATTTTCAGAAGTTTTTTGATTAATTTATCGAATATATTTCTTTCAATTTTGTTTTTGTTGTTGTAAACTCGCATAATTTCCGAGGCGCATTAATTTTCAGCTCTTATCATGCCAATATTCACCATACAATTAAATGCGCATATGATTTGGAGCATGATATGCTAAACAAAAAAAACTCAATTTGTTTTATATATTTTGCTTTCAAACATAATTTCCCGCAACACTTGAGCTTTTTGCTTAGCCATTAATTACTGTTGAATGAATCAGAAGAGCAGAGAATCGAACAAAGCAGAACAACAAAAACCAACCACGACATCGCCGTGAAGTTTGACAGCTGTGGCCATTCGGCATTATCTTTCATAATAACATCTTTCACTAGAACATTTTCAAAATCTTTATGGTCTTGGAAAGGTTTTATTAATTTGTTTTCACAACCGTCTAAGGAGTGGGCCACTTTGTTTACATTTCAGCTTTAAAGATGCATAGAGGAGGTGTTGGTGGACAAAACAGTTTTGAATGTAGTTTCATCAACATAGCCGGGAGGAGTGCTATACGGCTGGAATAGAAGTGAAATTCTAGGTTTTTTTTTTTCATTAGGGCGAATCTACAATTGAGAGATTCTCTCCGGGCTCGCTCTTTTTTAAGATTTTTTTTATAAAATTATGCCGGGCAAACGCTTGCCGTCCAACTCGCTATCGCTCGTCGGACCTTACTACAGAAAACATCCTCCGTTTGCATCATTTGCCCGGTATAATGCAAACGGAGGATGTTTTTTGTAGTTAGGTCCGACGAGCGACAGCGAGTTGGACGGCAAACGTTTGCCCGGCATAATTTTGTAAAACAAATCTTAAACAACAGTTTGATCAAGCCTTAAATTTTACATGTAGCGTAACTGCCCCCATATTAATCTCATTGTTCCTTTATTCATCTTACGATGAATCAAACAATTGGGCAGTTGAAGGATCGGTTTCGTTTTCTAATAATGTTTGCTAACGTTTAATAACAACAACAAACATTACTAACTAATCCTGTCACGTGCCCATCGTTTAATTTCAAGTAGGATGAATTGCAAAGTGATGAGATTAATATAGGAACATCTTCCCTAGTTCTTCACATGCACAAGTGCTCTTTACCAAATTTATTGGGAAACATTGCGATGGGAAACATCGCAGTTGCGGCATGTTAATAGATCTGAGTAGTAGCGCAGTCAAGGATCGATTTCCCCGTGCCAAAATTTAAAAAAATATTAACCCAACATTGAAATAATTCTGGCATAATTTATGAATCCTGCATATTAGTTTAAATTCCCAAAGTTCATTTCCTATGGACCATATATAAAGTTTGTTGTTAATTTTTCAAACCTATCATGGACCATTGACGATTTATTTATGTAATATTTTAAATAATTTACTGATCATGTGTATATATTTAAGTTCACAAACGTTACATTCTAAGGATCAATTTTACAACTTTAAGGAATGATATTGAACCTTTTACGGAACATTTGCTATATGTTTATGGGTAATCCGTACAATTTTATTGATCATACCCTAGATATATAACGGTACATTTTTGACATTTTATTGCTAAATTTTGTATAAATTATGGATCACATTGATAAAATTTAAGGATCATATCCATTTTATTATGGATATTGACCAGAGTTTAATGGGTCATGAATACGTTTTTTATGGAATGAAATTCAATTTTTAATGGATCATTTCTTCAGTTTAAAGGTGCAAACTTAGTGCTGCCGAAGAGTTTTGCGCGTCGCGCGATCGCGCCGTGCTCGCGATTCATTAAAAAAAAATGCATACACTCAATTGCGCTGTTGTGTGCTGGTGATTCTTCCTCAAGCGAGTCCACAGTGTCGTCGTTCGCAGGTATTGTGGGGGAAGATATTTCCTGCAACCAAGTACCAGTATCTAGAACTAGATTTTAGAAGAAAATATCACAACTGTGAAAAAGTGAATTTTGATTCCGTGTTCTGGATTAGTTTGTAAATTAATCAGTGCAAGAAGAGTGTATCAGACACAGATATCATGTAACTACTGGAAGGTTTCCGACACGTCTGTGACGGCCGGGTCGATGTGGACGAGTGCCGATGGCAGCAGCTGCGGTCCAGCGGGGCTTGGTCATCTAGGATATCGAGGAGAGCTGGTTTGCAAAGCAGCAAATAATTTATTTCTACCATATTTTGAAGACAATATCTCAAAAACATATTTATGTCGTGAAACAAATAAACAAACATATTTATGTCTTGAATATTAAGTGATAGTAATAAAAGCGTCAAAATTATTGATTTGATTTTTTTTCAAAACCTGTTCTAATTAACAGTATAAATTAAACGCTCTTTATTCAATACCTTAGCTCAACTTAATGGTTGTTGTTTTATTTAATATTTGCTTGCTTTTTCATTTATTGTGTAAGGACGCGAGGGAGGTTGGGAGGATTGTTACCATCACTTTAAATTTCAATTTACGAGGATTTAATAATGCAACAAGAGGTAGGTTGGGTTTTCGGTAAGTGAATGGCTGGAAGTGCATTAACTTACTGTAGCTGCTTTTTACATAGTCAATTTTTAATTTAATTTTTGTAGTGTAAAATACCATTTAAATTATTCAAGTTTAAATTTGTATATATAGTAATTGGGACTTTCATGATGTCCTTCTATATGAGAAGATGCATTTTATGATGCAACATAGAGACTGATATGCTTTTATGGTAAGTTATTTGAATTGTAATTTTTTTTGTGAGATTTTTCCTCATTTTATTGCCCACAACTATTTTATTAAGAACAGTAGAAATTTGCAATATCCCAGTACATTTATTAGTGCAAATAAAAACAAAAATAAATGTGTTTATTGAATCTTAAGTTCAGGATAACCGTGTCACACACATCACATCACATCACGACGATGATCACGTAAAAATTCCTGTTTTCCCCTGGCTCCCCTAATATTTTCGTTATATTCATTTTTTGTGTTATTCAGAAATTTCACTGCTCGGTGTAGCTCAAGATCAAAAAAATAGAAAAAACTAGCCTTATTATGTTGATCTTGAGTTACACCGACCAAAGCAATTTCTGAATTATAAAAAAGTATTAAGGGAATCAGGATAAAATGTGTTCTATCTTCATTCACAGAGTGGTGAAACTAACTCCAATCAAGTCTCCAGGAAATTTACATGGGACTAACCTAACTTTGTTGCCTTAGAAACAAACCAAACAAAAAATGTCTGAAAAAAAACGAAAAAGTTAGGGGAATCAGGGTAAAATCAGCCATATCTTCATTCACATGGCCGTGAAACCAACTTCAATCGATTGGCCAACAAATTTTATATAGGACCAGCCTTATTTTGTTGCTCTAGAAAGACACCGCACGAATGAATCACACATAAATACTAGGAAAATTAGGGTACAATCAGCCTTATCATCATTCACAGAGCCGTGCGGTTAATGAAACTAACTTTAATCGATTTTTCAAGCAATTTTACATAGGACTGGCTTTATTTTGTTGATCTTGAGTCAAATCGAACAAAGCAATCTCTGAATAACACAAAAATATAAGGGTAATCTGGGTAAAATCGACCATATCTACGTTCACAGAGCTGTGAAACGACTTGCAATCGATTTCTCAGAAAATCTTACAAAGGACTAGCCCTAATTTGTTGATCTTGAGTAACTCCGACCAAAGAAATTTAAACACAAAACTATAAGGGGAATCAGGTTAAAATCAGACATATCTACGTCCACAGGGCCGTGCGGTAAATAAATTCGATTGCAGTCGATTTCCCAGAAAATTTTACAAAGAACTAGTGTTCGGATGTAGAACTATTTTTCTGTAGCAGCACTTTATTTGTGGCAGCTCAAACTGAAATTTTATATTTTTAATTAATTAATTTTCAATAATCATAATTACAGTAACCTACAAGAAGTAGTCCACTTTTACCCTCTTGTGCGCTATACGACGGTCCTCGATGCCTTTTTCTGCTCGACTCACTTTCCTGGCCGTATGTCGATTTCCTCGCTATTCACCTATTTAATTCTAACTAAACTATATTGTTTTCAATTAATAACCTAATTTACTTACGATTTTAATCGTTTCAATTAATTAAATGTCCTATTTCAGGACACCAAAATGCAGTCACTTTTAACTGTGGAATGACTCGAATGGGCCTTAAAAACAATAATGATTAATTTTAATATACAATTCACTTACTCAATTTTTAAACTAATTACAATAAAATATTCCAAAACCCAGTACAAAACTTAAATTCCACCTTCAATAATAATATAATTCACTGCGCTTATAGAAATTGTTTAACAATAGACTAAATCTCCCTTTCTTCAATTTTGGTTTGTTTGTTTTGATTTTCACCGAGCTGACGGACAATACAAAGGAGGCGCAAAGGTAGGTACGCTAGCCGCGCATCGCTGTGTGGGTTTCGCTACCCAGCGGTGTTAACATTCCCCTGCACGTAACATCCGGTAGTTCCTTTGGAGGTCCCGGATTTACCTTCAGACCTCAATCACCGCTAAGTTAGCTACGGCTCGCCGGTATACCTTTGAGGCCGTTCGCACCAATGCCTGTCTAACTCGTCCGTCTGGTCCCGGAAGCAACTCCTGTACAATGCCTCGCATCCAGCCCTTCCGGTTCTTACCTTCCACAATGAAGACTAGGTCGTTCACCTGCAAAGGTTTCTGCTCCTCGAACCATTTTGATCGTCGGTTTATCGTTGGCAGATACTCCTTAACCCATCTCTTCCACATGTTGTTTGCCAGGTCCTGTGAACGCTTATGTGAGTCTCGCAAGGCTTCCGCAGAATCCACTGGATGCACTACTAAATCTGCAGACGTCACTGACCCTCTAAGGAAATGATTCGGGGTGATCGCTTCATGCTCAGCTGAGTCCTGCGGTACTTACGTTAATGGCCTTGAATTGATCATGTCTTCTGCTTCCGCCAACGTAGTATGCAGGACCTCGTCGGACAATGTTCGTCCATCATTTAGCGCCTTCATCGCTTCCTTCACGGCTCTCACCATCCGCTCCCATATGCCACCCATGTGTGGCGCCGCCGGTGGATTGAAATGCCACGCTGTAGTTGCGCTCGTGACACTAGTCGCACATTCACTGTTCAGTTTCTTGAGCTCGTTGTCGGCACCTACGAAACAAGTCGCGTTGTCCGAGAAAACCTCCCGTGGTACGCCTCGTTTACAGCAAAACCTACGAATCGCCATCAAGCAGGATTGTGTTGAGAGGCTAGGCACTACTTCTAGGTGTACCGCTCGTACAGCCAAACAGGTGAACACGGCTACCCATCGTTTCTCTTTTCTTCGTCCCACCGTTGCTTCAATCGGACCTAGGTAATCGATACCCACCGAGCTAAATGGTCGTAGGTAGGGTGTAACTCGCTGCACCGGAAGAGGCGCCATCCTGGGCACCTGCGGCTGACATCGATGTACTTTACACCATACACACTTACTCGTTGCTTGCCGAATCGCAGTCCTCGCGTTAGGAATCCAGAATCGTTGCCGAAGTTCGTTCATTACCGTTTCACGGTTAGCGTGCCCGTACTTCTCATGGTACGACTGGATCAGCTTCTCCGTAGTCACGTGCAATCGCGGCAAGATGATGGGAAACTTTTGTCGAAAGGCATCTCCTCTGATGTCTCCATTCTACCACCCATACGAAGCACACCATCTTGATCCAGAATCGGTGTCAGCTTGTAGAGACAGCTGCTTTTCTTCACCGTCGCTGAGACTTCACCCGGTCGCTGGTTTAGGTTCTGGGTGAGTGTACTCATCTCATCTGGGAAGGCCTCAAACTGTGCTTGCTTCCACAGAAAGATTTGCGCTCTCCGAAATTCATCTTGCTCGAGTGGACGCTGTACTACCTGTATTGGTGCGATAATGTGGCGTTGTTGGTTGTCCGTTGCCTTCAAGGTCACTACCGGCATCCCTGCTACTTTGCGTTTGCAGTTGTCGATAAATCTGACAACGCATGCCATCACCCTTTCCAATGTCGTCCATCTCGAGCATCGGTCCACGTCAAGTACGCCATGGAAAGTCACGAGTCCTCTGGCTTCTTCGCACGTCTCCTCGATCGGCACCTCCAAAGTCGGCCATTGTTCTTCGAGTTCATACAAGAACGGTGCACCCATAAACCATTCACCATCGCTTTCCAAATCGTTGCTCCTATGCCATTTCGTTAAGATATCCGCGATATTTTGCTTTGTTGGAACCCAACGCCAATCCGTCGCCCGTGTTAGTTCAAGTATTTCACCGATCCTAAACGCAACAAATTGTTTATATTTATGTTGGTCAGACCGTATCCAACTCCACACCGTTCGTGAATCTGTCCACATTACACATCGGTCGATCTTCAGCGAATGCGAGTCGATCATCGTCTGGCACATCCGCGCCCCAAGCACGGCCGCCATCAACTCCAGCCGCGGGATAGACTGACGCTTCAAAGGTGCCACTTTTGCCCGAGACATGGCCAAGGTACACCGAACCACTCCATTGATAACCATTAGCAGATACGCAACACAGCCGTATGCGTGTTCACTAGCATCTGTAAAGATGTGTACTTCGACCGATTCGACTTCTGACGATAAGGCATCTCCGAGGTAACAACGTGGAATACGGATGTTCTCCACTTCCGGTAGCACAGCAATCCAGCGCTTCCACATGTCCCAGCACTCGTCGTTGATAGCTTCATCCCAGTCGCAGCCACTACGCCATAAGTGCTGTACGATGATCTTCCCGTGAATCGTGAACGGAGAAAGATAGCCGAGCGGATCGAAGAAACCCATGACGCAGCTCAACACCGCCCGTTTTGATGGCCGCTTTTCTCCGCAAAGATATGGAAGATGTTCTTGGCGGTGTTGTGTGGAGAAAGAGAATTTGTCACAGTCTGGATCCCAGATTAGACCCAGCACGCGTTCGTGCGATGTGGCTTTGTCCTGGGTTATGTGGACGGCGGACACTGGTTTCTGCTCGCCGAGACTTTGGAGTACTTCCGGTGAATTTGAAACCCAGTTCCGGATCTCGAAACCTCCCTTCTGGTGGATGAACTTGACTTCCTTGGTGCGCTTGATTGCCTCCTCTACTGTGTCGACACTATCAAAGTAATCGTCGACGTAATGGCGTTTAATAATCACCACTGCTGCCTCTGGATACTGTCCCGCGTACTCTTGAGCGTTGAGGTTTTTGACATATTGTGCCGAACACGGAGAGCTTGTCGAACCAAAGGTGGCAACGTCCATGACGAAAATGCTGGGAGGTTCTTTGGGATCTTTCCGAAAGAGGAACTGTTGGAATTTTCGATCTTGAATGATGATTTTCATCTGATGGTACATCTCACGTAGATCGCCGCCTACAGCAATTCGATACTCACGAAATCCAACAATTACGAACACCAGTGACACGAGCATATCAGGACCCTTCAACAGTTGCGAATTTAAGGAGACACCCATAACCATAGCCGCTGCATCCCACACGAGACGTACTTTACCTGGCTTATTGGGGTTTAGTACAACATTCAGGGGAAGGTACCATACTTTACCAGGTTCGGTCGCGTTGAGTTCCTCAGGAGTAGCCAAATGAGCGTACCCTTTCTCCTGGTATTTATCAATCTGCTTGCAGACGTTTGCATGGAGCTCCGGATTCTTCTCCAACTTCTTCTCCAGCTGCTTCAGCCTTCGCAAAGCCATTGGGTAACTATCCGGGAACTGTGGATCATCCGTCTTCCATATCAGGCCAGTCTCGAAGCGGTCTCCGATTCGTTTCGTAGTCTTCTCGAGGATCTCGCGAGCTCTTTTGTCCTCGGCAGACTCCAGCGGAATACTAATAACCGATTCTTCCAGAGCGTAGTGATTTTTCAGCAATTTGTGGAGGTCTTCGTTTGATACTTCATGGTGGAATCCCAGAAATCCACCATCCGTTTCAACATTTGCTTGCTTTGGTCCATAAACAGTCCATCCGAGCTTGCAGCGTACTGCTATTGGATCCACCACTGCACCGATCTTGGCTTCTAGCGGGGCGAATGAATGAATATTATTTAGTCCTATTAGCATCGCTGGTCGTCCATTGTATGACGCAATAGGCAGACCTCGCATGTGCTCGTATTGCTTTGCAAGGTTCCCTGCGTCTAACGCTTGATTAGGAAGCATCAACCTTTCAACGGTGCGGACTGTCTTCAACAACATCTTCTCATCCGCGCCAACAGCTGACACCCACAAATTCATCCGCATTGAATCCTTCTCCACTCTTGCAATATCGGCTGTCCATTTTATTGTTAACTTTTCATGGACACCGAAAACTCCCAAATGATCCACCAAGCTCTTTTCCACCAGGGTTACAGACGCGCCTTCGTCCAAGAAGGCAAGGACAGTGATGGACTTTTCCCCGCAGTGAATACTTACCGGGATCATCCGAAATAACGTGATGTTGTTCGACCGGATGTGCGCGCTGGTACCAATTGCACCATCGATTGGATGGAGAAGTTGATTATGGGGTTGTCTGCAGCCCCCGACGTTGCATCTCAACTTAAACTTACACAGGGCCGATCCGTGTTCGTTCAGACACACGTGGCACAGCTTCCAACGATCTACAACTTTAATCCGATCTGCGTACGCCATGCTCTTAAAGTCCTGGCAATACCGCAACCGATGATCTGTGCGCTGACACACCTTGCACGGCTTCAGATTCCGCTTTTCTCCGATACTAGCTTGATTTTCGGCTTCGCTGTGGTTGAATACCGCTCCCCTCTCCTTCGTCTTGCTTTGGGTATGTCCCGATCGGCTATCGGTATTGGCTTTTCCGGTAGGCTTGACGTCCATGCTTACGTTCGCTTCGCAGGCCTCCGATACTATTTCGGAGAGGAAATCGGTGAATGTCCTGAGGGTCACTTTCTTCTCCCTTCGCTTGTAGCGCACCCACTCGCGCTTATCGTTGTCTGGGAGCTTTTCGACCAGCTCTTGAATGAGTAGTGGATTTATCAAATGCTGTTTGAGATCCGCTGCCTCCAAGTGCTCGCACAGCTGCTCTACCGCCGTACCAAAGGGAATGAAAGTAGCCAGCTTACCGGCTCTCGGTGATTCCAGCCTATGCACTTTCTCTAGATGACTCTTCAGGAGTTGTTCCGGACGGCCGTACAACTGGCGAAGTTTATCAATAACTCTCGGAACTGATTTCGGTAGAAGAAGCTGCCCACGGACCGTCTCAAGAGCCTGACCCTTTAAGCATTCTTGCAGCCGAACGAGGTTTTCAATGTCCGAGTAACCGCAGGCTTCGTTGGACGCTTGGTACATCCCAAAGAACAGCGGCCATTCTTCCGGCTTTCCCGAGAATATGGGCAATTTTTTGCTGACTCCACTTCTAGCGGATAGCTGCGCTTTGGTCGGACCTGTTCGTACCTTCCCCTGCCCGTGTTGACTCGACCAGTCAGAGTTCTTTGATACCTTGCTTTTCTTTGTATTTTTACTTTTCTCCGAGCTGACATTGGATTCAGCATCGGACTCATCGTCGGATTGACTTCCGTCACCGTCGGACTGGCTTTCTTCTCCGTTGTCGTCGGCGTCCTCATCGGAATCA
Source organism: Aedes japonicus (assembly GCA_034211315.2). Taxonomy (NCBI): domain Eukaryota; kingdom Metazoa; phylum Arthropoda; class Insecta; order Diptera; family Culicidae; genus Aedes; species Aedes japonicus. The sequence goes on from JASCZW010001196.1 coordinate 17,968, forward strand.
TCCCGACCTCCTTTCTGGACATCTTCGAGCTTCTGAAGATTCTCCTTGGTCAGCTTTTCAAACTTCGCACTCGGCTTCGTAAATCCTCCAGATGTTCCTTCACCGGTATCGACGGGCTTGGTTGAATGCTTTTCAGTCGATTTCTTCAACCGAGCCATCGCTTCATCCATGGCCTTCATTTCGTCCGCGAACGACTGCTTTCTTTTTTCCATTCTTTTCAGCTCCTCTTTTCGCTGCTTCAAAATGGATTCCTGCATCTTCCTATCATTTTCTTCTTCCTCTTCGCGCAACTGCTTCTCCATCATCACCCGCTTCATCTCGATAGCTCGATTAAACTCCATTTCCTTCTTTTTAAGTCTCATCTCCATTTCCAGCTCCTGCTCCATCTGCCTTTGCTTCTCCTCCATCGCTTTTTGCTTTTCTTCCAGAGAAAGCATACGGTCAGACTTGACGGATTTGACGCTGGAATCGTCACCATTTTTCTTGGTACGATTCTTCTTCTTCTTCTTTTGGCAGGATTCGGCTCCACAGTACCACTGAGCTTCTTTCTTCGCATCGGAAATCCCGACGCAACGGGTATGGTGCCACTGTTGACATCCATCGCAACCGATCATCTCCTCATTTTCGGTCGAAGCTTCCGCGCACGTAGCACAGGGAGTATCTGTAAGGTCCAGAACTGCAGGCATGGGGTCGGTCATGGCGCTTTGAGGCTATCCGATTCTCTTTTACTTCTTTTTGAGAATGTTCGGATGTAGAACTATTTTTCTGTAGCAGCACTTTATTTGTGGCAGCTCAAACTGAAATTTTATATTTTTAATTAATTAATTTTCAATAATCATAATTACAGTAACCTACAAGAAGTAGTCCACTTTTACCCTCTTGTGCGCTATACGACGGTCCTCGATGCCTTTTTCTGCTCGACTCACTTTCCTGGCCGTATGTCGATTTCCTCGCTATTCACCTGTTTAATTCTAACTAAACTATATTGTTTTCAATTAATAACCTAATTTACTTACGATTTTAATCGTTTCAATTAATTAAATGTCCTATTTCAGGACACCAAAATGCAGTCACTTTTAACTGTGGAATGACTCGAATGGGCCTTAAAAACAATAATGATTAATTTTAATATACAATTCACTTACTCAATTTTTAAACTAATTACAATAAAATATTCCAAAACCCAATACAAAACTTAAATTCCACCTTCAATAATAATATAATTCACTGCGCTTATAGAAATTGTTTAACAATAGACTAAATCTCCCTTTCTTCAATTTTGGTTTGTTTGTTTTGATTTTCACCGAGCTGACGGACAATACAAAGGAGGCGCAAAGGTAGGTACGCTAGCCGCGCATCGCTGTGTGGGTTTCGCTACCCAGCGGTGTTAACAACTAGCATTTTGTTATTGATCTTGAGCCACACCGAGCAAATAAAATTGTGAAAAACATGGAAATATTAGGGGAATCAGGGTAAAATCAGCAATATCTTCATTCACAGAGCCGTGCAGTGAACGAAACCTACTTCAATCGATTTTCCTGAAAATTTTACAAAACACTAGCATCATTTTGTATTTTCGATTCCTTAGACATTTTCCTTCAAGTTAAGGTAACATTTACAGGAATCGTTTTACTCCGAGCTGAGATATAGAATTCTTTCGCGTTTCGGGCACTTTTTTCCCACTGTGAAGTAGTTCGAAAATCCTTATCAAATTCAGCTCGACACTCTTCTCCAATTTCCCGATAATCAGTTTAAAGTTTCATCCAAGCTTGTCTACTGTCGATTTAAGCTGGAAGCACAGCCACAAACTCGTTTGTTTTGCAAATAATTTTTTCAACTGCTACGAGCAAAATTTGTTATTTATTTTCAACAACAGAACGTTACTTTTTTACTTTTTTACTTTATTATGCAAAACGCTTATCGTTTGGATACACATGAAAAATTAATTATTGTGTTTCATGTTCATCCTTAATTGACGATTTCCCTCATGCTGGAAAACCTGTTTGACAGTCTCGGAGCGGGTTGCTATCTATGAGCTATGAATCTAGAAATGCCCTCGTTTTTTAAGCAACCGAGTAAAAACAGAGATCTGTATTCATACTCAAATTGGACGCCACCTACATGTGATAACCGACAGGACCAGCTTCTGTAGGTTAATAATGTTGTAAAGTGCTATATAGTGTTGGATTACCTCACCCATCCCTAACTCCACCTCACCGCTCAACTTGTCCGACTCGCAATGCAAAACGATTTTACAGCATCAATTGATTCGTGCGTAATTTATGCACGTCGTTTTGCGTCGTTTTTATGCTCTTTTGTTAGGTTTTAATATGAAAGTAAGTGCTTTTTATTGAATAAAAATGGCAAAATAATGATAAGGCCTGGGTAAATATTGCATTTAAATTATGAACCTTAATGTATTTTTGGTTGTGCTGTCGTGCGTTTTCGTCTTCTGCTATGCTGCGTTCCTGGTGCGCTGACCCTGTGCTGCAACCTGACGCCCCAAAACAACGATGTTGGTGGCAGCAATGCTGGAAAGTTGGCGGGGTTCGATTCGATTTAATAATTTGTCCGCACGGCTCGATCTCGAAGCAACGAGTACTGTGGTCATCGTATTAAGATCAAGACGAAAACCGTGGAGCAATACAGAAAGGATCCCAGCATGAATACAGAAAGGCACAATGTTGATATCCGTGCGTAAGTCAGAGAGCTCTGACCGGACCTCTGAGACCCCTTTGCCGCTTGGGTTTCGATCTCAATGTATTTTTTCTTCCTTCTCGTTCGGTTACACGATCAACGTCTTGCGGTTGTCGCACCTTTCATGTCAAGCACGTTGTAAATTAAGTTAACAACTTGCCCGGTAAAAGGTCAATCGAGTATCAATCAATTAAGCGATTTGTTTGATAAGCCTGTCGTTTCTTTGTATTCTTGTTTTCTCTGATGCTTGAGAGCAGAAATTCAAGCTGACCGAGTTTCCTTGCACCCCAAGCTTCGGGGTTCCGTAAGGTGGAATCACAAATTTTCCGTGCGCCACAACCTATGGTTTGGGCAGGGTGTGTTGCTGTTAATTTGTTTTATTTTTCCTCTACTTCTTCGCTGGGACCACTTACATTAATTCCCAAACGGAACTTATTCACACGAAGCGAAAACAACAGAAAATTCATAAAGGCCTTCCTTTCACTTCTGACCTGCTTTTCATAAGGGCTCGAATGACCATGTGACCAATCGTTGTTGAGATGTTAGCCTTTTGCAGGCTTGAATGCCCCCAGAGGACGGCCAACATGAGAAAACGACAATTTAGCAGGCCCAATCTTGGCTGACATCATTAAGATCCTTATACCACAACCTGGGAATTGTTCAATTTCAAATGAAATATGAATGTTATCAGAAAAAAATTATCAATCAATCGGAAGCGTTATTATTCACATTTTCTGTTGATCTAAGCATACCTCGCCAACGGTACTTAATTCTTAGCTAACACAGTGTGGGATTGCTCTTATATGATTTTTATGCACCTAGAGAATTTGTATTCATAAAAACAGGATAAATATCAATCAATCGTGTAAATTTTCATACTTAAATGAAATCAAGCTGAACAATGCATTAGGTCCTAAGTAACATTGAGAGACTCTCTTCGTCGACTTTCTCTTTGCGTTCCGACGGCTATGTAAAAACATGTTCGAGTATTTTCAACACACAGTAATATAAAGTGTAATTAATAGTACGTTCACACTACAGCTTATATTACGTTATATAGAGTGATATAGAAAACTAGATGTGTAGTTGCTGATATCAAGATACTCTATATCACGCAATATATGCTGTAGTGCGAACGGGGTATAAGGATCCAATACGTCAAAAGCATCAGCAAATCGTTTAATAGACAAACTATTTGCACAAGAGAAAGTCAACGAAGAGAATCTCCCAATGTCACTTAGGACCTAATGCATTGTTCAGCTTGAAATTGAAGTCAAGTTTAGAAAATCGAAGTGTGCTATTGTCACGAGCGGACTTGTTTTCTCTATTTTTACCTAGAACAGGACCTGCCAGCTGTTAGTGCTAAAACATTATCATTTACCTGTCAAAAAATAGCGTTTTTTATTGGTCGCTGTGACAACCGCCCCTACCGCCACCGTCGGGTTATGTTACAAGCAGGCAGCCTGTTGTTGGTTTGGCCGTGTTGCTAGTAGTCACTGCTTTATTTTAATGTAATTTAATTTACGATGTATGTGTTGGAGAATATGGCCGATGGAAACCGTGGAAGACTGGACTAGTAACAGGCATAATATCCATTATCCATAACCTTACGATATTTTGCTAGTGGTCACAGGAGGATCTTCACTTCCCGCTTTGTTCAAGACTGTCTGGAAAGTCTTTTTTCAGTTATATGATTCAAACAACGTTGACCTACACCACGGGATTTTGGAAGGAACTTAAGAACAGTAACGTTATCGCAGTATATGGCTCCTCTTCCGAATTAGTCATACTCATTTGACGACCAGAAACATCTGGTAGGAATGGCAGATTTTCTTTCCCAGCATTGTAAGCAATCCAACGAGCAAATTACTACAATATCAGATTGACATATGACAGTTGTCGACAACAGTGATGCAGTAGATATGAATTACGAAATGCTGCAGGAAGTTTCCGGTGAGGTGCTGGACCGAGGAGAGCTGAATGCGCTCTTCTACGATACGGGCTAAAACAAATCATTAATACCGTGAGTTATGGAAATCAAAAGGTGGCTCATACTATAAAATTATAAACTGTTAGGTTTTTGGATCACTCTTCCTAAAAATTATACTTTCTGGAAAAATAAAGACCAAGAATAATTCTAAGAAGTATTTTTTTTTTTAGTTTTTGATGCCATCCTTTTTTCCCCTTTAAGGCATTTTTGTATTCTTATAGCCTTAAACTCTTGGAACTCTCCATTTATATATTATAATACAATTTTCAAACGTCTACTTTATTAAATATTACCAAATATTTAAAAAATCGACAAATTTTGTTTATTTTTTAATTACTTTTTCGTCAATGCGAAACATATCTGGCAATACTGGAGCGACCCCCATATCATAGCAAACATAAATTTATAAGAGGGCATCTCTTTCTGAACTGGCAGGTCCTGTCCTAGGTTTTTACTAAATTTGAACAAAATAATTCTCTTTGTTTTAGTATTTTCATTCGGTGACTAATTCATCAGTAAATATGGAAATAAACAACAGTCTTTTTCGGTTGTTTTGAAGTGCACCGTTGTTAGAACTTCGTGCCGGAAAATCTCAGTTTTCAATTAATCTCATCGGGCCTGGCTTTGCAAGGATTCTACTCGATTGGTGGAGGTTGGTGGAGGAAACCTTGAAGTTTTTGCAAAGCCACAACTCTGACATTCCGCTGATTATTCCTCTAATATTCTTTTAAGGCGACTATCATTGGTGATCCATTATAGAAGTATTTGCAATTATCTCGAGCAATTCTGAATGTCTCCGGTCCCGTATGTGAAACTGCTGTCAGCTGTCGGCCGTTCAAAAAATGACCTAGAGTGATTACAACCAAATTATTTTGCTAATTATGTCTTGACGAAATTTTTCAGGTAATTATCCTCCAGCCGTTTACATTCATTGATGTTTCGTGTATGATTTTATTTGTTTTTCTTTATAGGAAGGCTATTCGTCATTATGACATTACCTGATACACAATACTCCTCCAACTTTCTCGGTTCATGGCTGTTCCCCACCAATCCTGTGGGCATCTGGTACTCCCTAGATCTTGTTTCACCATCTTGCTCGTTGCACCCCTCATCGTCTTGTGCTAACCGGATTCCCATCAAACATCATTATCGTAGGATAGTTTACCGGCATTCTCGAACCATGACCTACCAAGCGTATTTGTCCAGATTTGACCACCTTACAAATCGTCAGCGAGTTGCGCGAGCTCATGGTTCATCCTTTGCCTGCAGACTCCGTTCTCCGGCACTCCGCCAGAGATGATTCTAAACACCCTTCGCTCAAAAACCCCGAGTGTTCCCAAGTCCTCCTCAAGCTTTGTCCACGTCTCATGCCCGTAGAGAACAACCGGTCTTATTAGAGTTTAATACATTATTAGAGTCTGTTTGACTGCAGTTGCTTGTGGAGCCCATAGTAGGCAGCACTTCTGCTGATAACACTGGTCGACAAAATCCGAAAAAATTCTTAGAACCCAGTGCTCAATGCCATTTTCATTCAACTTTCCTCACAAATTGACATCAAATTTTTAAATTTTGGTGGTTCAAATAACATCCTCATCCTTAGCTTAAATGTAAATGCTCCAGGAGTTATTTTTTTAAATATTTCTTGGTCTTTAATGAGCGATTTTTCGAAGAAAATGTTTCAATCTGACTTCACCGGAAAAAGTTATATCTGTTTAAAAACAGACGTAATCCATCGCATATAGAAAGTTACTTTTTCAGCAAAGTTGTTCAATAGAGCAAAGCATGCATGTGTATATATAATTACAGAATAGTCCTAATCTAGGGTTCCTTGACATATAGAAAGTTGTTGTCTCCGACAAATAAACGTATTTGGAGAGGCTAAGCCCTTTTGGATGGTGTAACTATTAGTACGGTGAACTTTTTGAATTGCCGGTATCCTGAGATCTAGATCATTTATGAACTTACACACTTAGAAAATTTTACAGTATTTGGTAATTTTTACCGAACTTTCAACAGCTGAACAGTTCGGTAATCCGATTTACAGTATTTCGGTAAAATGCGACAAGTTCCGGTAATTTTTTTACCGGAATACTGTAAAATCTCACCGAATTCTGGTAAATCGGATTACCGAACGGTTCAGCTGTTGAAAGTTCGGTAAAAAATTACCGAATACTGTAAAATTTTCTAAGTGTGTACTGTCTTGGAGAAAGTTATTCGGGAAATCATGACCTTTCAAGTGGTCGACTGAAAAGTTCAGAATTATCTCACTACGCTGCGTTAGTGTGCATGTTAAATTACTGAATAACGCGGATCTCGAGATCATTGGCATCCCTAGTAGCACATTTGTTGCCATTTAGTTGAGATAACATAAAAATGACTTGCTAAGTCATAATCAAGTTACTACAACTAATTATGATCGTAGCGTGCTACTTGGGATGTTGCAAGATGGCTTCTTGGGAAAATATGTTCGCTACGTAGCGCGAGTGTACATATATATATATATATATATATATATATATATATATATATATATATATATATATATATATATATATATATATATATATATATATATATATATATATATATATATATATATATATATATATATATATATATATATATATATATATATATATATATATATATATATATATATATATATATATATATATATATATATATATATATATATATATATATATATATATATATATATATATATATATATATATGTATGTGTGTGTGTGTGTGTGTCCCATTTCAGAATGCCTGGTCACTCACGTCCATTCCGAGGTCACTTTCACTTACAACAAGCAACGCATAAACACAATACTTACATCAATTGGGTATTTGTACTATATTTACACTTTCGCAACATGTTCTGTTACGATCATGGCACGTATTTAGTAGTATGTAATTCGTATTTATTTATAATTGCTTGGATCTCACTAGTAATGTTTGATGTTTCCTTGCTGATCCTGCTCCTTTTGTTCCACTTTTAGTATCTTTTTTCGTATCTTCCGCTGAGAGATTTATTGTTTTTTCTGTGCTCACTCGATCACTCACGCCGCGAATAATCCATTGTCTTCAAAGCTAGAATGTTCCTAAAATTAAATAGGCAAAATCACTTCACGCTAAAAGATTTCGATAAAAGTATAGCATCTAGGGTTACCATTCACATTTTCATTTCATTTCTGATTTCGTACTTTTTATTCATTGTTAATTTTAATTATTTTTAAACAAACGGAATCAATTGGTTGATACATCAAACCTTCATTTCCGATTAATATGAATAATGGATCATGAGATGAATAATGGAACAGTTCCTCTGTCTGGTAATGCTTTCCAAAAGTGTGCTGGTTTGTTTTGATTTGATTTGAAACTATTTCAACTGATTCTATATGTTCAAATGCAGCATTTCTACTATTTGCAAATACTGTAATTGACCATTGATCGCCATCTCAGAAATATAATGTTTATCGGTAAGAAGTACTAGAGGATTATCAGAAGCACTTTTGGGCTACATTTCCACTGATCTGGCAACACTAGTGTGCTTCTTTCGAAAATTGTAAAGAACCAGACCAGCCTTGGGACCTGGTAATTGAAGTTAAACTACCTCAAGGTTTTGCCAGTGCCCAGGATGCGTAGCGCGAGCGTACATGTGCACTATTTGTATCACTTGTACTATGAGATCCAGGCTAACTATGAATTTCCTGAGTGGGGAGTAGAGTCCGCCGTAAATTCACCAAACTTTATTAACAGGGAGTTGGCAATTCCACTCTCTCCATCCAAATCACTTCAATTCGGTGGCCTGGTGGTCCCTTCCCTACCAATTGCATTCAAATTATGTAGGAAAATAAACATGGAAGATAGTATTAATTTATAACTTAGTGAAGCGCAATGCAATATGGTGCTCCAAAACATCTCCCCTTTTAATTGAGAAATTAAAAAAAAATTTACGAGAAGTTGAACAGTTCAAGCAAAGGTAACGTACCACAAGCCGATATGTGCAGAGACCTTGAAGGTAACCTTCTCACAGGAGAGTGCGATTGAAAGGTGGAAGCCGTACTTTGTTTGAGATGATAATTCTTCGGAAGCTAATACAGAGCTACGCGCACTATATTTCACCGGATCAGCATGGATTTATTCCCAAACGTTCGACATCCACTAATTTGACGCGTCAAGCAACTCTTTCTTGTTTATGCAACTCGGTAATCAAGTAGATGCTATTTACACGGATCTTTCCGCTGCGTTCGATAAAATGAACCACCAGATAGCAATAGCGAAGTTTGATAAGTTAGGCATGAGCAACAACTTGCTTAGCTAGCTGCGATCCTACCTGACCAATCGTAGTGTGTCCGTCAGAATCGGTGATCACGTTTCGTCACCATTTCCAGTTTTGTCCGGCGTGCCCCAAGGCAGCCACCTTGGGACGTTTTTGTTCCTGCTTTTCATGAACGATGTCAATCTCATCCTCAAATTCCTAAAACTTTCATACGCTGATGATTTGAAGCTGTTCTACGCGATAAAGCATCCACGAGACGCCGTTTTTCTGCAACAACAGCTGGGGGCTTTCGCTGAATGGTGTCGCATCAACCGGATGATATTGAATGTGTCCAAGTGCTCGGTGATTTCATTTGGCCGTAAACGTGAACTCTACCAATTCAGTTATGCTTTGGCAGGGTTTGAGCTGCAGCGTGAAACGACGGTTAAGGACTTGGTGATTTTCATCGATTCCAAAGTAACTTTCAAAGACCACGTAGCATACTTCGTGTCTAAAGCATCATAGCAGTTAGGCTTCCTGTTCCGTTTTGCCAAAAAAATTAAGGATGTTTACTGCTTGAAATCGCTTTACTGCACAATCGTCCGCCCTATTCTGTAATATTGTTCTGTTGCCTGGTCTCCCTATTACCAGAATGAAATCCAGCGTGTTGAGGCTATCCAGCGGAAATTCATTCAATTTGCCCTACGTCATCTCAGGTGGAGAGACCCGTTCAATCTACCCAGCTAAAGCAGTCGGTGCCAGCTCATCAACCTGCATCTACTTGATGGAAGGCGTAACGTGGCAAAAGCCGCGGCGATTGCCTGCAAGGGAACAATAATTGTTCTTCACTGCTCAGCATGTTAGACACCAACATACGCCGCCGTAATCTACGCGCACATTCGTTCCTGAGCCTTCCCGCGGCAAGAACCAACTATGGACTTCATGAGCCAATGCGCAGCATGAGTCATCTTTTTAATAGTTAATATTAATGTACATAGAGAAACAAATAAGTGAAGTTTTAGACGTGTTTTTTGTCAGTTTGTTTAATTTTGAGATTTTAGTTTAAAGATGCCGGTCATTTGGGCTAATATTTACCTGTTGACTGTAATAAACAATAATAATAATAATAGTACTTTGACGAGCACCTGAGCGGTAATGTTACAGTGAACGACAGTGGCACGGTAATAAATCTAGGAACACGCGCAGAAGATGACAGGATCCCGACCGCAACCCATCAGGAAGTTGAGGAGGAAATTGGTCGGTTGAAAAACACAAAGCTGCTGGAGTCGACCAACTCCCAAGCAAGCTATTAAAATACGGTTGTGAAGCACTGGCTAGGGCGCTACCCTGAGTAAATGCCAACATTTGGGAGGAGGAATATTTACCGGCGGATTGGGTGGAAGGAATAGTGTGCCCCATCTATGAAAAGGGCGACAAGGTGCATTACTGCAATTATCTTGCAATCACGCTACTGAGCGTCGCTTACCAGTTGCTCTCCCAAATACTATGCCGCCGCCTGTCACCAATTGCAAAGGGGTTCGTGGGGCAATACCAAGCGGGATTCATGGGTGCCCACGCCACTACGGACCAGATTATTGCTGCAGAAATGTCGCAAATATAACGTGCCCACACATCATCTTTTAATCGACTTCTAATCAGCTTATGATACAATCGACCAAGAGCAGCTATGGCAGATTATGCACGAGCATTTACGGATTTTCGGAAAAAACTGACGCGGTTGGTCAAAGCAACGATGGATCGAGTGGTGTATGTAATCCGAGTATCAGGAACACTCTCGAGTCTCTTCGAATCTCGAAGAAGGTTACGGCAAGGTGAAGGAGCTCATTTTTGTTGTTTAAAATTGCATTGGAGGGTATGGTTCGAAGAGCGGAGATACACACGAGTGGCACGGTCTTCAAGAAGTCTGTGGCTTCGCCGACGACGTTGATATCGTAGCACCTCTCTTTGAGACGATGGCGGACACGTACATCAGACTTAAGGCTGAAGCTGGAAAGATTGAGCTTGTGCTTAATGCGTTGAAAACAAAATACATGAAGGGAGGAGGCTCACAAGAAGACAATGTTAGCTTCATAACACGAGCTCAGATCAACGGTGATGAAATCAAGGTATTAGCCGAATTTGTGTGTCTGAGCTCATTTGCAACCGCCGATCACAACACCAACAGAGAAATATAAAGGCATATTATGACTGGAAATCGTGCCTACTTTGGACTCGGAAGGACGCTAAGATCGAACAACATGTAGTTCGCAGAGCTACATAGTTGGCTATCTACAAGACATTAATTAGACCGGCCGTTCTTAAAGACCACGAAACATGGAAATTGCTAGTGGAGGACCAACGCGTCCTTAGAGTCTTTGAACGGAAGGTGCTGCGTACGATCTACGGTGGAGTGCAAATGAAAGCGGAACGGGAAGAGGCGAATGAACCACGAATTGCATCAGTTGCTGGGAGAACTTCCCATCGTACACATGACTAAAAACGGTTGACAACGATGGGCTGGGCATGCCGTAAGAATGTCGGACGACCTGTTAAAATGGTTCTCGAAAACGAACCGACGGGTACAAGAAGAAGAGGCGCGCAACGAGCAAGGTGTTTCAAGCGAATTTTCAAGCGAACAATCCAGGTCGTTTGAATTTCGCCGTATACCCGGGGTACGATTGTCACGAAATCCAGCTAATTTCTTTGCTGCGCAGATTCTATGGACATTATCGGCTGATTATTTGGGACGGTGGCAGAACTATACACCCACCTGAAACATGAAGCAAGAGAACTTTGACTTTTGACAAATGCATCGAAAGCAAAGTACAGTGTTGCGATAGACGGGGATTCTTTCGATATTGTGGATGAATTCGTTTACCTTGGGTCCTTGCTAACGGCAAACAAACACGAAGGCGAATCATCAGTGAAAACCGTGCTCATTATGGGCTCCAGAAGAAACTGTGGTCAATAGAGTTGAACACCCGCACCAAATGTACCATGTACAAAACGCTTCTAAGATCGGTGGCTTTCTTCGAACATGAGACTTGGACCATGCTCGAAGAGGACTTGCAAGCACTTGGTGTATTCAAGTGACACGTGTTTAGGGCCATCTTTGACAGTGTGCAGGAGAACGGTGTGTGCCGGTTGAAAAGGAATCACGAGCTTGCTTAAATCCAAGTATTCTGAAGGTGGCAAAAGCTGGAAAGTTATGCTGGGCAGGACATGTTGCTAGAAGGCCGGATAACAACCCTGCAAAGCTGGTGTCCGCTTCACAAGAATCCGCTGGTACAAGAATGGAGCGATGCAGCGGTGAAACAAATATTGTGGCGTCACATTGCTGATGATGTGTTATCTATATAGATGTGAACAACATAAATAAATAATACCTGTGTTAAATTGGATACAGGAAGATGTTGAGCTCGATCAAGTCAAGTCAACTATCCACTGGCTAATGACTCCAACAATTAATCGTTATTGGTTACGTTCATACAAACAAACAATTTGAAGTGGTTAGGACTATGGGTCTGATGCATGATGAGTATCGGATTAATTGCCAACAAACCAAAAAATGACAAAAACACCGAATACCGAATCAAGATTAAGCATCAATTGCTCTTTATTATTCAAAAACGAAGAAAGTTGATGCAGTGCACGAGTACAATATCAGTCCTCACAAAAACTGGAAATAAACTGATGTACTTCAACCGCCACGCATAATCAACGATCGATGGGCAACTAAAATTCCATCGTGCCACGAGCCAACATTTTGACGAAAGCGATAGGTCAGTGTTTTGGACCGGATTTTTTCCTGTTTGTTTTCATTATCAATGTATGCGCGTGCACCGGAGGTTATCTGCATTTTCGGCCTAATCGTGTGTTTAGTGAAATAAATTTGAGAATCGCCTTTCTACTGGTTTGCGTTAGGTCAAGATCATGTTCTAAGAGTATCGACACGAAACTTCAAATGACAAATCGTTTCCTTTCTTTTCAGTGATTGCTTACTCCGTGCATGTAAGTTAATTAGTCAGCATTCGTTATGTTGATTGAAAAGATCGCTATCATTCGAAACAAGCGTAACTCTGTATCCCTTTTCACCTTTTCGATTATCGTTTTGATCTTGTAGGAAGGCTTTTCGCAGTGTCTCCGCCCCATCCTTCCCAGGTTATTTTCAATTAACCATCCATGCATGTTTCAAGATATTTGAGACTGACGCCAGCTTATTAAAATGAATAAGAATAAAACGAACAGCCATAAGAACCATTCATAAATGCTTATCCCTTGGATTTCATGCCCACATTGGCGATGTGTCGCTGTTGCTCTTCGGCTGTTAACGTGTGTGCATCCGGCACCGCTTCGCTACAATTCTTTGAATGCACGGAAAACGAATCATTGGTGATGACAGCAGGCATTGATTTAATCGGGAGCAGGTTGGCATCACTTTTTTAAATGAACCGGGTAGGAGAAAACCATGCTTCGAATGCAATCGAATCTTAATTAATTCTTCGCTTTAAAGTGATAACTATTATGATCAGCACAAGGGTTGTCCAACGATTTTTCATGTTCGTGTGTGATGTACGGCAAAGTTTTCTGTAGAAAAGAAAACATGTAATAGAAGTGAGAATTCGATTCCCGGATGGGAAAATTGGTTGTTTTAAACAGTGAAAAAATAACCAACAGTAATGATTAAAAAAAAAAGGCAAAATAAATACGTAAGCGAAAATTACTAATTATTCATTCAACGACGCAACGTTAGGTTTTCTGTTATAATGACTGGTTGGATGTCTTTAGGGTAAGGCACTAGTCAGACGCAAGCATTAATAGAGTTATGAGCGTGTTGCGGACTAAATATTCAATCACAACATTCTTAGTATGAACACAGAGAACAGACATCCAGGCTCGAACATTTTTTTCCACTTGGCTATGTAAATTTTTAAAAGCAAACCGTTGAAAAAACAAAGCCGCCTAGTCTAGGATTCATCAAACTAATATTGACAGAATATCAAATCTCTAGGCGAGCAAGTGGCGCCATCAACCTACGATTCACTAAAACTCACGGAAATGAGCTGTTAGGGAAGGTCCATTAATTATGTCAAGCCGTAAGGGGGGGCGTGACAACCCATTCAAAAAAATAGAAGGTCCATACAAAAAATGTAACAAGGGGGGGGGGGGCTATAAAACATCACTTTTTACGTGACATAATTAATGGACGTTCCCTTATTTAAAAAAAGCAGTTACTGAAATTTACACACGGAGGGTACTCCAGCTGTGAATGTCTGTTGTCTGTGGTATGAACAGCGGATGGATAGTCCTGAAGAAAATGATTTTTTACTAATAACGTAACGCACACCAACACAATCTCAAATATTGTTTAAAAATAATATAGCGAATCAAAACAACAACAGAGATCCTAGTACCGAAAGGTACCGAAAAGCGCAAGAATTATTGCAAGGTGCAAACTACAAGCTGTACTTTGGACCTAGGGGTTCTACAACAGTGAACCAATTTCAAATCGCAAGATAAATATTGATTGTTGGTATGAATCAATTGCCTGATATGAACTTGTAAGATACAAAAAAGTTCAAAGTCCATTAGAAGGTAAAGTGAATATTGCTGAATTTTGCTAGTGGAAAACAAGCGTAAGGAAGATCGTGTGAGCGGTGTCGATGACAAAATGGCGGCAGGAGTGAAACATGGCGGAGAACGGCAAATTGATACTCAGGCTCGTACCTGTCTGATCTGCTGGGTTGAACAGAAAACGTGGCGAGGTTAATTTCCACTTGACGCAGTTTCTGTCAGGTCGTGCCTTTGATGCTACGGTAATCTGCACATATTCGGAAACACGATATCTCCTCTATGCCCGGAATGCGTAGACGTCGAAGAGACACCGAAGCACGTGGTGTTTTGGCTGCCTATGGTTCGTCTCAATGCGAAGCGCGATGATTGTCATCAACGGGGCAGACACCATGACGGACAACGTCGTCCACATAATGTGTCGCGTTGAAAATACGTGGAAGCATTGAAGATCAAGCGAACGATTGAATTAAGCAGAGGATAATCAGTTTCGAGGAATGTTCCACCTTCGAGGAACTCTCCGTCGATTTAGGACAAATCCGCCGCCGGGGATTGCTCGAGTCGTTTACAGCGTTCATAGGAGCTGAACGGCTCGCCGTGATAAGGTATCGAATGAATTTCCACTTTAGGGGACTTGCTGGTGTAGGGTAGATTCATCGTCGAGAACTACTCGAATTGATTGTGTTGAGGGTAGGAGCTAAAGTCTCAGAATTCTAGAAGGATCTTATTGAGAGCCTGTAGCAGCCAGCTCTAAATTATTAGAATTTCACTGCAAATGGAGAGAAGACCGTGGGTCCAACAACGCCGATGCATAGATCAAGAGCACGTGTTCCACGAGGTACACGTCTCTATAGGTACGCATAATGCTTCTAGCAGCAAAACGGTACTTCCGATCAAAGCCAGTTAAAGCCGAAAACTAAAGAGAAATGCGTGAGCACAACCGGCTTCTAATGAAGTCGCTTAACCGTGACCGTTATACCGAATTCTCAACAGCTGAACGTTCTGTAATCCGATTTAACGAATTTCGGTGCAATTTAACAGTGATCTGTAAAAAAATTACCGGATTTCGGTAAAATTTTACCGAAATCCGTTAAATTGGATAACCGAGCGTTCAGCTGTTGAGAATACGGTAAAATTTTACAGATTTCTGTAAAAAAATTTAAGTGATTACTCTCTCTCTCTCTCTTAGCCTTAGTCACACACACATACACACACACATACACACACACACACACACACAGGCGCGGCAGCAGCAACTGGGAGGACGCGTCCAGGGGCTTACCGACACCCCAGCCTCCGCGAGCTTACAAGGCGAGAGGTTGAATTACCAACCTACTCAGTAGTGCCAACCGGCATATTAGGATCAAAACCAGTGAGGTCCTAATTTACGGCATACTGGTCATAACATCCAATAAGGATACGATGTTTCTCGACGGACTGGGCTTGATGCGCTGGGCTGGTAGTCTGCAATTCTGCTTCCTCAGTATGGAAGAGTGACACCTTCCAAAAATGGCAAGTGGACTAATGGTGTGGCTGCCCCCGTCCCAGTAAAACCTTGGCAGGCCTCCGGATACGTTTGAAACTTGTCACCTTAAGTAGTGGGTTGTGGGTTCCTGATTTACTCCGATCATGCTCTGAACACGTGCCATTAAGACCACACCCGCGCTATATTGACCTACAATACGTCTGTCGGCAAGGGTAGGGGTCAAATGATAATTTGAAAAATAACTAAACTCATTGGACGATAATAACCATATAATTTCTCGATAGTTTTTCGATATTGTTGCTTCAATCAATTGGAGGTTTTTGCACAGCCAAGTCAATTTTCAAAAACATCTATAATAATTAAATATGAATTCCCAAACAGACCCTCAATCATGTACAACGCGATAAGGATAATGATTTCCAGTTGGTCGATCATATCAACACAATTACCACTGCCAGCGCAACCGTTGCCTTTTCATCATACCAACATTCAAACCACGCGTCTCTTTCTGGGGCCGCCAAATAATGTTCTAACATACTATTTACGCCGATCCACCGTCCCATTAAAGCTTGATTCAAAGTAAATCTGGACGCACGGTTTAATACACCACCGCGTCCCTAACAAAAAAAAGTTTGACAGGCATTTATTGATGTATTATTGACGAATAAATTGGTTTTTCTCGATTGATCGACGCACCTCGTAACTACGGATCATGTAACTTGAGAAAAGAAAATTAATTGTGCACAAACATCTGGGGAATCTTTCGAGGTCTGCCTCAAAAATAGCAAAAGTGTTGAAATTCCCAAAGTCAACGGTGTGTCTTGTAATCAAACGTTTCAAGGATACTCTGAGTGTGGATAGAGCACAGCGTTTCTATCATAAAAGTGGCTTTAGGGACAAAGAGCTTAGGAGAAAGGTCTTGAGGTACGTGAAAGGCAACCCAGGTGTCTCCATACGTGATTTGGCAAAGAAATACGAATTCAACGTTTGCACCGTGTGTAACATTTTAAATTTTCGTTGCTACTTGGGTTGAAAGGTTGCTCTACGAAACTAACAAAAGAAATGTAACATGTTGAATCAGATAATGCATACTCATTCTCTTCGATTTTCGGCTAGGCTTTGACAGAGAATCGCTTCTTCCAATCCTTTGTCGCCTCTTTTCTAATACAGGCCTTTTGAAAATCCTAACATTTATTACACACTAGCTGAACCAGGTGCAAGCCTTGCTACGCTTGCAACTAAATGAATGGAAATTTAATAGAAATATTTTCGCTTGCTAATGCGTGTAATTTCCGCAAAATAAAACGGGGGTCGGTGTTTTTTTATTTAACCCTTCGATCGTTAGTTTCTACCATGATTTTTCGTTCTGTGTAGAAGCATTTTGTAGGCAAAATATTTATTTTCAAACTACGCCGTATCCTGTCAGTTTGAACGGCATTTTCTTTTGAATAACCTAAGATTTACTTCTTGGGCATAATGTTGCACTGAGAGTAACTCAAGCATGCCCCATTTTTGACTAAATAGGGGTCCAAACTTCTTTCAGAACATGGATCTTACCCGAGAAATACACATTTTGTGTTTAAGTTGCCTGAATGATTTGCATGTTTGGTTGAAATTTGTGTTTCATTTGTATGAGCGCAACCCCCGCAGGAGAGGGGTCTTAAACCACCCTAGAAAAAAGTCCTGCCTCTAAAAACCCCCAACTGATAAATTTAGTTTCATTTGTTTGATTAGTTCTCGAATTATGCAGAAAGTTGTTTTTCATTTGTATGGGAGCTCCCCCTTCCAGGCGGAGAAGGAGTCTCGAACCATCAAAATAACCTTCTCCAGCATCAAAAAATCTTGCATGCAAATTTTCATAACAGTACGGATAGTTCTCATGTTTGGTTAAAATGTTTGTTTCATTTGTATGAGAGCACCCGCTTTCCAAAGAGAAGGGGGATTTAAACTGCCGTAGAAACATTTCTTAACTTCAAAAACCCCCAGATGCCACATTTGGTTCCATTTGCTTCATTAGTTCTTGAGCTATGCAGAAACTTCTCTTTCATTTGTATGAGAGCCATCCTTTACAGATAGGAGAGGGGTCTCAAACCACCATAGAAAAAAAATCTTACCTTTAAAAACCTCCACATGCCAAATTTAGTTTCATCTGCTAGATTAGTTTTTTGGTTATGCATATATTTGTGTTTCATTTATACGGGACGAAGGAGGAGTCTCGTGCCTCCAAAAAACCTCACATGCCGAATTTGGTTCCATTTGCTTGATTGATTCTCGAGTTATGCAGAAATTTAAGTTTCATTTGTATGGTAGCCCCCTCTCTAGAAAAGGGAAGGGTCTCAAACCACATAGAAACATTTCTCGCCTCTAGAAAACTTCTCATGCCAACTTTGATTTCATTAGCTTGATTAGTTCTGGACATATGCAGAAACTTCTGTTTCATTTGTATGAGAGAGAGGGCTCTCAAGTGGGGGCTTCCAGAAAAGAAAGGGGTCTCAAACAACCATACAAGCATTTCTTGCCTCCAGTCAGCCTCGCATACTAACTTTGGTTTCTTTGCTTGAATAGTTCTCGAGTTATGCAGAAATGTGTGTTTCGTTTGTATGGGAACCCCACTTTTAGAGTAGGGAGGGGTCTTTAACTAACATTAAAAAACTTGCCCGGTCCCAAAAACCCCTCCACACAACATTTCACGCCGATCGGTGCAGTAGTTTTCGAGTCTATAAGGTTCAGACAGACAGGCAGAAATTCATTTTTATATGGACTATTCATAAACCACGTAGACTTTTATGGGGGGGAGGGGTTATCAAAGTCTACGTTCCATACATAATTTCAAAAAAATGTAAGCATTAAAGTCTATGAGAAGGAAGGGGGGGTCTGAGATTTTTAAAAAAGAGTCTACGTGGTTTATGAACAGGCCCTTTATAGATTGCTGCATAGTCCTACGTCACCTACGTACAACCCAATTAGTCTGTCCCTTGTAATTTTTATAGAACAAATTTTCACGTATAGTAACATTCAACGATCATCCATGTTGACCATTAATTTACTGTTTTCAACAACAAGCTGTTATTTTATTTTGTAGAATATCATTGCTACAATTCGATTAAACGAGCATTCGTAAGGTTTGATAGATAGAAAAAACGCTGTTGTTTTTTATTCATGTAATGTTAAGTACGACGCTCTTGTAGGTGGGTTTCCCTTCGACACACATTTATATCAACGGTGGTTTCCGCTTCCTTCGTATCTACCCTTACCAAAAGCAAGCAAAAATACAGCGTCGCACAATGAAAACAAAGTAGAAAATACAAGAAAAACATACGAGAATCGCTTTTTACTGTAGACAGCAAGCTATTCTGCAACACCGAAGAAGAGGAAAAGCTGGTTTGTTTTTCTTTCATTTTCAGTTTCGTTTTCATTTTCTGAATCGAAACAGCACCAGGCTATCTCCACGCTGCTGCCTGGTTTAGTGAGTCGTCTACGGACTTGCGTTCCAGTTAATATTGTTTTTTTTTTGTGTTATGCCGACCACAAAGACTTGTGGTGGATATTTTTTGTTCTGTTTGCATTTAGGAAAAACATAATCCATGCATTTAACCATTCCCTTAACAATTCTCTAAATAACAAATCTATAATAAATATTCTTATCGGGTCATGGCGGAAACAAAATTTTCAATAACGAATGACCAAAACATGACCTAAGCTAAGCTCTTATCGTGATGGTTGAATATTCGGCAATGAACGACTAGGAAAAGCAAAAACGAGCATGATAGGTCAGGATTTCAATTTGTTTGATTCAAATGGTGTTATATTTGACCAACTCTAAGATCAATCTACATTCTTGATAACAAGAAGATACATGTCTGTAACACAACCGCTTAGTTTCGAGCTTTATAGGATGAAGTATTGCGATCCACTAATGTAAGCTTATGTAATAATATTTCTTGCTTCATCACCTCATTTGTAAACCATATACATATGCCTTCGGTTGTACAAGCTGTTAAATTTTTCACTTTCATGGCTTGTAATTCGTCATTTCAAATTTCACACCTCGCTGCACCATGATCGATACTCCAAAGTGAGATTCAGATGTGCTCTTCATCAAGCGCTCGGATTACGAATCGATTCGATAAAAAAGGAAGATAAATAAATCTTTATAACGTGCGAGTAAATAAGTGCCCATCCGTTTTTTTTTTTTTTTCATACAGACGCACTGGTGGATTGTAAAAGTGAGAAATTATTACAAAGCAACACGAAGAGTAGTAACTGAAATGGATGTCAAATTCAACATGAGCAGTACTTCGACATGACGCATGACCAGCCAGCTCGACATATATGAGCTCTGATCCTTGTTTTGTTTGATCAAGTCCTAATAATAATCAAACGGGAAGACGTTCTAATGCACACACTTTATCCACGAGGTTGCCAACATACTAATCATTTTAATCGGGTACCCAGATAATTTTTCCCTTTGCCAGATTTTCGTGGAACATTCATTAATGATAGAAAAACACATGATTATGTGATACACACATATGAATAACCTCTGAGGCACAAGATGGGTAGCTCATGATAGATGAAGATAAGATAAATAATAAGAATGCTACACATATATAACACATATATAGTGCGTAAACGAATACCCTCTTGATCAATGGTCTTAAAAACTGAACAATGCGGTTCACCTGTTGCCTAAGTAGCGAAAGAACTCTCCCTAATAAACAACAACAAAAAATGTAATATCAAATAACTGGTGTGACAATAAATTCGGTCGCATTTTCAATTGCCCTTCAACTACCGTGGCCTGCAATCGACATGAAGACATCCTTCTGTAGTACCCATCTGCACCGGTGTCAAGCCCCTACATGAAACCCTCCCACCTACATTTGTTCAATAAGACAACAGAAGTCAAAAGAGAAGCTGCATAGGTAGGTTTGATGTGTGCAGTGTGTGCAGAGCAGCTCCCCGCCCGAATGTGATACGATACAGCGACTGACTAACAACAGTCAGCGTCCACCGTGGCGGCAACTGGCTAGCAGAAGCGCCCGGCACGCGGGAAGGAATAAAATGTCTAAAATAACAAATCGAATGCGCATGGGCAGAACAAGCGCGTCCAAACGAGCAAAAAAGCAAACTGCTTCGCAGTAGCTGGTGACGGTCATGAAAAAAACGAATTTGTTGCACAAAAAACCAGGACCAAACACATTCAAAATCTGGCTGACTGGCGGGTTGCCTGGCGTGTGCATACCGTCGCACATGCTGGCGAAGATGTGTTGAGTTGAGATTGTTTGGCATTGATGGAGAAAGAGAGCACGCGTCAGCAGCGGCGGCCAAGAGCAAGGAACTAAAGTGCAAGTGCAAGTGCATTCGATTCGCGAGAGAGTGAGAGAAGCGATTGAGTGGATCGCGAAATCGCGTGGAGAACTCATTTCCCCTGCTTGAGTCGAAAGGCGATCGAGAGTGGCTTGCATTGTTATCAGTTACACGGTAGGATGGTATTCAGTAGGTGAACGAGTTTATTTCCATTCTTTTGGAAGCTTAATTCAGAAATCTTGTTTCGGTAATACAACGATAACAACTGACTTGCAAAAATTTAAAAATCCAAAGTATTGCTGTGTATCTACGACTTCCTCTGACAATTTGTGATACCCAACAGCAATCTATAACTTCTATTCAAGTTTAAGGGAAATCCATAATAGTCTAGAATCCAAAATTGAAACAAATGGAGATAATATGACTATGTAACAGTCACCATAAATTAATGGAAACACATGATAGTTTAGTCGCATAAAGGTTGTATGGAATTGCACCAATTTTAAATGGCTGTTAGTTTTTTTTTAATAATCATTTATTTGTACAGGCTCAATCGAAACAACTTTACAGAGCCAAATTTTCATATTTTTATACATTATTTATCTTAAAACTAAAGTTAGGAGGAAAAAGCGGCCGTCTCGAGGTTAATAGGAATTACAAATTACGGATGGGAAAGAGGGTAGGAATTTAATTTATGGTTTACATAACACATTAAATTTAAATTCTAAATTATCTAAACACTTATAACTATACAATTTATGGTTTTCTTTTGACTTGGACATTTTTTGAAAAAGAAAAAAACACACATAGCAGTTGACTTTTACCCGTTGGTTATTTTCTTATGAAATTTTGGGTGGAATTAGTTCAATGTGTATTTGTTCACGTTGTGTAAGTTTTACTAGAAGATGTGCACTCGTTGTGAAGATGGAGTCGGAAGAACAGCAGCGGCGCAAAGAAATTTTGCGCACGTACCTCGAAAATCCGGATCTTTCTCATCGTGCCATCAGCAGGAAGCTGGGAATGGTACATTCTACGGTGTCTTGTGTTCTAAATCGGTACCACGAACGTTTGACCAGGGATCAGAAAGAAAAAAGTGGCAAAAATGAACGTATAGTGTTAAGGATCACAAGCGGGTAGTACAACCTTTCAAGAGGAATCCCAACAGCTCAGTTTGAGATGTGGCAAAGAAACTGAATCTTACCAAAACTTTCTATCACACCAGATCTAAAACATGGTCGCAGTGATGAAAATACCCGAAAGAAATAAAGAAAAAACTTTCGTGCAAGATGCTAGAAAACGTGAAGGACTACACACGTACAAAGTCCAAACGGCGCCTAATCGCAATGAACGGCAGAATACGGTATGCAAAACACGTGCACGGAAGCTCTACTCCCAGATGTTGACGATACCACATTGTCTTGTTATGGATGATGAGACGTATGTAAAAGCAGACTTCCGGTAGCTTTCGGGGCTCCAGTTTTTCACTGCTCATCATAAATTCGATGTCCCTAAGGACGTTAGAAAGCAGAAGATGTCAAAGTTTGCCAAAAAATATATGATTTGGCAAGAAATTTGCTCGTGTGGAAAGCGAAGCACCCCATTTGTGACAATTGGAACGGCCAATGAGCAGGTGTACCTAAAGGAATGCCTTCAAAAGCGTCTACTTCCTCTTCTGAGGTCACACGATGGTTTTACGATTTTCTGACCGGATTTAGCCTCGTGCCATTACTCGACGGCTCAGTTGTTCAAAAGATATGATTTCTTATAAAAGTTATTTTCGGAAAGAGTCGACAAAAGTCGACAGTCGATTTTTAGAGCTGCCCTGGAAATCATCACCATAAAATCTCTGGATCACAATAATAAAAAAAAACGTTAACAAAGATTTCTTGTAAATTGATACCTCCTGAGACCGACAAAAGTACGTAACTGGACAAAAGTGTTAGATTGATTTTATTTTCTCGTCTCTTTCACCTTTTTTTAGGCTCTAAAGGACACTTGCGTGTGTCGGTCTCAGGGCACCAAAATTTTCATGACATTTCGATTATGTATGTAACAGTTCAGTGTCCATAAGATTTAAGGCATGGTACCTACTGAAAACAAGTAATATCACGTCTTATGCCGCAATGATAGTCATTGTATGATTTATTAAATAACAAAAATAGATGTGTTTCAAATAAAAGCGAATTTGTTTCCTCAATTCAAAATAAAAGTAGAGGAAAGGTTTGTAAGATGGAACACGATCCGTTTTCTGTTCGTAAAATGTATATTTTTATTTTTTCGCGGTTCTAAAGACATCTTTCGAAAGAGGAACTAAAAAGCTCTAACTTTGCTCAAGAAATTGATTATTTAGAGTCATCAAAAAATATATATGGCCTATTTTCGAAATCCGTCGAAAATTGCTATTTCAAAAAATGTATTGTTATATTTCAATTTATTGCTGATTCCATGGCATGTCCAAATATAAAAAATCTCACTCATATGTTTGAAAACGAAAACAAAGTCTTCTATCTTACGAGCCTAACAGTCCATCGTCAACCATCGCCATAAACACAGACCATCAAAAAATTGTTTCACTTTACGATTTGTTTGGAAATTCCTTTGGATCATAAAAATACACCAAAAACGCTAGCCAACCCAAATGTTAACCTTTTGATATCGATGTAAAATTTCCACTTATTAAGCACAAGAAATAATTGCTATTTTAATTATGCCAACAGTTTCGAACATTGACACCTGGAAGAGCTAAATCGAATGAGTGTATTCACTCCAAAACCAAAGGAAAATTAAAGAATAGTAAAAATATTAGGTTTTTTTTTCATTGACGTATAAGGGGGCGAGGCGCCAGGTCACCAGTATGAGTACAAGAACTCAAACCTTACATAATACATCAGGGGATAGTTGAATGGGCTACGCAACGTTTCTTCCCATGGGGGATTTGAATTTTGCGGGATACACTATTAGTGCACACTAGAAGTGTACAATGATATTGCATCACTACCCATAGGATTGGGAGGGGGGGGGATAATTGTTGGCATGTAAGGCTGTAGGGAGAAGAGTATACATCAATCATTTGCAAATATAATCTATTACCTTGTGATTAACTGTCAACGATATCTTCCAAAATACCTGTTTTGCTTGATATTACTATAATTCAGAACTTGTTCTCTCGATTCAAGATGAGATTTTGCTTCTTATTTGGGGGGTTGGTCTTGAAATTTGGTTTGAGTTCTCCAGCAAAACTTCTTTTTGATGACAAGGTAAATCGCTCATTGTCGATGCGTACCTTAAAAGATTTTGATATGTTGAGAGGAGTACTTATCTTAATTTTTAGCTTGCGTCTGTTATGACTAGTTCATTCGTTCCGTTTAATGTTTCGTTAGAAACAGACAGGATTTTTCATCCAGTTTCGGGGGTTTTGTCTTGAATTTTATTTGAAATTCTTCAATAGGACTTCATTTTGGTGACGTAGTCCATCGTCAATTGCCGATGCGCACTGTAAGAACTCCGCTTCAAAACTCGGTATCTAGAACGAAGAAAGCAAAATCGCCTCACGGTAGAAAGCTTTGATACAAGCATAGCATCTAGGGTTACCATTTCCATGTTCATCTCATCTCTTAGCAATTCGCACAA
This sequence comes from Aedes japonicus, assembly GCA_034211315.2. Taxonomy (NCBI): domain Eukaryota; kingdom Metazoa; phylum Arthropoda; class Insecta; order Diptera; family Culicidae; genus Aedes; species Aedes japonicus. The sequence goes on from JASCZW010001196.1 coordinate 42,919, forward strand.
TTTGAAAACGAAAGATCGACGCGTAACCATCGGATTTCTAACTTTTTATTTAAATTTAATGTTATTTATTTTTGGAAGTTAAAAGTAACTTAATAACAAAAGGAACAAATTCATTCACACATCAAACTCCGATAATTCCGAATATTATGAATAATGGATCATGAGATGAATAATGGAACAGGCTCCCCTTGTGATAATGCTTTCCAAAAGTGCGCTAGGTTGTGATAATAAAGTATGCAGATTTTTCAACTGCGTTTATATGATCAAGTGCAACATTCCAACTATTCGCAAATTCTGTACTTGACCATCGATCACTATCTCATTATAATAATGTTTGTCGATAGGAAATACTGGAGGATTTTCAGACGCATTTTTGGGATGCATTATCACTGATCTGGCAACACTAGTGTGCTTCTTTCCAAATTGGCAAAGAACCAGACCAGCCCTGGGACCTGGTAGTTGAAGTTAAACTACCTCAAGGTTTTGCCAGAGCCCAGGGGGTAAAAATATTAGGTTTTTAAAACAATAAGGTCAGCGCGATAGTGTTTTCGCTGTGAATGTCAAAAGTGGCGGTGTTCCATCTCACAAGCCGTTCCTCTTTTACAATTAGTTTCTGTGTCTGGCAACACAGGATTTTGTTCTTTGAACTATTTCCCAAATTGTGTAAACAATTTAATGCAAATATAAAGATTATTGTTATGTTTGACAACGCAAAAAAAAACATGAAATTAAGAAACAATGGTAAAGTGTTACCGTCCAGTAAACAATGAAATCTGATTAAAAGATAAAAAAGTTTTTTGTTAGTTTAAGAAGCAAATGTTTTTTTTTCCGGCTGGGTACATTTTCCAAATTTTTACCCACATATGCTCTTATTCAGTTATAAATCTTTGATAGACACAAGAATCATTTGTTGGTTCTCTGTGTAATTACAGCTGATCTGACAATAACGTAGTACCAATCTCGGGCGTTCAATCATGCCCATGTAGTCCACTATGTTTCGTAGTATTTAACACAAAATAAATAGAAATATTCACCAACTTTGCCGCAATCCGAAACGAAAGGTTCGACGTTTGATTAGTTTCAATATATTAGTGACCTTCACCGGATCTACTGTCTACTGTTTCCTGCCACTACCATCCTTCCAATTGCTAGTGCTGGTAATGCTGTTCTTAGGTCCTTTTCAGCGGTGTTCTATTGTTTTGGTCTAGTTTTATAACGGTTTCAAAAATATAGACCTCCAAAAATGAATCAATTGTTTTCCACTTTCACCGCCATTGTTCTGAATTTTGTATGTTGGCGTCAGTGTGTTTTTGTTCTAGAACTTCGCCTACTTTGCTTCAATTAATTCAACTCGTTCGACTTTTCAAAATTCTTCCAAGAAGTCTCCGAGTTGCACCAGTCAGAAAGTGAGAGTTTATCCCGATCTTTTCCTCCTCTTGTTGTTGGTCAAGATCAAGATGAGCGATAGTTACACACAATTGTGTATTCCGCGGCTGATACGTGACATTTTATGAATGACAATGTGGACGATTTGCTTCTTGGTAAATCAGCCAAATATGGTAAATAATTTCCTTGGGTATTTCCTTTTTATGTTGGAGCTACCATAGGCGTAAATATTATGTTGAGCTAGAGGAAGACACGGTACTATCTTGTAAGACATAAACCATCGGTAATGTGTTGAGGAATCAACGAAATGTTATCGCATGTCCACGGCTAACGGACAAAACCAGCACCAGATTTTTTTTCATCAATGTTCCGTTTTTTTTGTTTAAATCCCAATAATCTCATTTTTTTACACCCGCCGTGTCCCTCACGACCTATTGAAAATTTGCTCTAGAAATGTGTTTCAATAATACTCGAGTAGACGTATCTAATTCTGTAAACAAAGAGGGGAAGTAATAATCAAACGTAAATTTCTCAAAACTCTCAGCACCCTCACGAAGAGTAGCATCACCGTGAGGTTAGGGAAATGTTGTTCCTTGTGTTGGTTACCCTTGTTTGCGTAAAAGTGCTAAGGGTTTCAAAAATTTATCGTTGAATGCTACCTCCACTCTTGGTTTACAAAACCAGATACGTATGTTTGAAAAAGTAGTCGAGAATTCATAAACTGAATATTACTCTGACTATGCTAAGCTTAATAATTTCTCCAAACTTGTATGAACAGAAGTTGAACTGAAGTTTTGGCTGAGAATATTTCAAGCATGTCTCAACGTATTGCTGAAATAACCTGTAGTTGATACGTTTATTAAAAACGCAATTGCTTGTTGGGAGATCTTGTATAAATTCTGCCGCCATAACTAAGCAATGTAACGCATACTTCGACTATCCTTACACAAATGAAAACTGTTCACTGTTGTACACTCCCGTTTCATTTTGCAAAATTTTTGTGTATTTTGCTAAATTTTTGTATACTATCTCTTTTTCTCCCACGGAAATGTTACTCAGTTTTCGTAAAAAGTGGATCTACTCAATTTAATAAGTAGATCCACTTTTTACGAAAACTGCTTAAGATTTCCGTGAGAGAAAAAGAGATAGTATAAAATTGTATTGAAAAATGGAGTAAAATGAAACGGGAGTGTATATTTTCAACTGTCAAAACCAAATTTCTATCATTTTCGTTTTTGAACCTAGGTTGGAATTAGTTTCAACCTGCGTTACCTGAACTTATTGTGAATTCCTCTACGAAATACGTATTGCCAATTTTGCCAAATTGCCAAAAAAAATGCTAGCAATTCTCAATATTTTTAATTTTCTCTATTTAACTCTGTTGTTGAAAACAACCTATATTCACTTAAACTGCATATCTGATGTTCGTTCAAGAATAACTTATTTTTATGTCTTCAATTAAGTCATACTTTGAATAAACCCATCAGCTTGTTCTCCTATTCGTTAATAGAGCATCATTCCGCCAGACGGCCAGACTATGAACTGGTGTTTTGGAACAAGGGCAGTAGAAGAGACAAAGCTGAGCTGAGCCCGCTGCATTCCGACCTAAGCTTTAAGCTTCGTAGAATCGATGTTTAGTAAATTACCAATCTATACATATCACTATCATGCCTCATCATTGCTCTTCAGTAGGGCTCACCCTTGTGTCATCTTCTATTGCCATGAGCAGAATGTCCACAATGTTTTCAAACAAATTGGAAGCCAAACTTATCGAAACCCTGGCAACCGATAAGTGCCGATGAAGATTTAGTTGATTTTAAGCTATATTGAGTTACTCGCGAGCCACTTGATGCATCAAAGCAACTCAGAGTAAAGCTGTATAACCCCTAGTCAAAAAAAAAAATTATAGAACGAACTGGATTCCTTTCCTAATTTGGTGCAAAATTAAACAAAGCATATGACCGTTTTTTTTTATCACAAAATTTCCTTCGGTCTATTTAATTGTCAATATTTAGAATAGACAGCGACCGTTGAAACGACCTAAAAGTGAAAAAAAGAAAAAAGTAGAGTGTCCCATACTTTTTTTTACTATTATTCCTGACCTGAACTGGGGAAGCAAGCATAATAAGTTTTTAGGTTTCATATGGATCATTTAAAACATACCTTTTCTAAAAATGATATTTTAACTTTCCAGTACCTTTGCATGGGTGTTTGACTCATTTGCAGATTGATGACTCATTTCGCGGGTGGGGACTCGTTTTCCTATTCAATAATTGAAATAACAGTTTGGTCGCCTTTTAAATCATTGTGTTAAACCAAAAAGTTTTTGTTTTTTAGATAAAAGTATAATTTTACTTAGTCATTTGATAAGACCAACGGTTAAGCAATCGGAGTATCGGCTCGGTTCTTTCAAATATAAATGATAAATTCAGTGACAAACCGACTACTTATTATTTTATTTTATTTTTCAAATAATTTATGTTGTCTGTTGACAGTTAACTAAGACCATTCACGGTCCATCTCTCCCTAACAGAACGTTCTGTACCGGTACAAGTGTAATCTTAACAAGTTCAACCCTCTGAGTGAAGCGCATCCTTTCATTGAGTTCCTCCAATCCCCCTAGGCATGCAAAGCAACAAAGTGTAGGTATCTCTCACATCGGTTGAGGCGCAGCAGAACCCGTGAGCATCATCCCCAATAAATGCCGGATTCGCATTTGCGAGATTTGTCATTCTCCCGCTCTCGCGGTTACGCTTGGATGTTGGACGCGCTCCGCTGAGGCTCCAAAACAACCATGCCAATACTAAAATAGACAACAGAAAAACAGTTTGTAATGTACTCTTTATCCGTTCGGTCGCCGGTCTCCGCAGAAACATTATTATTTTGTTCATCAATGTGCGCCAAACCAACATTGCAAAAAAGGTCCACACAACGCTGAGTTTTCCTTGCATCTTCTTTTGTGTGTTTAAAATTTTTCCTGCCCCGTCATCTCGCCGCCGTTTGTCGTCGAGTTTTTTCGCCTTCTGTTTTTCCAACGTGAATGATGCACAAAGCGTTTTTCCACTAAGAATAAATAACACAAATGAGAAAAAGAACAAGTTTTGAATAGGAGTAAAAAAGCTGCAGAAAAGCGATTTTCTTTTGTTCGAGGGTGAGCGATTTTCTTTCTTACTTTTTGAGGCCATGTAGAGAAGAACGACTCGAGACATTAAAAAGGTCATGTGTGTAATTTACCGAAATGAAAACCTGAGCTAATGAATCCAAGAAAGTGTCTCCTGGAAATGATTACGATCTGAAAAGAACCTTCCCGCGGGATGATCATCTTTTTTCCACGGGAGGAAAAAGCGAAAACAGGCGACTGCAGATTTTCCGCCTTCGATAGTTGATTTTTCCTGCAAGAATCCAGGAAGATTTAAAACTCACCTTCCATCACTAACATCACTAAAAAAAATCCGAGTCAACCAGTGGAAAATATTTTTGTATGCGTCTTGCGATACGGATGCTGCTCTCAAGAAACCACAAAAAATAAGGAAAAGTGTGTGGTATTTTCTGGAATTACCAAGCATGTGAAATAAAGTGCGACAACCGAACATTTGATTGTAAGTTATGATTGATTGAAAAAAAAACCTCCCCAAACATGGATTGAATCTTCTCCAACAAGTGCATCTCCACGCGCGTGGGAACAAAACTTCCATTCCGCAATACGCAGAAGCTACACAACGAAAATGTGAACAATTGATAAAACCTTCTTCATCAGTTTTATTTCTAATTAGTTCGTTTTAAACAGTTTGGAAACAACTAAAAGTACATATTAGTTTTTTCGGACACTTTTTATTTTGTCGAGTGAACAATTTCTGCGGCCAAAATTGACTTTTTCGGAACAAACAAAAACTATGTATGTTAGTCTTTATGGATTGTAAATACAATTTAAAAAAAAAGTGCATGTGTAAATGAAAACATAATTAATCAAGAAATAATCAAGTAACTTTTGGATTATAAAACAAAGCAACATAGAAATCATAAGTAACCGGCAGTGTGTGTGTGTGTGTGTTTGTGAAGCAAGGAAAACAATTTCTCGTGAACGTAAGGAAGTGGGGACCGTGAAACGAGACGAGAAAATATCGATTTTGTGTTTTGAGAAAACAAATCAGCTGATAAGTGCTTGAGGAGCAACGGACGGACCAACGGGAGGTAAGAATAAATTAGCATTCTCGATGTTTTGAAGAGGTTTAGGAAGTGTTAGTAGAAGAAATGTGTATCGTCGTGCGTTCTGTCTTTATTTTAAGAGATTGATTTGGTTCTTGAAATGACTGCTGGTTATGTTATTATTCTACGATTGCCAGCCTCGCTACGATGGCAATAAATGAAAATGACGAATGCTGTAAATGCCTGATTTTCATGCATTTTTTATATACATCCGGTACTAAAAATTGATTTCCAAAATCAAAACAATACTTCTGAAAAATCTCTGCAATCGTACAGGAAGATGAACTAATTTATAAATGTTTGTTAATATTGAAGCAAAAGTGACTCATTAACCTCAAGCTAGCCACGAGTAATTGGCATCCCTCTTTTACTAATAATGAAATGTATCAACAGTATTGAATATCGGCTCCGTAAAGTGTTACACACGCATGAAGCTAATTTGCCACATATGTCGTTTTCTTCTTTCTTCTTTCTAAACATTGCAAGTATAGTGTTCATAGCATGGAGTTAGAATTTCACCTTAGTGATCTAGATACTGTTTCACATTATTTAAGAGCTTTCGATGCCTGTCCAATATTTGTTGTGGTATAATTCCTATTCGAAATACTCCTATCCCAGACAAGAAATCAAACGTGTATGAAGTCCAACATGGATTTACATATGAACTAGGTTTCGGTAAAGGGAGGTTAAACTTCTTCATAGAATACTCAGAGAACTAGCAAGACGATGGCATAACTTGCCATTAGTTCACAAAACAACTCGGGTTTGTTAAGGTGAAGGTTGCTGAAATACAAAAATGGCATACACAGATAAAAAGAAAGAAACATCGAAATTTCTGCGTTATCTAATGCGCGTATAGAGAATGCTAGATTTGGCAGAAAATAATGGGATATTTCATGTAAATTTTAGCCAGATAACGCCTGAATCTAGTCCGTAGTATGAAAGATTGCCAACATTGTTGAATGAGGCATGAAAGATTTCAAACAATTTCGTTGTTTACGCCTATTGGCTTGGAATTAAAAAGAAATTTTAGGCGCTTGTTAAAATTCATAATTTTTTTTTGTGTATACTATCATATCTTCGAAGGCCCAAAGAATTCAAATATTCAACTTAAATAATAAGGATTCTTGCCATGGGGGTGACTCCGGCTTAGTGGTTATCATCCATACCACTCACGCCAAAGTCTCTCTAACTTGGACAGCAGCTCACGAATCACACCCGGACAAGTTACGAAAATGCCCAAATGGTGTTTGAGTGACAACGACGGGCCCGAGACTGAAAATCTCGATAATCAAGGAACAAACAAAAATGATTCTTGCTACATTGCAGCCTACAAGTCTGACTTTCTCAAAAAATAAATTTTAATTTTAGTAAAATTTTCGTCCGGAGATCTGCTTATAATCCATTTTGACATATGTTTCGTCATCGATAAAAATCAAATTTCGTCATCAAAATGCGTCAAAACTCGTTCGTATGGTAATCGTGCTCGTTTTTTGGCCATTTAATTGTGTTTCAGGGAGCGATTCGGATGTTTACTGGCACAAAAAGACTTATGACCTTCACTTGAAAGGATGTTACGCACGGTGCAAAAGTTGGTATCGTATTTCTTTGCCAAATCACGTATGGAGGCACCTGGGTTGCCTTTCACGTACATCTACACCTTTTTCCTCAGCTCTTTGTCCCTAGTGTCACTTTTATGATATATACTCTGTGCTCTATCCACACTCAGAATATCCATGTAACGTTTCGTTACAGGACACACCGTTGACTTTGGGAATTTCAACACTTTTGCTATTTTTGAGGCAGACCACGGAGGATACTCCAGATGTTTGTGCACAATTATCTTTCTTTTCTCGAATTCCATGGTTCGTAATTTTGAGATGCGTCAATCAATCGAGGAAAACTTTTCACCAATTTCTTCGGCAATGAAACATCAACAAATGCATGTCAAATGTCAATGTTTTTTGTTCCAATCACCAAGGACGCGGTGCTGCGTTAAACCGTGCGTTCAGATTTATTTTGAATCGAGCTTTGTACAAATGCATGTATTGGTATTGGCATAGAAAGCTCTCAACTGAAACTGTGTTGAAATATTTCTAGAATTAAATTCATGCCTTCCAAAATTTAAACGGGCCAGGTACATTGGACTTGATGGTGGCCAGTTTTGTATTCCTGAGGTCTTCACCTTAAACGCTTGGGATTGTCCCAAAAATATGACAGAACTTTTTTCAGAACCGGAAACCTACAAATCGTCCTAAAGATGTTGTCTGAGCATTTCAAAAGTACCAGCTTAAAACTTCCAGTTTGTCTACAATCTTCTGCAAAGTTTACGGACACTCCACACTACGTATTTCACCGTACATATTTTAGCATGAACGATGCCATTAAAGAAATGCTGTGAGAATTCAAAAATGACTCAATAATACCTGATTATCATCTCTTGTCATTCGGTTATTAGACGCTTTCATACAACTGTTTTTAGTTCCTGATACCACCATTATGGTTTGAAACTGTACTGAAGTTGATTTTGAATTGATTGATAATTGAATAAATTAATAAACATGATTTCATGGAAATTCTCCTTTATGAAAGTTCTTTCAGCATACACTGGTAGGCAGAGTAAAGTGCCACTTCATAATTTTTTTTTGAATTTCTCTCATTTATCTGGTTTAAATTCAAGTAAACATACTGTAGTCTTTTTTGATATCTTATTTTTTATATGCCTTTCAAGTTTTACCTAAAGAATAATAATTTAAAAAAGTGTTTGGCTTAAAGAACTAAAAAAACAGTGACAAAAATAAGTGCCCACTTGAAAAATTGAAATGTTTTCGATAAGTTTCCGTCGAAAGATCACTCGATTGTTTATGTTTTGATTTTTTGACGTGTTTTGAAGCAAACGGTTTTTAAGACGGGATGGAAAATCTGCAACCAGACTCCTGAAGAACTCAGGGTGTGGAATGAGGGACCCACTAAGGCATGTACTAGAAAAAAATGCACTATTTCTATCCGTGTGTAACTTTTTTGTCCGTGGGTAAAAATTTAAAATCAGGGTATAACTTTTTTGGAGTGAATTGTTTACATGTAAAAAATTTAGTAACAATTGGTTCAGTGGTTGTTGAAATGTCATCGAAACAAGAAGAAAATCGCCGGAGAATTTTGCGCGCCGCCATGAGATGGATCGGAAGACAACTGTGTCTCGGGTGGTTAAATCATTTAAGGGCCTGCTCATAAACCACGTAGACTCATTTTTGAACATCACAACCCCCCCCCCCCTCCTTCGTAGACTTTCCTACATAAATTTTTTTAATATTTGTTGGAGCGTTGACTTTTGACAAGCACAAACCCTCCCCCCCCCAGAAAAGTCTACGTGGTTTATGAATAGCCCCTAAGGAGTCCTAGACAACCAAGCGGTGGGCTAGAAGTGGAACAAAATCGAAGACAGCTGACTCTGTGAAGGCCCGGAAGGTGTTGGATTATTTCAACTGTAATCCGAACCTTTCAATTCGCGACGCGGCTCTGAAGGCAAAGTGTTCCGCCTGGTTCATTCAGCGAACCATGAACCAAGCCCAGCTGTGTATTCAAGGTCCGCAAGGCACCGAACCGGCATGATCAACAAAACACGATAGCCAAATCCCGCGCAAGGAAGCTTTATCGAGACGCAAAGCAGATACCGGGGCTGGAGTTCTATGTTGGTACCATCAACAGCGAAACTTACCGCACCGAGTGCTTCCAGAAGCGTCTGTTGCCCTTCCTGTGGTCCCACGGAGGCGATACATTATTTTGGCATATTTGAAAAAAATAATCGAGCGCATGTTTTCCCATGTGGAAAATGATCTCAAGGGTCCATCAGATGACATACTAAAATTTCAGATTTTTTCGTTAAGGTTTAGAGGTGCCGAAATGGGCCTAAGTGCAAAATGTCGAACGGTAGCAAATATCGCTCAAAACAGATGCATCTATAAGTAAACACGTAATGTTGTTACCCTGAAGGGCAAAAATTTTGTCGGTTTTGCGGTATCTTTCAACATTTTTGAGATATAAGCGTCAACAATGAATGTGTGTTTGCACTTACGCCAACATATTTGAACTATCACAAGCAACATCTTTGCTGTACAAAATTATATACTGAAAAAAAAGCAGAGAGAAAGAGAGCGAGAGATCAAGGGAGATTGCGAGAGAGAATGTTCTTATAATTGAGAGTGTGGATCATGGATCTTGACATATTTAAACGTGTTTATAAATTGATTAATATTGAACTCATAATATTACTGATAACTGATGAGAATTACGAATACTGATTAACAATAGTACTTTTCTTCAAATTAGCAAAGTTTTGGTTATGAAAATTCACGTTTACAATAAAGTTTTGGAAGTGGTTTTCGTTTTGAGTTGTTACCATTATAATCTTGAATCAGTCTGATGGCTCTTTCTGTGTGATAGTTTACCTCGTGACGATTACCTGGAATTGCTTGAATTAACTATAATCTTTCTTAATAGCACTAATGCTATAAGCGTGCAATTCTGTCAGCCTGGATCAATTCATGTTGCTAGGTGGATGGCAAATGCCATTGTTAGATTGAAAGTATGAATCCTAGAGAGTTTGAGCTGTTTAGTGGAATGCCTGTAACTAGAAATTAGAAGAAAAATTAGTATTCTCCATTTAATTCCAACTACCTTTGCTCATCGTCGACAGATACGCGTATTTCGTCTACAATGTGCAGACTTCTTCAGTGTCTCGTACTAATAACTCGAGTCGAATTGTTAGTACGAGACACTGACGAAGTCTGCACATTGTAGAGGAAATACGCATATCTGTCAAGATAAGCAAAGGTAGTTGGAATTAAATGGAAAATACTTATTTTTCTTCTTATTTCTAGTTGAAAGTATGACTATTTCGAGCGCAATTCAAACTTTCAAGGAAGGAAACTTCAGGACTTCTGGATGATTGTACGTTTCTGGTATCAATGTATATTGAGACCTGGTTTTCAACAACTCGTCCTACGTTGGCACCTAAAATAAATCTTCTATTGATCTCCTGGCTTCAATTCCAAGCAATTAATTTGGCTGCTGCAAGCAGTGCTAAAAATAAGTTTTCTTCACACATGTGGTATCTGAGCAAAGAACTTCCCAAGTAACCACAAGCATTATATTATTGCACTTATTCAACCCAAAATCAACATCGGTAATGCGGGATCGCATAAATTCAACAGTTGTCAAGAAATGAAGCGTTACAGTAGCTTAAGAATGTAGTGATGCATTACCAATGCAATAATGCTACTTTAGCAATGTCTTATGGCATTAATCAATATATAAACACGTTTAAATATGTTCAAGATCCATGATCCACTCTCAATTATAAGAACATTCTCTCTTTCTCTCTCTCTTTCTCTCTCAATCTCCCTCTTTCTCTCGCTCTTTTTCTCTCTGCTTTTTTTCAGTATATAATTTTGTACAACAAAGATGTTGCTTGTGATAGTTCAAACATGTTGGCGTAAGTGCAAACCCACATTCATTGTTGAGGCTTATATCTCAAAAACGTTGAAAGATACCGCAAAACCGACAAAATTTTCGTCCTTTAGGGTCACACAATTACGTGTTTACTTATAGATGCATCTGTTTTGGTCGATATTTGCTACCGTTCGACATTTTGCACTTAGGCCCAGTTCGGCACCTCTAAACCTTAACAAAAAAATCTGAAATTTTAGTATGTCATCTGATGGACCCTTAAGATCATTTTCCACATGGGAAAACATGTGCCCGATTATTTTTTTCAAATAAGCCCCACCCTACCACTGCACAGTAGCGTACTCCTGGATTGCTACTTCAGTCACAAAATGGTTGTTAGACAGACCGCCTATACCCTCCGTGTATTTTGTTAGTCTGTTGAGGATTACCCTCTCAAGCACCTTACCCGCTAAATACAACACACATATAGGTCTACATGCCTATAGATCCCCTGGTGGCTTCCTTGTCTTTGGTAGCAACACTAGGGTCTAAATTTTTCAGGCGTCCGGAAAGACGCCCTCGTTCAGACACCTTTTCATCACCACCCTGAACATTTCGGGAACCAGCAAGATAGCCGTCTTGATGGCTAGGTTCGGAGTACCATCCGGTCCCGATGCTTTATTCACCTTAAGCGACTTTGCTATCGCAATGAATTCTTCGTTCGTCACCGTCACCTCGTCGCCGGCCCCCGTTGTGCCGTCGTCAATGCCCACGAGGTCACGGGTCTTCGGCTGAGCCGCCCACCCTTCCGTCGCTATGGCAGTTTTAAGGTCTGGGATACTGGAACACTGGTCATGGGACGACGGTGGGGGACATAGATTCGGGTCGTGGTTCGGAAAGAGTTCCCCAACGATCTCCTGCAGGCAGGAAGCGCAAAACGGATACACGAACGGACATCAAGATCATGCGCGAAGTTAAGAAAACCCCAAAAGTAACTGTTCATGATATCCAGGAAACCCTTCAGCTATCAGTTTCTAGACGAATTGTTGGTCGCCGCCTTGTAGCACAGGGACTTATAAACAAAGTTGCCCGGAACGCACATTTATCAGCAAGGCCAACAAAGCCAAACGGCTCAGGTTTGCTATTGAGCATGCTGATAAACCCGTAGAGTTTGGGAAAACGGTTCACTGGAAGGACAAATCAAAATTCGAGATTTTTATTCGGCGGGTTCAGAAGCGCCACATCCAAGTCATGTTGAAGTATGGAGGAGGAATTGTAATAGTCTGAGGGTGTTTTTCAAGGAGTCGAGTGGATAGCCTCGTTAAAATTGACGGGATAATGACGGCAGATACCTACATCAACATCCTGCGAGAAAATCTGGAGTTTTCGCTGATCCAGACGGGTCTTGAAAAGAAGTTCGTATTTCAGCAGAACAACGACCCGAAGCATGCTGTCAAGAATACCAAGTATTTCTTCCGATCTTGTCGGTTCAAATCGCTGGAATGGCCTCCACAAAGCCGGACTTCAATTCCATCGAGAATTTGTGTGCCAGGGTTGACAAAACTGGTATTTCCAATAAATTCAACTATTTTGAAGCCCTGAAGCACGCCTGGAAAGTGCTTGATCCTCGGCACCTACGGAACCTGGTGGAGAGCATGCCATGCATAAGTTATTAAAATGTTTTTCTTTTACCTAAATTATCATCCCGGGGGTCAAAATGAAGTGGGCACTTTTTTTGTCACTGTTTTTTTCAACACGAATTCATATTTTTCTTCTTCAAGTCGAACTCTTTTTCTATTATTATTCCATAAGTGAAACTTGAAAAGCATATGAAAAATAAGGTATCAAACAAGACTACAGTGTGTTTACTTTCATTTGAACCAAATAAATGAGAGAAATTCAAAAAATGGTGAAGTGAGCACTTTATTTTGCCTATCAGTGTATCAAGTCCTTAAGAATCTTGGAAGAAATTGATTTTAACAGTCGAAGTTGGTAGTATACATGGCTTGAAATTATAGTAGCGGATTCTGATATCTGTGTCTTATTTGTTTTATCAATTGTTCTCTCGCATTCTATGAAGCTTGAACAACTTTATATACGCTTCCAAAAATTTCGTTTTAGAATTTCTTCTTATATAGATTCTTATAAAACATAAAAGGTCTAAAGGTGACGTAGGACCAGTATTAAGGTAAGTCACTGAACAACTAAAGCTTGAGTCATTATATATCTGGACACAAAGGCAACGGATCTATCTCGGAACCATTTCATTGAAATAAAAATGTTGAGTACTCAAGACTAAGGTTATTTTTTGTAGTTTAAACGAAAATTGCAGCAATGAAAATAATATTCCGATTTGGTTTTGATGAAATCCCGATCTTTTCTTCGAATACCACTCATCTTATTTTGGAAACTCTGTGGACTAACCTGAGTCGCCATTTTGTTCCACCATCTCTTCATCACTGTTGTCACTTTCCCACTCTTCTTCAACTTCTGTTTGACAACTGCCCAATATTTCTCAATTGGGACGTATTGAGAGGAGTTGTCTCGTGGTCTAGAAACTCGGAGATCCCTCGCCTGGCTTTTCTTCAGGTGTTGGAAGAACAGAGAACATCTACCCAGGCTGGGTTCAGAGAATCCATATCTCCTCACCAAATCATCCGTGACCTTACACGTTAGTTTTATGTTTGTAAATAAGTAGTTAGGAAGGTTATCAAATTCTCTTTTAATTGAAAAAAAAATCGCTGAAGATAAATAAGCATCATCCGTTTGTTTATATTATTCAGCTACCATGTAAGCCACACGGGAGCAAGTTTTAAAATTACATTTGCAAAAACTTAGCCCGAACCTTAAGCAGTTCGGAGTTTTACTAACTTTGTGCGTTTATGCGTTTTGTGAATTAAAATGGTTTACTTCTTTAGCATGTATTTTTGCTGTAATCCCATTTTGTTTTGGTGACACCCATTGTGAGACACCCTGTATAACAACACCTTCAGATTTTAGATGCAAGTATTAGGGAAAATGCCTATTTTCAAATTTGGGCCCTGTCCTCTCTTTGTTAACTAGGATTTTGGGTCTATTACTTCCCAGTGTGTGGTGGGTAATCATCGGTTTGACGAAAATTTGTTCCGAAAACTTAGTTATCCAACATGCATTGGAGCTTTGATGAACCGGATTGCCAAACTCTCGAAATTTTCATGTCGTTACTCGATTCAGGTGTAATCTGATTCAAATCTGAGGGTAGCTGCAGATAGCGATATTTCATCTCTAAAACTTTCACGCATAAACCAATTACTTTATCGCGAAGTCTGAGGTCCCCGATCACCTGTGGTGCTCAGCTTATCGCAAGTCGCAAATCGTATACCAGTTCATGGTTCATTCTGCTTGGCTTGGATTTCTCACTCAGATGGGCATATCCGAACATAGCCCTACTTTCCGGTCGCAAATGACAAAATTACCTTCTTTGGCGCAACAACATCACTTTGATCCCGATATCTACGTAAGAACCGCCGCATTAGCCCTCGTTAAGGCGATTTGCTAGTGCGCATATATTCAACTGTTCGGTTCATTCCATCGCCTTCGGATGCGGTTCGTTTTTCATCGATTATCAGTACGTTTGCGTGCAGGGATGTATACAATTTCATCGCAAATAAAGCAATTCCTCCATCGAATGGAGCTAATACGTTGCGTGTAATTTTATATCGAGTAGAAGAAGCTGGGTTGGTCAAGCTAATAGTAGTCTCACGCAGAGCGAAAAATTGTCATTTATTTCTGGTTTCTGAATGAACGAATGCATGAATGGGATTTGTTGTTCGGTGTTCGTAGTACGCAGTTTGCAGCTTGAAGTTGAAGCTGGAAGTTTTACATGCGTGTGATAATGGGCTCAGCATATTGAGCAAACGAAAATGGTTATTGAAGTAAAATGAATCTGCTAATGGAAAAATATACACAATTTTAACTATAATTTTGACCTTTGGGCAGTTTATATTCGAATAAAAACAAAGATGAGGTGCAACATTGTTATGAACAAAAAAGGGTTCCAAATGACCTGATACAATTAATTTCGCATTAGGTAACCCTTCCGTAATGGTAGGGTAGTTTTTCAGGTAATTTATTCGATTTTTTTTTTGGAGACTACATTTTTCCATAATTTTTGATATAATTAGCTATTTAATTTAATTATGAAATAATGATACGTGGTTACGTCTGCTATCTGTGAATATCACCATTTTTTCAGGCTTGAATTTTACCGAAGACTTTTTTTCGATTAAACGTCGCCATAATTCGATTTTAATTATTTAGGGGATGATGTTCTTGTTAGATGGTCCATACATCACTCAACAGGGAACATTTCTGGGTTTGGTGCGAACAGTGTAGCCAAAAACAAAGGGTACTATGTTATCTAGCAGACAGTGTTGCCGTGAAAGCTAGGTGTGAATCATTTTATTAATTTGGTTCATTAATTAACTTGACGTTCGATCAAAAACAGGTTGAAGCTCTTCATAGATTATTCAACCACAATCTGGAAAGCAGAGTGACCTGCAGTTCCATGTATCGAGTTTCCAATCGTAGTTCTTTTTTGTTGCCTGGATCTTTTTTGGTCCCTTTTTTTCTGTATTATTTTTGAATTATTTTGGTCGAATTTTTCGGCCTTTCCCCACAAATTTTTTTGAATTATATGATGTATCTGGACAGATTAAATTTGGAATGAAACAAATTTTCTGTTATTTCAATCCAAGATGCATTATTAATTCATTTAATTGTGCAATAACTAGTCATTTTAAAATTAATTAAATTTACTTAATTAGGCTGCATGACGGAACTACGAACTTTTGAATTTATTCAGCCATTTGGGTATGTGCAGAATTCTCTGCAACCGACTTAGCTGCTTTTGCACAAGATTTTCGAAATTTTTCTATAGTTGTAGCTAGTTGTTTATATTGAGAGAAACCGAGAGCCCAATACCGCTCGATAGGTCGCAACTCCGGGCAGTTAGGTGGATTCACATCTTTCGGTACAACATGGACTCCATTCACTTTATACCATTCATCTTTGGCGTAATGACAAGATGCCAAATCAGGCCAAAATAGCGAGGAAGCGTCATGGCTGCGTAGGAATGGTAATAATCGCTTCTTTAGGCATTCTTCACGTTATATTTCCTTGTTTACTGTTTGGGAAACTTGGCCTTTTTCTTCGTCGTGAAATGCTCCTCTACACCGTTCCGTTGCATGGCACAATAAGACATTCCGGAAAGATGCTTAAACTCTTCCAGCACATAAGTTTCATCGTCCATTATCACCCAGGAAAACTTCGTCAAATATTCGCGATACAACTTGCGAGCCCGGGTTTTAACCGTCACATTCTGTTTATCATTACGGTTCGGTACAATTTTCACCTTGAACGACTTCAGGTGCTCGGAAGTATGCACGAAAGTTCAAGACATTTTTATTTTTCTAGCAACAGTATGTTCCGAAAGATCTGGAAAGTGCTGACAGGAAAACCCAGCCTTTTGCAGATTTTCTTATTGACAGGTCCGGATTGTGATTGCGACCGCACACAATTGTTTTTCGCACTTGCTTTTCTTTCGACAACATCTTCGATCTTAAAGCTTGTAGTATCACCAAAAATTGATTTGACACAATGAACAAACATACGTTCATCAGTCTGCGAAATATTTCACGCGTTTATGAAGTATGTCCAGAGATATACGTATTTAGGGGTGTCCAGATTTTGTCGCGAGCACACCTCATTGCCGGAGGATCATTGTGCACAGCATTGTTTAGAGTCCCAGACTGACACGAGGATGAGGATCAGCCACTCCTAAAATGGTGAACAGATGCCGTTTGGAGCTGCCCCTGACATAGACAACGGACGTTCAGATACGCTGCACCCTTCGAAAAGAGCAGCCCCTGTTTTCCTGGAAGTATACAAACAAGGTCCCGCCGGGGTTGATTACTCGTAGTTCAGTTCACGGTATGTCGTCATGCCAAAAGCCATGAGAACGATAAGTTTGGATTTTCCATATTGATTTCCATCTAAACTTTTATGACATCTACAGTACGAGTACCCACCCAAATTGTTTAAGTTTTGGATGAATGATTAGATCGATAGTGTTGATTGATTGGTTATTTCATGCTTTCAACCACCCTACTGGGATACAATCTGGACCAGAACTTGTTGATCCTTTAATTATGCAAGCAGTTTTTTCGACTGTTTCTTTCCATGCAGAAGGTGATCTTAATATCAAGTGAAGATTTTGTGATGGCTAAAATCAATGGAACTTAATATGCATTTGAGCGACGATGGGCGATGGATGAATTGTTGGATGATGTTGGATGAGCTCACTGATACGCTTATGAGTAGATTTCAGTGCAAAGTAGAAAATGTACAACGCTTGAGGGTATAGTACAGCCGAGAACCTATGAGTGGAAGAGGAAGACAAACAATTTCGACAAAAATATTTTTGTTGGTAAAGCTGCAATTGTTTACAATACCCGAGCAGGAACGAATATCTGGCCTTGTTGTTAAAGAGCGCTGCATAAGAGGTACCTTACCTGAGGATAATACCAGGAAATACCTGAGGATAATAACATAATAATGTTCCCACAATGTTATGCGAATACCACAGTACCTCTCAGGTATTCTCAAGTATCCTAAATAACAAGTTTAGTTATTCAAGAGATACTTTTTTTGCAATTCTTACACACTAAGAATTATATGCCGAGTCTCGGTTTTCTAAAATCTAGATCCGCACAACCAACCTCTCGGTTTCGATCTCGGCTTTTTTATGTTAACCGATAATCTCGGTTTAGGTCAAACCGAACAGTCATATAGTTAGCCCTGCCCTTCTGTTCAGAAAGAGGTATGGGCGCGTTCTGTCGAGTTGGTCGTGGCAGATTTCATGTGTGAATCTGCTGCCCCATCAATGTTCAAAAGTGTCTGAACCAAATGGACAGCTTGTAATGATCACTTGAAGATGCGATGGGGGATCATTGCCCTGATATTCCCAAATGAAGCACGTTGTGAAACGTTTCTTGTATTCTATAACCAAACATGATGGAATTGAGTAAATGAGCGAAAACTCAACGGGAATGATCTCTCATATGCATCCGTCGAACCATTCTGAACGGCCGTTGTGAGAATATCACCATGAAAATCTCACATGCGCATAGCGTGTTATCAATCACTAATCCGTTTTCCTTGCTGTTCTCTTCCCTACCCTATGACCACGACCAATATCATATTCTCATCCTAAAGTCAATACTTCAAAAGCAGTAACATCAAGACAACACAGAGCAATAAGTAAAGCACGGTATAAACCCTAACCAATTTTACTTTCAGCCAAATTATCTAACACAAGGTAAGCAATCAAATGTCCACTACAGAATATACTGAATATCCACGACATATTATGTATCGGGAAAAGGGAGGGACCATCGAAGCACCCAAGTGAAACAATTTGGATAGGGAGCATGGGACTGCCTCCTCCCTATTGTTAACATTTCGCGGAATGAGGGCAATAGAGGGCTCGATTCTAATGCTGGGTGTGGACTTGCTTTTGGAAGGAGATTCTCTTCTTATATTCGCGGGTTTCACGTAAGTACCTCTGCTTACGAGCCTGTCCAAACGTTTTGGCCCTTCATACAGGAGTTTGATGATGACAAACAAGAATAGAATCCTGATCAAATCGCTTTTTAGATTATTCCACTGCTATGGAAAGTTACTTTGCTACATTAGATGGTAGTATCTTATCATCATCATCATCATGAACTGAAAACTCATATAGTTAACTGGGAATCTCGGCATGAGCAAACTGATACATCGGTTAAAATTCGAAACAAACAATTATGAGGTAAAACAAGATTTCGGTTAAATTGTGTGTAAATACTCGAAATTTTGTATTAGCATTTCATCGAAATATTGAATATTTCATGCCTATAGGCACAACCCTGCAAAGATTGTGTCTTGCGTCAAATCCGCTGGCTGGCAGGTACAAGAAGGTGTGGAGTACAGCGAGCTAGATGGGCGGATCGAGTAAGCCAAGACTTGGAGAGCGTGGGGGCCCAACCGAGGATGGAGAGAAGCAGCCATGAACCCAGTGAATCGGCGTAGAATTGTTGACGAAGATCACCGCTCCACAAACCACATATGACTTACTCCACTTGCGAGTGATAACAATATGGCAAGTGGCGGTCGGTTTACAGACAAAAAGCCGAGCCTCAGCTTACAGCACTACTAAACCGATATTTCGGCTAGATAGGCAGCTGAGGTCGGTTGTAGTTTGGTTAACGTTTGTGCTCGGCTCGTAGTGATGCCGAGAATCGATTGTTATTAAAGTCAGTTGTTATTAAAGCTTGATCAAGTCTAACAGAGAGGAGATCTCATTGCTGTCGGACTTAGTTTCCGTGCTACAATGGGTGGTGGTACATATCATACATTACACGGCTGGTGATCGACGGGTTTTGAGTCACTTCGTGGACAATTCGGCGATCATTATTGATTGTTGTCTTCCGTTTCCTTGCTCTACCTGCTCTGTCTGCCACACTTCCGAGATCCTCGCACTTCTTGCATATTCTTCACACTCCTCCCGAGCAAAGGATTATAACAAATTGATAACAAGTTCTATTACCAGGTTATAATTTTTTGATCACTGAATATGTGATCATTCAGGCTGAATAAACAGCCAAAATAACAGAGAGAATAACTTAAAAATACTCATTGAATATCATAATAATAACTTATTTTGTTATCGCTGCGAACAACTTGATAACAAATCCTGTATTATAAGCAAATTTATTGAAATAGTTTTAAATTATGTTATCAATTTGAAATCAAATTCTCATGCAAATAACTGAAAAAATATGATGATTAAAAGCAAAATTTCATGTTCAAACATCCTGGAAATATTTATAGTTTTATAATTCAACTTATAACGTTCATAAAAAAAAGTGTGTTCAAAATGATAACATATGATAACAAAATTTGCCAATAGTGATAACTAAATCATAACAGCGGAAATCAAAACGATAACTGGGATAACAGAACTTGTTACTTATATGATATCAGCTTGTTATTTTCCTTTGCTATGGAGCTGCCTCACTTAATTCATATTGCCGAGCGATTTCTCCGTGAAAGCTATGTACATTCAGAATCCGGAATAATAAAATCATCTGTATCTCAGTAATGGATTGACGTACAAATTAGTTTAATACATCATAACAAAGGTAATTCACTGTTCTTTAAGGAAAAAATATCAATACAAATCTTCTCCTTGTTTCTAATGAAAATTCGCACTTTTTTCTCTATTCCTCCCATCAAACACTGCACACCTCCGGAGTCAACTTCCTTGGCACATTTGTTCCACATTTTTATCATCTGAATCGCGTCCCGAGCCAAATTTTCACTTTTCTTAAGCTTCCGCTTCTTTATTGCCCAAAATCTCAAAATCTCTTCATTTTTCCGATCGATTTCTCTGTTTGAAGGGCCCCCGTGAAGGCTTTTAACGATGAGTTTGTGGATATCTAGAGAAATTTGTTTCTTTTTTTATCTTATCGGATTGAAACGCACTTGATATGATACATTAACAAAAAACAATATTTTTTTTACGTTTCTAGGTGGTTCGAAGGGTAGGAAAGCACTCGCACACTGTACGCCAGGATGCACAGTTGTGGTTGTAGTAATGGGTATTTTCTTTTGTCCAGCTGAATTCATCATGTAGTAACATGCTGGCATCTTTTAAAGATATATGCAATAAAAAGATGTAATGATGTGGTATAAATTTTAAAAAAAAAAAAAAAAAAGTTCTACATTTTGTACATTATTTATTTATTTACATGGCATAACCTCACAATGCTATAACATACACAAAATTCCTTGTGTATTGTTCGTTGCAATTCCTTTTTAATGGTGTCGGCTCGCAAGGCCCACAACCAACCCCACTATCTCGTAGGAAGACCATCGTGATGCTGCTGTTTAACAGTCCCAAGCACCACCAGGACTTTCGGCTTTTGTATTTAGAGTCTTGGGCGCACTAACAAGACTGTGACTCAGCTATTCCTAACATGGAGAACAGACGCTGTTTTAAGCCACCCCTAACATGGAGAACAGACGCTCAAATGGGTGAAGGCTTGTACTTTTACCCTTATTTTTGAAAAGCACCCCACTTTTGTCAGGGCTGCTTTCGGATATTTGTGGGTTTTTGGAAGAAACTCAACAGAGTCTAACAACTGCTCAGTTCCTCCACATCCTAAACAGTCCCCGCCGCTCGTCCTTATTCGTGTATTCAGTAGCTGTCCATCATATCTGATGGAACCCCATCACCCGCAACCCGTGGACCCGACGGGTTGCTTGCAGCTCAGCCCCGTAGAGTCTTCACCTACTCTACGGTCTTTCCGGGCATTTTATACATATGAACTTTATTGAAATGTCTAATGAAGAAAAAGTTATAACGATTTGAATTTAATTACATTGTGCGTACTTGTCCAGTACTGTACTTTTAGGTTTAATTTATACTTTTTTCTAAGGTTTAATAAAGTGTAGGCTTCCTTACATCTTTGAAAATTATATGGATTATGTATAACATTAATATTTAACGTAATAAAAAACACTAAATGTGAAACTAAACAATTATATCAAAATATTTTTGAGATTATTGTTTTAAAAAAAACAAGCCATCGAAGTTCCCACAATTTATTCGTTTCAGATATTTTATTTTTATTTAGCCCCAACTCATACGCTTCATTCGTTCTTTTTCTCGTCATCTATAGAGCGGTGGGTATAATACACGTGTCGTTTGAAACTAGTCAATTTCATCTGTCGATGTGCGCACCATGAGTACCCATCAGCGAAGTATTGATTTTACCAACCTCTCTCGGTCGAATCTATGACATGATGAAAAGCAAGGACATCGACGGCGCGCGGTCCTGCAACGACTTTTTTATAGTCTCGATTTCATTTCGCTGGTGCGTATCTATTATATACCGACCGGCTACACACAAACGTTTGCAGGGCTCCGGAAAACCGGGGAAAACTCCCGCTCAAACCGGGATTCACCCTTTTCCGCGTCCGGATTTTTCATTATTTTATTTTCGAAAGCCTCGAACATTTCGATAAACTCCAGTGTGTGTCCAGTGCAGCATACGCGGGACCAAATTTCAGAGTGGATGGGTAATCTGACGCACCCCATTACGTGGGAAGGGGATTTTTTAAGCGCGGGCCCGGAACTCCGGGGAAGCGGTTGCATGACGGTGCAAGTAGATAGGCGGGTCGGAAAAGGGTAAAATAAATATAACAAGCTTGGCTGACGGTTTTGCGCGAAAAAACACAGTATATGTATTCGCGGACTCTGCTAGAATTGAAGTGCACAAAAAATCGCGGGGTGGCCAATCCAGAACTTCTCCCTTCAGTTAAAATGATGAATATAGATTGCTTTTAACTCGCTCCAAATTTCAGTCGCATGCAATTTTACTCTTTGCCAATGGGAGTAGAAAGTGATTGGAAAGGGTTCGGCGCAAACGGTTGCGACTGTGCGGGGAAGTTCCACCTTTTGGAGTGAGTTGCATTATCTAGCAGGATATGTTTCGACATTGTGAATCGAATAATGAGCAAATAAATGCATTTTCGGAATGAGTTTGAAATGTTGTCATGAGTGTTAAAAAAACAGCAATTTGTTATTGGAAATGCTGTTCCTGCGTACCGACGAATGCAGTTGTCGAAGAACCAATGCTTTTTGTGTCCTTGCAGTTGTGTACGCAGTAGTCGGTATCTGTTTTCAAGAAAGTAACGACATGGAAAAAAGTTCACAATAAATATGAAAAATATGCTATATTGTTCATTGTTGGAAAAACGTGAAATCTAATATTTTCTGAGTAAGCTTGTTTGCGTCGATGAGTAAGAGTGTTGCATTGTTTTGTTAAAACCGAATAATATAAAACGATAACTTGCGGATGTTCGTAAAGTAATCGGAAAATACGTAAAAACTGATTTGTGAAATGAAAATTCATGTAAGGACTGTTATTTGTAGATCAGATGTAAAGTTGACAAGTGTACACTTATGTTGATATACTTCATTCGGTACTCAGCTCCCGATTTTGATATTTTGGAAAGCAATGAGTATCCCTGGTCCTTGAGCCGTTGTTCGTGAAATTTTAACTGCATCACCTGCGATTTTCTTCCAGATTTGCTTGATCCCAGACAGGTTGGTAGGTGGAATTGGTCTCTCAGAGTACCGTCTAGGGATTATTATTCCTTGTCGGGTATTTTCATCACTATGACCATTTTTTAGATCTATTGTGATATATCCCCTTTTTTAAGCTCTGTCCAGGGTACGTACCACTATTGTTAGAAGTGGTCGTCAACGCTTGACTTAGAGCATTATCCCAGCACGGCATTACATTTCGAATGAATTGCACTATTGTACTGGGATTTGTTCTTCAAATATCAAGGGGTTCTTTTGGCCCTTTGTCGAACAACTAATTTCTTTTAATGTAAATTGCCGGACAGTAGCATAATAAATGTTCCGAGTCTTCTTTTTCCATACCACAAAAGCGACATGAATCATCTTGAAGTTTTATAATCACCTTAAAGTGATAGCGGCTCGGACAATGGCCTGTTAAAAGACCAGTATATATGCTTAGATCTTTTTTAGAAAGATCAAGTATTTTGCGAGTCATAGAAATATTTGGAGTAATGAACCGCTTTGATTGCCTAGCTGTGAAAGTGTTGTTCCAGTTTTCATTCACTTTCGAAGATTCCCAGGCTTTGAGCTCCATTCTAAGAGAAGAAGCAGATAAACTACAAAAGGGCTCAGGTCCTTCGAACTGAAGAGACGATCCGAGTCTTGCTAGTGTATCGACTCGTTCATTTCCACCATTTCCGCAGTGACTAGGAATTCAGTATAGATTGACTTGATTACGACAAGACAATTTTTGAAGTAATTGAACACATTCCCAAACATGCTTGACTGTCTGACATAATACATATATTTGAATGTCTATAGTTTCTACGCCAGCATATAGCAGAACATTTCAGAATTGCTTGAATTTCAGCTTGGAATACAGTAGGCCACCTGCCCATCGGAATTGACATGTCTATCCGTGGACCAGTTACTCCTGCTCCAACTTGATCGTTGATTCTTGAACCATCTGTAAAGAAAACTATCGGTCCTAGACAAAGATTCGGACCACCGCATTTCCACGAATCACGATCAGGATCAAATAATTTCTATGCACGGTCGAAGTTGTATTTTTTTTCATTCAATCTTCGTTGTTCATAACTGAAGAATTTAGTTTAATAGTTTTTATAATGCTTAGATGTTCTATTAGATCACCATCAAAGAGGTTAATAGATCTTTTCATTCTCATAGCGCTCTTGGATCTAAGGATACACTCAATCTTTTGTCGCTCGAGGTACTCCAACCCAGTCTTTGTGTAGTGGGTACATCACCGCTTTTGCGTAACGGCACGACAGCAGATCCGGCCAAAACAGAGTGTCACCTACTTGGGACCGGCGCTTCTGGAGGCATTCTTCATTATATATTTGGCCGTTGATGGTGCCAGTCATTATGAACGGGTTGCTGAATTTAACACACCCACACGTCGTCTGCCTACTTATTAGCAAATTGTCCGCTTCTTCTTCCGGAACTTCTCAGAAACATCCAGGCGGGACTTGCCAACGAAAAACTTCAGTTCGGGAATCTGCGTGACATCCGAGTTAGTGTGCGTCTCGCCGTCCTAACGATGTAGTTCGGCTGCACCAACCTTTCGCGGTACAGCTTCCTGACGCGGAATTTGGCCTCAGTATTTTGTTTATCGGTTCGTTTAAGTACCTTTCTTGCGTTGAATACATGAGATCAGACCCGTTTCATTGTTTGCTGGATGAACCAGGCGGAAGATTTGACCTTCTTCTGGTTCACGCACCCGTCGAATTGTCGATTCCCAACTGTTTCACGATCCACCTGTGGGACTAGCCTCGATGATCCACGACCGTGCCTCTTTTGTCGAAGCACTTTTTGCTTGCAAGCCATCTCGATAACCACTTGACAGATTGTGACGAAATTTTCCACATGTAAATATTACACTCTAAGCTAGTTTTCCCAAAATATCATCATATTTTGCCCATGCAATAAAAACTAAACACAAAAGAGAGTGTAACATTTTTTTCGAGTACAATCTTTAATACGCTCGGAAAAGCATTTTTCATTAGGTGCTTCTAAGATTTATTTACTTGATTTGATATCTTGCAGATAAACACTTTATTATAACACTGTACAAGTATGAAAAATTAGTTTAAATTTTGCTATTATTACAATGTAAATCGTTCTACTCATACGCTCTGAAAAGTTCTAAGTTCTTATGTTCTCTGAACATGTTGGAAATCTGAACAACAAACAACAGATTTATTTTATTGCACAAATAAAATAAACTTATAAGGTCTGTATCCGCAACAATCCGGACACCTCAAAACATAAATAAAACATAAATTTTGCATTATATTTCCGTCGTAGTTGTTTATTTCAGATTCATGGGACGTGTTTTAACAATTCGTGAAGACAAAACATAGTTATTAAGTTTGCATAAAATTTTCGAACTTTGCGCTCAACTCCGTCCATTAGGGTTCAGAAATCGTAGAAGCCGTCTTTGTACAAATTTGCTGGAAGTGTTTTATGTCTTTGATTCCTTGCTTCTTTCCAGAAAGCTTCCGCTTCATCAGAGCCCAATATCTCTCGATGGGTCATAGCTCTGGGCAATTTGGCAGGTTTGAGGTTTTTTGTACAATGTTCACTTGATTTGCTTTGTACCACTTCATCACAGTTTTAGCATAGTGGCATGATGCCAAATCGGGCCAGAACAAAGGTTTCTCTTTGTGACTTTTGATGAAAGGTAGCAATCGCTTCTGCAGACACTCTTTCTGATAGATCTCCTTGTTGATTGTGCCTGTAGTGACGAAAGATTTACTCTTTTTGCCACACGTGCAAATTACTTGACACACAAGGTATTTTTTGGGAAATTTCGATGCCTTCTTCGTTCTGAAATGCTCAGCCGTAGCATTTCTGGCCACAGCAGAATAAAAAGCCAGCCCTGGAAGCTGCTTGAAATACTTCAGGATATAAGTTTCATCGTCCATAACAACGCATGAAAACTTCGTCAAATATGCGCAGTACAAACGTCGAATCCATGATTTTGCTGCCAAGATCTGTTTGTCGTTGCGATTTGGAACTGTGTTTACTTTATACGACTTAAGTCCCAAACGTTGTTTTGATTTTTGGACAAAACCAGCCGACATCCCTATTTTACGAGCCACCGTTCGAATGGAGAGATTTGGGTTTTTCGTTAATATCCTTTTCACCTTTCGGTGCATGACAGGATCAGCGTCCAATGTTTTTGTCACTTCTCGGTTTCCTCTCCACCGTCAAACGTTCCGAAAATGATTTGAGCACATCGTGGACAGTGGATTTAGGCAAATTTTTGCAAGATCCCGTATTGACAAGTCAGGATTTGCCGTACGCCTGTACAAAATTTCGCTCGCGCACTTGTTTTTCTTTCGTCGCCATCTTGAATACTAAACATGAAATGTAAACATCAAACATAGTCTTTTTCATCATAGACTCTCAGTTATACCACAGTGAAATTTTTCATTCCTACGTGCAATATTACAATGATTTAAAGGTGTCCGGATTAATGTGGATACAGATTTTAATACCTATTAGAGAAAAGTAGGAAACATCTTAAATCCCTTATGGAAAATAATTTCTGTTATTTTTTTCTCTCTTTTGACATGAAATTCACAATGACAATCAACTCAAACCAAGATTGAAGGCATTAATTTGTTTTTGACAATAAAATATTTTTTATAAATGATATCCCTTTAACTCCCACCATCTATCCGTTTTATCCGCAAGAAAAAAAAACATTGAATTTTTTATACTTATTATAGAGGGTGAGTCGATATTTATTGCAACACTTAAAGTTAATAGGTAAATCGGTTATAATTATCGGAATGGAACCAAATTTTTACAGTAGTTCATAATTTATTTCAGCTCGCATTAAATTTAAGTGTAAGTTACACGCCTTTCTGTACAGTCGTTTATGATACGTTTTTTCCTCGGTCTTTTACAGCTTCTTCATAATTTTGCTTTTAGTCCTTCGCTTCTCCTTTGGTCTACCGACGTACACATTTCATTATGGCCCAATAGGTTTCCATCAGAAAAAGTTCAGAACAGTTTGGTGGTTTCTTTCGGCACAAAATCCTAATAATTTTCGCATACCACTCCTAAAGTAGTAGCATGAAGCCAAATCAGGCCAAAACAACGGTTTTTGATCGTGAAGTCTCAAAAATGACAAAAGTCACTCAGTTCTGTAAATATCTTTACTCTTTCGTGCCTTCGGTCACGAATGGTTCACTCCGTTTGCCACAAGTGCATATGGCTTGCCGAATAACGATTGCATTAAAAAAATGGACAAAAATTGCAGATTTTTCATGGGTTTACCTTCACCCGCACTGACAAATCAACCCATGCAGCATCAATCATAGTAACCCATGAGTCAGCAGACAAAATTTGACAGCTCTATCAGTCGAACTCTAACCGTGATGGCAAGAACAGTGAAACAACTCCGTTCAGAAGTGTGCGCGTTCAAAGAACGGCACCCCGCCACGTCGAAAACGGTCATCATGCTGCAGTTTGTGGACGCCGGTTATGCCCGTTCCGGCATCTACAACATCTATTAAACAACAATCAGAGCATCGAAAGAAAGCCCGGATCTGGACGGCTAACGACCCTGAGTGACAAGAAGTTCCAAAGGATGCTGAAGAGGAAGACCGAGGGAAAAATGGCTACATCGCTGCGTGGAGCTTGGCCGGGAGGTCAGTTCAACCGGCCAAACAGTGAAAAAGTACCTGGCGGACATGAACATACATATCAGGAAGCGGAAGCCGCGTCCTTTGGTTTCGGAGCTGCAGGCAATGACGCAGCGGCAGCGCCTGAATGAGAAGGTCAACTCGACTTTCCCGGTGAATCGAGACGTGGTGGTTTTGATGGACGACGAGACCTATTTCACCCTGGATGGCAACAACTTCGTATTTTACTACCCCCCACGAAGGAAGTGAGCTCCGAGGTGAAGTTCATTTCACACACCAGGTTCCCCAAGAAGCTGCTGCTTTGGCTGACAATCAGCGAGAAGGGGATGTCAAAGCCGTTCTTCTTTCGCTCCGGACTGGCTGTGAACGGGGAAATTTATAGTACGAAATGCCTGTCGGAAGTGGCATCTTTCATCAAGAAATAAGGGTGAAGGCGCGGTGTTCTGGACGGATCTTGCGTCGGCCCACTACTCAAAGCAATCGTTGGAGCTCCATCTCCTCCAATATCGATTTGATACTCAAGTCGGCGAACCCACCCAACGTCCCCCAGCTGCGTCCCATCTAGAATTTCTGGGCCAACCTGAAGCATAAGATCTAGTCGAACAATTTTGTCGCAGAAACCGAAGAGGAATTGATCAATAAAACGAAAAAAGCATAAAAAACATGCCTACACGAATGATTTCATCTGCCATGGAGAATGTTCTGGTTAACTGCAGGACGGTCGCTCGCAAAAACGTAGATTTTTTTGTAAGTAAGCTTAAATAATGGGAAATATATCAAAAGCAATTATCTGTCTAAGCTTTTTACCATCCGAAAAAAAAGTCCATTTTTATTAATGCAAACGTTATGTTATTGTAATTTTTGTCCAAAGAAATCGAAATGTTATTTTTCATAGTTGCTGGATAATATGACATATTTTGGAAATACAGGTATACCTCGATAGGACGTACATCAACTTTTTGACTTCAAATTGCATAAATACTACTGGTTGTATCTTAAAACTTATACAACCAAAAGACAGAAAAGAAAATTGCTCTTTATTTTGGTTATATAAGTTTTTAGATACAAACAGTAGTTTTTATGCAATTGAGATTTGAAGTGCGAATGTTGATGTACGTACTATCGAGGTATACCTGTATGGAAAGTGCGTACTTTATTTTGTCCAATATTTTTGCTTTTGGCTCAGGAAGTACCATCGGTCCTAAGCTTATAAGTTATAACAAATCACTCCTAAACAAATAACTCAGATTGAACAACCCCTCAAATATTCTGTCAAAATAACTCGGCGAACCAAGACAAAAACAAAGATTCTAATGCCGAAAAGCGCAAAAATGTATTGCATTGTTCAAGAGGCAAGGTTCACTTGGGACCAATGCGGTTCTAAAACAGTGAGCCAATTTTCAATTACTAGTTTCATATTGGTTGCTGGTTTCGCACTACGTAAGAACCACTTCGGGAATAAACGAATTCGATATAAGTTGTTAACTGTGGAAGTGCTTCTGAGGCTTGCTTCATTTAGAATTGGAACAAAGTTTTGCTCATATTGTGGCGCTCTTGGTGGACGGATTTGAAAGTTCTTGGCGCCCACGTGTCGGGAATTTTGTCAGCTTCACGTATGTATTTTTGACATTCCGCAAATCGACTGTACTTTGTAAACAATCAACATGGAAGCCGAAAGAAGGGAAAAAATTGTGCACAGTTATTTGGAAAATCCATTGTGGTCTGCATCTAGGCTAGCTAAAGGGTTTCCACGATGAAATTGCCACACAAAATTGATTCGCAAAATTCGAGTTTTCATCCGATTGCCATCAAATTTTCAGGGATTGATAAATAACTATTAAACTTCATTTTACCATTTTACTCGTATTTTATTTACAGTCCATACGCGAATTCCCGCACCTTGGCCTTAACCCCGGCCATAAGATTCTGCACAACCTGTGAATCAACCGTTTTTTGCATGTAAACCCATACTTTCTTCAGTTCCTCGACTGTCTTCACTACCTTAGGTTGTTTAAGAAGGTGCTGCTTCATAATCGCCCAGTACTTCTTGATGGGGCGGAGCTCCGGAGTGTTGGGAGGGTTGAACATTTTCGGCACGAAATTGACCTTATTGTCCGCATACCACTTCAGCACGTCCTTGGAGTAGTGGCATGAGGCCAAATCCGGTCAGAAGATTGTTGGGACGTTGTGGGCCTTCAGGAGAGGAAGCAGCCGCTTCTGGAGGCACTCTTTTATGTACACCTGTCCGTTCATCGTGTCCTGGGTCACGAAAGGTGCACTCCGCTTCCCGCAAGTGCAGATGGCTTGCCAAACCAGGAATTTCTTCGCAAATTTGGACATCTGCTGAGTGCGGACATGCTCCGGAACGCTGAACTTATCTTTGGCCGTGAAAAACAGGTTGCCGGGGATCTGTTTGAAGTCAGCCTTCACATATGTTTCGTCGTCCATGATGCAGCATTCAACTTTCGTCAGCATGTTGAGGTACAACTTCCTGGCACGGATTTTGGCGGACTTGTTCTGCTTCTCGTCGCGATTAGGGGCCTTTTGTACCTTGAACGTTCGAAGCCCAGCCTTAGTTTTGGCCTTCTGGACGAAACTTCGGCTTAGGTGCAGCTTCTTAGCCACATCCCGAACGGAGGCGTTCGGATTTCGGTTGAAGGCCCCAACTACGCGGTTGTGATTTTTTGTGTTGTACGGAATACTTTTTCCTTCACTTCTGGGCTTCCGATCGGTGGTCAACCGTTCCTCGAACCACTTAATCACTCGCGTACCGTGGAATTCGCGATTCCCAACGTTTTAGCGATGGAACGATGCGAGAGATCCTTGTTCTCGTGATGAATGCGCAAGATTTTATCACGCACGAGCTGTTCTTTCGACTCCATTTCCGCGAGAAAACTTGCAGGATGTAAATAATGCACTAAAGGGCGATACGGTCAAAATTTGGTCAATATCAACTTGACGTATTTCTTTCAATTTTGCATTTAAAAAACCTGAACACCCCTCATTTTGAAGGTGTGCGTGTGTAGAATGTTGCGCTTATTTTGATTTTGGAATTCACTCTTCAGTTGTCAAAATGCCGTCCAAGCAAGAAGAGCAGCGTATCAAAATTTTGCTCGCGCATCGCGAAAATCCGAGCTACTCGCACGCAAAGTTGGCAAAATCGCTAAAAGTTGCCAAATCAACCGTTACAAATGTAATTAAAGTGTTTGGGGAACGTTTGTCGACAGCCAGGAAGTCTGGATCGGGGGGAAATCGAAAACCGGAAGCCGCTGAGACGACAAAGAGAGTTGCCGGTAGTTTCAAGCGAAACCCTAACCTATCTCTCCGAGATGCCGCAAATAAGCTGGGTGTATCGTCTACAACCGTGCATCGAGCCAAAAAACGAGCCGGACTATCGACTTACAAGAAGGTAGTGACTCCAAATCGCGATGATAAACAAAATACGACGGCCAAAGCGCGATCCCGGAGGCTGTACACGACGATGCTGACGAAGTTTGACTGCGTGGTAATGGACGACGAAACCTACGTCAAAGCCGACTACAAGCAGTTTCCGGGACAGGAGTATACGGCAAAAGGAAGGGGAAAGGTTGCAGATATTTTCAAGCACACGAAACTGTCAAAGTTCGCAAAGAAATATCTGGTTTGGCAAGCCATCTGTACCTGTGGCTTGAAAAGCAGCATTTTCATAGCTTCCGGGACTGTCAACCAAGAAATTTACGTGAAAGAGTGTTTGAATAAACGTCTGCTGCCTTTCCTGAAGAAACACGGTTGTTCCGTACTGTTTTGGCCGGATTTGGCATCTTGTCATTACGGTAAAAAGGCCATGGAGTGGTACGCCGCCAACAACGTGCAGGTGGTTCCCAAGGACAAGAACCCTCCCAACACGCCAGAGCTCCGCCCAATTGAGAAATACTGGGCTATTGTCAAGCGGAACCTAAAGAAAACCAAAAAAACTGCTAAGGACGAGCAGCAGTTCAAGGCAAACTGGCTTTCTGCGGCGAAGAAGGTGGACAAGGTGGCTGTACAAAATCTGATGGCAGGGGTCAAGCGTAAGGCCCGGCAATTTGGATTTGGAAAAGCGGAAGCCTAACTGAATATTTTTCCTGAATTTAATACTAATTGAACTTGAAAAAGAAATTTAATTTGATTTTTTAAATAAACGATTTCACCGATTTACACGCGTTTTCCTTTGACCAAATTTTGACCGTATCACCCTTTATGAACTAAATCCACCCAAATTTTCATTAAATTCTACCCAACGGTTAAAAAGTTAGAGCAATTTCATAGTGTGGCAATTTCATCGTGGACACCCTTTAAACAGCTGAAATTGCCCAGAAATACCGTATGGCGCGTTATCAAACGGTATAAGGAAACATTGACGACGATTCGGAAGCCTCAAGCCAATCGTCGGAGTGGAACTGTCGACCGGAAACTGCGTGGTAAGATTTTGAAGACGATTAAGAGGAATCCCAATCTGTCGGACCGTGATTTGGCCAGAAAATTTGGTGCTGCCCATAGTACCGTGAGGAGAACTCGACTCCGGGAAGGAATCAAGTCGTATCGAGCTAGCAAAGAGCCAAATCAGACCATAAAACAGAATTGTGTGGCCAAAATCCGTGCTCGGAAGCTATACGACCAGGTGCTGACCAAGTTCGACGGGTGTCTTCTGATGGACGATGAAACCTATGTCAAGGCTGGCTTCGGGCAAATCCCAGGTCAAAAATTTTACTTGGCAACGGCTCGGGGGGATGTTCAACCCAAATTTAAATTTGTTTTTGCCGACAAATTTGCACGAAAATTCATGATTTGGCAGGGCATTTGCAGCTGTGGCAAAAAAACGAAAGTTTTCGTTACAAATAAGACAATGACGTCGGACCTATACCAAAAAGAGTGTCTCCAAAAACGAATTTTGCTGTTTATTCGATCCCACGACCATCCTGTAATGTTTTGGCCAGATTTGGCAAGCTGTCATTACAGCAAAGTCGTTCAAGAATGGTATGCAGAGAAAGGGGTCCAGGTTGTTCCGAAAAACCTTAACCCACCCAACTGCCCCCAGTTCCGCCCTATTGAGAAATACTGGGCAATCATGAAGAGGAGACTCAAGGCAAAGGGAAAGGTTGTCAAAGACATCAATCAGATGAAGACCTGGTGGAATAAGATAGCTAAAACGATGGACGTAGAAGGTGTGCGCCGCCTAATGAGCCGTGTTACAGGAAAAATTCGAGAATTCCTTCGAAACCGTGACGAATAATATCCGTATTTTTTCTTAAAAGTATGAAGAAAACGCTAAATTTGTATAAAAAAAGATCTTGAATTCAATAATAAATAACTGAAATACAGGCAATTGTTTTTATTCCAATTCCATCTGAAGCAAGCATTAAGAGTCTATGTTGAGAGCTGAAAATAAGCTTCAAATAAGCTTTGCTATTGGCTGCTTGCAAGAACAGCTTCGAACAGAGTCGAAGTGAAATCTGTTGTGTTTTCCATTTTGCAAATTTTCATAATGCACCTCTTCTCAGCCTACTCGGAGAAAATGTGAGGAGGAATGTTCAATTCTGTTCTCAAAGAAGAATTTATTTATTTTTACCATAAATTATGCACTGTTTATTGTCCAAGATCACAAATCAGACGACGATCACGATGCGATGACTGCGTGCGTGATTCCTTTTTCTCCAGCGCTGTCACTGAGTCGATGCAGTTCGGTGCAGCTGCGTGATAGAAACCGAAACCGTCGTCGTTGCCATGGTAAGCAGAAGAATGTCGTCGACTGGAAACGGGTCCTGCCACATGTCCACCGATTGCTGAGATATATTGTGCAGTTAAAAAAGCGCGGATTATAATTACCGTGTTTTTTTGTAATTATTGCCTGGTAGGTGTCGCCGCAAGTGACTGTTAAATTTATTGGCCTAACTAATTACAGAGTCGCTCAATGACTAACGATAGCCACATTGATAAATGATAAGAGAAGGCATATGATCGAATATTTTGAAGAATAGAGAACTCAAAAATTGATAAACTTTG
The DNA here is from genome assembly GCA_034211315.2 of Aedes japonicus. Classification (NCBI taxonomy): domain Eukaryota; kingdom Metazoa; phylum Arthropoda; class Insecta; order Diptera; family Culicidae; genus Aedes; species Aedes japonicus. Next base: position 76,828 of record JASCZW010001196.1, read on the forward strand.
GTAATATGTGGTAATAGGCGATCGACAAATTTCATGACAGCAGACCCTATCAAGCCATTTACCAAGATTTGGCTTTTTCATGATGAAAATTCCATCGGAAATGCATTTCTTGTTTTGGCAGCTGATTAAAATTTTATTATTTTAATTTACATTTATTATTTACGCCTCCCACCGCTGCCGTCACCTTTACCCGCTGTTGTTTTTTTTTTTTTTTCGAGCGACAGAACTGATTTTCATTTTCTCAATTAATATTAATGTATGCACCGGTGCATCATTAGCATTTTACCCCCCTGCCACCCAATCTATCGCAACCGATGCCATTGGATGACAACTGGCTGGTGCGGTGTGGCGCGTGGGACTTTGGCGGGTACTCGCATTTCACCCGGACATAAGTGCCTACGATTGAATCAGGAACGGGAAATGGGTGGCAGGACATCGTAGTTTTCGATGTTTCGCGCCTTTCATTTGTCCCTTTAATCGTCCCGCCCGGTGGTGGCTGAGAATAATGAAGCGGACTCTTTTCCTGGAGCCGTATGGTGAGGGAACCGCTCCCCATCCCCAGTAGTATGCAAAATGTTCAGGTGCAACCTGGGACGGAGTTTTTGGCATGTGAACAGTAAAAAATGAAATTCAGGAAAATTGATAGCAGGACGCAGCATGTTGGCCGTGTGCACAAAAAAAACTCTTTCAACAGAAGTGTGGAAGGATGGATAGCCCACCCACACGGGCTGTCACATGAATTGATGGACGCTGTTGTATAAACATGAAATCAAATTATATTTCCGATAAAATTAATTATAAACATGCAAATGGATAAATGCCTCTGTTTTTCTTTTATACTCGGGGTTGAAATATAATTCAAAATGTTTGCTGAAAGCCCTTTTTGTTCCAAAAAAATAGAGTATAGTAGATATAATTTTCAGAAAACATTTGCTTCAATTTCAGTCAACTATAAAATTATATTCATCAGCTGGAATTAAATAACATTAAAACTGATTTTTTTTCATATTTTCGTAGGGATTTTGTAGTATTTAAAAATCTATTTTTTATTATTTATCATACAGAGCTGATGGTTAACCCGAGTAAAGTCTAACATCATAAAGATAGCAATTCGAATACTTATTTTGATATCAACATCAAATTAAAGTCAAAATTTGATTTCACTTCACAATTGTCAAATTCGACATCACATTTAGTTTTCATCTTGCTGCAATCTTGCGTTCACTTTTCTTTCAGAAAGGTCTCTTTGTTTTCATTGTCTTGACTAATTCTCAACTAGAATACTTATTTTGCTATCAACAGGAAAAAATGTACAGCATATTGAATTTTCAATTTCCTCTCACTGATAGCAGGATCAGTTTTAAATTTGATGTCACAGGAATAAATGTTTGCTATCAATTTTAATCTTTTAACCGTTAAAGGGACCTAAACGACAGCAACCCGAGTAAGCATTATCGGCAATTTAACAACATCATGTTGCGTTTTCAATTTGATCTCAAACTCTTCTCGCGTAGAGATTCAACTAAAAGCACTACTTGCTGAAGCATAAGAAAAAGATGTTTAAAACGTTTAAAGATAGATGCGTTTCACTCTGATTGACCTCTGCTGTTCACAGAAGTTTCAAATTTAACTATATGCCTAAAAAAATTCATAAAATTTTTGTATACTCAGAAAAGAATAATTAATTTTAACAAGCGCGTAAAATTTCCCCTCGTTTAATTGCAAACCGAAGAAGGTATAAACAACGAAATTGTTTGCAATATTTCATGCGCCATACAACAATGTCTGTAATCTTCCATACAACAGGCCAGATTCAGGCGTTTTCTGGCTTAAATTTACATGAAATATCTCATTATTTTCTACCAAATCTAGCATTCCCTATATGTGCATTAGATAACGAAGAAAATTATATGTTTTTTTTATCTATGTATCATGAAAAAACAATAAGACGATCTCATCGAATCAGCATCGAATTCCAGGATGACATTTAAATTCGTATAAATGTGCAACGCAAGAGGGAGCCGTTGGCGTTGGTTCTACCAACAACAAAAAAACAACATTCGACGGTAGAGTAAGTGAGCGCCATCGTAAGGGTGTTTCTTTTTCTGCGTAAAAATATGAACGTGCTCGTCCAATTTAGGAACCACCCATTCATATCGGGTTCTGTGTCCTATTCATATCGGGATGCAACACGACAATCCATCACTTTTCTGCAACCCTCTCCGAGATTCGAAGGGACTCGAGGGTGTCTCTGATACTCAGACGACACAGATCACTCGTTCCATCGTTGCTTTGACCAACCGCGCTAGTTTTTCCGGAAATCCATATTCGTGCATAATGATTTGAAATCAATGTTTGGCACGATATATTCGCGACATTCCCCAAATCTTGGTTAAAGATTACCCAATCCAGCGCCCTGGCCAGTGCTTCATCTCCGTATTTTAATAGCTCGCTTGGGAGTTGGTCAACTCCAGCAGCTTTGTTGTTTTTCAACCGATCAATTTCCTCCTCAACATCCTGAAGGGTTGGGGTTGGGATGCTGTCGTCTTCTGCGCGTGTTCCTAGATTTATTACTGTGCCTCTTTCGTTCGCTGTAATAACGTAATAATGCCGTTCAGGTGCTCGTCGAAGTACTGCATCCACCTTTCAACCACCTCACACTCTCTTGTGAGAATGTTCCCTTCCAGGTCTCTGCACATATCGGCTTGTGGTGCGTAGCCTTTGCGCGAGCTGTTCAACTTCTCGTAGAATATGCGTGTATCGTTAACATGGTACAGTGCTTTCATTGCTTCGCGGTCTCGATCGTTCATCTGACACTTTTTCCTTCGAAGAACAGAATTTTGCCTGTTCCGTGCCTGTCTATACCATTCCACGTTTGCTCTCGTAAGGTGGTGCAGCATTCTCGCCCGTGCTGCATTCTTCTCCTATACTAACTGCTTGCATTCGTCCTTAAACCAGTCATTTGTTCGATTCGGTGCAAAAATACCTACACACTAAGAAATTATGAATTTCACCCGAGACGTAATTCATGTTTGTAGAAAGTCGGGGAACGCAAAGAAAGATTTCGTGTAAAATTATGTGTCCTGAGAATGACTCATACGCAATTCGAAGAAACTCATTCTTATGTGCCAAATGACGCTTGCATGTGTCGGTCTTAGAAGACAGACATTTACATGACATTTTGGTAGTGTGTAGTGTCACTAATGCAGTGCTACCAATGGCGGTTCGAATATTTCTCTAGCCATCTTCAAGAGTAGCTGCGCCAAGCTGTTCTTCCGTTGGTAGGGCTGCTTCACGCTATTGCGCGTATTCCTGGGCAGCTCCGGTTTCCCGTAGTAGCTCAATGTTAGGTCGTGGCGTCCGAAATCACGCTGCGGTAAGTGCAAACGTTGATGATGTCAGAGATAAATGTCCCGTCGATTTGACTCTCTGTTCGTTGGTCAGGCCCGCAGGCTATTAGGCCTATGCAGGCTGTTAGGCCCTATTACCGCTCTGTACATTGCCTCCCATCGATGAGTACTCTTTGGAACACGGCGCGAAGGTTGCGTAACCGAACTACGAATAACGAGAGCGAAGAGTACTCGGACCAATGGATCCTCAAGTTCGCGCGAAAAGTTTGTCCAGATTCTGTGCCGGCACGGATGATTCCTCGCGAAAACACGAATTCGATAGATGAGATCAGCCAACCCTTTTCAATGGTAAAATTCTCTCTCGCACTCCTTTCTTATGGCAATACGGCTCCAGGGGCTGATAGGATCAAGTTCAACTTGCTTAAGAACCTCCCAGACGTCGCGAAGAGGCGCATGTTGAACTTGTTTAATCAGTTTCTGGAACTCAACATTGTACCGGATGATTGGAGACGGGTGAGAGTTATTGCCATTCAAAAACCTGGTAAGCCCGCGTCCGACCACAACTCCTATCGACCCATCGCGATGTTATCGAAAGTTGTTGAAGAAAATGATCCTTTTCCGTCTGGACAAATGGGTTGAGACGAACAACCTGCTTTCAGATACTCAATATGGTTTCCGTAGGAGTAAGGGAACGAACGACTGTCTCGCGTTGCTTTCCACGGATATTCAGTTAGCTTTTGCTAAAAAAGAGCAAATGGCTTCTGTATTCTTGGACATAAAGGGGGCTTTTGATTCAGTATCTGTTGAAGTTCTTTCAGATAAACTCCACGCTTGTGGCTTTTCTTCATTAATGAATAATTTTTTGTACAATTTGCTGTCAGAGAAACATATGAGCTTTTCTCATGGAACCTCTACAACTTCACGATTCAGCTACATGGGTCTCCCCCAGGGATCATGTTTAAGCCCCCTTTTGTATAATTCCAGGAGCAGGAGGCAGGAGCTTCATGGAATCCCAGAGCATCATCGTCCTATGATTGCTCCGGTGATTTTTGCTGCAAAGTTTGGCCAAGTTGATTCCACTAAATCGTTCTTCACTGACGGATCTTTGATAGAGGAGTCAGCAGGCTTTGGTATAAAGGGCGATACGGTCAAAATTTGGTCAATATCAACTTGACGTATTTCTTTCAATTTTGCATTTAAAAAACCTGAACACCCCTCATTTTGAAGGTGTGTGTGTGTAGAATGTTGCTCTTATTTTGATTTTGGAATTCACTCTTCAGTTGTCAAAATGCCGTCCAAGCAAGAAGAGCAGCGTATCAAAATTTTGCTCGCGCATCGCGAAAATCCGAGCTACTCGCACGCAAAGTTGGCAAAATCGCTAAAAGTTGCCAAATCAACCGTTACAAATGTAATTAAAGTGTTTGGGGAACGTTTGTCGACAGCCAGGAAGTCTGGATCGGGGGGAAATCGAAAACCGGAAGCCGCTGAGACGACAAAGAGAGTTGCCGGTAGTTTCAAGCGAAACCCTAACCTATCTCTCCGAGATGCCGCAAATAAGCTGGGTGTATCGTCTACAACCGTGCATCGAGCCAAAAAACGAGCCGGACTATCGACTTACAAGAAGGTAGTGACTCCAAATCGCGATGATAAACAAAATACGACGGCCAAAGCGCGATCCCGGAGGCTGTACACGACGATGCTGACGAAGTTTGACTGCGTGGTAATGGACGACGAAACCTACGTCAAAGCCGACTACAAGCAGCTTCCGGGACAGGAGTTTTATACGGCAAAAGGAAGGGGAAAGGTAGCAGATATTTTCAAGCACACGAAACTGTCAAAGTTCGCAAAGAAATATCTGGTTTGGCAAGCCATCTGTACCTGTGGCTTGAAAAGCAGCATTTTCATAGCTTCCGGGACTGTCAACCAAGAAATTTACGCGAAAGAGTGTTTGAATAAATGTCTGCTGCATTTCCTGAAGAAACACGGTTGTTCCGTACTGTTTTGGCCGGATTTGGCATCTTGCCATTACGGTGAAAAGGCCATGGAGTGGTACGCCGCCAACAACGTGCAAGTGGTTCCCAAGGACAAGAACCCTCCCAACACGCCAGAGCTGCGCCCAATTGAGAAATACTGGGCTATTGTCAAGCGGAACCTAAAGAAGACCAAAAAAACTGCTAAGGACGAGCAGCAGTTCAAGGCAAACTGGCTTTCTGCGGCGAAGAAGGTGGACAAGGTGGCTGTACAAAATCTGATGGCAGGGGTCAAGCGTAAGGCCCGGCAATTCGGATTTGGAAAAGCGGAAGCCTAACTGAATATTTTTCCTGAATTTTATACTAATTGAACTTGAAAAAGAAATTTAATTTGATTTTTTAAATAAACGATTTCACCGATTTACACGCGTTTTCCCTTGACCAAATTTTGACCGTATCACCCTTTATTTAATGAAATTTATAGCGCCAACCGTAAACTTCAAGCTCCTTGTTCCGTGTATGTCGCTGAATTAGCGGCAATACATTTTAAGCTAGAAATGTTTGCCTCATTAACACCGGATCAGTATTTCATTTTCACGGATAGTCTCAGTTCTATAGAGGCTATTCGCTCCTTGAGGCCGGTAAAGCACTCCTCGTATTTTCTCATGAAAATACAGGAGCTTCTAAGTGCTTTATCTTCGCGTTATTTTATCATCACCTTTGTATGGGTCCCATCTCATTGTTCAATTCCGGGCAATGAGAAAGTGGACTCGCTTGCAAAGGTGGGCGCTATGGAAGGCGATATTTGTGATCGACAAATCGCCTTCAACGATTTTTTTCCTATTTTTCGTCAACAGTCACTCGTCAGCTGGCAGTATAAATGGAGTAAAGGAGATTTGGGACGATGGCAACATTCTATCATCCCAAAGGTGTCGAAAAAATCTTGGTTTAGAGGTATGGATGTGGGTCGAGACTTCATTCGTGTCATGTCTCGCCTCATGTCCAATCATTATTCTTTGAAGGCTCATTTATACCGGGTTGGGTTAAGCGACAGCAATCTCTGTGAGTGTGGACAAGGCTCGACGCAGATCACGTTATTTGGTCTTGTGCTGAGCATTCTGGAGTCAGATCTGAGCTCTACGATTCCCTTCGGGCTCGAGGTAGACAACCCAATGTGCCAATTTGAGATATTTTGGCTGTACGTGATTTGGAGTACATGAAACTCATTTATGTGTTTTTGACTAACATTAGCATTAGATTGTAGTTAGTTTAACCTGTATGTTTAGTATAAGTTATATGTGTATGTGTGTGGGTGTTTTTTTTCTTTTTCAAGAAATGTTCAAGTCAAAAGAAAACCATAAGTTGTATAGTTATAAGCAGTGCTGAGCGCCATCACGGTACTGACAGCGTGGGAATTGACAAATGAGATTCTTACCATTGACAATCAAAGCAACAGAGAGCCTCTCACTCTCTCAAACTTTTCATCATCATGAAATTACAACCGAGAGATATTTTTCACTCGCGTTTCTCACTTATTTTCTATATCTTGTACAAGTGTTATGTGGTACGATCGTATCACCAAGAATAAATATACCGTCATGGAAATTGACCATCATTTTACTTCTCTAGTAAACAGACGATTATGATGGTCATCGCTTGTAGCGCTGTTTCTACCGACAAATTCAGCAGACGTTACCCCGTCAGTGACGATATGTTCGTAGCTTAAGCTTTACGATTGAAGCTTTAGTTGTTGTTTTTGTTTCCTTCAACCTTTCCTTGTACGGGGACACTATTTGGGAATATATATTGAATTTCCGGGAATGGATGTCAGAATATTTGGAAAATTTTTTAAAAACTATGTCTATTCCATTCTGGGGCATTAGCCGATTTGTCCCCGGAGTAGCCATTCTGTAACAGGTTTCCGTGGTGCCTCGAGTGACCATGAACATTTTCAGCAGAAAACCTTGGGAATGCGGGCATCAAAATTCATGAAATATCTCCAATAGGATATTTGTCAACATTTAGTGACCATCTGATGATTTTTTTTTTCGTCCTGTCAGGTTCCCGTGGGGCCTCGAGTGGCCATTAACATTTACAAAAGGAAACTCTGGCAATATGGGTTTCAAAATTCAGAAAATTTCTCCAAAAGGCTATTTCTCAACGTGTTTTGGCCATCTAAGGAATTATTCTCGGGTCGGTCATTCCGGAACAGATTCCCGTTTAGCCTCGAGCGGTCATGAACATATTTAGAAGGAAACCCTGGTAACATGGGTATCAAAGTTCAAAAAATTTCGCCAGGAGGATATTTATCAATGTTTATTTATTGGCCATCTGATAATTTGTCCTCGGACCTACCATTTTGGAGCAGGTTCCCGTGGAGCCTCGAGTAGCCATGAATATTTTCAGAAGGAAAACCTGGCAATATGGGTTTCAAAATTCATTAAATTTCTTCAGTAGGATATTTATCAATATTTTTTGACATGTTTTGTTCATCGTCAGTCAAGATCCGATGGGAGCCTGTTCCGGAATGACCGTTCCGAGGCCAAATTATCAGATAGCCACAAAACGTTAAGAAATATCCTACTGGGGAAATTGCATGAATTTTGATAGCCATGTTCCCAAAGTTTGCTTCTAAAAATGTTCATGGCCACTCGAAACCCCAAGGGAACCTGTTCCTGGGACAAATAATCAAACGGCCACAAAACGCTCAGAAATAGCTTTCTGAAGAAATTTCATGAATTTTGATACCAATATTGCCAGGGTTTCCGTCAAAGTTTGTTTCTGGCAACTTGAGGTCCCACGGGAACCTGTTCCGGAGTAACCGGTTCGGGGAAAAATCATCAGATGACCACAAATCGTTAAGAAATATCTTCTTGGAGAAATTTCTCGAATTTTGATACCCATATTGCCAAGGATTCCTTCTCAATATGTTCATGGCAATTCGAGACCCAATGGGAACCTGTACAGAATGGCCGTTCCAGAAACAACTCGGCATATGACCCATAATGGTATAGAAATAGCTTGTACGAATTTTTCCAAAAACCCGGGAAATGCAATTGAAATTCCCAAATAGTGTTTCAGTACCGGACCACAGCCCCGACAACCCGGATTTCTGGGAACCAGATAAATCTAAACGGACATTACTGATAATATCCATGGAGCAGGTGATTTTTTTGAAGCTAACAGTGCCAAAAGAATTAAAATTGGACAATAATTGCCAGAGCTAAAACACCTATTATGCTGAAAATAATTTGTCTTGCATATCGTTCTCAGAGATAATTAGTGAGTGATTGATTTTCCTACTCTCTTCATATCACTCACTCCAGCAATCATGAAGGTTTTTGCTACAAACGGTCAAATGAGATCAACCTGTTTGTGAGTGACACAGTATTTGACCATCATTCGTGAGTTCTAATAATCATGAGAAGTTGATGGTCATAGTCTTATAACCGTCATGAAAATGCACAGCTCTGGTTATAAGTGTTTAGATAATTTTGAATTTAAATTTAATGTGTTATGTAAACCATACTTTAAATTCCCACCCTTCTTCCCATCCGTAATTTGTAATTCCTATTAACCTCGAGACGGCCGCGAGTAATCGGCTCTATCCTCCTAACTTTAGTTTTAAGATAAATGATGTATAAAAATATGAAAATTTGGCTCTGTAAAGTTAATACGATTGAGCCTGTACAAATAAATGATTATTAAAAAAAAATAAAAAATTACAGGAATCTGAAAGCGACGGAGATGCCATGGAAGATGACGATAATCCGCATCCACTGAGCGTAGTGGGAAACATTTTGGGGAGCCTCTTCCTGAAACTTCTTTCCAAGCACCACGTTACAAATAGTGCTATTCAAGAGATTGTGGAAACTCTTGGTGAAGTGACCGTGTACAGGAAAAACACCTGAAAATTAAAGCAGATAAGCAAAAAGCTGGACTTTGCATACATGTGTGTGTGTTTTTCAATACTTTTCACTATTTGTATAAATGTATGTACTGCTTTCTTTGAATGGACTGATATTTTTTTCTGATTCTAGATAACTTAATTATGTTTTGATTAAACCAGATTATATATTGTAATAAAGACCAGTTAAGACAACAAAAATTAAGTGAAAAAAAAAACAAGTGTATCAGATGAATTTAGTATGTCAATAAAATAAAGACATAAAGCTCAATTCGAGGGTTTGGTTTTTTTCATCTTCTTATTTTTCTCCATGCACATGGTTTTAGTGGGAGAACTTTTTTTCCGACAATCCCACTGATGTAAGCTTAAAATTACACGATGATGAAAAACTCAGTGTCACCAGTAAAGTTACTGCTGAACCAAAAAATCAAATAAAAATGGCTCATGTAAATTTCAACGAGCGCATAATTATACGCTTTTACTCGCGTTCCATTATGTGCATTAGAAATAGCTTAATTTTAATTTGCCAGTTTTAACTGTGTAAGATGAAATAACAACATATGTATAAATACACGTTTCAGGACAATCATATTCTGGAGAGAAAAAATATAAAACTATCCTGAAGTTTGCACTGCCGTAAGGCTCTTGTAAGCATTTTGGATTGATTTCTTGAGAAATTCAAACAGAAAGCTTCCAGAAGACAATTTGTTAAAAACACAATATTACAAGTCAGGATTAAAACAAAAACCTGGTCAGTTAAGTTTTGAGATATCGTACTACAAGATAACATACCACACACCAACTAATGTGCTTAACACATTTATCGAATCCTTCATCCACAACAATGCATGCAAAAAAATAAATCTGAGCACTCAGAAAAAAATACCAGTTCCAATGCCTTGAGGTGCATTCGTTCAAGTGCTTCTTTTCTTGTCTTTTTACAGCTTTCATTTCGTTTCTTTTTTTTTATAGTGATGACAATGATGACTGATGGGAAAATAATTTTGAAGTTGATTAACAGCATCACACTGCAATATCGGTGAGGGATCGCTTTAGAACAGTCCAATGCGCTGCCATATGCAAAGAGGCGACCACGAGCAGAGCCGCTGGCTGCCTCCACCACCTGATCCACCGATTCGTACAATAAACGACAAGTGAAGGCAAGAATCTCATAAAAGTTCGCAGAAGAGTACGTTCTTCAGACATAAGCTGAGGGCATCACATTTTGCGTTTTATGAACCTAGTCGTGTTCTTCAAATCCATTTGGCGATACGATACTATACAATACAATAATCATTTTTTTAGCGAAAAACTATCCACCAAAGGTAGTAAGCGCCATGCCTGTAAACTTACATTTCAAAACAACGGCAAATTGAACCCAAAATTAAAAAATATTACTCACGTCATAACAATACAAAAGAAATAACCGGTCAAACTTCTTCACACATGACTGATGTCCATTCTAAATTGCAGAGAATACAAGAATACCAGAGTAAGGCAAACGTCAAATAATGCACCTAATGGACATATCCACGCGAGCGTGTATTCTGAGCATTTTTTTTCTCCGCTGTTTTTTGCCTTTTTCGCGTTGGCTCTTTTAAATTGTCTTTCTCTAACATTCGCAAATGCTAAGGTACCGGCCGGTGTTTTGGAATTTTTGCGATTTTATCTCACAACACAACTTGTCGCTGACTTATGCTGTTCGACTTCTGAGAAGTTGGACTAGTGACCTTTACTGATTATGTGCTTTCAAAACTTGTGTGTACCTCTTAGAGAATAGTAAAAGTATCATAAGCAATATCGAATGCATTTGCTACTAAAATGCACTCTCATTGTATTTCAGGAAAAACGTTAATTATTAGTTGTTCGTGCTAACAAATCAACAAACTTTAACAAATGCAACATAAATTCAAGCCTATACTATTACAAATTAGGAATAAAAAAACTATACTGGATTTAAAAAATAACTATTTATCTCCGCAATCATGACGTTCAATGTTTAAAACTATTTGGACATGATTTTTGCTGTTTCAAACCCCTGAATGCAAATCTTCCGTTTAATGCATTTACTCGAGGCAAAATGGTTTTAAAATGCTTTTTCAACTGACCATAATAAGATAATATTAATGAGTCCTTAAACGGCATTTCAAAACAGCATTTTACGAGTTCATAATGTCGTAACAAAACCTTTTATAGGATACATTAATTGTTATGTTATGTATTCTCCGTGCGAGGAGTAACGATTATGATGTAGAAGAAGATGTTCGCTCATCACCATGAGGCACCAAGAGTGAAAATTAATGTTTTTGGCTAGAATGAAAGATGTGAAGAGAAAGTGTTGAAAGTTCCGTCAGTGTGCGGCAGGCTGGAAATAGTTCCTCTCCCATGTAAAAGAAATTTGAGAAAATAAGGTTTTAAGATCGGTGTAATCAAGTAGTGTTGGTTTTCATAAGCCTGACTAAAATATGAAACCTATTTGCACCTTTGGTGCCAAAAAAACAAATCTAGTAGCTTTCATAAAACTTTAATATAACTGAATAAAGCTAGATGGTTTTGGCTTCCTGGGGAGAGTCACCGAGATAAGTATATCCACGTTTATAAACGTATCGCTGTAAACGTTTGATGTCATATACCCTCTTTCCTACTGTACACCAGGTCATGCTCTTTTAACTATTTGATAAATATATGACTGTCTTGAACCCTATTGTCGCAAACGCTGGGAATCCAAACAACCTTCATGAACATTCAAGAGATAACAAATTGGCAGTTTTTTTTATTAATATCAAAGATTATGATGAATAATTTACATCTAGAGCTGGAGATCAAGAGCTGGATTACATGCATACAAGGTTCAAAACTTCCCAAGTCGCAATGAACGGCAGATGTTGACCAGATACAGCTGTTCTGTGATGGAGGACTAAACATACGTCAAAACTGACGTTCAAAAAATGCCAGGACAAGAGTTTTACACCGGATGCATTCAAAGTGTATGATGCTTTCAAAAAGAAGAAAATATCGAAACTCGCATCGAAATACCTCATTTTGCAGAACTGTAGAACTGAGCTTAAGGGGAGATATACAGTTAGAATGACCAAAAAATTCATTTTTTCTGCATAAAAAGTTAGTAAATTTTCCGTAGACGTAGTGTTCCCGTAGTGTTTTTCTTTTCATCGTTTTTTTAAAGAGACGCTTAAAACTCGTTTTTCTCAAAACAGCATTTACGGAGTTTATGCCGGTGATAACTCTAAAACTAGTTATTCGATTAAGCTAAAACTTATAGGATTTCCTATCATAGTATTACCTTCTGTATGAATTAAAAATTATTGTAATATTATAACATATTTAATAATATGTTCCAAAAGTGCAATTTTTTTACTCTTTTTCAATGCATCTACTAACTGTCAATGCAATTAATGTAATTTTTATGGGTGAGCAGGATTCATATCAAAACTGGGATCAGGAGAGCCGACACAAGTAAAATACAACGACTTTTTCGACGCACTCTAACGCACTCTAATATTGTGTAGCAGACACAGTATGAGAAAATTTCCAACTCGAAGACTCTCGACTGGGACCAGGAATCTAACCCACCGCCTCCGGCTAGTTAAACCGTGCTCTTACCAACTGAGCTACCTGTGGCCTCAACGAATTCAATACCTGGTACATTAATAAGGGAAATCATTGGTATAATCGGGTATAATACCCCATATGGCATATGGTCGTTTGGCATAAGGTTATTTGGCATAAGATGTTGGATAATTAATGGTCATTTGGCATAAAAGCCATTTGTAATAATGGCCTTTTAGCATAAAACAAAGAAAAAATGAAAAATATTACGGTCATTTGGAATCAACACCATTTGGCATACATATCGGAAAGCGAAACCTGCTTCAGCACTCAGCGAAATAAACTTTCGATATTCATATGATTGCATTATGATTTTTTGTCTGTATGTATGAGTTTCGATTAATTTGCCTTATTAAATATAATGATGTTGAAAAAATAAAAATATGAGGCAACCTAGAATCGAACCTTGAACGTTGAGATTACGGAGCCAGTGGCTTGACCATAAGTCTATATTACCGATTGTAAACAGGAAAGGCAAAAAGCCAACAAGAACACCGTCGTGCCAAAAATAATCATTCTTAAGTTTCGTTAAAGATATTCAAAAACATTGTCATAGAGGTCTTTTGGCATAATGGCCATTTGGCATAGATTAGCGAACAGTTTGAGGAAGATTATTTGGAATGAAAGTCTGTAAATTAACGTTTCACCACACAAATTTGGCATCATGACAGTTTGGCATAAATACTAAGAAATGAGATCAATTTCTAAGCAGTTGACTGAGTCCATTTGACATTATGATTTTGGCAGATGCATTTAAATGTTTAAGAAAAATAAATTATTTAGCATATTAATTACATCACAGATTGCATAATAAATTCAGAAAATTTTAAAGAACAGCCTAATTAACGAAGATGGGAGATAATACCTCCCATATGGCAAACATAACTAAGCAATACATACTTTTATTCAATCAAAAAATGCACTGTTCAACAGCAGAGATGGAAACATTTGATTTTCAAATTTCAATTGTAACCCTGATTTTTTCATGAATAGTTCGTACAATCCCATTATTCTGGCCCTAGTACTTTTGAATTATACTATGTCTATATTTTCTTTATAGGGGTACAGTTTTTTTTTGTTAGGGCGTAGAACCACTGCGTCCACTGAGTTGAACTTTTGTGGTATACCTCTGAGGGGTACAGTTTACAAGAGTAAAAAATTGAGAGCGGCATGAGAAGTCCCAACAAACATCAATGCTGAATAACTGTTTGTTCAAACAAATTTGGAGGAGTTGTTTCTTTCTGCTTTTTCTTCTAGAAAGCTGAATAACTTCTCCAAATTTTTTTGAGCAAGCTGTTATTCAGCATTGATGTTTGTTGGGGTGGTCTGTTTTTGAACATGAACATTGAACATGAACATGACAAAAAGCTCCAAAGGATGCTGAAGAGGAAGACCGAGGGAACAGTGACTACATCGCTGCGTGCGCTTGGCTGGGACGGTTCAACCGGACAAACAGTGAAAAAGTACCTGGTGAACATGAACATAAATTCTCGGCGAATCGCGGCGTGGCGGTGGTGATGGACGATCAGACCTATCTCACCTCGTATGGCAACGACTGGCAGGGCACTTCGTATTTTACTTCCCCCACGAAGGAAGTGAGCTCCGAGGTGAAATTTATTTCACACATCAATTTTCCCAAGAAGGTGCTGCTGTGGCTGACAATCAGCGAGAAGGGGATGTCAAAGCCACTCCGGCCGTGAACGGGGGAATATATAGTACGAAATGCCTGCCGGAAGTTGCGTCGTTCGTCAAGAAATACCATAAGGGTGTTTTGGCCGGATCTGGCGTCTGGACGGATCTGGCGTGACTCGAAGCTATCGTTAGAGGAGATGGAGCGGCTGAATATCGATGAGTTACCCAAGTCGGCGAACCCACCCAATGTAATCCTGCTGCGTCCCATCGAGAATTTCAGGGCCAACCTGAAGCGTAAGATCTTCTCCAACAATTTTGTCGCGAAAACTGAGGAGGAATTGATAAATAAAACGAAGAAAGAACTCAAAAACATGCCTACACGCATGTTTTTGTCCGCCATGGTGAATATTCCGGTTAAACACTGGAAGTCCGCTCGCAAGGGCGTAGAATTTTTCGGCAAGTAAGCTTAAATAATTACCTTCCATGTTCCCATATGAAAAGCAGTTATCTGTCTTAGCCATTTTTTATCACCATCCGAAGAAATTCCATTTTGTTTAATGCAAACGTTATGTGCTGCAATCATAGACCTTACAATCGACCACCAATCGGTTTTGGACTGCAGTTAACGGCATAATATAACTAATTGATGTTTGAAAAAGTATAACATTTATTATTATTGTTAATTCAATCTCAATTTCAGTGAGCGAAATAAAGCGCTATGAACTTGACATATTATTGCTATACTTTTGGTTCCAATGCCAAAAGCCGTCCACAGATAAAAGAAGCATAAACTAATCTTTCTAGCATCTATGCTCCCAACGAAAAAATAAAAATTATCGTATTATTTAACTCTATTTATATGGAAGCGTCTGGTACGGGACGTCCACACTTTATCCCTTGATTCGCTGTCTGGTACCGCTATATTTCTTGACAAGAAAAACGATGCATTCAAGAAGTCGGAATTTTCCAGAAGGCTTTCAAAAATTGATTTGAAAAAGTACAACAATTATTACATGATTTCGTCAATCTTTCGCCACATCTTTAACAGAAAGAGTTTGCATTGAGAATATAAACTTCAATTTAAAATGCATTCTCACTAATTTAAGAACAATCACATTTTGTTCTCACTGAAAGCCATCAGTACAGTATAATAATATTGGTTATAATGTAAAAACAGCTTTTATTGCAATATACTTCATAGACATGTAACTATAAGTTGTACGTCTACAGTTTGTACACCATTTGCTCCACTTGTAGATTTTAGCGGCAGAAAAAAAACAGACAGGAATTTTTATCCAAGGTTTCATAACAGTTAAATCTTTTTCGCGTTGTTTTGTTTTTCGGATCTATTTTTTTAAACAAGAAATGAAGTCTGATGGAATTTTCACACACTTGTAATTTTCCAAAAAAAATATACTTCCTGGCAGAATTATTTGAATCAAAACAGAATAATAATATCTGAGATACCATATCCTGTACAATCACTCGCAAAACATTTCAGAACTATCTGAGCTGCTCATGACATGACACTTAAGTACCAATACCAACAAAATCGATATCCCAAATAATTGTAGGTACGTTGATGCACATTCCACTCGAACGAACATGGTTGCAGCATATCCACATTATCCACTCCATTCTCGAAAAAATAAAAACGCTCAAACGACCAATGCTCTCATCCCAAAAGCCTTTCGTTTCATTTCCACATCGGAAGCACACCCCCTCCTGCCGGCAACCATGTTCAATTTCCGAATACAGGAGCTCCTTTGATGATTCTCTCGGAACATAATTATAATTTAACGTGAATTTCGAAATAAACTGATCCCGTACAATATCGCCCTTTGGTCACAGGAAAGGATACATACACACTTCGTCCTCGGAGTACGCAAATTTTCGCGACATGATGTCCATTTATCCCCCATCCTGTACAACCTTTGCAGCTCTGCACGTCTATGTACTGGGATATATATGTAGATACCTATGTACAAGTGAATCGAAACTGGGAAGGCGAACAGATGCACAGCGAAATCGTTCATGTGTGCCCGGTGGCAGGATGACCCTTCCTTGTGACACGTGCTACATACCATGGTAAATATGATCGAATGCTGCCATGTGGACTTCAGAACATTTTGTGGACATTCAATTCATGAAGTTTATCATGAATTAAATGTCCACAGAATATACAGTATTGAGATTCAAATAATTGTAAGCTGACTATGCGTTCAACGATATAATTTCACTGTACAATTGACACTACTGCTACGGACCGCAATTCAATAAAACATAGAGAATATTCAAAAGTATGCTTCCGATGAAGGTGTAAAGAATATATGAAAGGGCATTTTTAAATAGACATGTGTTTCACATTTCTATTACTGATAAATCCAACCTCTGGGGCTCACACAGGATGTGGAGTGTGCTATCTTCTTATGCCTTGTTCAGACTACAGAGTTATAACATGTTATAACGATTGTCAAATAATTTAAACAAGAAATTCGTCATCAAGATAGGCTTATAACATGTTATAACTGCTCAGTCTAGCCAGTGGTTTAATGTAGATCACACTATTATTTTCTTACAAATACAATTTCTATGGATGATATATTTCTCCCGCATAGTTCAAGATTTTAAAAAAAATTAGGATTTGTTGAAAAATGTTGCCAAAATTTGGGAAACAATATAGACTGCTCCGAAAAATATAAATACACTTTCTTTCTCAAATAAAAAGACTATACTGTGAATTTCAATTATTTTATTCTCAAACATAGTAAATAAAAATGTTTTCTTCCCGTCTTTATTCCAATTTGCTTGATATTTCGTATGGTATGCAAGTTCTCTAACTTTTCTCGCTCGATGAGATTTTCAAACGTAGTTCGGTAAAAATCGTAGGTCATTTTTCATTGAAAATGACATTTGCCAGCCCTGGTCTTCTCCTTTATTTCCAACCGTTCACCGATGGGTTTTGGTGTTTATGACGTGGCCGTACAAGCGTTGGAGACGATCCACGCTCAGGACGTCCAAAAAGTCAACACCAGAAATCATAGTGAAAATATAGGATATGGTTTTGGAAGATCATCGATCGACTGTGGATGTGATAGCTGACACCAAAGACATCGCACATGAAACAACATGGCATTTTTTGGCGGAAGTTTTGGATTTAAATAACTGAGTGCACAATGGGTGCCACATTTGCAAACAATGCAACAAAAACACGTTCGAATGCGACTTTCTGAGCAACATTCGGAGCAATTTCGAAAGGATAAAAAAGATTTTCTGCGTTGATTCATCATAATGGACGAGACTTGGGTCTATCACCATGATCCTGAATCAAAACAAGAGTCTAAGTAGTGCACTATGTAACAAATGGACAAATTTCGCAACAAAAACCGATAACTCGAAAACCATTAACTTTATGATGTAGAAGGAGATGTTCGCTCATCACCATGAGGTACCAAGAGTGAACAACAATGTTTTTTGGCTAGAATGAAAGATATGAAGAGAAAGTTTTGATAGTTCCGCTAGTGTGCGGCAGGATTGGAAATGTAACAGATGTTTTTAGGAAAATTGAGCGAAAAGGGCATGTATACAGTGGTACTCGAACCAAGGACATTTTTGCCTAACATCCCACTGCGGGGTAGGTTGAAGGAGAACGGACTAAGTCCGCCACTTCAACAAGCAAAAATGTCCGGTTGGAAGACGCTCATGTACCACTGTGGCTTGTATAGTTATTCTAGCGATCTATTGTGTGCACTCTGTTTACTGGTGCGCACATGGGAGAGGAACTCTCTCCTTTTTTGGGTTTGTTTTGATTCGCACCGACTGACGATCACTAAAGTTTTTCTCGTCGTCTCCAACGTAGAGACCTCGGAGAGAAACACCGTGAAGCGATGCGATACTGGTCCCCACTAGTATAATTAAAGGTTACCACCATTTATGGTTTCACATACATTAATTGTTATGTTATATATTCTCCGTGCGAGGAGTAACGATTATGATGTAGAAGGAGATGTTCGCTCATCACCATGAGGTACCAAGAGTGAACAACAATCTCTTCATATCTTTCATTCTAGCCAAAAAACATTGTTGTTCACTCTTGGTACCTCATGGTGATGAGCGAACATCTCCTTCTACATCATAATCGTTACTCCTCGCACGGAGAATATATAACATAACAATTAATGTATGTGAAACCATAAATGGTGGTAACCATTAATTATACTGGTGGGGACCAGTATCGCATCGCTTCACGGTGTTTCTCTCCGAGGTCTCTACGTTGGAGACGACGAGAAAAACTTTAGTGATCGTCAGTCGGTGCGAATCAAAACAAACCCAAAAAAGGAGAGAGTTCCTCTCCCATGTGCGCACCAGTAAACAGGTTGCACACAATAGATCGCTAGAATAACTATACAAGCCACAGTGGTACATGAGCGTCTTCCAACCGGACATTTTTGCCTGTTGAAGTGGCGGACTTAGTCCGTTCTCCTTCAACCTACCCCGCAGTGGGATGTTAGGCAAAAATGTCCTTGGTTCGAGTACCACTGTATACATGCCCTTTTCGCTCAATTTTCCTAAAAACATCTGTTACATTTCCAATCCTGCCGCACACTAGCGGAACTATCAAAACTTTCTCTTCATATCTTTCATTCTAGCCAAAAAACATTGTTGTTCACTCTTGGTACCTCATGGTGATGAGCGAACATCTCCTTCTACATCATAATCGTTACTCCTCGCACGGAGAATATATAACATAACAATTAATGTACATTAACTTTAGACACATGGTGTTTTTGGAAGATTTAATTTAAAAACCCGCATTAATCCACCGATGGTGAGACTGAACCCTTCTTACACTTCACCAGAAATACGAACTCAAATGTGGCCAATATGGTACTGGATACATATTTTCATCAGAAATTCCCTGGCCAAGGATGAAGGGTTTGACGATGATTCGTCAAGTGTCGATATAATCAATCTTCTGTTTAATACTAGTAATTATAGCTGAGATATTTCAATTATTTAAGTTATTTATTTTTTCGAAACTTGATTTATCATACCTTTAACATAGCTATAGAAACAGTTGCGCATGATTTAACTACAGCTGCCTATCACTATTGTTAGAGGGACCGCCAGGGCTAAGTACGGGTCTATACTAACAACTCTAGCACTAACAAGACCCCGAAACCAACGTTCATCTACGTAGATTAGTTATATTGTAGTTATGTATTATTACTAACTTTTCTTTTCTGCTTTATTTTTACTCTTGGTGGTAGGCGAAAGTGTCTTTTAGAATTCTTTTCATCAACTCACATTAATAATTACTTTGTTATTGTCTCTTTTCTAATTTCTTTTTTCTTCTCTTCTGTCTCTTGTTTTTGTTGCCAAAAACGCATGATTATTGTCTGAACTGCTTCAGTAAGGAATTGGGTGACGTTCCGCTAGGTTGGTAGAGGCGTAAATCAAGTAGGAGTAAGTGATGACATTCATCATGTCATTGTTGTTTGGATCCTAGTTCTAAAATACTGGGCTCCTTATTTCACCTCATCTTGTTCAAAAGGGCTTGAACAAAATAAATGGACTTACACAGATCACTTGAAGATGTAATATGACGAAACATTTTTAATATTAGCATAGAACATTAGTCGATGTTTCATAAATTGACTGAGATGCTTTATTGAAAAATTTAATAACGCAAGGCTAACAAATGTATTTGAAATTGAACTTATCATCTCGTTGTTTCTTCCAAACATGCTTAATTCCGATGTTTCTTCATTTCACATCCGTTGAACAATACTGAATAGCCATTTCGTTTTGATAATATCACTTTTTAATGACTATATATCTGTTTCTTTTTTGGTATACTGGAGTCAACAGGAAAGCTAGATTTGTATCATCGAATTTATCTCTGCAGACACATGAGAAGTGGCAAATGCTTTCAAAATTGTAATCAACAGTAAGTAGATGAGATCGAAAAGCAAGTTGGATGACAGTAACTTGCGGTACCAGTGCAACAACAACCAATAGGAGAAGAAACAGATGAGAACTAATTCATAGTTTAACTTATCAATTGCTAAAATGTACTAATCACCAAACTATTATTCCGGTCTCGTTTCAGCAATCAAACGCCTCTCTCTCTCTTGCTTCACTTTCTGCCTCCTGATATTCCTTCACTCTAACTATCCCCTATTTTCAACAGCGTCTTACTATCCGGTATCTTAAGCAGGATTCACTTGACCCCTGTGATTATTATTCTGTGATACCAAATCTATACTTCTATTTTCATCACTGGAGACCTGGCCCCATGACCCCCTTCTGTGCTTGAAAATGAAATGAAAATGAAAATGAAATCTTTTTCGCTAGCTATGTGACGAACGAAACCCCATATGACGAGAGGCCAAGCAAATTAGGCAAATGTTCAACGATATACAACTTTTTACATAAAAAAACCTGCCCAAACCTTTTACCTTCCCATAATCCCTGAGCAGCCGGTTTACCACAAACCACGCAGAACTTAATTGACCCCCATGGGTTAAAGATGCTGTGATGCTCATTCCCCTTCCCCTCCCTGATGTATTATGGACGATGTGAAATTTCACATCGGTGACTTGGCCCTCGACCCCCTTGTACATCACAAAATGAAAATGAAAATGAAAGGATACATATTTTCATCAGAAATTCCAAGATTCGATAACATGTCATACATTTAGTTTATAAAATGAACTATTTGTCAATCCTGAACATATTGGTTATGGAAGTGATTAAAATATTGAGATTTAAAGTATTTAACGACCTATTATATAAAAGAAGATATTACACATATATTAGAAATTTCGTATATTTAGTCCACAGAATGAGTTATAACACAATCCTATGCATCAATTTTGTTTATCAATATGAATTCAAAATGCTTAATAAGTACATGTTCGTTGAAAATTGTGTAGTCATAGATGGAGACTTTGTGTAATTTTCGAATATACTCCTTGCAGTTCAAAACCAGACCACTCGAGCCAATCGATGCTGCTCTAATTCTATACAGTCGCATAGTGTGGCTAGTCCGCTGTATGTGCTATACAACGCTCCAGATGCGACACAATAGAATGCAAGCGGCATCGATTGGTGTGATTGGACTTGTTCGGTTTTGCACTGCAACGAGTATATTTTCATCTCACAATTATGTGCTCTCTTGTTTTAGTCATATCTCCATGAAGGATTATCCAATCATAATGAAATTTTGACCAGTTATTTGGAGATTTCATAGCATTGATTTGGCACTAACAAAACTAAAATCGGTACACAAATAGCTCAGTATGTAATCGGAGACTAAACTGTTTGATTACTATTATAATAGGCCTTCAAGTACTGTTTCGTTCATATCTTCTTAACGAAATGTCCGAATGAAAAAAAATCAATAGCGTTCTATGGGAATGTTGTAGCTTCCATTTGCCGTCAACAGAACTGAAATCGGTTCACAGATGGCTGAGAAACCGATGTGACATTATTTGTAAGGCACACACACACATACACACACATACACACACATACAAACACACATACATACACACAGACATGTGCTCAGTTCGTCGAGCTGAGTCGAATGGTATATGACACTCGGCCCTGTGGACCTCGGATAAAAAGTCGAGTTTTCAAGCGATCTTAATACCCTTCTATTGATGTAAGAAGGGTAAAAACAACATCTATCTTTTGGTTTGGGTGGTGACTAGGGTGGTCCTTTTATGTTCATAATAAAAAAATAACCTTTTATTCATAAGATTTAGAGGAATTTTTGCGTCAACATAATTGTAGGTTAATTAAATGAAACTTTACTGAATTTATATAAACTATATCTCATCCACGATCGAAAATTATGCAGAAAAAAATGCAAAACTACCAATTTAAAAATGACTTTTTCTCCTGAACAAAAGGGGACAAACGATTTGCATAGATCTTTTAGAGGGAAGTTTTTACTTCCAGTTCACGTATTTCGTATTTGCAAATATTTGAAAATACAGGGTGTCGCACAATAAGTTTCACTAAAACAAAATGGGATTACAGCAAAACAAATCAACCAAATTATAGCATTCATTTTTCATTTGAGAGATACATTTAGTAAACCATTATAATTCAATTCGAATCTCTCGCTATTTTCCTTGATAACTTTGCGCAAACGCTTTATAAATCCATCGCAGCTGGCACGCACGAATTCCTGAGGAATTTGGTCCCAAATATCAACCAAATGAGTCCTAGAAAGTTTGAGCTGGTTAGTAGAATACCTGTAACTAGAAATGAGAAGAAAACATAGTATTTTTCATCGATAACTACCTTTGTTTATCTTGACAGATACGCGTATTTAGTGGATAATGTGCAAACTTCTTCATTGTCGTGTACTAGCCAAATGTTTCTTGAATCGATCTAAAGTAAGCCCTTTAGTAGGGCCTATATGTTGAAGCATATATCCCTAATATGGGTTGAGATCCGGTGAAAATGCAGGTCATTCGCTTGTGATGAAATCGGGCAAATTTTCCGCGCACCAAGATTGTGTCTTCTTTGCCTTTCGAGCTGAAGTTGAGTCCTGTTGGAAACAATATGGTGTATTTGCATACAGCGTCGAAGCATGAGGGAGTAGATAGTGATTATGACTGTCCTGAAAGAGGAAGAGCTTTTTACTCGAAAATAAAATCTCGCAGTCACCGTTCCAAACAAAAAGACTTCTGCATTTTTGGACACTGGCTTGCTTTTGACGCTCCGTCAACCCGTAAGCCCGTTGTTTCTTGCATTCCAGATCATGTCTGAGGAGCCTGTTCACATTTGAAATTGACATTTGAAATTGTTTGCTCAATTTACGGCCAGATACGGCCGTCTTACGTCTTATTCGCTCCCTCACACATTTGATCTTTTTCTTCATTCTGTCAGTTCGTCTGGCACCTCCTTTGTGTTGAATATAGACATTTCCAGTTTCTTTGAATCGTTTCAAGGTACGAAAAACAAACGCTTACTCACTCCGAACTGCTTAAGGCTATTGAATATCTGACACGGTCTAAGCTTTTGCAAATGTAATTTTAAAACTTGCTCCCGTATGGCTTCCATGGTAGCTGATGAATATAAGCAAACGAAATCGCTTATTTATCTTCAGTGATAAGTTGTCAAAGAATACACTCAAACGGGTATAATCGATTCCGCTGTTAAAATCACCCAGCTTAAATAAACCAAGTCTGAAAAAAGGTGACACCTGTTATGAGACAGACTAAAAATGAGTAAGATATCTTGCAAAAACATATTTTTCTACACTTCAACCTCTTCAACTTTTTTTATACAATAACTAGCACTATTTTGTATCTCCAAAATGTGCATCATTTGATGCTTTAAAATTTATTACTACAATTTTTTTAACTTCAAATTGAAATAAAAAAAATACAGCACAAAAACTGTTATTAAGATTGTTAAAAAAAACTTTTATAAAACGATGGGTAGATAAGATAGACGAAAAATTGATTTAACGAAGTTTCATTAGACTAAAATACCTACAATTCTGTAGAAGCGAAAAATCCTCTAAATCATATGATTAAAGAGTTTTTTTTAATATGCACATGAAAGGACCCCCCACACCAAAAGAAAGATCTTAATTTTAAATTAAATCCTCCGAAGACATTATGAGTCAAAAATTAATTGCTGTCGAATTATCGATTCTTGTCGTGGAAGTTGTCCATTCATACCATAGTGGAGAGGTGTGAACCTGGCACTTTGGCTACGAAGCGAGTTCATGTCCAGAAATTTGCCAAGAAGGTACATACATACATATATTTATTTTTCAACATCACATTCAGGATAAGACATAATCAGCAATAGTACGCCACAATACTCGGTTTGCGGCTGCCGCTCTCCAACCTCGGTCACGCCCAATGCTCGCCAGATCACGCTCCACCTAGTCCGCCCATTGTGCTCTCCGCGCTCCACGCCTTCTTGTGCCCACCGGATCAGTAGCGAACACCAACTTTGCAGGGATGTTGTCCGGCATTCTTGCAACATGCCCTGCCCACCGTATCCTTCCGGTTTTGGCCACCTTCTGGATGCTGGGTTCGCCGTAGAGCGTAGCGAGCTCGTGGTTCATCCTTCACCGCCACACACCGTTCTTCTGCACACCGCCGAAGATCGTCCTTAGCACGCGTCGCTTGAAAACTCCGAGTGCTTGCAGGTTCTCCTTGAGCATGATCCATGTCTCGTGTCCGTAGAGGACCACCGGTCATATTAGCGTTTTGTACATGGTGCATTTGGTGCGGGGGTGAATCTTTTTAGACCGCAGTTTCTTCTGGAGCCCGTAGTAGGCACGACTTCCACTGATGATGCGCCCTCGAATTTCACGACTCTTATTGTTGTCAGCTGTCAGTAAGGATCCGAGGTAGACAAATTCCTCCACCACCTTGAAGGTATCCCCGTCTATCGTGGCATTACTTCCTAGGCGGATCCGGTCGTGTTCGGTTTCGCCTACCAGCATGTACTTTGTTTTCAACGCATTCACCACCAGTCTGACCTTTGCTGCTTCGCGTTTCAGGTGGATGTACAGCTCTGCCACCGTTCCAAATGTTCTTGCGATAATGTCCATGCCGTCTGCAAAGCACACAAATTAACCAGATTTCGTGAAAATCGTACCCCGGCTGTTGAGCCCGGCTCGGCGCATTACAGCTTCCAGAGCAATGTTGGTAAATGACTGAACAATACGTACCACTGCTACTTCACGTTCCTGCAGGTTTAAAATAGACCCTATTTAGTGGTCCTTAGCCTCTTGTTCAGTAACTCCTATCTCTACCTCAACACGGTGCCGGCTGGGCTGCGAGCAACCTTAGGGAAGATCGGGTAACCAACCCTGGTGGGAACGTAGGATGACAGGGAAGGGAGGGGGGCTGGGGTTTGCTTCTGCCAACCTGAGCGTCTGTTTTCCAGGAGGAACGGCTCACAACAGCGTCTGTAACCCATTTTAGGGGCAGTTGATCGACGTCCGAGTGCCAGGAAAGGACTCTAAGCTCAACTGTGCAACAATGGTCCTCCGGAAAGTAGGGGGTTGGTGTCCAGCCCTGCGAGCCAGCCGTACAAAAGAATAGCAACGGAAAATAAGCAACAGAATAATACGAACCGAGACCAACGGCAACGACCCCAGCGAACAAAAAGGACTCACGATTAGAAAGTCGGTACGTGGAACTGGCCAAGAAGATGTTAGCGTCAGTTTTTTGGGATGCAAAAGGAATATCGTTGATAGATTATCTCCAAACTGGTAAGGCGATCAAGTCTGATTATTATTGTGACCTTTTGGACCAGTTGGATGACAAAATTTATGAAAAAAGACCCGGTTTGCAGAATAACATCATTTTTCATCAAGACAATGCACCAGCTCACAAAGCTAAGAAAAACATCTCGAAAATCAGTAGATTGAGGAACGATTGTTGCAGCATCCACCCTATTCGCCAGTTTTAGCTCCCACTGACTTTCGGCTGTTCTCACACCTTAAAAAAATTCCTTCGTGCAAAACATTTTTCATCAATCGAAGAGGTTATAGCCGTCGTAAAGGAGTATTTTGCAGGCCTTTCAGAAAATCATTTCGTGATGGGTCAACAAAGTTGGAGATCGGTGGACCAAATGTATTGATCTTATGGGAGAGTATACTAAGCAATACAAGTGATTTCCCCAACAACAACAAATGTATTTTCATTTCCGGTTTCAACATTTTTTGACTTACCAAGTACACATGCAAACCTAATCTTTTTATTTATCTTTCCTTACAGATCTTCTAAAACCACGCTTGAAATTAATGAGTAAGTATTTCACATATAATTACAGTTGTATACATTAAAATGTTGATTTAACAGGGATTTGATAGTCTGGGTCCTCCCTTAGCTCAGCCGGCAAAGGCGCGGCTACAAAGCAACACCACGCTGGAGATGGCTGGGTTCGATTCCCGGTTTAGTCTAGGAATTTTTCGTTGGAGATAATTTCTCGACTCCTTTGGCATTTTGACTATGTACTTGCCACTATGTAACCCAATCATACTAATGCAAAAATGGTACCTGGCATTGGAAGCTCTTAATTAATTTCTGTGGAAAAATGTATTTCCACTGCATGCAGAATACTGCACACTTAGATTTTTTTACAGAAATCTGTAAAGTTTTACCGAATTCTCAACAGCTGAACGTTCGGTAATCCTATTTTACGGATTTCGGTGAAATTTTAAAGCTATCTGTAAAAAAAATTATCTGAGTGTGTAAGTTGAGAGCAAGCTATAAGCTAATTGCGAAAGCAATAAGCTTGCAACGCTAAGATAGATTGATTACAAACGACTACTTTTAGGACACTAATTTGAGAGGCAGCAATAAGATAATTGTGATCAGCATTAAGCTTGTAGTGCCAAGAAAAAAAAAAAAGAAGTCGATTCCGTTTGAATACGCTTCACCAATGGTTCTCGTGTGATTACTGATCTTGGACAACATTTCTCGAGTTGTGAATTTAAACATGAATATTTATAGATTTGCTGTACGCTCTGCTTTCAAAGTGAAATTCGATCGTTACCGCTTATATCGAGAACCGAGTATGTGTATCTGTTATTGTGCTGTATGAGATACTTCACCTACGTAGATGAGTGGCGTTATTTGCGTTTGTTATTTTTATTTACATGCGATCAGGCGGCGAACATGTCATTGACTTTCGGATTTCTGACAAGTTCAATGCGAAATTATAAAAATAAACAGCTTTCGTCTAAAACACATATCATAATTTAAAATTTGTTTCTTCGCTCAATTGTACATATGATGTGGGTGAATTGTGCACACCCAGCAGCGACGTCCTGACTTTTAAATCGTTGTCATGGTACAGATGTTTACTAGTGAACCCAATTCAGAATGTAGAAATAAAGAAATGGGTTCACACCCTGACGCTTGCACTGTGAAAACGTCTACAACGACACCGAATGGACATTATTTTTCTACACTTTCAGTTCAAGATCCGAATGAAAATGTATATCCCATGCACGTTTTCAAAGCAAATACGTGCATCATCGATCAGTTGGGGTTGAAAATCCGGACCAAGGTTAACATTTCTTGTATTGAGAAAGTCCCATCGGCCTGGCAGCGTCTTGCTTGAATACACTCGTAAAGTAGATACTGCAAAATACATTTTACATTCAATAACACCTTTGAACAAACAATTTTGACCGGAAATTATAACATGCAAATATCATACCTATCTTGATGTGGATAAAAAAAATCACATCGCTTTAGGTAGATACAAACCTCAAGCGTAAAGAAAGACAGCAACTGCCAAAACACAAACTGACTTTTATCACATTATGTCATTTCGTACCTACCCTGCACATTAATACCTATTGTTCACATATATTCTCGTCCATGGCGATAGTTATTTCAGTATACAATCAAAGCGTGTTCATCCTTAGTTGCAAACTCAGAAGTTTCAAAATGTCTCATTTCGAAGAACTATTGCAGTGCCCATATAGTCGCGCGCACCGCATCCAACCTCATGCAATGCTGCGACATCTATTCAAGTGCAGGAAAAATAATCCATCAATCAAGTTAGTATCCTGTCCTTTCAACACGATCCACCGCGTGCCAGGACCGGAGCTGAAATTACACATAGACCACTGTGAGGATCGTGCAACGTTTGACTTGTACAAATACTGCATTTCGAGTGTTGCGTCGAACACCAGTAACGATTATAGGGACAAAAGCCCCGAACTGATCTACCACCATGCCAGCCCGGCAGAAGGTTCACGCAAAACGGTTTCACAGAATCAAGACTACTGTTCTAAAACGCCAGCAAAAGTCATCCGAAAGCCAACTCAGAAGAAACCGCTCTATGGCGAAGAACAAAGTAGACACAATGAGGGAAAAAGTGTGTCGGAGAAGAACAATAACGACAGCAGGGATCGCGACAGCTTCATGAGTTATCGTAGTTCTGTTTCGGAGTCAAAATATTACAACGGTGAGTCGATTAAGGTTCCTGGAAAAACTCTACAGGACGATGACGAGTGTTGGGATGATTCCAATGTACCTGCCTACAAGCCTCAAGAATATTGCAAAAAAGCGAGAGTTATTCGGAAAGCAACACTTATGAATCCATTGCAGAAGAAAGAATTCTACCACCAGGAATATCAACGTTTGCGAGCTTTCGATAACAGATCTCATTCAGTTAGGGATGCTGTCGATGAAATCAGCGATAAGTTTACTGGGAGTATGAACATTAAGTGCAAATAAATTGTTGCCTAAGATATTATAACTATTTGTAATTGTAGATTTAAACATAAACAAAGCTATTCTGAACAAATAATTAATCATATTGTTAAGGACATGTAGCAGTGGAAGGCAGTAAAAGGTTTTTAAATCAAGCAGTAGAAGTTTCAATTCTTCAGTAGAAGGTTTTTAAATCGAGCAACACAAGCGATATCGAGTGACAAATCCCTCAAACAGCATGGATAATAATAAAAAATAATAAAATAAGTTGAAATAAATATCAAAAGTGCAAATCTAATAAAGAAACTATTTCATTGTTCGTCGCCCAACTGTTGAATAGGTACTAAGTAACAATCCCCTCGCGTTCTCTTTCATTCAGTATGGTGCTGCTTAAAACATTCCAACAGTTACTTCCAAAATAACGAAAGATGACCACCATCAATAAATTTAAGGGTTCCGATTACAACCGAAGACTTCATAATGAGGCCGAAAACCTGACTACACCCGCCAACAGCTCTGGAATTTTCCGGATTTTTCTGCAAAAGAAGACACACGGTTTCCGGAATCGCTCATATTTAAATTATAATTCACACAAAACCACAAACAAATGCATGCAGCTAAAACGCTCTGGAATATGTTGGAAATCCAGTACAACTTCTCTCACTTTAATGTTATACTTTTGGATTTAATAATTTGTTTTCGATTTGCCATTTTTACTCCGGAAAAGTGAGAAAAATTTTAGGAGAATTTTTAATTTTTTTTACACAAATTTTATTGCATATTGGGGGTTGTGCATATGTAAACAAACACCATCATCCATCAGCTTGTTTTGGCCAATCATTCAAAACAGTAAATTAGACAAAATCGTCAAAAGGTCGAAAGTAACAATTGTAAACAATGACTTAAGACGTATATTTCCTGGAAATGCCAGGTTGCCAACATCCATACCCACTACCGACGGGAAGGTAATAAATCCCTGTATCTGTTTCTGTTGCTATTTTGTTTATGGGAACTAGCAGATCACAGAGAATTACGCTAGTAGTCATTATTTGCAAATGTTACTTTCGACCTTTTGACTATTTTGCCTAGTAATGTTCTTATTAAAAATGAAGCTTGGATTATTGCCGCACGCTCGTTAATTTTTTTTATATCGTTATTAGGGTGACTTTTAACCTTTTAGGCTATAGCTATAGCTATAGTTCGTCACCTAACACGCTCGTTAAGATTTACTCTAAATAGAGTAACTTTCAGTCAGTTTCGTATTTCCATTCTAAATGTAAATAAACCAGGGAGCTGGCGAAAAGTCTGTTGTGATTCTGTTGTGATTGTGAAAGCGCTGTACTTACAAAATTAGACTAATTATAATAAAGCTGTCTAAAGCGAAAAACTCGGTGTACATACCAACAGTTTTCAAGATGGGAGGAACGACTGTATCAATAATCAATATGCAACTTGCGATTTGAAATTGGTTTACTGTTGTAGAACCCCTTGGTCCGAATTACACCTTGAAGCCATCACCTTGCTATACATATTTGCGCCTTTGTTTTGATTGTTATTTTGACAGAATGTTTGAGTGTGTTCGTGTGAGTTCATTATTAGGGGCGCATTATTAAGCTTGAGACCGAGCTTGGGACCGATGTGCTAGTTCTGACTGAGCCAAGAAAAAAATCGTTTTTGTATGGGACCTACTGGTCTTAGAGTTAGTCTATGGTATTATCGTAACGTAGTTTCACGTATGCCTCGTCATCGATCAAAGTGCATCCGTTATGTTTCTTCAAAACACGGTCGTATAAGAGGCTTGCACGCTTCTTGGCCACGGAATTCTGGCCCATGTGCCGGTTCGGATGTTTACTAGCTTTGAACGACGTTTATCCTCCCCAGGCAAGGATGTTCCGCAACGTTTGGCGTTGTACCTTCTGGCCACATCTCGGATCGAAAGACCGGGGTTGGTTTTAACGCACCTTTCTGCGCAGCTGACGATCCATGGTACAAGTTTTTTTCGTAGGTCCGCTGATTCCTTTCCACGCTCAGGGTTTCCTTGGAGGGATTGAACACTCGACAAACTGATTTTTTTTTTACATCTTCATCACTTGGCTAGTCATAAAGAAAATGCATATAGTTTTTGGCTCAGGAAGTACCAGCACATCGGTCACAAGCTCGGTAACATGTAATGATTCGCCCCTAATAACACAATAATAATCTGTCAAAATAACATAGCGAATCAAAACAAAAACAAAGGTACTGGTATAGAAAAGCGCAAGAATATGATGCAAGGTGCAGGCTACTATGTGTACTTCGGGCCAAGGGGTTCTACAACAGGGAACCAATTTCAAATCGCTAGTTTCATATTGATTGTTGAAATGTAATCACGAGCAGTTCGATCCTGTATGTTTGGGAAGAGCTGTTACTGCATCCGTGATTGATCTCACTAGGCCATGGTGACTCGTGAGAAGTTACTTGATTAATGTGTATGAAGTTCTAACTTTCGATAGCGCTTTAATTTTCATATAATAAATAATCAGCACTAATATTATACTTCTCTATGCAAGCTGATTGGAAGACATCTTAAAAACCCAGAGAACGGTACCAAACGTTTTGGTTAGTTGATGACATTGAGTTTTTGTTTTTAAATTCTCTACCCTACTAACATCTGATGGATAGTCATGAAGAAAATTGATGTAGAGAATTTTGCTCAGGAAGTACCAGCACATCGGTCTCAAGCTTGTTCCCCAAGCTTAATGAATCACCCCCAAATATCTCACATCGAAGAACCCCTCAAAAATTCTGTGATATTAACGCAGCGAATCAAAAGAAAAATAAAAATTCGGGTATCGAAAGCACTAGAATATATTGTAAGGAGCAAGGTGCAAGGTATACCAGAGGCTCTCATTAATGTTAATTGAAAAAGGCACAGTTGAGAATATAAATAAGATTTGATTATGAATCATTCCACTTCAGTAGACGATGCTTTATAAGGAATCAACCAAGATTCATTTTCGTTAACCGTACACCCAGTAAAATGAACCGAGGAAAATGTCAAAAGTTAAAATAAACTGCTTGCATTTTCGATTGAAATTTTTCGCTTCAATTAAAAAAGATAAGTTCATTTTACAATGAAACACCAAATGAACAAGCATCAAGTAAAACCAAACTACATGAGAACTGATCGAAAGTGGTTCTGTTGATTTTGATAGAGTATCTGCTCGAAGATCAAAAAACTAATTTTCATTTGAAAGTGATGCTTGACAGTTTCAACGTCACTTGACGATTTTCAAATGAAAATGACTTTGCCGAACCCTGACCAGAGCTATTACAGGTCATCATTAGGGGACTCTTTCCGAGCCACGAACAGAGACCCTGGCCTCCTATGATGGCTGAATTGTCCCATGATAATGGCACCG
Source organism: Aedes japonicus (assembly GCA_034211315.2). Lineage (NCBI taxonomy): Eukaryota > Metazoa > Arthropoda > Insecta > Diptera > Culicidae > Aedes > Aedes japonicus. The sequence continues at coordinate 108,937 of JASCZW010001196.1, forward strand.
CGGATGAAAGGGATGAAGTGACCGTTACAAACGAGGAAATCATTGCGATAGGCAAATCACTGAAGATAAACAAAGCGCCAAGGCCCGACGGTATACCGGACCTGGCCATCAAGACGGCTATCTCACTGGCGCCCGGAACGTTCAGGGCGGCGACGCAAAGATGTCTGGACAAGGGCGTCTTCCCGGACGCCTGGAAAATCCCGATTCTAGTATTGCTACCGAAGACAGGGAAGCCACCAGGGGGGCCATCGGCATATAGCCTGTTGGATACAGCGGGTGAAGTGCTCGAAAAGGTTATTCTTAACAGACTAACCAAAAACACGGAGGGTATAGGTGGTCTGTCTTAAAACCAATTTGGCTTCCGTAGAGGGAAGTCTGCGATAGATGCAATTCTTCTCCGTAACCAAGACGGCCGATGTGGCAATCCAACGCAAGAGGCGAGGTGTCCGCTACTGTGCTGTGGTCACCCTTGACGTGCGAAATGCATTCAATGGCGCCAGTTGGGTAGCTATCGCTGACTCGCTTCAACGTCTTCAGGTTCCAGGATACTTGTACAAGATTCTGGAAAGTTATTTCCAGAACCACGTGCTGGTGTACAACACAGAGGTAGGCTAATAACGTGTTCAGATCACCGAAGACGCCCCGCAAGGATCAATCATGGGCCCGGTGCTATGGAACACGATGTACGATGAGGTACTTCGGCTTGAATTCGTCAGGTTGAAGATCGTCGGGGTTGCAGACGACATCACCCTTGAGATATGTGGCAAATCCATCGAAGAGGTGGGGCTAACGGCCTCGCACTCCATTGGCATTGTGGAGAGATGGATCAGCTCCAGGAAACTGGAGCCAGCCTACCTCAAGACCGAGGTCACGGTTGTTAACAACCGAAAATCGGAGCAACACACAACGATCAGTGCAGGTAACTACACAATCGAGGGCTCTGAGGTACCTGGGGGTTATGATCGACGTAAAGTTGTCTTTCACCAGTCACGTCGACTACGCCTGCAAGAAAGCCTCTATGACTATATCGGCATTATGCCGCATGATTTCGAATAGCTCAGCGGTAAAGGGGAGCAAGCGCAGGCTCCTGGCAAGCGTCGCCTTGTCTATAATGAGGTATGATGGGCTGGCATGGGCCTCCGCCCTGAGTACTAAGAGCAGCCTGGCTAATGTGTCTGAGAGTGGTCAGCGCATACCGCAAAGTGTCACGCGAAGCGGTATGCGTTCTAGGGGGGATGATGCCCATTGGCATGACAATAAAAGAGGATACAGAGTGCTTCGAGGCAAAGAGGCACAAGAGAAATTCGCAAGACCACCAGAGTTACATCGATGGCCAGGTGGAAGAGGGAGTGGAATAATTCCACCAAAGGTCGGTGAACCCACCGACTAATTCCGAAAATATCTGGATGGGTCGAACGGCGTCATGGGAAAGTAACCTTCCACTTGACACAGAAACTGTCAGGCCATGGTTGTTTCAGACAATATCTGCAAAAGTACGGGCACACCGAGTCCTCAGCGTATAGCGTGCAGATCTTATGGCAAAATGGGTATCAACATTCATGAAATTTCCCTAATGAGAGATTTCTCAACGTTTTGTGACTGTTTCGTGATTTGTCCTCGGACCTGTCATTCGAGTGGCCATAAAAAATTTCAGAAGAAATCCGTAGCAATATGGGCTTGAAATTCATGAAATTCTCCAAAGCGAGCTTTACGAAGAAATAAATAAATTTTTACTCAGAATTTCTATTTTCAATGTCTGAAGTTTTGATCTGGCTTTGGTTAAAAATACACCACACTGTTTGATTTTTTTAAATCTCCTAACAAGTTGTCGTTTGGGTCAGCCATACTGTTGAGTTACTCCTTAGGGATCGTTAATATTCAAAATAGTGGTACGAGTTACGAAAAGCACTCTACGGGGAATAATACCTGTGAATTATTATGTTCTGTGATGGCTGAGAAAAACATTTTCTCTAAAATCTTTTTTTTTCAGTAATTAAACCATATTTCAGTATCATTTTTCAAGGTACCATACAGCCGATAAATTGGACTAAGGAACTTATTAAACTGAAGTATATGTTTGACCATTTTCTGGAAGAAATCGATCAGATCCTTTAGGGCTGAATTAACTCACAATAACCTCATTTTTAATGTTGCTGTAGTCGATGTTGTGGTGTATTTTTTATAGTGCATACTGTAGTAACCACAACTTGTAACAAATTCAAATCTTCTTCTCGAAAATAGAAAATACATGAACTGCATATTCTGCATACTTTCAAGCTAGTCTTTATTGTGTTACAGCTGAATACACGTTAGAAACAGGCGAACATTTCACATCTTCCACATACAGTAACAAAGAAAAATAGTACGTAAAACCAGTGTCCACAGGACCAAGGTGACATACTCATAGACCTCAATAGGGCGGAAGGTCACGGTGCGGCCTAGATAGCTACTCCTTATGGAAGATTTTCAATGCCGTTTTCACTAGTCCACATGCCAAACCTATGCAAAAATACGATCAGATGAAAACAGAAATGGAAAAGTCGGCCCAATTTGAGTTTTCATTCACGTTCTCATTCGAAAATACATGGAAATGCACCATGTAAGAGGTATGCGGTTCGTCATCGTCTGTAAGAGAATGTGCAACATGCATATATGGGCAGTGCATCATGACAAAAACTAACGGCTCAGAAGGGAAGGACAATTTCTCTTGCTTCGTACATTGGCTTCTGTATGACTCGTTTAAGTTCGGGCTGTTTGTATCTAGAATTGTTTGCTTCTCAATCGTGACAGGAAACATCTGTGCGTCGTAAACAAATTGGCATTAAAAGAGATGGTAAAAATCAGACAGTTAAACATTATCAAAATAAACAACAAAAACATTTGAAAAAATATCAAGGTACTCTTAATTAACAATCTCATAGTTATCAAGTTATATCTGTTTTCTATTATCAAGCCGCTTTTTATCTTTTTGGATCTCATTTACAATCTAAACGAAAGTACTTGCAGCTCTTGAAACACAAAACTAACAATTCTCATTCGAGTGACAACAGGCTCGTCGCGTGTATTACCGTGAAATAAAAACACGATAACGCTTTGAGAGAAACTGCGATTACTCCACTCGATTTCATACGGGAAAGAGAAAGAAAGATGTATGCTAAGAGCAAGCACTAATCACCACAACGCCACGCCGCCGGAATGAATGTAACCTAACCTAACCTCATGTTCTGTCTAGGGTACGTCTCGCCGTCTGGCAGAGTCGCAAGTCAATCGCAGCCGGTTGTGTGAGCTATAAAACATGTGATACATGGTGGGCTGGCTAGTACCTTGTCTAGGTCGCATTTTAGCCGGTCAACAATCTTAGTGAAAATGCTGTCTGAGGTGGATGCAGGATGTTGAAGAGATTCATTTCAGATCGAGATACAACACGAACAAAGGGGAATTCACAAAATAATTTCCATCATAAATGCGGATACTATACACACCATTTTCCTTTTGAGCTTTTGTATGCAAGAGTTCTTCATCAATCATTTTTATCAAAGTTATTAATGTTGAAGGAGATGTTCGCTCATCACCATGAGGCACCAAGAGTGAACAACAATGTTTTTTGGCTAGAATTGAAAGATATGAAGAGAAAGTTTTTGATAGTTCCTCTAGTGTGCGGCAGGCTTGGAAACATAGCAGATGTTTTAGGAAAATTGAGCGAAAAGCGCATGTGTACAGTGGTACTCGAACCAACGACATTTTTGCCTAACATCCCACTGCGGGGTAGGTTAAGGTGGGATGTTAGGCAAAAATGTCGTTGGTTCGAGTACCACTGTACACATGCCCTTTTCGCTCAATTTTCCTAAAACATATACTATGTTTCCAAGCCTGCCGCACACTAGCGGAACTATCAAAAACTTTCTCTTCATATCTTTCAATTCTAGCCAAAACACATTGTTGTTCACTCTTGGTGCCTCATGGTGATGAGCGAACATCTCCTTCAACATCATAATCGTTACTCCTCGCACCGAGAATATATAAAATAACAATTAATGTAAAGTTAATAAGTTTATAACAACTAAGTAGTTAAAATACATACTTGTAATGGGTGTTTTTAAGAGTAGAAATCAATGGAACTTGTCTTTTTTTCTCTCGTGAGAATTCAATCAACAAAATAATACTCTATGTCTAGAAAATTCGAGAATACTTTCAAATCGAAAGATTGCCACAACCGGACCAGGAATCGAACCGCCGCCTTTGCTGTGCCCTATCCAGTTATTCCAAATTTTTCGTCAAATAAATCACACACCAATGCTACAGAGCAGCAGCGGATCGACACGCAGTTTAAATGAAGCAATGGCAGAAAAAGTGGCTGCCTTTTTTGATTACATTCACTTGAGAAGTTTGGTACTTTAACGGGTGGCCACCAAATAGTGGGAATGGATCGAAAAACTCGGGAAAAAACAACAAAGAAGTACAATTCAATCTGCTTTATCTTATATGAAGAAGCCTCCAAAGTTGGCATAATTTGCCGGATACTGCTTCTGATCCTGTTGATATGTTATTTCGTACACCGAATGAACGGATGAATTTCTCGATTCGATGGACTGCTGGTGTGCGTTATCACGCAAAAATGTTGCCGATAGCCAATTTTTTTTTTATTCCTTTATTATCGAGATTTTCAGCCCAGGGCTGGTTCATCTCCTGTCGTAGTCACTCAAATGCCTTTTGGTTATTTTCGTAACTTGTCCGGGGTTGAGATTCGCACTCGTGACTTTGGCGTGAGAGGTATGGTTGTTAACCACTACGCCGAGCCCCACCCCGCACCCGATTGCCAATTGCAATCAATTACTTTTCGCTACCGCACTGCAAAAAGTCTCTTCTTTAGATAAAAAAATAAATACCCGAACCACAAATGACTCTGATGGGAATTATACCTACACGCAAAAAAAATCGCTGTAGAAACCACCATTTCGTTGGTTAAATTAAGCACTAACACCAACAATTTTCAGCTGACTATAAATGCGTTTGATTTTACCATGCCTGCAACTAGATCAACCATGGTGAGGTTGATATCAATATGAGGTCTGTCAAATACACCACAAATGTTGAAGGTTCTACCATAAATGTAGTAATTTTTTTGGTACTTTCATGGTAGTTTTAAATATAGGCATAGTCGGGTAAGATTGTAGTTTTTATTACAAGATTTTTTTTCCGTATAGGAAAACACTGCAAATTTCTAAGAAACTGCGAAAATATGAACTCTAGAGAGCTTGAGCTGTTTAGTGGAATACCTGTACCTAGGAATGAGAAGAAAAATTAGTATTTTCCATTTAATTCCAACTACCTTTGCTTATCTTTACAGACACGCGAATTTCGTCTACAATGTGCAGACTTCTTCAGTGTCTCGTACAGTCAAGTTATTAGTACGAGACACTGGAGAAGTCTGCACATTGTAGACGAAATACGCGTATCTGTCAAGGTAAGCAAAGGTAGTTGGAATTAAATGGAAAATACTAATTTCTAGTTGCGAAAATATTCCAAATCAACGGAGTGTGAAGCGAACGAACTTTATCGCATGCTTGGGCACAGTGCAAAAAAATCAACATTTACATTCAAGACGATATCTTCGTAAAAAAAAGAGCCAAAAAAATAGCCCCACCCTATATCAAATGCACTCTACACGACAGATATTTCTTACGGTTTTGAGTCAGTTGCGATCGGTTCACACAGGAGATGAAATTGTAAAATACGGAAAACGGAATATTTGTTTTTGAAATCCAGCTGCGATGGGTCGAGCGACGCACACTGAAAATTTATTTTCGTTAATTAGCTTTTAATTAGCTTTCACTCGTAAACATAGATTATGTATATAGAATAAATGTCTTGTAAATTGTATGAAACATTTATATTGCTTGCGTTCTATCAAAATTCTTTCAATACACCTTTTCTGTACAATGCACAAAATGAATTTCGCGAAGACCAGCCATTAATTTATCCTAAGAAATTAAAGCGCTGTCGAGAGTTAGAACGTCATGCACATTAATCAAGTACCTTTTCACGAGTCAACGTGGCCTTGCGAGATCAACCACAGACTCAGCTGACTCTTCTTCTAAATACAGGATCGAACCCCACGTCAGAAACATTAAAAGTTAAACGCTCAACGCTCGTGCTTGCGCTTTTTTCTAATTATATTTCGAGCCGATAAAGTAGATCTGTCAGTCGTTCATCCATCCACCTTTCTTTTTTATTGGTAACAAATTTTTGTACCTCCTTGTATTGTTTTCGTACAATCAACGAATGTTCGTTCTATGTCAACAAATGCTTAGTGCTTTTGACAGTTGCGCGTGTGGCATTGAATACAAAGGTAGGTTCTTAAAAAGTACATATCAGTTGCAGAATACAACGAACAGATTTGTTAGTCCTACCTTCGATATAAACGAAAAATAATTTTCAGTGCATCAGTGAGTATTAAAGCTTCTATCCCGGGATTCCGGGATGAAAAATATTTTAACTAATCCCAGGATCCCAATTCCAAGACAGTAGAAATATTTCTATATTAGTAATTGGTATACGGGGAGGGTGATTTCTTTTCCTACTGGCAAGGAATGGTTTTGAATTCGAATTCTTTGTCAAAGAAACCTACGTTTTGGTGAATTTGAGTAACTAAAACTCAAATTTGGATATTTTTCAATAACCGTGTTGAATTATCAGTTGCATTACCCAACATTACAAGCTGAAGCATACAATATTCACGGCCGATGCAAGTCACTGATATTTGTGCACCGTTCGTTCACTGAAATCAGTTATTAGTGGTGTAACTTAGTGGTTGGGTAACTTTTTCGGCTTTGCCCGTCTATATTTGAAGATCAATGAATATCGTTCTTAATATTATTATCATATGCTATCAGTTTTCCCATACAGGAAATTAACTTTTTTGCGTATTTGAGTTGTATGTACTTAAACATGAGCGAGCTTTAACGCCCGTGTATATCGAAGTGTTCATCGTTTCATCAAAGCTTTTGCAATGTTTGCTGGGATTTGACATGTATGTGTTATCGCATGGTTTTTTATTCGACTTTTCCACTCTTCATTTACATAATGCCTATTGAGGGACGTGCTTGTAAAAAATCGTCGTAGTCTTCAGTGGGTCCTGATTCTTAATTATTATTTTGAAATTCGGCAAGTAAATTATATCTTATATCCAACAAAAATAAAATATTTTCAAATTACTAATACTGACTGTAGAAATGGCTGACGTTCAGCTGAAACTATCAACTAGTGGTGAAAAAGCGCAATGCTCAAAATGTACACAACAGCTTCCGTGCAAGGAATCATCTACGTTTCGGAGATATTGAAGTGAAAAATGGAATCATGCACGATAAAATCATCGCAGGTCATCAAAAACCACCACAATTGCATTTTCGATGTCACAACAAGTTGGAACAGCACTGAAAGAAGGTTGGAACGATTTATACGCGTCAACACGGAAAAAAAATCCGTGCCCGGATCCGTAAACTGCATTCATGAATTCGAGAACAAGCAAAAATACACCGTGAACAGAATCACGTAATCGGGAACAAGTTCACGTTTTTTGGGTAAAAATCATGAAAACGTAAACTACGCCGTGTCCAATATATTCTCATACAAAATAAAACTCTATTTATTTCAAATCGACAGTTCAGATTTTATTGATAACTTTATCCATTATATTGCAATATAATACTGATCAACTACAGCATATGTTTTGGAATAACACCGTCTTTAACGACTTCCATTGGCATTTCGTCCCAAATTCGTTTGATTACGGTTTTGAATTGGTTCATATTAGACGCGCTGTAGTCATTTACCTTCGCCAGCATGTATGACCATACAAAATAATCCAAGGGATTCAGATCTGGTGAACTGGGAGGCCATTCTTACTGAACGAGATTTGCAGTATGCAATGGTGCTCCGTCCTGCTGAAACACATAGTGAGCATCTCCAAACACCTCTTGTACATATGGCTTGACAACTTTCTCCAATACTTCCGTTTTATAATATACGGCATTCACTTTAACGCCTTTTTCGATGAAAATCAGTGGTAATTTGCCTCGGTTGCAAATTCCCACCCCCAAAGCATCACTGACGCAGCACTTTGGATCCGTGGAATATTCCTATCACTTTTTGGAACAGTTTTCGAAGAGAGAGCCCACAATCTGTCGTTCTGGACATTGTGGGATTGTTGCAAGACGAATAACTTTCCGTCGGAAAATATAAGTTCTTCCCCAAAAGCAGACTTGCTTTTTCGAGTCGTTTCTGCTTGGAAGGTTCCGAAACTCCGTAAACCTTACGTTTCTTGAAATTTTGAAATCCGAGGTCATTGTGCAGTATCTTGTGCATTGACGATCTCGAAACATTCAGATCTCCGGCCATTTTACCTACAGAGCGCTGTGTTTTTCGTCTAATCCATTCCCTGACCACTTTAACAACTCGTGCAGTCCGCACCATACGAGTACGACCGGATCTCTTCCGGTCATCCAACGAGCAGGTGTCACGGTACCTTCGAATGGTTCGGAACACAAAATCCCGCTCTACTCCAAGGTTTTTCAAATTTCTGAAAATAGCGCCCGGGCGCTCACCTTACAAAAACTTCTTTATCACCACAAAACAAAACTCCTTCATCGGTGGTAAAAGATAAACACCGAATGAAAACAATCGGACGTAACCTAAAAGCGTTTGTATAAAAATAGTGCAAAACTACACCAACACATACGTGAAGCATGTTGACTAGTTGCACGACAACAATGCAAGGAAAAAGTCTATGAGAATATATTGGACACGGTGTAGTTCACGGTCCGTTTTCATTTTCGTGAACGCATTTGTTTCTGTGTATGAATGCAACAAAGTGACTCGGAGCTTGGGCATTCGAACCCACTGATCGACGAAGAAGTGCAGAGTCTGCAAATATTTTTGGATGCTTTGCAAACAATCAGACTAGTGTCTGAAGCGATAGGCAGACGAGATGAGACTTTCCTAAATGCTAAAGGCAGCTTGAGTTTTTTACTTTCTAAATTTGAGCAGCAGAACAGCACAGCATTCGTATTTCCAATGAGCTACACGCTATTTCTAAACAACCCAAATTTGAGTACGATGGACTCAAATTCGTCAGAAGTATGGCTACCCAAAAGTGAGTAAAGATAGTCCGTAGTGGTAAGATGACAAACAGTCAAGATCGGCTTGATTCCGATCGATGTTTACTAATTGTCAACGTGTTACTCCTAACCCAAGTAACAAACAATACATCTTTTAAGAATGATTTATAATTGTTTGTACTATAAATGTATTATAAATATACTGCAAAACATGTCAAGATTGGAGCGGTTTGTAACTCTCGTATTCTATACATCACTCTTAAAAACGGTCGAGCTAAAAATACTTTTTTTACTACTGCATGTGATTAATACTTTATTATTGTTCTTAAAAACATGGTTACATACATTTATAATATATAAACAGGACAAGATTTTAAGGGCAGTTCTATAAACTGTTGAAATTACATTACAACAACCATATTTTGCAAAACGTGTTCTCTTTTCTCAATACGATGAATTTGCTGTACAAGATTGTGGTTTCACTGACAACGAGAAGCATATCATAGATACTCAGAGTTTACTTTTCAACAATCTGTGTTGGCTTAACAAAGAAGCTATGAACCTATCACGCCGAGGACTAGTGTTCAAATCCTACGGTTGGCGATGTTATTTTTTTGAATGAGGATATTTTTTTCCATTTTATGTTTTATAAGGCTTCACTTTGTGCGCTTTTTGCGTTCTATTAAGGTATAAAATAAAGTATTATACACCTTATTTTTTTACCTGTTTTTGTCATTCAACAGTATTTTCAACTTGATTAATACAAGCTTTGTTGCTTGGGAACCATCTTAACTCACTTTTGGGTAGCCATACTTCCGACGAATTTGAGTCCATCGTACTCAAATTTGAGTTGTTTAAAAATAGCGTGAATATGAGGCAGTTTACACGCTCAAAACACCCTCTCTTTCTTTCGTGTTACTTTACCTTTTTTCACACGGAAAAGTTACTCAATTTTCGTAAAAAGTGGATCTAGTCAAAAATCGAGTAGATCCACTTTTTCCGAAAATTGAGTAACTTTTCCGTCTGAAAAAAGGGATAGTAATACGAACGAAAGAGAAGGTGTTTTGAGCGTGTACGGCAGAATCTGCTCGCGACGAAATAAGGAAGTGATAAAAATTTTGAAAAATACGCATATGGGCTCAACTAACCATCGAGCTCCAGGTCGCAGATAATGAAATTCCTGAAAGACACTAATTGGTTACTAGCAATGGTAGATCATGAACCATGCGTGTCATCAAATTCAAGTAGTTTCTTCGCTGTGTCCGGAGGAACTTTCTCTTCAGCTGTAACTGGAGAGAGCTTTTGAAGAACATTTCGTAAGAAATCACTTAATTGAGTCAGCAGGCCGAGGAAAAAATATCCATAAGAAAGGCATGCTGTACTAACTAACCGAAAAGTTGACGAGCAATCTGTAAACACTTTTTGACAACTTGAAATCCATCAAACCGACCTCTACTGACAGCAAGCGAGTTTTCTCCGAATTCGGAAAATTTTTGCACCAAGAACCGTTTATATATTTCTGATGAAAGTATCAATGTACTTACATTTTTGAAATCATCTTGTTATTTTTCGCGGTTTTTGCAAAATATTTATGACTAATGCTTCAACATTGTGTAGAAAATTTATTATTTTCCCGGGATTTCCCGGGAAATAGAATTTAAATTTTCCGAATCTCGGGGTGCCAAAAACCGCCAGGAAATGGAAGCTATAGTGAGGATCACGTCAACATATTCCTACCCTTTCCTCATTTGACCTGCGTTCGGGCGGGGCCGGCACCGTCAACACTTTGATTTTAGATCACCATTTTCTACACATTGAGGAAGAATGTTAGTCCGAGGATCTTCTTTTGGTTCTCTGGGTAATTATAATGGATCTGGCAATAGCGGAGTAGTATCTTGCAACAAAAACCTTTTTTAATCGGAAAATAGAGTATCACAATCAGCGTGCTGCTGAAGCAACTCTTTACGTTGAATCATTCGAGCCTTCTTTCGTGTTTCTGTTAACCCATGACTTTGATGTAGAAGGAGATGTTCACTCATCACCATGAGGCACCAAGAGTGGACAATAAGGTTTGCTAGAATGAAAGATATGAAGAGAAAGTGTTGAAAGTTCCGTCAGTGTAAGGTAGGTTGAAAATAGAATAGAAGTATTGAAAATTGAGCGAAAGGCATGGATAAAGTAGTACTGGAACCAAGGACGTTACCTTTGCCTAACATCCCACTGTGGAGTAGGTCGAGGCACGGACGAATCCGCCACCACAACAGGCAAAAGTATCGTGTTGGTATGCGCTAATGTACTACTGATAGCCTTGTGATAGTTTCTAGCGGTCGTTTGTATGCACTCTGATTTGATATTAGGAATGTTACGGACCAGGTCAAGGAACTACGAGTGACTCGTTCCAAGAGATTGCTTTCCTTGTTGAAGAAGGAAAAAATGATAATCCTGTTCTCCGGCAAAAAGCTTTTCAGCATCGATGCTGTGGCCAACAGCCGCGCGGACCGGTTCATTTCACCGCAGAAAATGGAGAACGTTCCGGAAAAAGTGAAATTCAAATTTCAAACCAAACATCCGGCTGGTGTCATGATGTTTGGCTTGGTGGCGTCCAACGGTTTGAAAATGTCTGTTTTCATTGATGCTGGAGTTAAAATCAATACCGAAGTGTATATCGGTATTTTAAAGGACCAAGTGCTTCCCTGGGTGAAGGCCAACTTCTCCGAGGACCAAACCGTTGTCCTACAGCAGGATGGAGCGCCATGTCGCACGTCCAATCGAACCCAACAATGGTGGAACGATAACATGAAGTTTTGGCCGAAGGATTTGTGGCCCCAAGGTTGCGGATTATAGCAAGCATTCTTCATTCACCACGTTTGCTCTTCGCCACCGAGTTGTAGCAGCAGTGAACATACATTCAAACCATCGAGCTCGATCGGCCATGCACACGGAGTAACATCGGTTTTTTTTCGTCTCTTCCATCTTCTTCGACATTCGCTGTGTTACCACTTGACATATTCAAGCTTAGGTCACTCACTCTCAATATTCTATTTGCTCGATTCATAGAAGCATTCTTCGCATGCGATGCAGCTCGGTAGCGATCACCTAATAATATATTCTTCATGAGGAATAGGCTGCTGCTTATTCTTCGCGAATAATATTTTGTTGGTTGGTTGGAACCGAATGCCTAGGTAGCATAGCTGGAAGGATGGTGACATCGATGATTTGTTGTGCCCATCTGGTGGTGGCTATGCGACATTACAGATATCAAATAATCATATTTTTTTAGAATAGTAAATATAAGGTACATGTACCAGTTATTACCGTACATGCCTATTATGGTGTGTTCTCATACAGTCTATGGGAATACCATACCAACACGCGGTAATCTGGCTATTTAGCCATAACTAGTACATTTACTATACAGTGGAGTCAGTTATTACGGATTTTTCACGGCTTTTTTGAGCGGATGTACCTAAAAATCGCTTTTTACGCGGCTTTCGGTTTTCGTAGTTTTGATTGCATTTATCACCGACTTATCCATTGGCATTCTGCTGTTATGTTTGGCGCACTCAACAGTTGCTGACACCCACAATTTAGCAAACAAATAAATGAAAACAAAAACAAATAAGTCAAGCACCCCTCGCTTAACATTGACGTTTGTCGATGTCCACTAATTGGCGAATGCCGTTCGCTAAATGAGTTGCAGTCCTCCTCCAATCAACGAATGGCTACTGTATTGTAATTGTATGTTGAAAAAATTCTGTTAGTTTTTTACGGGTTTAATGGTTTGTAGGCAGAGCTGATTTTGTATATATTTATGCTTGAAAGATTAGAGGTTTTTACACAATATATCATAAAAACAGCGATGTATCGTCCGTTATTTAAAAAAAAATCAGGTTCTGGATTTTTCCATACGAATAGATTACCATGTGTCTTCATTGATAAACAATGGCTGTAAAACCAAAACTTGAAAATTTCAAAAATATGTAGCTCAGAAACGAAAAAAAACTCTTCCCTTTTTTTTATATCATTTAAAAATGTCTAAGTCTTCAAGAAAAAAAAAATAAGCAGTAAGAAAATTCCCTATGCTAACCATCATATATAATTATCATTTTTTAAATTCAACGACAAGTTTTTATTTGGTATACAAGTTGAAGATATCGGTTCAGTGTTTCCAAAGGTATAAATTTAGAATTATAAGGATTGATAGATTAGGAAATTAAGCTTTAAAAAGTGCTTTTCAAAAGGTAACAAATGAACATCCCGAGTTTTTGATAAGTTATGAAAAATGGTTCAAAATTACAGCAATTTGTGATTATGTTTATATATTTCTTCAAAGTCAGAGTTAAAACGCTTCTATTTGGTAAATAAATGGAGCTGCAATTCTGTAGTTATAAGGACACGAATAACTTTCAACAATAAATATATAACAAAAATGTAATTTTTGTACCACCTTAACATGCACAGAGACATGGCAAAAAATACGTGTTTAATATTTGTTGTGGTGTCTAATAACAAACGACACGATAAGCATCTCCTTAGAAAGCTAAATTTTAATAACAGCTTAATTATTTAATGAGAAACAATGAAAAACCTTTTTCATCGCTACATATTACCCCGAAACATGGGACTTAAACATTAAATGAGGAAAGTTCGAGGCACCAACGTGAAGTTTACAATGTTCGTTGCACGTTTCCCAAATATTTTGATATTATTTTCTCATCCTGAAGATGAATTCAAGGAGACTTGAAATGTTATCGACAGATACTGTTTCGTAGGTTTTTAAGGAGATTCATAAGTATGGGTCACGTTTTACTCTACTAAAACCTATAATGCGGCAGCACAAATTACATAAAAAATCTAAAAGAAGTGCGATGGTGATAAGATTAAGAGTCCACTACCACATTCATATTCCAGACACCCCTGGGGAAGTATAAGAATGGTCAGCTCTTGCCTTAGGTGGAGAAATTTAGGTTTGTGTTTATATTTAGTGACTGTAGAGTAGATTTTAATTTTTCTGTAGTAGGGTAAGGGGATGTAATGTCCCTTGCGCAGAATTGGCCGGCTTGACGTGCCGAAAGGGCTCAGTAGGGATTGTCTGTCAAGACCCGAAGCTAAGAGTCAGTTCCATTGTGGTTATATCACACTTATTAGTTTTTCTACTGTAGTTTTCTACACATTTTTCAGTATTTCAGCATGGAGAAGCTGGTTGGCGTAGCATGGGCAACGTTGTCAACTTGACAATAGGAAAGTGAGTGGCTGCGACTGAAGATCGTGTTCAAGCAGGATGTATTTTCCATTCTTATTTAATTAATAATTTCAGCCCGCTTTGTGAAATCTTAGCATTTTAGGGCACAGCGCAGCATGACAATTTAAAGCTTGTAATACTCAATTTGTTTTTCAGCATTTCAGCATAACATTTTCATTAAAATTCTATTTCTGAACTACAACTACTACTCCATAAAAGACTGACATGTGATAGTAGCAGTATTAATTGTTTTTAAATATATGTGTTTGATGATATTACATTTATTTCAGAAATCATTGAACCGGGCTCTTCAATCACTAAAACTACTGTTTTCGACCTATAGAATAGTCTGTTGATTCTCAAAAAAATAAAACAAATCAAATATCTTTTTGTTGAAATTTTATCTTTGTTAAGAGGACAGATCTTCTCGGCATTTCAGGTTGTCCAAGGCTATTCAGATATTAATACAAATCCAAATTTTATTTAGCAGCAACAATCCAGTGGCTTTCAGTTACATTTTGTAAATACATATATTATATTCAATTATGTATGTATAGTGCCAGACGATGTAGGCTGGATGAGGGATTCGTGGTTATCGGGCCCAAGTCATGGATGACAATTATGCCTTCCTTGATGGAAAGTGTCAGATCGTGATCTGCGAAGGTTAATTATCTTCCGGCATGAGCAGTTCCTGAAGAGAGAGGAGGGTAAACAGTTCACCCGGTTCTAGATCCATTTTCTACTATACTACTTGAAAGTAGTAAGGTTAAGGAAGGAGGTAATTCACCTTCTTTGGTCTCCCCCGAGAACGAAAATCGCTTTTTATTAGTCACTAATCTTTCAAGTTGCTAGAAGCATAAACATGGAAGAAAAATAGTAAAGCATTCGAAGTTTTCAACTACAAAGTGATACTCATGTATCTAGAATTTCTTGATTTCAACATCGTTGAGAGTTCGTAGACAATTTTATGAGCTACCAAACTTTTATCAGTTTGGTTCACCACCAGACACTTTTCATTGATTGAGAATTCTCGCTCCATCCTTGTATTTTCGTGTGAAAATGTTGTCAAATTTGTTCATTCGAGTGAGGAACAGCAGCGCTGAGATAGTCTTTATCTACACAACTCCAGAAGCCTTTAAGCTTCCTCCTTGATGCGTGTTATAACATCAGGATTAATATAGATGACGTAACGCGTTAAGGACATACGGGATCAAGTCCCTATCACTTCGAAGTTTTCTGAGCAAAAACCTCAAATATTATAACACTCAGCGAAATAAACTTTCGATATTCATAAGGTTACATTATGATTATTTGCTATAAGGAATCAGTATGAATTTCATAAATTTATCTTGTTGAAAAAATAAAAATATGGAGCAATCTGTATTCGAACCTTGAACGATGAGGTTGTAGGTCCAGTGACTTGCCCACTAGTATATATCAAAACTTGTAATGAGGAAAGCTTAAAAGCGTACAAGAACAACGTCGGGTAAAACCAAATTCATTCATATGCCTTCTGAAACTCCAAAACATCGTTCATAAGTTGAACCTTATGAAATTCATAGGATTATTTGGTTCAGTGTAGGATTTCAGGCGTGAAATTTCAAAGAATCGATTGCTCTACTGGAACATCCATTGGTTATTATTTGTTTTGTTTTGGGGCAAGGACTGCCTCCCGTTTCACCTTAAAGGGTATGTTAATGTAGATTTGTTGAGTAGCTACTTCAGAAATCCACCGTAAATAGATCGACAGTATATGGCGGATTTTTTTAATAGAGTTTTCTATCTTTCTTGATTGCCGATTTAGAGACAACTCCAATTTCCATGAATCCTAGAGGGTTTGAGCTGTTTAGTGGAATACATGTAACTAGAAATTAGAAGAAAAATTAGTATTTTCCATTTAACTGCAACTACCTTTGCTTATCTTGACAAATACGCGTATTTCGTCTACAATGTGCAGACGTCAAGATATGCTAAGGTAGTTGGAATTAAATGGAAAATACTAATTTTTCTTCTAATTTCTAGTTCCAATTTCTATATTAAGGATTGGTAGAAGATTGCACTCCGTCAATTCACTTTCAATTAATGATTTTGCTTTGACGCACAGGCTTAAAAAATTGCAAATTGTTTAAAAGGTCTGGGACACGACTCGACTATTAATGGTAGCATGATGAAAAAATCAAACTTTGGTCCCAGCATTTTATCGTCTACCACATCAACCACAACAGCGAACACTTTTGATTGGAATACCTTCGGCTTTCTTTCTTCCTGCTTCATGGCTTCATCCTCAAATCTTCTCAAATGCGGCAACAGCACTCTTCTAGCAACTTGTTAATTTTACACTTAACGATCTTCGCAGAATTTCAGTGGAAAAACTATTTTGCATCATTTTTATCTAAGGCACTCCATAGATAGGTAATTCTAGTGATCAAATATATCATCATGCGTCAATTGTTAATTTTATGCATACGGAGAAATCTGTGAAATTGGCAAATCTGCTTTTGTAAACAAACATTTAATTGAAGATTTCTCACGAATAAAAGCTCACTTTCCTAAACTAACGAAAGCATCTGCTAGCCGATTGTGGCTTATGTTTCAAATTGAGCTTTTATTCGCTAAAAAACGTCGATTCCAATGTCAGCCTACACACTTAGATTTTTTTACAGAAATCTGTAAAGTTTTACCGAATTCTCAACAGCTGAACGTTCGGTAATCCGATTTAACGGATTTAGGTAAAATGTTACCGAAATCCGGTAATTTTTTTACAGATAACTGTATAACGGTAAAATGTTACCTAAATCCGTAAAATCGAATTACGAACGTTCAGCTGTTGAGAATTCGGTAAAATTTTAAAGATTTCTGTAAAATATTCTGAGTGCGTACAAAATCAGATTCACCCATTTCGCAAATTTCTCCGGATATAATCTATTTAACAGCGGTTGAACAATGCAAAGCACATTTTTGAAAAGCACTCGTTTAACAAAAATGTCTGATGTATTAGTTGTCTATGTTACTGCTGTAAGCTGACTGTAAATTGATTGAGACTTTATAGTATTTCAAAAAACGACAGTAATATTCCTACCCCTAAAATTGCAGTTAGGCATATAATAGTGATGCTTCAGTCAAAAAGATCATCCATGAAGTTCAAGTCAAGTAAAATAAAAACAGTAAGTAATGTGCGAAACCACACCTGTCCTGTGACAGGTTGTAGTCAGATTTTCTAAACGGTACGTTTTTTAACAGGCTGAACAAATCCAGCAGAAAACGGTTCACATGCAAAGCCAAACACTGTTGAATTCCGTTAATGAGATCGTTGGACCGAGTAGATGACAAAAACGCTACTCGAATTGTTTGAAAAAGGTGTGAGTATGGTTCCTTCTATATGACAAAAATTTAATTTTGAAATTCCCGACTTTTTCCCGCTTATTTCCCGATGATTTTGAATTCCCACATTTCTTAATTTTCCCGAGTCTGTGGCCACTCTGTACGTACTACAAAATGTCTCATCAAACTTATCTTAGCAAGTGTATAACTAGTTGAATCTCGCTTACAGCTTAAAAACGTTATGGGTTATAATAAAAAATCTAATCGATCATTGCATAAGAGTTAAGGAATACATACCCTTTTTATCTGTAGTATAACAAATCTTATTTCTGTTAAGTCTCAATTCAGTATAAATACGAGTAGAATAAGAGAGAAATGAAACAATGTAACGATAAACGAATCTTCAAAACCAAGCAGACTTAATTTAACTCTGCACCCAATACATCAACCACCTTCGACAGCAGCGATTCATTTGCGTTCAGCAACATAAGAGCCTTATTAGTTTTGCTAATATTAAGCTGACCATCCCAACTATCACTACGAAAACAACGGTTATCTTTTCTCAAGCCCAACCGCCCAGCCACATCGGGATATAAAGAAATGCGGTATTTAATCGCATCACTAGGTTCCACTAGCTCAGCGGGAGTAATAAAAAAATCACACCGCTAAGCTGCTGTTTCAAACATTACCGTTCTTCATTGTGACGAACAACTTTCCTGGTTCGCGTCGAAGAATAAACTAAATGCGTTGGATCTTCATACTTCATGAAGATCAACGCATGTGAAGAAGAGTGACAAACCCGAAGAACACTCAGGTCAATCAAACCACTTTGCTAGTCACGATGTGAGCGAGTCAGAGCCGAAGAGCATGAAGAACGAAGATTCCCGTTTTGCTTTGCCACTCATATTCTTCTCAGCCGGGCTACTCACGGCAGTAAGCTGTTACGTTGGTATGCTCTTCATTAGTGAGGATTGTTTGTATATCGATGTTACGAAGATCATCGCACACGATGAGTGAATAAGGGGAAAACGATGCGAATATCAGCAAGCCTGCCCCTAGCAGTCCAGATCTTAATCCGTTGGATTATTCGATTTGGGCATATGTTGAAGCACGAGCCTGCAAAGCATCACACCCTAGTGTGAAAACCCTGAAGTCAACCATAACACGCACATAGCAGTCAGTGTCGTAGAACTACGTCCGAAAGGCATGCTCTGGCTTCCGGCATCGACTTGAGGATGTTATTAATAAAAATGGAGGACACATTGAATAAATTTATTTAAAAGGACTTTATAATAGATAACTGCACTCGAAAATGTTGATATTATTGCTTGAATTAGTTGAAAATGGGATTTGAAAGAAATAGAACAAATTTTCGCATTATTTTCTGCCCCACCCTGTAGTGTTGCAGAAGATAAATCTCTTGTTCACTTCGATGTGTTAAATCCGCCTCAAGATCTCACAAATCACAATCTTCAATTATTAATGTAATAACAACTCTCGTTTTATGTCCATGTTTATAGCATAACGAAAACAAACCATTTTCCAAAACAAATCACATCGATGTTTAATAACCAGAGCTTTTAATAAACACTGGTTAAATAAACTTGTTGGTTAAAAACTTTGAACTGTTTCTTGGGTACGGGTGGAATTTCAACATTTAAAGAAGAAATTGTTCAATTCCGATATAGGACAAGTCATTATATTTTCTTCAAAAAGATACAATAACATCATAAATCAAGTCAGTTCATGTCAGTCAAACTAAAGGATTCTCAGCCAGTTTCGCCATAAAGCCCTATCAGTATCTTCAATGGAACTTCCATTAAATCGTACCTCCAAAGGATTAAATTGAGCCATTGCAGAGGAAAACGATGAAGCCGCTTAAATCACACTGCAGTGGTGTCAATCCAATACAAGGCCACGGCATGATCACTTGCTTAGCGTAAAATTTCATTGCACTTTGGCATGAGTGACACACAAAATGCAAAATTTGTCAATGCCCCAACGGTGCCGGTCATTCAGGTGTTACACCTTATTGCGGCTACATCGGCAATAAAGGAAAGTGGCGTGTGGGCGCTCGTAAAACCCTCAACTTAACAGCTTGCATTGTAGACTGAGACCGATCGGTGTGAAGATCGCCTCAGTTCCCCATTCACTAACTGAATTTTCTCTTGTACCCCTATGTACCTTTGCGTACAGACTCTGACGTATAAATATTTCGTGACAGCCGAATCATGGTAATTATGTATCTTGATTAATGTTTTCCTCCTTTGCTGTACTTGTTCTTCGTCCTCCGTGAATCTCATCACGGTTCGACATCTTACGGCCGCATCGGATTAAGTTATTGCTCGGTCAGACAGCAGGACCTGCACAATTGTCTGTACTGTGCAAGAGTCGTCGCGAACAGGCAAGAGAGGCAAGAGAAATGTCCAACACAAAACCAAAAAAAAACTTGTAACACAATAACGAAACAGGTTCACTCGCATTTCGTGCTGATCCAAGCCTGATAAAAACACTTAAGCGTGGCCGAGAGGCGCAGGATTAATTGGGCGGCAAGTTCAAACGGCCAAGTCCTGGAGCGGTGCCACGATGCATGGAACGTACAAAACACAACGCACATTTTGCTTAATTGACATATTGAAAGGAGATTGAACCAGCTCCGGTGAGAATGATGTGCGGATACTCATTTCATGTTGCAGTAATTAGAAGAAAGCATTCAAAACTAACATTTCAAGTCTACAGACTTGATTCTACTTTCCAAATTGTTTTGCCGTTCATCAACGTCAGTGTCATTCTCTTAAAATACTTAACAAGGATTGTAAACAGTTCTCAGCAATTAAGGATCATTTTCGATGTTATGCAAATACTTAAAAACATCTTTTTTATTACGTTATAGAGAACAAGATTATTCCTGTTAAAATTCTAGATATTTTTCTGATAGATAAAGATAGTAAATTAATACACTTTTAATTAAAATTTCTAGCCCTTTGGGGCTAAGCATCAACAGATGCAGCTGTCAACAAGGACTGTATCGAAAATAAGTTATCCACATATTTTTCTTTCAAAGCATATAAAAAAAATATGTTTTTTCCAAATAAAATGATCTTTATTGTAAGGGATTGAACTTGAACATTGTAAACACCGGATGAAATTCAAAATATTCTTTCACGAATTTGCGACTTTTTGATCGAACACTTTTCATCAAGTTCCGGACAAGTGGTTCATCACATTTTTAGACGTCTCAGCCCATTTTTATTTATTTCTTGTATATTTTCAGTTGCAATAGCAGTCTTTTTGAAGACCCTCTTCACAATCGCCCAATAGCGTTCCATGGGCCGAAGCTAAGGGCAATTTGGCGGATTGTCTTCGTAACAAAATCTATACCCGTTTTCGTGAGCCAATTGAGGGTTGTTTTGGCGTATTGCGATGATGCCAAAACAGTGGAGGGGTACTCTACACTGAGTGAAATAAATATAAGGACAAGACTCAAAAGGCTTCCGTTGCGTTTAAAGTTTCTGTTACCTAAGGTTTTGGTCAATATTCTATAATTTACATAAAACACTGCTCAACTGGTTTGATTAATTTGTAATGCAAACTCTAACTTAATTATTGAAAATAAATTAAAACTCGTCCACAGTAAATAAGTATAAGGACGAAGTTAAAATTTCAACAATAAACTTTGAAATACATGAAATTAAGAGTAATTAATAATGCGTTGCTCCTCCTTTGTTTTAAATTACCACCATTAGTCGTCTCGGCATTGAAGTAATGTACGATTTTAAAACATCATTGTCCAACTTGCTCCATTCTTCGACCATAGCAGTTTGGAGTTGAAGAAGGTGTCATACATACGTCCGTGTTTGAAAACTCTTCGGGAAAGTATGCCCCAAACATTCTCGATTGTATTGAGATCTGGGCTACATGCTAGCCATTCGAGAACAGAGATGTTACTATTCGCAAGAAACGATTTCTTGTTACGTGCAGAAGGGCAAGCGGTTGTCCTGCTGAAATATCATGTTTTCATCCATAATATTTTCAGCGAATGGGATCAAAACTCCGTCCAAGGGCTGTACATACTTTTCAGAATTCATTCTGGTCGAAATAAAACACCCTGGCGTTTTTCAAGCAAGACTAAAATCTGCCCAGATTTCTTGAAAATTTCTCGATCCCCTTTGTGACTTTTCGCGTCTTATATCCTGCGAACAGTTAGTTGATCCATCCGGTCCATCTAAATTGAATTTCTTTTCATCGCTGAACACCAAATTTTCCCCCTTTTTTCCCAGAATGGATACTTTTCGGCAAATTCCATTCTTGCTTTTTTATGTCGAGGCACTAAGCGAGGAACGGGTACATTTTTACCATATTTGGTATTATAATCACTGTTATGGTAATATTATTCCTTCCTGATAACACCTGGAGAAAGCCTACGACTGATTGCCAATGAGCATTTCCAGCCAGAACTGGTTGGACCCTACTCTCTCCGATCTGAATGAAATTTTGTAAATATGTTAGTTTCTACCTAAAATTACGTTTGCCTTATATAATCCAAAATTATCCTTCACTAATTTTCTACAGGGGCGAATTTAAAATAAGGATTTAATCTTTTCAAAACAAAATATTTCGCAAACGACTCATCTGATCAAAATGTCGTTGTAGGTAATAAATTGTTCTTCGCGAAAAAAAATACACTCAAATAAAAAAATTCGTAAACTCATGCTTAAAAACATTTTCTCAAAGGACTCCCCCTTCGATAGTTCTATTTAAAAAAAAAGGTGAAGTTATGTCTTAACCCATTTCCGTCCGCTGTTGCGTATACGCAACAGTGGTTTGAAAAAATTCGTGTATGCATGTACGTTGAATACGATCAAAACAAATTAGTTTGTTTGTAAGGTATATCCTTTGGCTATCTTACTGACTGTGTTCACACACACCAATAGAAAAAAAAACTCACAAATTGCGTTGTATGAGTTGGTACATGTCTTATGGACACAATTTCAATCATAAACTAGAAGTTACTGGTTATATTTTTTGTCGTTTCACATTGGGAATATGTTCACAAAAGGCCAAATATTATTTGTAGCTAGTTAACCATCCATTAAGGTGTGGCGGAGTGTGTACCATTTGAGCTTAAAATGTATGTTGCATTCTATTTGTCGAGCAATGCTCCAGTGTTGCGTATACGCAACATGCTGTCACGGTGTTCCTAAGCGTCAAAAAAAAACCTCTAAAAATGCTAAATTTCATTAATGCATCCACAAGACTTATATTTTGATACGATATCGTCGAAAAAAAATGTTTTGTGGCAAACGGCGAAAATGGGTTAAAACTGGTTTAAAATTGTTACTTCTTTATTTTTTTTGTTTTTAAATATTTATAATCTTTTTGAATATGTTGAAAATGATAATTTTTTCATTAAAATATACCGAAAATTGATTATATGCATCATATTTCATTAAAAAGCTTATAAAAACAAAAATTCGTAAGCCGTTCTCAAGTTATTGCAAATTTTAATAACAGAAATTTATGTTTTTGTAATTTTGTTGGCTCTTTTTTATTGTTAGTCGTGATATGCATAACAAAATGTATTTTTCATAATAGATTATTAAAAAACAGGCCATTCTTTCTCAGACAGACTAATCTATTTCTGTTTGGATGCGATGGAAAAGAATCATGTTGATACTTTTGGATATGGGAGTGTTTCGGATAGTTTTGTTTAGGGAGAGAAGAAGCAGCATTTCATAAAATGTTTTTTTTTTTTCAATTTCCATTAAATTCATGACATTTTAGATCATATGAATACATTAAATATTTTGGTTTCATCATTGGAATTAGAAAATACCTTAACTGTAATTTGGATATTTCAAACTGGAATGTAAGAATGATATATTTGAGCTTCAGGAATTGGTTTTGCCTTGTGCCTTTTTGGCCTCTTTGTGTTTATCCGTGGAAACATGGCAAAATGTCATTTTTGTATCATGATCCTCTTTGCAATTATTTGCCCAGTCATAAAGTTGTCTAGCATTCGTTATAGGATGTTCGTGTTGCTGAGCTAAACTCGTTCTAGTTGCCATTCTCTTAAGAGTACCTCCGATCGCATCACAAGAACTCTTGCCGTGTGAAGTTGTAAACAAATGCCATTCAATTTCTATCTTGTGATTTGTGATTTTAAATATTCCAATAATTTTGAGATAAACAACTGAGCTGCTAATGTGTCATGCTTTAAAGCATCAGAAATGATCACAAAACTTATGTGTTTTAGTGTACCGTTTTCTTTGTAATATGCTACAAATGTATATATTGTACATTGAGCATTATTCCAATGCTAACTTTGCACTTCATATTGAAGAACAAATGAGTAGTTTTTAGAAGAAAAAAACACAAATCAGTATGACTTCACCATATTCTAGTGTTTCCTATTTTGTTTTTAAAAATTTACTTTGCTTATTTTTTAATATGGTCATGATATATTAATTTATCAATCTATTTCAAAAAAGGAAGCGAACTCTTCTGATGACGAAGTCTTTAATTCAATATTACACCAATCAGTCGTAATCCACTGTTCAAATTACACTCTTTTTAAATTTCATTCTCTTCCAATTTTTCTAAAATTGCTGTTTTTCATGCTGACCAATCCGTTCTAAACTATTCACCAGATTTAAGGATCTTTTTTTTTTTTTTACGAATTCATTTATTTGTACAGGCTCAATCGAATCAACTTTACAGAGCCAAGTTTTCATGTTTATATACATCAGTTATCTTAGAACTAAGGCTAAGGGGATAGAACCGATTACTCGCGGTCGTCACGAGGTTAATAGGAATAACAATTTTAAGGATGGGAAAAATGGGGTGGAAATTTTGAACAAAGCATAAGGAACAATGGTTTTCTTATATCTAGAACTTCAAATTACAATTTTTTAATTGAACGTTTTTAATTTAAAAAAAAAAGAATAACTCACTCACACACACACAATCACACTCACACACACACAATCACACTCACACACACACACAACCACACTCACACACTGGCGCACACATTCCTCACAAATTTGACCTAAACAAGTAAGTTAATCAAAGTACAATCTAAGGCTAATGTTAGTCAAAAACACATAAATGAGTTTCATAAACTCCAGATCGCGCGCAGCCAAAATATCTCGAATCGGTACATTGGGTTGTCTACCTCGAGCCCGAAGGGAATCATACAGCCCAGATCTGACTCCACGATGCTCAGCACAAAACCAAATAACGTGATCGCGTCCTGGTAACCTTGTCCGCATTCACAGAGATTGCTGTCTCCCAGCCCAACACGGAACAAATGAGCGTTTAAAGAATAATGATTGGACATGAGGCGAGACATCACACGAATGAAGTCTCGACCCACATCCAATCCCCTGAACCAACATTTCTTAGACACCTTTGGAGTGATAGAATGTAGCCATCGCCCCAAGTCTCCTCTACTCCATTTATACTGCCAGCTATCGAGTGATATCTGACGAAAAATTTAGAAAAATTCGTTGAAGGCGATTTGTCGATCATAAATATCGCCTTCCATAGCGCCCACCCTTGCAAGCGAGTCCGCTTTCTCATTGTCAGGAATCGAACAATGAGAAGGGACCCACACAAAGGTGATAATAAAAGAACGTGAAGATAAAGCACTTAGAAGACCTCGTATTTTCATAAGAAAATAGGAGGTGTGCTTTACCGGCCTCAAGGAGCGAATAGCCTCTATAGAACTAAGACTATCCGTGAAAATGAAGTATTGATCCGGTGTAAAAGAGGCAACAGTTTCTAAAGAAAAAAAAATTGCTGCCAATTCCGCGACAAAAACAGAACAAGGTGCTTGAAGTTTACGAGCGACGCTATAATTTTCATTGTATACACCAAAGCCAGCGGAGTCCTCTATCAAAGACCCGTCAGTGAAAAACGTTTTAGTGGAATCAACTAGGCCAAACTTTGCAGCAAATATCACCGGAGCAATCATAGGACGATGATGCTCTGGGATTCCACGAAGCTCCTGTTTCATGGATAAATCAAAATGAACCGAATTTCCGAAGTCGGAGAAGCAAACACAATTGGGAATATTAAGCGAAGGGCTGACATCCTGTGTTATGTACAAATGGTACAAGCTCATGAAGCGGGTTTGAGGATTCAACTCTAGGAGCTTCTCAAAATTTTCAATTACCTGGGAGTTCATAACTTCACACCTGGTGAGGAGCCGGAGAGATAACTCTGTAAACCGATCTGAGAGTGGCAACATGCCAGCCAGCACTTCAAGACTCATGGTGTGAGTCGAGTGCATGCAACCTAATGCGATACGAAGACACCGATACTGAATACGTTCCAGTTTGATGAAGAGCGACCGAGCCGCTGACTGAAAACAAAAACTACCGTATTCCATAACCGACAAAATCGTTGTCCGGTACAACGTTAGAAGATCTTGCGGGTGCGCTCCCCACCAGATCCCGGTAATTGTGCAGAAAAAATTGACCCTTTGCTGGCATTTTCGCTTCAGGTACTCAATGTGAGATCTCCAGGTGCACTTTGAATCGAACCAGACCCCAAGATATTTAAATGACATGGAATGAGTTATCGGTGTCCCCAAAATTTGAAGTTTCAGTTGTGCAGGGTTATGCTTCTTAGAAAAAACTACCAACTCAGTTTTCTCCGTAGAGAATTCGATACCTAGCTCTAGAGCCCAAGTAGACAAATTGTCTAAGGTATCCTGCAAGGGTCCTTGTAGATCGACTCCATTGGGTCCCGTGACAGACACTACGCCGTCATCTGCAAGTTGTCTCAACGTACAGTTGTCACCTAGACAACCGTCAATGTCTTTGACATAAAAATTATACAAAAGAGGGCTTAAACATGATCCCTGGGGGAGACCCATGTAGCTAAATCGAAAAGCTGTAGAGTTTCCATGAGAAAAGCTCATATGTTTCTCTGACAGCAAATTGTACAAAAAATTGTTCATTAATGGTGAAAAACCACAAGCATGGAGTGTATCTGAGAGAACTTCAACAGATACTGAATCAAAAGCCCCCTTGATATCCAAGAATACAGAAGCCATTTGCTCTTTTTTAGCAAAAGCTAACTGAATATCTGTGGAAAGCAACGCGAGGCAGTCGTTCGTTCCCTTACCCCTACGGAAACCATATTGAGTATCTGAAAGCAGGTTGTTCGTCTCAACCCATTTGTCCAGACGGAAAAGGATCATTTTCTCCAACAACTTTCGAATACAAGATAACATCGCGATGGGTCGATAGGAGTTGTGGTCGGACGCGGGTTTACCAGGTTTTTGAATGGCAATAACTCTCACCCGTCTCCAATCCTCCGGTACAATGTTGAGTTCCAGACACTGATTATAAAGGTTCAACATGCGCCTCTTCGCGACGTCTGGGAGGTTCCTGAGCAAGTTGAACTTGATCCTGTCAGCTCCTGGAGCCGTATTGCCACACGAAAGAAGTGCGAGAGAGAGTTCTACCATTGAAAAGGGTTGGCTAATCTCATCTGTCGAATTCGTTGTTTCGCGAGGAAACATTTGTGCTGGCACAGAATCTGGACAAACTTTCCGCGCGAACTTGAGGATCCATTGGTCCGAGTACTCCTCGTTCTCGTTGTTCGTAATTCGGTTACGCAATCTTCGCGCCGTATTCCAAAGGGTACTCATCGACGTTTCGCGCGATAACCCGTCCACGAATTGTCGCCAGTAACCGCGTTTCTTGGCCTTGATGAGGCTCTTAAATTCTCGTTCGAGAGCCGTGTACCTTTCAAAGTGCTCAGGTGTTCCACGTCTACGAAAAACTTTGAACGCGTCAGACTTTTGCGGTAAACCTCGGTGCATTGCTGATCCCACCATGGGGAAGGAGGTTTCCTGCGAAATGACGTTCCTGGGACTGGTCGAGTTTGAGCTTGAAGCGCGCTTTCCAAAATCAGGTTGGAGAGGAAGTTATATTCCTCCAGCGGTGGAAGCCCTTCTACCGTTGTTACGGCTTCATCTACTGCTGTCTTGAAGCTTGTCCAATCGATATTACGAGTTAGATCATACGTGACGTTGATGGATTCCGGTGGAGTGAGCCCGGTGGCAACCGAAATTTTTATAGGCAAATGATCACTACCGTGGGGATCCTGGATCACATTCCACGTGCAGTCCAACGATAATGAATTCGAGCAAAGTGTGAGGTCTAACCTACTACCAAGTGAGGATGGACCAGCCAAGCGTGTAACTTCTCCATTGTTGAGAACTGTCATATTGAAGTTGTCACAGAGGTCATATATCAAAGAAGACCGGTTGTCATCGTACAGTTCTCCCCAGCCTGTACCGTGAGAGTTAAAATCTCCCATGACCAACCGCGGAGCAGGCAGAACCGAACAAATATCTGAAAGTTGTTTTCGGTTAATTGGTGCTCTAGGAGGAATGTACACAGAAGCAATACAAAGGCTTTTATTTTTAATAACAGCCTGACATGCGACAACTTCAATACCTGGAATTGGAGGAAAATTCACTCTATAGAAGGAGTAGCACTTTTTGATCCCCAAAAGTACTCCTCCTCCACGTGAATCCTCACGATCAAGCCGAATAATGTTGAAATCGTGAATCGGAAGATCGATTTCGGCTGAAAGCCATGTTTCACAAAGAGCAAATGCATCACAACCGATATTGTGAGTTAAAAATTTAAATGATTCCAATTTAGGAATAAGACTTCGACAATTCCACTGCAGAACAGTGATCAAATCCCCGACCTCTTTTGGCAAATTATCCATCGAAGGAAATGATAACTGCAAGGATGGGCCACTTTAATGTTAATTTCTTCAAAAAAGTTTTCACAGTGGGAAGCATTGCCATAACAATGCTTTTAAGAGGGTCAGACATTTCGAGGTACTTCAAAATACCTTCCACAATATCATCGAACGAGAACAGCCCAGATGAAGGGGGGGCTTCTGTTCTTAAAATCGGGGCATCAGGGGATTTAGATGTCCCCGGGAGAGATGGGAAATCCTGTGTGTAGTTGGCACTACGAAAACCAGGAGGATTCGGATTATCCTTCTTTTCTCTGCTCTTTGAATTGGGCATGTTTATTTGAGGCTTCTGTTCAGCTGCTTTCACAGCTCGGATGCGTCTTCGCTTCCGTGGAGCACCTTCTGGAAAACTAAAAGATGTCCCCTCCTCAACCAAATCCGAATCAGACTCGTCATCTGAGAGAGGAGCGAAAGGATTTGTATTGGTATCGGGTGGCGAAGCTTTCTTAAGCATTTCTGCAAAAGATTGCCTTGAACGTTGTTTCAGAGAACGTTCCAATTTTTCCCCGCGTTGTTTATACGCCGGGCACGACGAGAGAGCATGAGGAGGAGTTCCCTTGCAGAAAACGCATTTTAGTGTATTATCTGCACAGGGACCAGCCTCATGTTTCTCCCCGCAAGTTGAGCAGCGTGTCTTATTGCCGCAATGGGAGGCCGTATGCCCCATCTGCTGGCATTTTTGGCAAATCATTACCCGGGGTACAAACAACCGCACAGGTAGCCGAAGTTTGTCCAGTTCTAAGAACTGAGGAAGGGCAGAGCCAGAAAAGGTTACCCGAAATGAGTCTGTGGGGGTAACTTTTTTCTTACCCTCGCTGTGCGATATTTTAACTAATTTTCGTACTTCCAGTATCTGAACTGGGGGGAAAAGAGGGTTCTTGAATCGGCCAACCGCCCGCTTCTCCAAAATTTCAGGGCACAGACTCGCCTCTGTGACCACTCCTACCACCTCCACATCACGAGCTGGAATATAAACGCGATATTCCAGTGTAAAATGCTGGGAGGAAGCAATCTCATTAGCCTGCTTCAGGTTAGAGACGACAACACGGAGTTTATTAAATTTTACTTTCGTGATCTCTGTCACGGCTGAAAATCGCTTCGTCAGATCAGTAGTGATTTGATACACATTCAAAGGTTTCATTTTGGGCTGAAAGTAGACAACCCATGGACCGACCGAGTCAACCGGATACGATCGCGGTCTGAATATTTTTTGTGCTTCCCCATCATCGGGTGGCAAAGGCACTTTTTCAGCCAAACCGTCCATGTCGAAGAAACCTCTTCAACATGCACGATTTGCCTTACTCGTGGGAGCGTCGCACGCTCCCAAAAATTTAAATCACACACACACACAAACAAAGAACACACAAATTAAACTCTAGTGGGATGAGGGACAGGAAAAAAAAACTTAACTAAATTACTGTTCTGTTGCTGCTGCTGCTGACGCACCGTATGCGTGACCGTCACACTTCTATGCGGGGAGCGGGGAGCGGTGCGCTGAAACGATCGCCTTCGGGTGCACTCGCTCAACGCTGTCGGATGACCGTTGGCGGTGTAGTAGTGTATCGCTGGTTAGCGTCACCACGCGGAGATGAAGCGAAAATAAGCGGGAAGATAATTCGCCAGCAAGCACTGCTTGATTTTCCTATTTCACTGGAAAACCACACTGCCTTCTTAGAAAAAAAGACTCACTTTTGCTCTACTCACTGAAGTGAGTATATTTTGAGAAAAAAAACTAGTTATTTCCAAGGATAGCACTCGAATAAATCTTCCAAATAACGGAGCGCTGGATCGAACGAACTTTCTTCTTTCGCTGAACGAAGTGGGGTGGTTTAAGGATCTTTTACATGTTATGATTTTTTTTGAAAAATTAAAATACATATTTATCATTAGCGCTTGTACAAATTAGTCCAGGCAATTTTAGGATTTTTTAATGAAAAATGATATCTTGGGTAGAAACTTACATATGTACAAAATTTCATGAAAATCGAAAACTGTCGAGACAAAATCAATATAATTTTTAGCGTTTCTGGCTGGAAATGCTCCAATCGTTTAATTTAACATTTTGAGCGTTCTGAAACTGATGCTTGACGCCCTTTTCTCTTGATGGTCGCATATTTCTCACCCAATTTCACGACTGTTTTGCTCCTTCCTATTCTGCTTGCAATCTCACGGATTGTCAGTCCATTGTCAAGATGGGCCTGAATTTCTCCGCGCTCAAACTCAAACACAAAATAAATATAAAAATCATTTTTTTTTCAAGACGAGTTATCACCGAAACTGTGTAGTAAATGAGAGATGACATTAAACACACAAAACTAGAAAACAGAAGTTTTGCGTAAATGAACCCAATTTAAAGAATTGCAAATTTTATTTAATTAGCAACCTCTTCTGTAGGCACTCAGATCGATGAATTTCCACATTGATTGGTGATAGTGTACAAAATGGTAGCTTTCTTACCGCAGGAACATATTGCTTGCAATACCAGCACTTTTCCACCAAACATCGTTTATATGCTCCCCTACGAAGGCAGGCCTTGTCATCCATCAAAATATATGCGTTTCATCGCTGCAAGACTCACAAATAGAATTTCCGGGCCCTTGTTGATGCGCGGTGCTTCTGTTCTGCACTTTGTTTGGCTAGTTCCGTTTAGTATCGCTATTGAATTATTCTTCCGAATTAGAGTAACCACTTTCTGATCCAGTTTAAGGTTGGAAGAACCGGGTTTTCTGCCTCTTCTTAGCAGTTCATCCAAAGAACAGTGTTCCCCAAACTTGATTATGATGGATTTTACATTCGCGTGATGAATTCCAAAGCGCTTCGCCATAGTTACACCCTTTTCACATAGCCATGCGGCCATACCTCAATTTTCACGTCAATTTCAATGCGAGTCATTTTGAAAACGAAGAATTTAAACCGTGCAAACAAGTAAACAAACGAAAAATGACAGTCAAACGCACAAAATGCTAAGATGAACACATAAAACCATTTTCACTTTTTTTAAACACTATTTTAAAAAAAAAACTTTGTTGAGCGTATTAGTAGAACGATTGTGATTGGGAAACTGGGAGAATTTAAAATTTAACACTTCATTTGATCACTTTTTAAAAAATAAAAGCACTCGACACTGAAGAAGTCTGTAAGTAGCAGACGGAATAGGCCTATCTGTCAAAAGATAAGCTCATAGTAGAATTAGAAGGAATTTGCTCGCGTTTACTAGCGAAAATTTGAAAAAGTGTTTCAAGGTTTTATTTTTTATTTTTTTTAAATTGATCACTTTTGAATGAAGTGTTAAATATTAAATTCTCCTAGTTTCCCTATCACATAAAACCATCACAAACAAGCGCGTACAACGCAAAAGTAAGTGGATAGCTTATTTTCGATACATTCCTTATGTGTCTGGTTTTTTCGTGTTCTACTTTCAGTCCCCAGATTTGCAACTTTGTACAGAATTATCTGCAAGATAAATCTCTCGAGAACACTACAAAATCACATAAAATCCTCCTCTCATCAAAATACGAAGAACAGTAAAATATCAATAGGTGGAACAGTCCAATGTATTCATTTATTTGTTTGTGGTAAAAGGATAACTGGAGTTACATGCACCATGATGCAGTGGATGCAGTGAAGTGTTACGTTATTGAATTTAATTGCCTGTTGGCCTCTGCATTTGTATGTTCTTGCCATTTTTTTCCCACATTTTATTGGATCATGTATTCGTATGCCTCGTAATGTTTCCGACTGACTGAAATTTATTAACCATTTTTAATTATTTGCCACCGTTAATATATAACCATGTTTGTTCGACAACTTATGTTGTACACACATCAAACTAATGATTAAGTAGATGTATAACGCCTTCCGATTTTAATACAACTCTCCATCATTGTAATGCAACATATAATCAATTTTTGACATAGACTAGGTCTTACGGCAAGAGTATGGTTTCAAATAAAAAATTAAAAATAGCAACCGCCACGAAATATTGAAACAGTTTAATCTCTCAATAACTCAATAATAACTCAATTATTCCACGATAGATACTGATGATGTCCACCGCAATCGGTTGAAAATTTTCACACGTAACTCAATTATCAAAAAATATCCTTTAATGATTGTGAACTAATGCAAACTAAATTTACTGCTATAGTATAGGGTAAGTGGATCATCCATATACATGCAATCTATCTATATAAATAAAAATGAGTTCTAGGGTTTTCTTTTCATTAGGGCGAATCTACAATTGAGAGATTCTCTCTGGGCTCGCTGTCTTTCATTCATAAACCAATCACCTTTACGTTTTTCATTATACTATTTGTAGAGTATGCTAGCCAGCACTGTTGTGTTTCGATCTGTACTAAAGAATCCCTCAAAAGTGTTATAATGGCGCTGTGATGAATGAAAGAGAGCGAGCCCGGAGAGAATCTCTCAATTGTAGATTCGCCCTAATGAAAAAAAACCCTAGAGTTGGGGTTTCCTTTGTCACGATTTAACTCGCGAGCGGAAGGACCGTTTGGCAAGATTTTTGCTTTGTTGGATTCGTCTTGGACACCGGAAGGTTCTTATGATGGTTTGAAACCCCTCCCTTCTTTGGAAAGGGGGGCTCCCATACAAGTGAAGCACAAATTTCTGCATAACTCGAGAACTGATCAAGCAAAGGAACCCAAATTTAGCATGCGGTAGTTTTTGGAGGCAACCAATGTTTTTATGGTAGTCAGAGACCCCTCCCCTCTCTAGAAAGGGAGGCTCTCGTACAAATGAAACAGAAGTTTCTGCATATCTCAAGAACTAATCAAGCAAATGGAACCAAATTTGGCATGTGGGGTTTTCAGGAGGAGAAAAATGTTTTTATGATGGTTTGAGACCCCTACCCATCTCCTAGAAGGTGTGCTGTCATACAAAAGAAACTGTAATTTCTTCATAACTCTAGATCTAATAAAGCAAATGGAACCAAATTGGCATGCGGGGATTTTTAAGGCAATAAATGTTTCTACGATAGTTCGAGACTCCTCCTCTCTCTCTCTGTTAGGTTGGGGGGCGGTGCTCCCATACAAATGAAACAAAAGCTTCTACATAACTCGAGAGCTAATCAAGTAAATGGAGCCAAATTTGGCAGGTAGAGGTTTTTGAAGGCAAGAAATGTTTCTAAGGTAAATCGAGACCCCTCCGCCCTGTAAAAGAGAGGGCTCTCATACAAATGAAACACAAATTTGTGCATAACTTGAGAACTAATCAAGCATATGGAACCCAATTTGGCATGTGGAGGTTTTTGGAGGAGATAAATGTTTCTTTGGAAGTTTGAGACTCCTCCGCCATCTGGAAGGGGGCGGAAGGGAGGTTTCCTTACAAATGAAACACAAATTTCTGAATAACTCGAGAACTTATCAGGTTAATGGAACCAAATTTAGCATTTGGAGGTTTTCGAAGGCAAGAAATATTTCTAAGTTGACTCGAGCCCCTCCCTTCTCTGAAAGGAGGGCTCATATACAGATGAAACACAAATTTCTGAATAACTCGAGAACTTATTAAGTTAATGGAACCAAATTTGGCATGTGGAGGTTTTTGAAGGCAAGAAATGTTTCTATTGTGGTTTGAAACTCCTCCGCTCACTGAAAGAGGGGTCTCTTATACAAATAAAACACGAATTTCAGCATAACTCGAGAACAAACCAAGCAAATGGAACCAAATTTGGCATGTGGAAGTTTTTGGAGAGTAGATTTCTATATACATAGAAATGAATTTATGTCTGTCTGTCTGCCTGTCAGACCCTTATAGACTCGGAAATTTCTGAATCGACCAACGTGAAAATTTATATGAAGGGGTTTTTGGCGCTGGGGAAGGTTCTTATGATTGTTTGAGACCCTTACTCTCTCAGGAAGGGGGCTCTGATACATATGAGACACAAATTTCTTCATAACTCGAGAACTAATCAAGCAAATCGAATCAAATTTGGCATGTGGGGGGTTTTGAAGACAAGAATGTTTCTATGGTGGTTCAAGACCCCTCCCCTTTTTGAAGGGCGGGGGGTTCAAACAAATGAAACTCAAATTTTTATTATAATCGAAGAGCCCCGTGTGATGGTTCGAGAACTAATCAAGCAAATGCAACCAAATTTGGCATGTGGGGGGTTTTGAAGGTAATCATTGTATGGTGGTTTGAGAAACCACCCCCTCTGGAAGGGAGGGCTCCCATACAAATGAAACACAAATTTCTACCAAAAACGAGAATTATCCAGGATACTTAAACACAAAACGTGTATTTCTCGGGTAAGAAGCATGTTTTGATAGAAGTTTGAACCCCTGCCTATTCAAGAAAAAAAAACTCATTTCGCACGGGGTTCAGCTAGTTCATATATAAATATAATGATATAAAAGACATTCAAAATCATCAAAATAGGTTTTTTTGAATATAAATAAATTATATAAATGGAAAATACATAACCAAAAATCCCAATATAGGAGGTAAATTAAATTCTTTAGATACATGTATTGTTACAAAGCGAATCTGCTATAAAGGTTCGTAATACCGTGTCAAAACTCAAGCTTATGGACACCCTTTTGTAAATGAGCTCAGAATTCAATATGGACAAGACCCGTCTTGTAGATTGGAACATCTACATTTGCCTATTTTTACAGTGTGAATTTCGTAGTTCTAACGAAAGTTGAGAACACGCAAAAACTGACATTTTAAAATGTACCAATGGTATGTCTGGGCATTGTCGATGGAATACTATAAACAATAAACTTAACATAAGTTTAGACTTGATTAAACTTAAAAATAAACCTTCTGATATTGTCACATTTTATGTAAATAAAAGATGATAAACTTCCCTCATTGATGATGATGGTTATGAAATGCTTCCATCAATGTAGCAGGGTAACTTTCCCTAGTAGTGGAATAATCTGGAAAACGATTGGATCAGGATTTTATTGGTGTTTGTGATGGTTAAACTCCTGTATGAAGGACCAAAACGAAAACACTTACGCGAAATCCGCAAATATAAAAAAAATGTCCTCCCAAAAGCAAGTTCACACTGACAGCACTAGAATCGAGCCCTTGGTTGGCAAAGAAAAACCCAATAGATGGGGTTGAAGAACCCACCTTCGTTCCGCGAAATGTTAACAATTGAGAAGAAGCAGTCCCATGCTCCCTTTCCAAATCGTTTCGCAGGTTGTCTTCTCGGTGTGTCATATAGTATAGCTCGCGGTCATGGGATAGGGAAGAGAACAGGAGAAAGGAGAGAAAACATTAGTAATTGGTAACATGCATATGAGAGATTATTCCCGATTAATTTCCACTCGTTTTCTCAATTCCATCACGTTTAGTTATAGAAGACAAGAAACATTTTACATCGTGCTACATTATGGAATACCAGGGCAATAACCCCCAATCGCATTTTCAAGTGATCATTACAAGCTGTCCATTTGGTTCAGGTACTTTTGAAAGTTGGTTTTGTTCCAAAAGTGTGAAAATGTTGCTAAAAAAATGTCTGTAAGTTAATGTAAATATTTCAACAGAAGATTGATTTTGCGAGTGAGTTTTCAGAGAGATCTTTCAAGTTTGAAGAGGCGAAAACTTTTAAAATTTTAATCAACCTATTATTGGTGGACCTATTATTTCAAATTGTTAACTGCCCATGAGTACTAATGAGTACTCGAACATTTCAGTGTCGAGAATAGTTTAACTCATATCACAACAGGGATTGTATTTTCGAGATACAAAAGCTCAGCCTAATAACCAACTTATACCTGATAAAAAAAACTATTCCAGTACTACAAGGTTGTCTGCAGTCCGCAAAAAAAAATAACAAACTTGTCGTCGAATGATCACAGTCAATCACAGTGAATATCAAATATGGCTTTTTTTTAGTGTACACTTCCGATCCATCATCAGACCGAGGTGAGGGTTAATAAAGGACGAAAAAAAAGTCATAGAGCTGGTAAACTTGTTGTCGTTGTTCCAAATATCTCGCTCCCATGGATTTCCGCCAATCACATTGCTACCGCCAGGCAGTCAACCGTACCATGTATTGCAATTTTTTATAACCATGTACAATGGCAAAAAGAAACGAATACGCATGTGCGTTTGAAATATTTAATATTTACATATAAACTTTAATGACTCCATGACTGATGCATTCGCCACGCTGCTACCACCCACTTCGTTCCATACAGGACGGTGATGTAGGTTCCTTGCTCTCCCGATGAAAGCCAAAACATTTTTTCATAAATTCTGGAACTGTATATTTTGATTAATTTTTCATACACCGGGAAACGCGAATACGAACAAAGGTATACGTACACCACATGCACTTGTTCGATGCGGGCCCAGGCTAATAACGAAAAATAAGAAAAATATTAAATATTCGTCACTCATCGCTCGTGCTTGTCCGAAGTAGACTATCAACAGCAGGGCAGTGACGCTTTCAACACTCTTTTGAAACCTGCCTTGTCGTCGATGGCAGTAGTATAATAAAAACGGCTAATCCATCTAGCAGAGATCTTGATTTCTTGAGAATGTATTGTTAACGGATCAATAACGTTTGCTTTAAAAAAATTGACTTTTTTTCGAATGGTGATAAAAAAAAGCTAAGACAGATAATTGGCACCAAATCAAAATAATGAGTCAGAGTGGAAGGTAATTATTTAAACCTACTAGCAAAAAACATCTACGCACTTGCGAGCAGCCTTCCGGCTGTTAACTTGGACATTCGCCATGGCGGACGAAAACATGCGTGTAGGCATGTTTTGAGTTCTTTATTCGTTTCATTTGTCAATTCCTCCAAAGTTTTCGCGACAAAATTGTTGGAGTAGATCTTACGCTTCAGGTTGGTCCAGAAATTCTCGATGGGACACAGCTGGGGGACGTTGGGTGGGTTCGCCGACTTGGGTACCTCATCAATATTCAGCCCCTCCATCCCCTCCAACGATCGCTTCGAGTAGTGGGCTGACGCCAGATCCGGAACACCGCGTCTTCGCCCTTATGTTATTTCTTGATGAACGACGCAACTTCCAATAGGCATTTCGCCCGTCCACGGCCAGTCCGGAGCGAAAGAAGAGCGGCTTTGACATCCCCTTCTCGCTTATTGTCAGTCACAGAAGCACCTTCTTGGGGAACTTGGTGGTGTGAAATGAACTTCACCTCGGTGCTCACTTCCTTCGTGGGGGAAGTAAAATACGAAGTGCCCTGCCAGTCATTGCCATCCAAGGTGAGATAGGTCTCGTCGTCCATCACCACCGCCACGTTGCGATTTACCGGGAAAATCAAGTTGACCATTTTATTCAGCCGCTGCCGCTGCGTCATTCCTTACAGCTTCCGCCTCCTAGCATGTATGTTCATGTTCACCAGGTAATTATTCATTGTTTGGCCGGTTGAACCGATGTCCCGGCTAAGCCCACGCAACGATGTAGCCACTTTTTTCTCGGTCTTTCTCTTCTGCATCCTTTGGAGCTTCTTGTCGGTCAGGTGCTCTGATTATTGTCTAATAGTGTCAAGATGTTGTAGATGTCGGAACGGGCGTATCCGGCGTACACAAAGTGCCGCAAAACGGACATTTTCGACGCGGCGGGGTGCCGTTCTTTGAACGCGCACACTTCTGAACGTAGTTGTTTCACTGTTTTTGCCATCACGGTTAGAGTTTGAGTGATAGAGCTGTCAAATTTTGTCTGCTGACTTATGGGTTACTATGATTTATATTACATGGGTAGTTTCGTAAGTGCGGGTGAAGGTAAACCCATGAAAAATCGGCAATTTTTGTCGTTTTTGTTTTTTAATGCAAACGTTAGACACCATGTTAATACTTAGAATGTCTGACACTTTGAAGGCATAGGGTATAACATCAGTTTTTCAGTTTTCAGTTTTTTGGTCGTTAAGATTTCATTGCTGATTTTATTTATTTATTTATTTTCATAGCAAAAAAAGTGAACACAAAATTATTAAAACACAGTTTATTTAATTAATAATGTCATGCATTTATCATCAATTTTTGGAGGTTGTTTGGTAGACTGTACGACACTTTCGCTTCACGCCATCCATAAGGGCAGTTCAGTAAATTTTCTTGAGGATAAAATGCACCGAATTAGCCACACACCATTCCACCACGCTATAAGAATAGCGGCATGAAGCTGAAGCATGAAAATAGTGGTTCTCAATTATGCTACTCTAAAAACGGTGAAAGAAGTTTTTGGAGGCGTTCAGTGTTGTAAATTTCCCCATTGATGGTGCCCGTCGTGATGAAATTTTCACTTCACTTTTCACAGGTGCTGACAGCCTACCAAATGAGGCATTTCAATGCAAATTTCGACATTTTCTTCCTTTTGAAACGATCATGCACTTTGAATTTATCTTTTCCTATCCTGGCAATTGTTGGAGGTTAGCTTTGACGTATGTTTCGTCATTAATAACACAAAAACTGTGTCTGAACAACATCTCCGTACAGAGCTTCCTAGCACGGGTTTCGGAAACAATTTACAGCCGCTCATCGTGGTTTGGGAAGTTTTAAACCTTTGTATGCATGTAGGACGTAGGAGGACCTGCAAGCACTCGGAGTTTTCGAGCGACGCGTGCTAAGGACGATCGTCGCCGATGTGCAGGAGAACCAGTGTTTGCCCATTTCGTATATCACCGAATGGTTCACATGCCTTTTGTTCCTGAATGATACGAAATGAATCATTTACTCATGTGAGACTTGTCTATTCTAGTGATCCTCATTGCAAGAGATAAGCGGAAATTCGAGTCAACGATTTGGCAACGGTGTTTATTTCATTCACAGAGGCTGATAACACTTGCCGCAGTGCAAAATTTGCACGATTGGCTCAGATTTGACAGCTCTCGCTACACGATTGGCTCAAAAATGGCTGCTTCCGCAATCTCTTCCTATGAGGATCACTAGTCTATTCCTATACCTACGAATCATCGCACAAAAGGGAACAAGAAGAATTTTTTTCGCTAGTCTCCAGTGACAAAAGCATGGTCAAAGTAAATTCTGCTGCTGAACGTTCTCGGTTATGATCATTTGTGTTCTTCTGTATTCCGTTTTCGGTATGTATCGGATCAGTTTGTCTTCATGAAACTGTTGTGTCAATACTGTTGCGTATACTGATTGGTTCATATTCAGCTGATGTAAATGAACGTGAACACATTGGTTCAGCGGCTGCTGCCTTTGATGAACGGAAGAAAAAAAAATGTTTCAATCGAAATCTGTTTGTGTTTGCAAATTTGAATCTATATAGGTATGTGTCCCTTGACTCAGCGTATTATGCGACCAGCGATCACATTTTTCACTATACTCATAAAGTTTTTAAGCTCTAAGCGAGATTCAACTAGTTAGACATTTGCAAAGATAAGTTTGATAAGACATTTGGTAGCATGTCTCACTAAAAGTTACACAACTCTTTTTATAATGCCATAAACTTTCGAGGGATGAGGATTAAATGTCGGTCTATAGGCACCAAATTGGGTCTATTCGTGGATGCAACTTTGTCCCATTCGATAGATTTATTACTAAATGCTTTTTTTTTCTAATTTTATGGATTAAGTCATTATAAGCTGTACTGGATTTACTTAATACAACATTTCACAACACAAACTAAAGTAAAACTGCCTCGAAACACTTAAATGATGTTCATATATGATTTATCAGTCATTCAATAATGAAAACATTATAATTCACTGTACAATGATTTTGTCTCTTCAATTTGTGTTTGGATGAGCCACTTGAATATAAACAACCGCAAATTCATGCATTTCCACTTCAAATTTTACCAATAACAACCTGTTTACTACGTTATTGATACAACAGGCCATAGTTGAGAACATACAAAAAAATATGTACCCAACATTGGGTCTACGATTTTCTTGTAAAATCATTGTTATTTTAGCTATATGAACAGTTAGTTTGAAACGTGTAACTATTTTCTGCACACCCAGACTGCATTACATGCTTTATCGGTTCAATTAAGCCACATTTAGATCTCTTGAAATCGTGTAGATCATCTGTTCAGCATAACCAGTGAAATCATGATGCCCCAAAAGTTCAAGAAACCGAAAATTACGCGGAAGTGAACAATTATAAGATGATAAATATTGTTTCAATTGCTTCGGATTACATCTATCATGCTAATAGCAACATGATTTTGTTGATTATCGCTAAATTAATGACACATTTGGTACATAGGCCGAATGAAGGAGCTAGGCTAACATAACATCCCCTTACCCTAGCTGTAAAGCTTTTCTGCACTATTCGGAATTACATTCAGAAATATGCTCGATGCATAAAATGTTTCCGGCAGCTTAATTCTATGCAGATTTTTCTTCGAAGAGAAAGTTTTAACTCTATGTACCGTATAAGAAGGAATTTCTTTCTTTTCTCACTGCTTGATGACAAATCATGAATTGTAAACTGTAACAGTACCAACATATAAAAATATGAAAAATGTTTTTTGAGCTCTAACGGACGGTAGGTCCACGGCATGTAGTTTATTGATATCTTAATGCAAAACCTCGAATTTTGATCTGCCGATACTAAAAACTGAGGTTCAAAATTGTACTCAGTTGTCCTGGCCCTACCAGATTCAGACGTAGAGCTCCCGAAAGTGATAGCCTGGACCACCAGGACCGTGATGATCATTTTGAAGATCAGCACACAAAATAGTACGTAGTTATATCAACCAAAATAGGAATAATTTCAAATAAAATTTTGGGTCATATATAGACCAATAAAACTGATGAACTGATTCAACAAAACCATTGAGTTGAAACAAAACGTCATGCTTTATATAATTTAACGTCGTGTTTTATTGATATAACTGTTAATATCTATTTATATTTGTTTATTTATATTTTTATCTTTACATATTTATATTTATATCGATACGTACATTAAAATTAAAATACATTATTCTTGAACTTACATTAGAAAAACGATCGAAGCCAGAAGCAGAGGCAGCCACTTACCATGTCGGCAGCACTGAAAAACAATAATAATATGGCTGCTCGGCAGGCTGACAGTATGAAATGTGCGCTCATACAAATACTTTGATAAAACATTAAGTTAACCATTTAAGTTTGAAATAAATTTGATTGTTATTAATCGAATAATATTAAATTAATGTCAGACAGTGATGAGTACCTTAAATTGTTTTATTGGTTTGAAATGAATACAATATTGAATTGATTTGAATCTTTATTATGCATTGAAACAAATAGAAACCTTGTATTGAATAGCAACAAAATATTTTGTTAATTCAAAACAGAGTGAGTTCTCAAGGTGATAAAATATCATTTGAATTAATATCAAACAGCAGTGATTTCTTTAAATAACTTTATTGGTTTGATTTGAATGAAATTTTGAATTTATTCGGAACTTTTTTATGAATTGAAACAAATAGAAGCCTTGTAGTGAATCGCAACACGATATTTTGTTTATTCAAAACAGAGTGATTTCTTTGTGTGAGTATGAAGAAGCTATGTTTTTTTTTTGTTTATTTATAAAGGCCTGTTCATAAACCACGTAGACTCACTTTTTTGAAAATCTTAGACGTCCCTTTCCCCTTCTTAGATTTTATCCATACTGTTTTTTTTTTTTTGAAATTTTGTATCGAGTGTTGACTTTGATCAGATCCCCCAGACTTATTGAAATTTACAGCCTCCAGCTGATTCATCTCTCATCATAGTCACATAACCGTAAATTGCAGTTGCAACTAGTTTTTGTGTTCAAAAATAATGTCAATCAATTTAAAAAAAATGTAGATTAAAAAAAACCGTAAAAAATATAGTCTTACAGTTGTCAGTGAATGTGTATGTTTTCAATGTTTGCAGATGTGCCAGTTTTGTAGCCTCAATTTCTACGCTTTATTCGAAAAGCAAAATCGACTTACCAGAGGATATATTATTTGAAGAGGTCGAGGAAGTTAACGACGCGCTAGTCGATTTATTGATTAGTTTTAAACTTTCTGAGCAATCCGTGAATTGCTTCCTTGGTAAGAAATTGAAAATTTATATTGAAATATTAAAGAAATATTGAAATCGAACGGAAGGAAATAGAATAATTAATACCTACGCCATTTATGACCAAGCAAATGCATTTACGAAATAAAGGCTTGAGGGGTGCGACAGGTACGAATCTTAAAAATCAAATTTTCTAAAAAAAATAGTGAATCCTAGAGGGTTTGAGCTGTTTAGTGGAATACCTGTAACTAGAAATTATAAGA
Source organism: Aedes japonicus (assembly GCA_034211315.2). Taxonomy (NCBI): domain Eukaryota; kingdom Metazoa; phylum Arthropoda; class Insecta; order Diptera; family Culicidae; genus Aedes; species Aedes japonicus. Next base: position 151,617 of record JASCZW010001196.1, read on the forward strand.
AAAATTAGCATTTTCTATTTAATTCCAACTACCTTTGCTTATCTTGACAGATACGCGTATTTCGTCTACAATATGCAGACTTCTTCAGTGTCTCGTACTAATAACTCTACTGCAAAAACTTTTCGCTGCGTGTAAAAGTAATGCATAGAATACATAGGAATGTGCCTGATTGTCATATGACTTGATACTGGCAGAGTTTTCTTTTATTATTTTCCAAAGCCAAGTGACCGAATGGTCGAATAATTATAACAAACTTTCTTCTGGAACGAATCGAAGAATTTTGACACCCATATTGCTAGGGTTCAAATCAAATCATTTTCTGGCCATTCGTGACCCCAGGAGAACCTTCTCTGAACTGGCCACTCCAAAGCCAAGTGACCGAATAGTCTTATAATTATGACAAACTTTCCTCTCGGACTATTCCAAGAATTTTGACACCCATATTGCTACGGTTCAATCCAAAACATTTTGTGGCCATCCGTGACCCTATGGGAACCTGCTCTGAACTGGCCACCCAAAGCTAAGTGACCGGATGGTCTTGCCAAATATGGTAAACTTTTCTTCTGGAACGAATCGAAGAATTTTTGATATCCATATTGTTGATATTCATGGAAAACAGTGGAAATCTCCAACGGTTTATAGGAATTTTTCTTTTTTGCTGATCACTTAGTCTTTTTGTTGTTCAACTTTTATTTTACGATTTTAATTATTACGCACTTTTGTTACAGTTTAGTCAAATTCGTTTAATTAATTCACTTTAACTACTTCAGATTTCGCTTAACTCATACTCTAAATTTAATTTTAATTTACTAATTTGGACCATTCACTTTTTCTTCTGCACAATTGATTGGTCTGAGAACGTAGGAAGATACTATAAAAATCGGTTCACGTGTATACCCTTTTATACCCTTTAGTTTCATGGGCGGGCGGAAATAGACATCTACTACCACATCATCATATTTTGAGTACCATGGGCTCCGCCATGACATCCGTTGTATCGACTACCGTTGACTCGATGAACAGGGATCTTCCGCATGCGTGATGCCTGTTCTCGACAAGCAGGCGGCGCGATGGCCTGTACACGAACATCCTGGCCGCTTCAGAAATCACCATTTTCTGACGATACTTCGTTGCCTTCGTAGTGAGTGATGCTTGATGTTAACGAGAATGACGTCTACCATTTCTCGATGTACTTTCGACGACGACAGAACGACGATCCAGTAGTAGAAAATGTGCATGTAAATATAAGACCCGGTAGAGGGTTTTTTCATAATTAATTTATTGACAGAGGTTTGTCACCTTGTCCCTAATTCATTAGGGCTTCCAGGCGATTTTATCAGGTTCGATGGAAAGTCGCGTTAGTGATGAATTGGATTGGCGCGATGACCGTTGAGGCGGTGGTTCCATTTTAGTGAGCGAAGTGTTTGGTCTTGATGGTTTCCTGCCGGATGGTGGAATCGGAAGAAGGCAAATCTTCATTACGGGACGGATGTAACTGCCGCTTGCAAGCCCGGACAGAAACCACCCAGGTATTTCGTCTGCCCGCCAGGTGTGCTCCTTCAATTTCGCTGTTGGCCAGACCATATGGAGAACCTTCATCCAAGCAGAACTAGTTGAATCTTCTCCAGTTCGATTGGCGGATCGTACACTTCGTTTGGCTGTGGGGTATGAATATTCCAAATGCCATCTCTTCCAGATAATTTGGAACATCCTTTTGAACTTCCTGCCATTACGCGGTCGGTTACTTGAAAATTCGGACACATCGACGTTCGAACGGATTTGAGTGTGACCCGATCGCGTTAGACTAGGCGTGAGCACTTCGTAATCAGTGGGTTCATCGTCAGAGTATAATCGGCGTGAATTTAAACAGCATTTTATCTGAGACAACAACGTTCCATATCGTCGTGCGCGGTTTGTGCCAAGAACCCGCACAAAATGCTTCTGCGCGGATTGAATGGCTGCCTCCACAGGCTGCCAAAGTGTGATGCCTTTGAGGGCCGAAGCGCCATCGATTCTGGGTGTTAGCTGCACACTGTTCGTTATCGCCTGTGGTGCTCCTGCCCGAACAAATTGCGCAGCTCGTTAGCTGCACCGACGAAATTACGTCCGTTGTCTGAGTGATTTACGGCAAAGTCCTCGTCGTGCTACAAACGTCTCAGTTGTAAAAACTTTGCAGTAGTTAATCAGGTCCAGTCTGCGGTGAACAGCACGTGTCGAGTAGCGCAAACAAACACCGCAACGTGTTTGGGAGCTGCAATGGGACGACGGTGCTTGTAGTAAAATTGGACCCCAGTAATCAATGCCGGAGGAAAATGGTCGGCTTGTTGCTGCTTCCGTGACGCTGGTAGTTCTGATGAACCGCCGCAATAGTTTTGGGAATGGCTAACACAGGTGCATAATAGCGCGCCGATGATTTGACAGATTCCTGGCTCCAATGATCCAGTATCGGAGACGAAGTATATTGACAAGCAGCTGAGGGGCAGCGTGTAGGTGTTTTTGGTGAAGATACCGAAGCAGAAGACAGGATAAGTTGTGTCTCTGCTGGCAATATAATTTGGTGTTTACTATCGTAAGGTTGTGGGCTTGATTTACGGCCCCGATTCTCACTGCTGATCGCTACATTAAGGGTTGAAACCATCGGAGTTTGATTCTTAACGAACTGGTTGTGTTTGTAGTGCTTTCCATTCTTCACGTATAATCAGTTGCCGGACCAATCGAATGACGGTTGCTTCTGCCTTCGTTTAGTTCTGTTCACGCTGAGAAAGATGTTTGCGTTCGGTGAAGGCGATTTGCATTGTGTAAGAATCGGCGACAGTAAGCAACGACACGCAGAAGACGGTACTGGAAAATCGAGCGACCAGCGAATCGACGAACCAGGTTGTCTGGGTGGTTGATGTAGCTAATGTTACCTGTTGTTACATCTTTCCGGCGAAGTGAAATTTCGGTTTTGCCATGTTACCACCTGGATCAAATGCTAAAGAAGGTTCCAGGGATGGCCATGGTAGTCCGTGCCACCACAAAGTTGTCATGAAGAATGGTTTCCGCTTCTGTCCCTAGGGGATGTTAAGTCTGGTTGATTGAGTTCACCAGCAACATGATGCCAGATACAGTGCTGAGTTGATTGTTGTATTTTTGAAACGCGGTTGGCGACGAAAGTTACCCATGTGGTGGGTGGTGCCTTCATCCAGCTGAGGACAATTGTAGTAAATCTACCCAGAAGTAGACTTCTTCCGGTGTGGTTCAGTGATGCAACGACTTTCTGAAAGTCTAGTCGCGGCAGAGCGCCGCACAACTCCAAACGGGGAATACTTGCCGTTTGAGAGGTGCCACTCGATCTTGCTGTCAGCAATGCTACTGATGATCCTGCAGTGTTGGCAGAACGAACGTAGCAGCATGCACCATATGCATGTTTTGGAAGCGTCCGAAAATAAGCGCAGTTGAATCGATGCGGGTGTTGCACAGACAACCCATCGTCAGATTCGTAATTCATTCAGCCGAGGCAATTGCTCGCAGTACGTCAGGCCAACGCTTTACGGTTGCTGGCGTTCATCGTCCCAGCCCCAAGACTCATCCTTGTCGTTTTTTAAGGTCCACAGCTCCTGCATAAATAATTGCAGTTGTTATTACCGGTCCAACCAGTCCAATTGGATCAGAGTCGTACTATTTTGAGAGCACTGTCTGTTTTGTGATGTTAGTTTCCGGTGGAATCCGACGATGATATTCGATAAACGGAGATAATCGGTGCATGGTTCCCAATGTAGTCCCAGTGTTCTTATATGCACAAGCCCGCCAAAATCCACGGTTATTGATTGCGGCAGCGCTAGGTTATCGGGGGAAACGTCATGAACAACTGCAGGAATATTAGAAACGTACCTATGCAGGATAAATCCCCCAGGTTGGGCCATTTTCCAGATAGCGAGTGATGGAGTGAAGAAGCGAAATCTGGCATAAAAGTGTCATCCATAGGAAACCTTCGTACTTCAGCAGCTCAGAAAATCTTGCTGTCATCGTCGGCCAACTGACGTAGGACTCTTGTAGCCAAAAAAGGGTGCGCAAGCCGTCCCGCGGGTGAACGTTTTTTAGCTCGTACGTATCCAGTGGTCAGGTGATGTTCTCCTATACAATTTCTAACAAAGGTGTCGCGTTTGTCGATCAGAATCCGTCGAAACATCTGTTTTGCATCAGTTGGCCAACATTATTCGATGGGTTCTTCCTCAGATGAGAATGGATCTCATTTCTTCTTGACAATAGGTCCCACCATAAGTGCGCTGTTTAACGAACGCCCTTGGTTCGTCTTACACGACGCATCAAAAACGACGCGCACTTTAGTGGTTGTGCTTTCTCACGGAGTACGGGCATAGTGGTGATAGCAAGGAATGGTGAAGTTTCGACAATCGTCGACTTTCAAAGATGCGGGCTTCAAAGAACAGTATTCATTCATGAAATCGACGTATTGTAGACGAAGCTGTGGATCGTGAGTCATTCGTTGTTCCACTGCGGCAGCCCTGACGGACAGCAGTGCGACGGTTGTCGTGCCAAGAGAAGCAATGACGTCGATTTCACCGGTAAGGCGAACGATATCGACCTTGTTGGTTTCGATACGGTTTGTTTTGCGCGTGCTTCACAAGCAGCTTCTTCGATGGAATGACATGGTGATGATGTGTCTTCTTCGATTGTCCAGAACTGTTCCCATTATCTGGTTACTTAAATCGGTGATAGAGGCAACGTTTGCGATGAGGTCGTTTGTGTTGTGGGCTGAAGTTTTTTCCGGAAATTACCCAACCGAGCGTTGAGTTAATGAGTGGTAGCGAATCGCCTATACGAATTCGTATTCCGATACATAACAGTATCGTAGAAGACCCTGCTCAACACTAATCGATAACTTTGCAATCGTAGAAATTAAATTGCAGCTGATTCAGTGGAATGCTCCAAGTAGAAGTACCATCAGTATGGCAAGTCCATAGCTATCAGTCGGGGTAGAACTGCCTATCCAACGGTGGTGGAATAGTTACATACCTGAACGAATATTAGAGAGAACGGTGAATTTAGCATCACAGTCGATTGTCCGATACCAGAGATTGGACGGAAACCTTTCTTCGTTAACCTGACAGTTTGAATGAATCTTCTGACACAAAAGCACCACCGCCAGAGTCTAGAGAGTTCTCACAGAATGCTCAATTCCATTACTATCGACGAAGAGGACAACAGCGGCTGGTGAGAAGGACGGTGGTTTGTTTTCGTTCAGTTGCTGCAAAGCGGGCACTGGTTGACGGTCACTGTGGCTGATGTTCGGCTGTTCTTCCGTTCGTTGGGTTGATGTGCTGATGTTCGCGGTTGTTCGTTGATTTTGAAGGTGTTGTTGAATGACGGTTCGCAGTGTGAAGCACTGATGCGGTGCTTGTGTGTGATGACGATTATGGCATTTGCGGCAGGTACCGATGATGCCATGGCTCGTACCAAGTGACCCTTACGTAAACAGTTTCTCATTAACACTTGAAGTCGGCGAATTTTCCTCTTTGTCCCCACTACCATTTTCGAGAACGTCGGACACATGTAGATAAGGTGATGTTCAGAGCATATTATGCATTTTCGATCGGTGGCTGTGCCCTGTATACATAACAGGTGACATAGCCAGACGTTGAGGAACTCATTTACTGACGAAGATGATGAAGGAGGCGGGTTTCTGCCGCCTTTCTCCGTGGAGTGTTTGGAGAACCGATAATTTCCTCCCTTTGAATGAAACTGGTGAGGACCTTGAAGGTTACGTCTACTTTTGCCGATGAATATTCCACCGTGACGAGCAGACGTCGTAGAGGACGAACGCTGAGCATTCTAATGAGAATTAAATCCCAAAACTCAGTTTTCTCCCAATTGCTGGAGAACCTTTACATTTGACTCGAAATCTCTCCACTAGGTGATCAGCTGCTGACCGCGTTTGATAGATGGAACTTAATGTGTTATATGATTGTTCAATCGGGGCTTGTTCAGCCGCCTTTGCCAGATCTCTGGTGCGACGGAGAAGTTGGCCGCAGTTATAGGATTGTTCAGCTGAAGCTTGAGAGCGTTCCTGGAGAGAATGAACGATAGTAAAATTTTTTGTATATTCGACAGTTCGGCTGAAGAGTGAACCAATGACATAATAGGTCAGGGAAACGCAATACATAACCGCCAAATTTCATTGAAGACAGGCAGTTTTATATCTGGTGACGTACATGGGATGATAGGTTTTGCGTAGGTTCATTAGTTGAGGCGGACGAGGTAGATGCCGTTGCACGGCGTTGGCTCTTACCAGCGCAAAACCCCGTCTTCATAGCGCCATTCATAATTAAGCGCGTCTTTAGATGTTGTTCATGCCGGACTCATCGGTTTCCAGTTCAGATCGACGGCGGAGAATCCTGTTCCACAACTTCGTTATGCTCTCTAAGCGTACCGGAACCCTCCAAAGCATGTTCTTCATCCTTGTAGTTATTCACAAACGCAGATATTAAACTGAACGATGTCTGCAGATTCTTCATTCGTAGTTTCAACGTCTTCACGCGGCGTTCCGTAGACATGATGACAACGGAATAATGCAGAGATTGACCGTGAATCAAAAGCACCGCGTGAAGCACAACGGGATAGCGTGAGCAGAGATTGAAAATAGTACTACTCTCCTTGAGGCGTTTCATGTTTCGTGCTACAGGCCCAGCAAGCACTCGAAATTTCTAGATGCTTCTTCAGGCAAAGTGAGGTTAAACCTCCAATGATGGCAGATTCACAGGTTGTAGTAAGTCCAGATGACCGGAGTCCGTCGCATAACCTGGTTCGAAGCAGACCATATGTCGATATCAAAGTGAAACAAAAATCTCCATCAATTATAGGAATTTTCTTTGCCGATCACTTAGTCTTTTTTGTTGTTCAACTTTATTTTACGATTTTAATTATTACGCACTTTATTAATAGTTTATCAAATGGAGCGATTAATTCACTTTAACTACTTCGACGCCGCTGACCTATGAACCAAATTTAATTTCATAATTTCTACTAATTTTGGACTTGTTCATTCTTCTTTCCTGCACAATTGATTGGTCTGGAGAACGTAGGAAGATACTATAAAAATCGGTTCACGTGCGGGTTACCCCTTTTATACCCATTTAGTTCTTCATGGGCGGGCGGAAATAGACATCTACTACCACATCATCATATTTTGAGTACCATGGGTTCGTTGTGATGAGACCTTGCTAGACGACTACTTTGCTGACTTGATGAACAGGGGATCTTCCGCATGCGTGATGCTCGTTCTCGACAAGCAGGCGGTGCCAGAAGTCATTCGTACACGAACACAATTCAAATCATGTTCTGGCCATTCGTGACCCCAGAGAACCTTCGAACTGGCTACTCCCAAAGCCATGACCGAATAGTCTTATAATTATGACAACCTTCCTGACTATCTAAGAATCAGACAATCATTAAGTATGTGGTCTAATCCAAATCATTTTCAAGCCATCCGTGACCCCATGGAACCGCGTTCTGAACTGGCCACTCCAAAGCCAAGTGACCGGATCATCGCAGCAAATATGGCAAACTTTCTTCTGAACGAATCGAAGAATTTAACCAGTATTAAAGCGGTTCAATTCAAATCATTTTCTGCCATTCGCGACCCCATGGGAACCTTCTGAACTGGCTTACATCGAAGCTATGCACCTGAATTATCTTATAATTATGACAAACTTTTCTCTCGGACTATTCTGTAAGAATTTTATAATTTAGCATTGCTACGGTTCAATCCAAAACATTTTCTGGCCATCCGTGACCCTATAGAAACCGTTTTGAACTGGCTACCCAAAGCCAAGTGACCGCTGGTCTTTAATAAATATGGCAACTTTCTCTTGGAACGATACTTTGTAATTTTGACACCCATATTGCTTGGGTTCAATACAACTTGTTTTCTGGTCATTTGTGGCTCCCATGGGAACCTGCTCCGGAGGAACTGCCCAGATCAAGTCTCCAATTGTCATATGGCAATCATACACCTGTGTATTCACATTCATTAACTTTAGTATCATTATTGTTGATTTTCTATTGAAATCTGATATTTATACCAATTTCAGAACACGTTCCGGAAATCCGTTTTCCTGAGATGTGACGTTATCCACTGTCAATGATATGTTTTGAGAAAATGCTTGGAGTTTCGAATCCAACACTGCTAAATTATTCAAATCGGTTGATATTTCCATAATAAAGATCATTTAAGTTAATGGTTTGTTGGCAAAACGGGGGCTTCATTCACTCGATGTTACACAACCGAATACCACTCACAAGGAAGCTGATCTCAGAATACTCAAAATATGTTCGTGAATCCACGCGCCTGGACACATGATGGCCTGCGGTATGGTATAGATGTTCAAGCACTGACACAACTATGTTCCCGCGCTTCTCTCGGTGCTATGGTTCGACTGTCTGTATATTGTGAAGTTTTGTTCTGTTTTCTCCGGGAAACGAATACTCTTAAAGAGTTCGGCAGAGGTAGCTGATCCGCTGTATCATTTGAAAAAGAAATGTTCAGAATCCATTGGTAGCTTGATACATGGATGTATTCAGCAGCATCATGATAGATTCCAAACACTGAGGAGAATCGGTGTGGCGTGTTAGCGATGACCACGAGTCATTTAATTTTCTACGGCGAACCCGGAAATCCAGGAAGGTGGTCGCCGAAGGATACGCCAGCTGAGCTGGCGGACCAGGTGGAGCGTGACCGTTGAGCATTGGGCGACCGATTGGGAGAGCGGTAGCCACAAACCGAGCAATTTTACGTACTATTGTTGATTATGATTATATGTATTGCGATGTCAATAAATAAATGTATGTATATGTATTATATTCCAGCTCTTGGCTTGGACCTCTGATGTAACTTCTGGCGAAGCGCCGAGGAGCAACACCATGCATAAATGTTAAACTCAAAAATGAAAGTAAGTTCTTTCTTCCCAGGCTTATATCGCTTTCCTACATGCGCTCAGAACGTTAGTCAACTGGTCGTTGAACCTTTTTACTACTCTTGAGAAAGTTGAATTACAGATTTACAGCATTTTTCCTGAAGCACGATGAGTGTTCGGTTGGTAAATTGCTTGAAAATATCATACACAAATCATTGTGAATTTCATTAGTTTGCTTTATGAAATATAATGCAGCAATCTTGAAAAAATAAAAATATGCAGCAACTAGGATTCGAACCTTGAACATTGAGGTTATGGGTCCAGTGACTTGAAAACTATAGTAGTATATATCAACACTTGCAAACAACAATTTAGAATATAAAATAAATGTGTTATGTAAATCATACTTCAAATTCCCGCCCATCTTCCTATCCGTTAAATTTTAATTCCTATCAACCTCGAGACGGCCTCCTTATTTTCAGAGAAATCGAGAATCTAACTATTTTATTCGCAGAAATAGAACCAAAACCAAAAGAAGCGCCTTGTTATTAGAAACAACTTTGTGTAAGGCAATTTTGCTCCAAAACTTCAATCTGAGGCTGAAAATGTATCTTTCCAGCTAAATCCACAATCTGGACCACTTTGCAGTGGTCTGTGTCACCGTTCTTTCAGTGTATGGTTTAGCTGTCATTGGATATTTTTACCTTTGCGTCAACGTACATATTAGTTACTTTTAAATTGAAGTTTTGTAAATGGCGTCTCGACAACAGAAGCTGCGAAATCTTATTTTTGACAAATAGTGAGAAAATCTTAATCGTTCACAGAAAACAATCACGAATTCGGTTGGGATGATGCAACAAACGGTGTCGAATGTCAGCATCAGCAAGTTCCTACAAACCAAAATGGTTCAGCGGAAGCCAACAGCAGTCGAAAAGGGGAACACACAACAAACAAGATAAGAAACAAGTGATGACAGCATACAAGAGGAAGCCCAACATGTCGCTCCGAGATGTTGCCAAAAAAAAATTGATATAACTAAGGTAACTATGCAGGGCATTAAAGTGAGATGTGGACTGAGGTCATTCAAAGCCCAGAAGAAACCCCGCCGAGATGATAAAGGACGTAAAAAAGCGAAAAGTCGAGCCTGAAAGCTATATGATTTTTTGTTAACCGAACATACAGGTTACATCCTACAGGACGATGAAGCTTTCATAAAGGCAGACTTTTTACAAATCCCCACTACGAAGGACAGAGATAGAAAAAAATGCGAAAAAATATCTCGTTTGGCAAGCCATCTGTACGAGCAGTAAAATCAGCCAACCATTGATCTCAACCGGGAGTACTAGCAGTAAAATTTACATCAAAGAGTGATTTCAAAAACGCCTATTGCTATTTCTAAAGCAGCATTCTCAAAACACCCGATCTGGCATATTCACTACTTAACAGTGACGAAGATATGGTACGAGGAAAATAATGTCATTGTGGTACCTCGTGACATTTATCCTCCTACCTGTCCAGAGCTCAAACCGATCAAGAAATTTTGGTCAATATTTAAGGCTGATTGTCGGAAAATGGGAGTAGAGTCAAAATCTGTCCAATTTCCAGAAATGGATAAAATTGGAAATCAAGCTTGACCAAACCTTATTGGCAGGAGTAAAGTCAATGATCCGAAACTGTGCGTAAGGGTGTAATTTTAATCTATTATTGCAAATGTGTAAAGGAACATACTTGTGGAAAATGAATGTTGAGAAAAATATGTGTTTGGATTTCTGTAAATCTACATTTGTGTGATAATATAAAATTTATTTGCGGACGCGCTTTAATTTGGTACTGTTTGAAGCAGTGAAGAAACTTTAAATCACTAGTATCCCATTGATTTTTACTAGAACGGTGTAATTTTGAACAACTTATAAAATGTGCGAACTGTTCAACATCTGGCACATTTTAGCTTGTTGAATAATTTTCCATTTACCTTGCAGATCTAGGCCGTGTCTTGAATGAATATCTTTTAATAGAGTGATCTAAATGGAAACTTTTCAATTATTCTTCTTTCAGATTGACAAACTTTCAACAGTACAACCTTGATGATGAGCCGCTAAATGTGTGGCTATTAGCTTGCTTCCCCTAAGTTAAGGACGATTTCATTCGAGATTTCCACTGGAGAAACCACCAACTGATTTTTCATCAGATATACTGAAACCATCAGAATGGCAATCAACTTCTCCGCTTCTTTCGCTGCATGCCTGGCGGCGGGCCTCAAAGTACCGCGACAGATTATGTATTGCATTTCTCAGGACACGCCTTACGTTCTTTACAAAGATTCACAGGAAGCGGCCGAACGAACAGCGGCTCTTGGCGGCCAGTGGGGTGGTGAAATGTATCCAGGATTGCAACAGAATGCACATGTACCACCTCAACATAATGGCACTCATCAAATTGCGGCTGCACAGCAAACTCAACAACAGGCACAGCAACAAACCCCAAACAGCCCGCCAAACCACGATCAGAGGCCTCAACAACCGGGTGAACAAGCCAACGGCCAATTACACAGTCCAGCTACTAGTCCTTATCCGCAGAACCACGCTCCAGAAATGGACGAAGGGATCATCAAGGTAAAATTGACTTTTCTAGTAATGATAAGTAAAACCCAATTCTCACCATTGAACATTTCAGGCTCAAAATATGCAACAAAACGTTCATCAGCAACCAAATGGACAGGTTAATCAAGTTACATCAAATGGACAAACGACATCACCGTCGCAAAATATCGAACATTCGAACCAACATCCTGCTCAAAACGGACAAAATCATCCAAATCAAACTTCCCAACCACAACAACCAACCAATAACCCAGGATCTGGTCAGCAACAGCAGCCTCATCAACAGTGTTTCCCGGAACCCGTTCAGCCGGAATTAAGTTATTACGCACAGCGTCACCATGGACCACAAGGAGCCATGCTTCCGCCACCAGGATTCACACCGCTTCATCACTATTTGAACAAGTCAGGAGTTTTGTCCGGAATGCCAAACGGAATGGAGCAGGGAAACCCTTTGGAACAATATGCAATGCCAGATATTCTTCATGGGAACCAAGTTCATCATGCCAACTCTAATGGACCGCACAAATCCAAAGGATCAGATCTAAGGCTGTTCAAATGTCTAACATGCGGAAAGGATTTCAAACAAAAGAGTACATTGCTTCAGCATGAGCGTATTCACACCGATTCTCGTCCGTACGGATGCCCAGCTGTAGAGTGTGGAAAACGATTTCGCCAGCAGTCGCATCTGACCCAACATCTCAGAATACATGCAAATGAAAAGCCATTCGTTTGCCCGTTCTGCCAACGAGCATTTCGACAACGAGCCATACTGAACCAACACATCCGAATTCACTCAGGTGATAAACCGTTCGGTTGTCCGTATCCAGAATGTGGCAAAAAATTCCGTCAAAAGGCCATTTTGAATCAGCACGTGCGCACCCACCAAGGCGAGCGATCGATCATTGATTATTCTTACTTCTGCCTAATTTTATGTTTCTGCTTCTTTCCTGTGCAACATATTTCTTTCGTTATTTTTGGAAATTGAAATAACCATTTTTGTTCCTTCAAAATTTTCGAAGCTAAAGCTTGAGCTGAACTTAAAAGTTTCCTGTTAGAGTGGAACTTTTTCTGCTCTCGATCTTGACTAGCCCTACTTCAGCAGCCAAGCTTCAGCTACCAAGCTTTCTTTATTCAAAGGGTATATTTTATTTTCGGTTCTATTTTTTGTGTGTTATAACAATTTCATAAAATTCCTCTGAACAATATCATCTAATTGGCCCAAAATGTTTCGGAATCTTTTTTCTAAATTTGAAAAAATAATAATAATGCGGTTTACCCGATTTAAAAGTCGTATGCTACCGATCAAGATTCAAATTTTAAACTTACATAAATTGCAGATGTCTCACCTCACCTTATCTTCAAAAATGGACCACATGCAACATTGTGGCCTCAGGACGTACCTTATCCACCGGAACAGGAAGGTCAACCCAAAGACGAGCAAGCATTTGGCGATGAAGCTTCCCAAGGAACACCCGAATCTCGGGGGTGCTTTTCTCCGGAAGGCACCCTCCAATATCCATCGTACTTCAAGGATACCAAGGGCGTAAATCATTCTATATTCGGCAACAATATACCATATCTCAACAAAGCTTCCAGTGGTAAGACTATGCTCCCCGACGTTATCCAACATGGACGATCAGCTGGCATGCCATTGTACGTGCGATGCCCAATTTGCCAGAAGGAGTTCAAACAAAAGAGCACACTTCTACAGCACGGCTGCATTCATATTGAATCGCGACCCTACCCTTGCCCGGAATGTGGCAAACGTTTCCGACAGCAGTCCCATCTCACACAACATTTAAGAATCCATACGAACGAGAAACCCTTCGGTTGCCCATACTGTCCACGGTTCTTCCGGCAGCGAACGATTCTTAATCAGGTAATGAGCAGTGAAATACTGAGTACTTCCTAACTCTAAATCTGATTTACATGAACTAATCGTCTATTCTGTTCTTCACAGCACATTCGCATCCACACTGGTGAAAAGCCGTACAAATGTGCCCAGTGTGGTAAAGATTTCAGACAGAAAGCCATCCTTGATCAGCACACCAGGACGCACCAGGTAGTTGTAAAATTATGATTTAAAAAGTTCATTAATATATGTCAAGAATGATAACACCTTCAAAAAGCCCAGATCTGTCAGCAAACGAAAAAAAAGCAGTGAATTACATCGTGTCCGATTTCGACACACAATGGTAGGGTAATTAATGGCTTTCTCATCGTTACTTTTTTTTTCTCTCTTTATGATCAAGTCTTTGAAGCTTCGTGAGAACCGATTTTCACAAACTCGTTCACCATAGTGTGAACAATGCAGCAAGCTTCAATCAACAGCAAGGATTTGCTTGTGCATACTTATTGCAAGTGTGCCCGAAAAATGAAGCCGGAAAACGCTCGCGAGATATAATTTATGATAACGCAAATTTGTCAGGAATGATAATGCAGAAAATTAAATCCTGGGGCTCCACCAAATGATGGGTTCAAAAAAATACTCCGATTGATTGAGAACAGTGCATCATCAATCAACCTGTGTATGAAAACAAATTCACTCGAAATTGAAGTTGCTTGATTGGAAATTGTTCGAAATTGATCGGCAAATGCGTCTTAATGACGACAAAAGAACTCTTTGGATTAAAGGCTAATCTAGAATTAGGCTATCTAAATTGTTATTTTATGATAGGAAAACACATATTACTATTCTTTGTACAAAATAAATAGCTTTTCACATTATAGTTCATTCGAGAGCAGCATTTATCCAACAAAAATAAAGGTTGTTCCGATCAAAATTTGGTCAAATAGTAATGTGTGTGAGTCGTTTTCATTAATAAGTTAATAAGTCTTTTTGTTTTTCAACTTCAGTTACACAGATAAAAAGAAACATTGAATTTTCTGCGTGATCTAATGCACATAAAGGGAATGCTAGATTTAGCAGAAAATAATGGAATATGTCATGTAAATTTAATCCAGATAACGCCTGAATCTAGCCTCTTGTATGAAAGATTTCAAACGTTGTTGCATTGTGCATGAAAAATTGCTAACAATTTCGTTGTTTACGCCTCCTTTGGCTTGGAATTAAACGAAGGGAAATTTTAAACGCTTGTTAAAATTAATTATTTTTTTCTGTGTAATACAGAATACAGGATAAATATTCAGCTAAGCTTCCTTGCCGGGTCTTTCGTTTAACACCTGTCACTTGTCCGCTTAATTCGCCGCAGAACGCCAGTTTGCCTGGAACTGTTTTTCGCTCACAACAGCTTTTTGAGGTAGTAGAAGGAGATGTTCGCTCATCACCATGGGGCACCAAGAGTGAACAACAATGTTTTTGGCTAGAATGAAAGATGTGAAGAGAAAGTGTTGAAAGGTCCGTCAGAGTGCGGCAGGTAGGAAAATTAACAGATGTTTTTGAAAATTGAGCGAAAGGGCATGTATCCAGTGGTACTCGAACCATGGACGTCAATCTTTGCCTAACATCCCACTGCGGGGTAGGTTGTAGCGACGGAACATGTCCGCCACTTCATCAGGCAAAAATTGACGCATGGAAGGACGCTCATGTACCACTGTGGCTTGTATAGTTTATTCTTAGCGATCTATTGTGTGTACTCTGTTTACTAATGCGCACATGGGAGAGGAACTCTCTCCTTTTTTTGGGTTTGTTTTTGATTCGCACCGACTGTGCGAATCAAAAACAAACCCAAAAAAAGGAGAGAGTGATCGTCAGTTTATAGCCACAGTGGTACATGAGCGTCTTTCCATGCGTCAATTTTTGCCTGTTGAAGTGGCGGACTTGTTCCGTCGCTACAACCTACCCCGCAGTGGGATGTTAGGCAAAGATTGACGTCCATGGTTCGAGTACCACTGGATACATGCCATTTCGCTCAGTTTTCAAAAACATCTGTTAATTTTCCTACCTGCCGCACTCTGACGGACCTTTCAACACTTTCTCTTCACATCTTTCATTCTAGCCAAAAACATTGTTGTTCACTCTTGGTGCCCCATGGTGATGAGCGAACATCTCCTTCTACATCATAATCGTTACTCCTCGCACGGAGAATACATAACATAACAATTAGTGTATGTAGCTTTTTGAGTCTTTTAAAGGTTCCGCATGACGATGGTCCAATATTGTTCGGTTGGGCGGAGCTCTGGCGTGTTGGGAGGGTTCTTGTCCTTGGGCACCAGTTGAACGTTGTTGGCAGCATACCACTACATGGCCTTTTTTCCCGTAATGGCAAGATTCCAAATCCGGCCAAAATAGAACGGAACAATTATGTCGCTTCAGGAAAGGCAGTAGACGTTTTTGAAGGCACTCGCTCAGATTAATTTCCTGGTTGACGATTTCAGTCGCAATGTAAACGTTGCTCTTCAAGGCTACTAAAACACAAAATGTGAATTTCGTGGGGAAAGCAGCATGTTCTGATAGAAGTTTGAACCCCTTTTTAGTCAAGAATCTGTAGCGAATTATGTAATGTTATTTACACGAAACTCTAAGCAGGCCGTACGAGTAATATAATGTAAAAATATGTTTTTTCAATCGCACATCGATTGTTTATTAGGCACTAATCTGTGTTATTTTTCTCTCTATTTAGGGCGACCGGCCATTCTGCTGCCCAATGCCTAACTGCCGGAGGCGATTTGCTACGGAACAGGAAGTAAAGAAGCACATCGATAACCACATGAATCCACATTCATCCAAGTCTCGAAAACTGACGACGATGGCAGCATTGAACAATAACAACAACAACAACACTAATAATAATAATAATAACAACAACAACAACAACAACAACAATAATAACAACAACAACAACAACAACAACAACAATGGCATGTTAGAGCAAAAGGTATCACCCGCATTCCTGATGGATAAACAGAATAATCTCATTCAACGAATGGGACCAGTTAAGCACGAGTTGTATTTCCCTCAGTGCTACGGGCCTGCGTTTACCCAGCCGTTTGGAACCGGTACGGCAGTTGTAGCCGCAAATACAGCAGCCACAGTCAATGGAAACAATGGCCCAACTGCCACCAGCATTCCTGGCGGAAATACAGCCAATAGACCTGATCCAAATTCACAACAAACTCACACTACGGCAACTGTGACAGCGGTTCCAGCGCCAGTGACAGCGGTCATTACAGCTCCAACTCCGCAAGCCGTTGTTGCTCAGTGACATCCAATAGGTGAACAGCAAATACCGGTTGCAGGACCGGTACCTTTACCATCCCTACCTGTTCCACCGGCACTGATAGCTATTCACAACTAGGAAAGCTATCTAAGCTCAAACATAGATAAATGGCGAGAATGTACACACACTGCGGTTTCTTAAAATAATATATTACGTAAAACGAAGCAAAAAGGCAATTACCTATTTCTAACATGTTGATGCAAATTTTTCACTCTCCAGAATGTGATGGCTATTGAAAGGACTATGTGTTACTGTGATAATCACAACCATTCATAACAGAACATTCAGCTTTTGGAGAAACACACGCACGAAAAAGCACCGATCAGTGGCAAATAGGAATCGAAACCAAAGACTGACTGTTGGGTAGGGATTCGTTTTTTTAGATATGGAACACATCGTATACGACATGAGCTTTTTAGATACAGTAAAACAGGAGGTGAAAAATTTGCACACTAACTTTAGTGAAACTTACATCTAACAGAGGAAGATGCTATTTCAAACGCATTCTATTCAACGATAACGATTAGAAATGCATTCCTAGAAGGACATGCAGAGCGTTTGTCGTGTATAGAATTAGGAAGAACGGTGAAAATTCAAAATCAATCGGAAATCTTCGAATGAAGAATCCAAACATGCTAAAGCAGTTGTTACCAGTAAGATAATGCCAAATTAACTACAGCATATAAATTTCGACTTCTTCGCTAAACTCAACTGATGTTCGATGAACAAAAAATGATCTAAATTAAATCGGAAGAGGGTAGCTATCCATGAGATTAAACTTAATAATATTTAAGGAACAAGAGTGCCTAGCTGTTGTACATTAGATGTTTTCCATTCGTTTCCTTTGCGAGAAACTGCAGGAATAAAAACCCAACTACAAAATGCAGTCAAACCCGAAGAATGACAGATGGTCAAGCAAAAAATACCTCCAATACTAACAAAGAGAAAGAAAACGACTGTAAATGAACAAAACAAAACTAACATAACATAGAGCAACTGAAGAAACAAAACATAGGTATATAACTTCCACAATAACAAAACAGATGGTGCTATTTTTATTATAAACTTTTTTAACAGTGGAAACTTTATTAAGTAAATAACAGAACAGAAATAGTTAATTGATTGAAACAATTGAACACATAACCAATACAATAGAATCAACAAAAAATAACAAACAATAAACAAACAAAAACAATAGGAAAATTAA
Organism: Aedes japonicus; assembly: GCA_034211315.2. NCBI lineage: Eukaryota > Metazoa > Arthropoda > Insecta > Diptera > Culicidae > Aedes > Aedes japonicus. The sequence continues at coordinate 169,516 of JASCZW010001196.1, forward strand.
GTTATACAAACTCAAACACACCAACCAACAATAGTTAATGCAAGCAAACTAGAACAATATAAAATGCAACATTTATTGTTATATTTATATTGCCATTGAAAGAAAACCACAATAGAGCCAATATCGCTGACAAAAGCAAAGCATGCTGAAAAGCAGGAACAGAGACAACAATCAAATATTTACCGATGTTTCTTTTATTATCCTACTTATAAAGATCATAACATAGCATAACAATAGAAAACGTAACAAAGAAATTTTAAACGTACTTTATTTAGAACAAGTTTACTTTCAGTGCAACTGCAGAGACATATTTTCTATTGTTTACATACTAACATTCTGTCAAAACTCATACTCGCAGAACCTATTATACACAGAAATACAAGAACATTTATTCATCCTAGACGGTGCATAAATGTTGATGCGATTCTTTCTTTTTCAAATATTGCAAACCATTCATTTACCGGTGATAGGCAGAAAGTTAATGCAAACTTACGACATCAACTAACTACTATTTAATGAATTACTACATAATGTTAAGTGAATCGTTCACAAATCAACAATGAAGTGGGTTTTTATTCTTACAACGGGCGAAGAAACAGCAATCCGAAGGAAACGAACGGCAACAACACATAGTTCTAAGAGATTCAACTTGCCATAAAAGTAACGTAGTGGCTGCAAGGTGATTCTGATTTACCGATATTTTGTAGAAAATGTTGGCAGGTTAGTGTTCAAAGATTGGGAAAACATCAGAGTATTGGAAAGTTTACAATAATTCTAGTGAGAACAAGACTCCTTTATTGCATCTCACTGGAAACGCATACATTTCATACCAAACACTCTTCAATTTTTGAATTCCTTCGTAGTAAGGAACAAACAATATTAAACCCAAACACGAAATAAACCAGTTTCACGCGCAAGAGCAAACTGAATTAAGTTTTCTTTTACATTTATTCGTTTGAAATTATTTGTTAATTTTTCTCGAAAAACAAAATTTATAAACCAAAACCTGAAACATCACATTAATCTAGGAAAAAGTTTAGGCAAAATCGAAAAAAAATAATGGAAAACCAAAAAGAAAATTTCAGAAGACTAAAGACTCGTGATATCTGACGTTTAGGCCAATTTTAAGAATAATTCTATTACCTTTATTATACTATTACCTTTCAACATATGTGTATGTATGTTGGAAAATCAACGAAACGTTTCGGGACACAAGCAAATACATTGTGAGAATGCAGTTCGAATAAAAGACAATCCAATCGAATTAGATTGTGAAACACAAGCGGCAAAAGTGCAGCACTTGCAGCAATTACGAAACGGCGATTTTACTAAATGTCACAAGCAAAGGAAGCAAGTAAAGAGTGAGATTTATTTTCATTTTATGTTTACACGTTTTTAACGTATCGTTTCAATCATTACCTAATAATCATTAGGCGTGAAGTCAAAAGAGAAAACTGAATCTGTGATACAAAAATGCTCTAAATTAGCCATTTTATTTTTGCGTCTCGGACATACTATTTTAAACAGATAAGTTACGTTTTTTGTTAATATTGTAACGAAAAGAAAAGATACACTTTAGGAAAAATTTATATACACTCAAAAAATCATGAGTCAACAAAATTATTTTGGAACTACCAAAAAAAAACGTTTAGGAAAAGTTTAGGCAAAAAAATAAATATTTTAATTTCAACTTTATGTAATTTAAATGTTTTTATTATCTCTGTATGACTTCATTCTTTCGTTTTGATTTCCATAAAGCGCCACGTGCCATAGATTTTATAAGTTTAATTTATGCAACCGGTCTGATTACATTAAATGGTTCTATGGTGCAGCTTAACCATGCACAGGTTAGATTTTAGTTGAACGGAAAAAAAAATATTCTTATTGTAAAAAAAAACTTAATCACGAAGAAACTATATCTAAGCAATACATTTGTATACCACCTTAAAGATGAAGATTTAAGCGAATAAAGATTTTTTTGTTTTCTGGATAAAGCGGATGATTTCTTCAACAGAAGTAATCTAACACACACAGTTTTGCATGTTCTGGAATACTAACACAGATATGATACAATATTTCTAACAAAAGATCCGCTATACTAATTTCGCAAATGGTCAAAGTGATTGTAAACATTTTGAAAATCTCTGTTTTCATGTAATCAAACTTTATTAACATTTAACACAACAAGTGAGTTACATAATAGTGGTTCTAGTACCTCATGTAATGCTTCGCATATTCGGTCATCATAGTATAGAGCTCATCCAGCTCATAATCAATTCGTTTTCGTTTAAAATTTCGTTAAAAAGTTTATCGATGGCTTATTTTAACCCAAGTAACACGATATGTTTAGTTGTATGCATTGTTGTTTTAATGTGACAAATGCTGGTTGTTCTTATTTTGGGATTAAAAACTTCTTATGATACTACTATAGAATTGAAATCGCGCAGAAGGGAAATCATAAACAAAAAATTCTTATGCTTCAATAACGTTTGCATTTAAAAAAATGACTTCTTTCGGTTGGTGATAAAAAATAAGCTAAGACAGATAATTGCTTTTGATAAATTTTCCATGAAATGCAATTATTTAAGCTTACTTGCAAAAAAAAATCTACGCCCTTGCGAGCGGCCTCTCGGTAGGTAACCGGAACATTCGCCATGGCGGACAAAAACATGCATGTAGGCATGTTTTGAGTTTTATTTATCAATTCCTCCTCAGTTTTCGCGACAAAATTGTGGGAGTAGATCTTACACTTCAGGTTGACAAAGAAATTCTCGATAGGACGCAGCTGGGGGACGTTGGGCGGGTTCGTCGACTTGGGTAGCATTTCGTACTATAAATTTCCCCGTTCACGACCAGATCGTAGCGATAGAAGAGCGGCTTTGACATCTTCTTCTAGCTGATTGTCAGCCACAGCAGCAGCTTCTTGAGGAACTTGGTGTGTGAAATGAACCTCATTTTGGAGCGCACTTCCTTCGTGGAGGAAGTAAAAAACGAAGTGCCCTGCTAGTCGTTGCCATCCAGGGTGAGATAGGTCTCGTCGTTCATCATCACCGCCATGTCGCGATTCACCGGGAAAATCGAGTTGACCATCTTATTCAGCCGCTGCCGCTGCGTCATTGCCTGCAGCTCCGAAACTAGTGGACGCGACTTCCGCCTCCTGACATGTATGTTTATGTTCGCCAAGTACTGTTTCACTGTTTGGCCAGTTGAACCACCTCCCGGCCAAGCGCACGCAGCGATGTAGCCACTTTTCCCTCGGTCTTCCTTTTCAGCATCCTGAATGGAGCTTCTTTGCGCTCAGCCCCGTCCGGAACCGGGCTTTCTTTCGAAGCTATGATTGTTATCTAATAGTGCCAAGATGTCGTAGATGCCTTAACGGGCATATCAGACATCCACAAAGTGCCACACGATGGCCGTTTTCAACGCGGCGGGGTGCCGTTCTTTGAACGCGCACACTTCTGAACGGAGTTGCTTCCCTGTTTTTACCATCATGGTTAGAGTTTGATTGATAGAGCTGTCAAATTTTGTCTGCTGATTCATGCGTTACTATGATTCATGCTGCATGGGTAGTTTCGTCAGTGCGGGTGAAGGCAAACTCATGAAAAATCGGCAATTTTCGTCCGTTTTCTTTCATGCAAACGTTAAATGGAACACTAAACACCGTTAAACTGTAAATAGTTTTTCGGAAATGTACATCATTAGTCACTGCAGCTTTTGCGAAGTCAAATTATATTTACTTGATCCTATGTGAAACTATTTTGAGGTATAGAAACAAATTTGACGCCATATTAGCTAGTTGCTTGAGCGTTCGCGGTCGTTGAATTTGAATCGTCTGTTCCAGGTATTAGGTACAAGTAACTTAAGGCCCAGCTACAATAAGGAGCGCAACGGCGCGTTGCGGCAGCTTTTGACATAAACTATATGGAGTAACTGTCAAAAACTGCCGCAACGCGCCCTTGCGCTCCCTATTGTAGCTCGGCCTTTACTCCTGGTAAGTAATTTGTACCCAACGGTAGGTAAACACAATTATACTCAAAGTTGACTCCCCACACTAACACTGATAGGCAAAATAAAGTGCCCACCTCATCATTTTTTATTTTCTCTCATTTATTTGGATCAAATTAAAGTGAACACACTGTAGTCTTTTTTGATATCTTATTTTTTATAGTGTTGTCTAGTTTCATTTATGGATAAATAATAAAAAAGAGTTCGACTTAAAGAACTAAATTATCGATTTGTTTTGAAGAAAAAATAAAACAGTGACAAAAAAAGTTCCAAGATTGTTTATGTTTTGATATTTTGACGTGTTTTGAAGCAAACGGCTCTGATGCATTATTACACGCCATCGTGTTTGATTCAGTTTGAAAAATGGAGAACGTAGTGATTTCGACAGCAATTCCCTTGTGTATCCGAAAATTGGTGGTTCGTGATGTGCAAACGGTGAATCGCAGGGTTGTCTCAAGGAAGTGCAGTGTGAGTGAGGCAGCGGTTGGGAAAATTCGACTAAAACAAAGAACGTTCGAATCTATGGTGGATCGTCCAGGCAGAGAGAGACAGGAAGCGAAAAACGAATACACGAACGGACACCAAGATCATGTTAAGTCGAGATCAACCCAAAAGTAACTGTCCGTGAGATCCAGGAAACCCTTCAGCTATCAGGTCGAACTGTTCTTCGCCGTTTATAGCACAGGGCAAATAAAGCCGTCTCAGGTTTGCTATTTAGCATACTAATATGCCCGTAGAGTTCTGGAAAACGGTTTTTTGGATGGACGAATCATAATTTGAGCTTTTTAATTGAAAGCAGCGGTTTCGTGTGTGGTGCAGATCGGTTCAGGAGCTTCAGGAGCGCCACATCTAAGGCACCGTGAAGCATGGAGGAGGAAATGTGATGTTCTGAGGTGTATTTCGTGGAGTAGAGTGGGCAGCTTCATGAAAATCTACGGGATAATAACAGCAGATTCCTACATCAACATCCTACGAGAAAATCTGGAGGTTTCGCTGATCCAGACGGGTCTTGAAGAGAAGTTCGTATTTCAGCAGGACAACGATCTGAAGCATGCTGCCAAGGAGACCAAGTCTTTCTTTCAGTCTTGTCAGATCAAACCTTTGGAATTTCCTCCACAAAGCCCGAACCTCAACTCCATCGAGAAACTGTGGGCGATTCTAGATGCCAGGTTTGACAAAACTGGTGTTACCAATAAATTCAACAATTTGAAGCCCTGAAGCACGCATGGGAAAAGCTTGATCCACAGCACCTAAGAAACCTGGTGGAGAGCATGCCGAAGGACCTGCAGCTGTTTTTTCATCACGAATTGATTATATTTTTCAAGTCGAACTTTTTTTTTTATTTTTATTTTTCCTAAGTGAAACATGAGAATAACATGAATAATGAGATCCCTACAGTGTGTTTACTTAAATTTAAACCAAATAAATGAGAAAAATTCCAGAAATGATGAGGTGGGCAAGTTATTTTGCCTATCAGTGTATGTGCATTATTGTTGGCAACACTTTACATTTTGATTATTGTTTTTATTGTATTCTCCCATGCGCGGAGAAACGATCTTTGATGAAGTTTGTCAGAAGCAAATAATTGCTCATCTCCATGCGAAGCTCTAGGAGTGGACGGTAATTTATTGTTAGAACGAATAGAAGTGAAGAGAAAGTTTATTGATAGTTCCGTATAGGGCAACGGCAGGCTTTGAAATTGAAGGATACAAATTTGAAAACGAGCGGAGGGCATTGAACGGTAGTATCCGAATCAGGCACATAACCCTTTACCATACTACCATAGACTGACTCTAAGACCAGTAGGTCCCATACAAAAACGATTTTTTTCTTGGCTCAGTCAGTACTAGAACATCGGTCCCAAGCTCGGTCCCAAGCATAATATTATGGTTTCTGTTGAAAATCGAATTTATCGACTAGCGACAATCGATTTTACTCTCGTTCTGTACGTTATACCTAATGTCGGAAGTAGTGCGCTGTACAGCGCATCTGATGCGCCATACAGCGCACTACTTCCGACATTAGGTATAACGTACAGAACGTGAGTAAAATCGATTGTCGCTAGTCGATAAATTCGGTTTTCAACTGAAACCATAATAAATAGGGGCGCATTATGAATTCACATGAACACACTCTCAAATATTCTGTCAAAATAACACAGCAAATCAAAACAAAGGCGAAAAAATGTATAACATGGTGCTGGCTTCAAGGTGTAATTCGGACCAAGGGGTTCTACAACAGTGAACCAATTTCAAATCGCTAGTTGCATATTGATTGTTGATACTACCCCATGCAGGGTAGGCAAGGGGGAGGAAATCCCCTTGACTGGTAAAAGGTTATGCAACCGGTCGGGCTCTTATACTACCTATTGCTTTTGTCTGGTTCTAGCGATTTATCCTTCTCCCAATACTGCCTAACACGGGTGAGATATTATCTCCCGCTGTTGAGTTTAGGTTTAAAAATGATGAGATGGGCAGTTTATTTTTCATAATCATCTGTTCATAACGTCTGTTTCGTGACCGTGTGCAAATTTTCAGATAAAGACGTTATCAACTAAATTAAATTAAATTTGTTAAATTTTGACATTCCCATAAATAAGTTGTCTTTGACTAAATTTCGCCAAAACTGGAGTCACTCAAATTTGAGTAAATTTGAAAGGTCAACATTCCAATAACACCCAATTCTCGAGTAATTCATGATTAGGGTCTAAAAGCCAACTGTAAACAATCAGTTTAAACGTTGATTTCTCACGAATCTCAAAATTCTGTTTCGAATTCAAAGCAGCATCTGGTTGGATGTTTGCTCTACTATTTGCTCAAGTTGGATATCGTACACACTTAGAGTGTTTTACAGTATTCTACCGAACAGTAATTTTTTTACCGAACTTTCACCAGCTGAACTTTCAGGTAAATTTAAGCCAGATATGGTGGGAATCTGGACTGTTGTATTTGAGATCTCAAACAATTACGTTGTTTCCGCTTGATTTGGCTTGAAATTAAACGAGGGGAAATTTTACACGTCTGGTATAATAAATTATCATTTTTTTTTTCGTTCATAAAAAATGTATAAAAAAGAGGAGATTAGAAAACGGGTTGCTTAAAACACGCATTGTTTTTTTATTGCTATATTTATTGAGTAATACAATAAATAACAATTCCTTGATCCTCCAAGAACAGTGCCAATTAGGTCATTTTCCAACACAGTTGTTGGCAACAATTTTATCTAAGAGTTTATTTTTCGTCTTATATTTTAAAATTCCACTATTTATTTTCCCTTGAAAATCAGTTTTCATTTATCAAAAACGGTATAAGCTATTGTTATCATTAAAAAGCATTTTTGAAATTTTAGTGATGTACTTCCAAAATCCTTCTTCAATATGAAGCATTATTGATAAAATTTCTATTTAAATTATACCATTTTTGTTTTGTTGTCAAATCAGAATCGCTTCCAAGAGCGTTTGCCAAATTAGCAAAACGAAACTAAATGTAACTGACTGATAGTATTCCAGGACAAGCAAGATTCCTCAATCATAAGTTTGCGATACAAAATAATTAAAAAAAAACAAGCGAGTAATTTGAGAATATCTTGAATGTAAAAGGCGATCAAAGATATGGCTGGAAGGCTCTATAATCCCTGAAAAGGATACTAAATCATTGCTCACGTATGCGGAGAAGTGATCTTAAATCTGAAGAAACCGAAAACAATAGACAGTTTTTAATGTGTCATTTAACTCAACCGTTCGTTGAATCTCCTTGAATTCGAATCATCAATCCCTCACACACATAAAAATTATTGCCGATCTTGGCATGTTCTGACCGAAATCTCAACCGCTGAACGTTAAAATTTAGATCAATTTACCTATTTTGGATGTAATTTTAAACAATATTTAAGTGAAACGTACATTTAAAACTATATGATTGAAGATACCGATTTACCGAAAATTTTACCGAATCCACCAATTATGACAATTATGAAATCTTGTTCAAATATTAAATTCTCTACGACTTGTTCAAAACGACGTATCTCATTGTGTAAATAAAGAGCTACAGGAAGATTCAAACGTCAATTTCTCGAAACTCTCAGCACTTCTACGCAAAGTAGCACAACCTTCAAAAAACCATATTCATTGTAATGGCGGTGCTAGTTTACGTGGAAGTGCTAATGATTTTGAGACATCTACATTTGAATCTTAATGTACTTCTTTGTTTACAAAATCAGACATGTTGTTTTGAATAAGTTCTCGAGAATTATCACAATTGAACTGGAAAATACCCTTGAGGGAGTGGAAACACAATGAAATCGGATTTCCCTTCTCTTCTATTAAAGTTCAGCCTATGCGATTTCGGCAAAAAATCTCAAAGCCGACGATAATTTCCAAGTGTGTTAAAGTCAAAATCAAACAATAAATTTTCAACCCTTTATGGGTGCTTCCAAATTGGTCACAACTAGCCACAAAATAAGAAATTCACATAAACTTAATGAAAAACAATATGTAAAATATATCATGAACATTGAAACTGTCCTGTCAATTTTATTAAACATGAAGCATTAAAATGGACGACCAATTTGAGATGACGCATTAAGAACTTTGATATACTACAATGTCTAGATAACTTTTAAAGACAAACTTTCCGAAATTCTTCATCCACAGTACAAAATATAATGTGTACAGCCAAACACACAAATGTGTTATGGAACGAGTGTTTATAACACTAAAAAATATATCAAAATATTTGAACAAAAAGTTATAACAATCTTCCACGCAAACATAAAAGAACACCCTTGTTTTTTTCCAGAATACAGAAACAAACAATAGACTGCCTCGAGATAGTTATTTATACAATGATTTAAAGAAAAAACAAGAAACAAGTTATAGCACTAAGCCTTTATTTCACTACCGTTAAGAAGTATTCCCAAACACCAGAAAAAATAAGCACAATCTTGAATTTTTTTTTTAAATAAAAGAACTTTGTAACGAGAATAAATCCAAACCCAAAATAAGTGTGTGTGTCCCATATCGTAAACATTGTATGCCAGCATAGTTTTTGTGTTTTGGGCAGAACTCAATCGTTCTTTGGCAACAATTTCGACTAGAAAACGTTTGACTATGCAAAGCTCTGGTGTAATAGATTTAAAAAAAAAGATAAAAACACTTTAAAAAAGTGTAGAAATCTAAGGTTAAAACCAGAGTTGAAGAAATTTACAATATTTTTTATGAAAAGTCATTCGTACATATGACACAATACAGGGCAAGACTTTTGTTCGTAATTTTAATCGAGGATATCTGCAGAAAAATAAACAATCCCCTCACAAAATATTAAGCAAATTTCTGTGTGTACATATTGATTCACACTGTCGGTAATCAACAGTGGATTGCAGAACGGGCAGATTATTATTGTTATATTTACAAAAGGTATATAACACATACAGAATACGCAAGAAATAGTACGGACGTGAGCTAATGAGAGTAATGTACCCAAAGTACTACCGCATGCTTGGAAATGTTGTTGACAGTGATTTTAAGTATGAATATTATTAAACAGACTACCATTATTACAAATATTGGTTGCAGGAAACCAATGTTGTAAAACGAAAGGATAAATTCATTCCGTGCAATAATCCAATAGAACGGAAAAGTTATGCTTGTGTTTGTTTAAATTTTTAATTTCGTTTTTAAAAATGCAACAAACTACAAAAATGTGAAACCGAGGAAACTAAGTGTTTACACGAAACGACCGTCGCATTCGTTTCATGAAGAACAAGACTGCCTCGTTTCCCATTTCTTCACACAGTGCCACAAGTTATCATTAGAATACCATAAAGCTAGCTCAAAAATCATTTAAGGTGAATGGCGTTGATTGCCAGCAGAAAATTACGATGACAGATATGCCATTCATCTTCCATTGATTCCATATTTACACAGACAGATGAGGAAATAGCCATAGATATGATACAAACCAATAGTTCAAAATAGTCCTAAACCAATTCAACAAAACAATGTTTTAACAGGAAACAGCTCTACAACTTTGTTTGACTACAAATCCGCTTCAGTTTTAGTTTTTACTACGTACAGCAGCAACAAATCACACGAGAAATAAATAAAACAGTCCGAAGTCAAAGCGACAAAAATATTGTAAATTTCAGGCCAAAGATTAATTGTTTTAATGTTCGGCTCCAAGACATCTGGGCATAACTTTGGAAAAGTAGTGAGACATAAATATATGAATAAAATATAAGCAGAAAATACTCTCCCAAAAATATCGTAATTAAGGAAACAATTTTAAAACAAGCAAAAAAAAACATTCATAAAAAATAATTTTACTTTCAAAACAACAAGTTTCGAGGGGAATAATCTTTCAATGAACTACTGGGATCCAGCAAGTATGGCAATTATTGATACCCCTCAATTAATTGTGTTCTCCTTTAGCATAGTCGGTAAAGGCGGCGCAGCATTAAAGCAACACCATGCTGGAGCTGGATAAGTTCAATTCCCGGTCTGGTCTAGACATTTTCGTGAAAGAGAATATTGCGCATGATTGTACTGGCCAAAGAATCATACTGGAGTAAAAATTATACCTGGCATCGAAAACTCTCAACTAGTAATTGTGTAAGTGCATTTAGAACACTAAGTTGAGAAAAATAAATTATCAACTTGTCAAGAAAGAAAAAGAAACAACTTGATTGAAGAACAGCCGACATATTGGGGTGGTCATAGAGTACCATCCTCAATTTTATTGCCGGAATCCCTGAACAATAATAAAAAATCTATTCCTGAAAACTTAACTACAATGTCAGATCCAGTATTATTGGACATAGATATTTGTTTATTCAAAGATCATACCTTTTGAAACTTGAGGCTATGAAAACAAAAACAAAACATAAATTGAAAAAAGTAAGTTGCAACATTCAGATGTATCTTCATTGCAAAAAAATAATGATCGTTGTAATTTTAACCCTTCGTCACCAGGATCTAAATTGAATATAATAGAAGCGAACCATAACTATATTTGATTATGATACCAAATAAATACTAATGGTCAAATAAAAATCTTGTAAATAACCTGTTTTCATAGATAGAGATTGAGAAAAAATACCATGGCTTTTGTCTCTATTCTAGGCTCGTGAAGATCCACATTCAAGATCAGGTTTTCCTGATCGTGCAACAAGATAATCAAGCAACCAAAAATTTAATAATAATAAATAAATTATACTTTAACATAACCGTCGCACAACTTATAAGCATTTTTTTTTTTTTTTTTGTAAAATATTGTTTATTTAGTTTGAAGTTAAATAAAATATAATACTAGTCCATTAATCAACTAGCCTCAAAATGAAGTCTAGTTCGCCAACATCGATTCTATCATTAACATATAAATTAACAAAGCTGATGTAGGGTAACGGGATGTAATGTTAGCCTAGCTCCTTGATTCGGCCTATGTACCAAATATGTCATTATTTCTTCGATAATCAACAAAATTATGTTGCTATCAGGATGACCGGTTGATTTTAAAGCAATTGAGACATAATCAATCAATTTATAGTAGTTCACTTCCACGTAATTTTTGATTTCTTGAACTTTTGGGGCATCATGATTTCACTGGTTAAGCTGAACAGATTATCTATACGATCTTCCAATGATCTAAATTTGCCGAAATTGAACCTATAAACCGAATAGTGCAGCCAAGATGTACAGAATATAGTCACATGTTATAAACTTACAGGTCAAATAATTAAAATAACAATGACTTAACAAGCAAACGGTGGACCCAATGTAAGGGACATATTTTTTTCTATGTTCCCAAATATGGCCTGTTGTATGAAAAGCGTAGTAAAAATGTTGTTATTGGTAACATTTACAATACAAATGTCTGAGTTCCGGTTAAATGTTGTTCATATGGCTCATCTTAACACAAATTAAAGTAACAAAATCTTTGTAGAGCGAATTATAATGTTTTGATTGTCGAATGACCGCTAAATCATGTTTAAAACTCACTTAAGTGTTTTTTAGCAGTTTAAGTACAGTTTGGTTTGTGAAATTGTTTGTTGGGTAGAGCGAATACAGCTGGGAAAGCCTTAAATCATAAAATCAGGAAGAAACCCGTACGAAGATTGCATTTTATAGAAAATCAATCGAATGGGACGAACTTGCATCCATGATTAGACCCAATTTGGTACCCATAAACCGACATTACATCCATATCCCTCGTAAGTTTCTGACTTTATAAAACAAGTTGTGTAGCTTTTCGTGATACATTTTACCAGATTGCTTATTAAACATATCTTAGGAAGTGTATAGCTAGTTAAATTTTGCTTCCAGCTGAAAATCTTTATGAGTTACAATGAAAAATGTAATCGATTGTTGCATATTAGGCTGAGTCAAGGGACACATACCCTATTTGATGAAGATTTTAAGCACTTCTATTTTTCTCGTTGGTACTATGTTTCCCAAAATGGGTCGCAGAAGATCGTCGAAGGTTAGCTGCTGCCACCCGCTAAGAATCATCGTCACTTTTCGTTGGGTGTGTGCCCATGCTGCAGCTACTCGAGGGCACTCGCTGAATTTGTGTTGTAGTGATTCGACGATGGGCACCTGACATAGGCATTTCATATAAACCTTTAGTCCACTCATATCCCCGTCTCTAGATAGACGTGATGTACAAGCTCAAAACTACTAATCTCCCGTTTTTGTTCCAAGTGTCGCGCTTTTCTGGCCCTCTAAGAGGAAACGTGAGAACGACGGGAAATATGAACCGACTCCCAAATGGACATCACAACTCCGTCGTCGAACTGATTGTTCAGGGCAGTCTGCAATTACTTGTGCCACAGTAGACACCCTGTTTTGGTTGTATCTGTCCGACATATCCGTTGAAACTGTTGCCTATACAACTGAAGGAGAAGGCTTCGCCGGATTCCACTTGACCCAGTGGGATCTCGTTCAGAGAGTTTGAGGAAAGGGGCATTCCGAGAAAGTTTTTTTGGAAGCCATCCGTCCTAACAATACCCGAGACAGGATCCAACATCCCGAATATTTCGACAAACGCAGAGACAACCGTCATAATGGATCAATAACGATGAACGAAACTGCTCACAATATCTCGACTTGTCCCGAATTCCCGAATGAAACCGACCTGCAATATTTAACGGTATATTATCAAAATGTGAGAGGCATTCGTACTAAAACTAACGAGCTCTTTCTGAAGCTTTCTGCCTATGAATAGGAAGTTCTTAACTCACTGAGACGTGTCTTCGTTCTGATATCGCTTGTTCAGAGTTTGCTGCCAGCTACTCGATATTTCGGTGTGATCGCAGTACAGCTTCTAGCAACCTTCCGCGAGAGGGTGAAGTTTTAATTGCGGTTAAAGAAAACCTCAACTGTAGGTCGGTAGACCTTGTTGACTGTGGTAGAACAAAACGACGATCTTTGTGTGTTGAATCTATCTTCGACCGCACTCGTCTCCGGAATTATACTCAGCGCATTCGAATCTGTGAAAGTGCGTCGGATTCTGATAATGTTGTCATAGTTGAAGATTACAACCTACCTCAATTGGCACGGTCCTACGATGAAGAGATCAACAGCTTGCTGCCGTCTAACGCATCTACTGAACAGCAAATCGCTTTGGTTGAATCAATAGTTGGCTCCGGGCTACCTTAGGTCAACAGCCTGCTAAACTCGAATGGTCGTACACTTGACTTGACTTGACAACCATCACAAGTCATTCGTTCTTGGCATTGACGTGAATGACTCCTGCGTGCAACCAGCTAGTGACCCGAACATCACTGATGATTTTGATTTTCGACGTTGCCACTTTCCGGAACTGAATAACGCTAGACTTTTTCCTATCGGACATCTCGCTAACGAAGCCGGAGGCGCTCAACAACCTCAACTCTGATACACAACCGGTGGTGGCTGAAGTCGGTTTCAATGTGGTCCCTACTCCTAGGTGCCTAAGAAAGGACTATAATCATGTGGACTGGTTTCGGTTCGGCCGACTGGTGAACCGAAACATCGATGAAAATTCGCCGCTGGACACCGTTGAAGACATCGATGGTGCACTGGGTGAACTCCAACGAGCTATAACCATGGTTTATTTCTGTGAGTGGGGATGAAGTTTTCGAAGTTAGCGAAGTACCATATAGTGAGATGATAAATAAATTGAAAGCTCGTTTAGATAAAGTAGAACCGGCTCTAATGAATCGCTACGAATTTTACAATCGTCTACAAAAGACTAACGAGACAGCTGAAAATTTTGTTCTTGCGGTTAAGTTTCTTGCAGAAAATTGTAATTTTCGGGAATTCAAGGACGAAGCTATACGTGATCGTTTAATGATTGGTATACGGACGATGATATAAATTTAGAGACGGTGAAAAAAACAATCAGCAGCAGAGAAAAGGCAGAAAGTAGGGCTGAACACATGGATGATATCAGTGAATTGAATAAGGTGCTATCGGTTAAAGAACTATTAGGCATACAATTAGATGGTTTTGATCGTAGGAGAGATAATGACAGACCTCGTAATCACAGCTGGGGTCGTAATCGCCGTAGGAGCAATGATCGCAGTAGAAGTTACGAAGGTGGCTAAGTGCAAAGCCCAGTTAGCGGATACTGCTCGGTAACTGGGCTGGCATTAGCAGTGGGCGATCTCGATCTGTTTTTTACTGGATCGATTTCTTGGACTCGATTAATCGATATTGTTAATCGATCCTATAAAGTTCGATTTTTAAATCGATTTTATAGTTGGAGAATCGACTTTCAAACTCCAGAATTATTTTTTGCTGTGACTCGATAAGTGATTGCTACATGTTAAAATGTTATTACAAGCTGCCAGACCAATTCTGAACGACATTCATCAATATCAAGAATCGTCCTCACCTAGCACTAGATATACACTTTAAACTTTGACATTTTTTAATCTCGCTTCCGTTCTTTTGCTTTGTACAGCAAACTTCTCCCAAAATTTTACACGGTGAGGAAAAATTCCAAAGACAAGTCGGAAAGGTTTCCGCCTTTAGTTTTCCAAACGTTTCTAGAAGACCTAAAATCATCCCATCATCAAATTTCCCTACTTTTTGCGAAATTTTCCATGGTTAACGTTAAAGTTTTTCTGACTTAACCTTTGAATTTTACTTCACCGTTAAACTTTTCGTTTTCTTCTTACCCAAGTAACACCAGAAACTTCTTCTTTTACAAGAATATAAGAACTTTGTTGTGAAGAAGTCGTAAGGATGAAATACCAAACATGTCTAGTCTTGAAAAAGTTTTGAGTATGTTTTTCTACACATTTTCGGTTCAAACATTTTTGTTCAATGTTTGTTCGATCAACTTGAATTTTACTTCTTGAAAACATCGGTGACGGTTTGTCATCTTACCACTACGAACTATCTTTACTCACTTTTGAGTAGCCATACTTTCGACTGATTTGAGTCAAATGTACTTATTTATGGGTTGTTTGGAAATAGTGTGTATGCTATGTTGTTTGTAAATAGGTTGCATTCAAGAAGACCTTTAGATATATTTTTAACAACGTCATGCAATAGTGAAATTATTCAGAATAAAATGTGGATCCAATACAGTGACGGCTGAAAATATGTATAAACCGTTTATTTGAAATATTTGAATAAAAATAAACACTACCTAAAAGTAAGATTGTGGTGCAATATAAAGATTTATTCAAATGTTAGGTAAAGCAACAGTTTGGGAGGTTGTTTAGTATTTGTTAAAAATTGTTACGCTTTATTTATGGGGGAATCTTTTGAGATGTAGCTTCATACTAACGTTAGTCTGTTCAATTTTATAAAAAAAATGCAGAAAATAAAAATCGAACATTTGAAAATCAAATGTGTTACTAATGTTTTAACCCCAACTATAGACTTGTTCTGTAGGTCTGTGAACTTTGAAAATCGCCATGTTGATTTTGGTGGATTCCATAAAGAAATCTCACTTAAATCCAATAATTTATTCGAGGTTCCTTGTACGTTTTTTAATCCAAATAATGGCACATGAAATTAGGGAAGGTAGAACGGATAGTTGCACTGCTAACTTTGAGCCGCATATAGAATTTGATACAACTTTCACTCCTATTTGAAAAAGTAATATCAAAGTAATACAATCATCTTTAACGCATAAAATACTATTAGCTACGATACCCAGTCGCCATTGAAATATCTTGTTTATATTTTATTATCTTTATTCATTTTAGTACCGTGCTTACTTTGACAAACACATAATAATGTTATATGTTTTAAGCATCCATAGTACATATTATTTGTCTTATGGATGTTCTACAGAACATCTGGTATGACCTAAAATATGTTCAAAAATGTCACATTTATTGCGCTTTTTCGCTTATATGCGTGAAAAAATATTTTTGTATACGACATGGATACACTTATAATTTAAAAAAAGTTTCGATTCATTTGAGTAAAAACTTCCCCTTGAATTTTTTTTCAAAAATGAGTTTTTTTCTCTTTCTAACTGTATATCCGGGTCTGGCTACACTGTGTCACATGTACACAAGTGCTTTCGCAGGTCATATTTTCAATCGTGTTTTTGAAGTAAACTGTGAGAAGAAAAATATTGATTGGTAGTGTAAAACCTTCTTCTGCCGCTGCCTTCCAATTTTTCTACGAGTGTACAGCTCTAATACAGTTGGTCTTCAAGCCAACAATAGTACAGGAGAACCGCTATTTGAAACCTGTCATGGATTATACAAACAATTTGGAGAACTAAAGCAAACTGCCTGAAAAGATGGATACGGGGATAGCCGATATCGAAGAGTTAGGGGAACACCTTCTCTCGAGCGATTCCGCTGTAGAAGTTCAATCATGTTCTTCGTCTATTATTGATACTCCAGAAAATGACGATACTATCGGTAGTGATAGTGACGAAGGTGGTATCAACGTTACTATCAAGACTATTGTCGATAAATATGGAACCTGCTACCAAAAGTGAGACTGAGACTGTTCAATCTCAGAGTGATGGTGGGTCAAAAATTAAATGGCGCAAAAACCTTTCTAAAGCACAGCGGAACAAAATGAAGAAATGTCTTGAGATGAGCAAGTAAGATGCTCGAAAACAAGTATTTTCTAGAGATGTTTCTCTAACTCCAAGCAATCCAGAGATGGTGACTAAGGCAGTAGTGGAGAAAAGCCGGTCGTAAAGTGGACGAAGGTGAATCTTTGTCCGAAACTGCGTGCTGGACTGGTCGACACTAATAACCAAGCCAAATCGATAGAGGGGACTGACCAGCGACCAGGAAAAGTTGATGTACGTATTCCAAAGCAATTTGGTTACTTATCGGCAGTTTCTAAGTCAGGTTGCTCCTATAGTGATGCGGCAAAAAATATGAACATTGGAATAATATTGAAGAATTATCCTTCAGTCCAAATGACGACAGAGCAGCTCGATGCTCTGCAAGAGGCTCTTCTAAAAAAATAGAGGAGCAAAGGCACGAGGCAGTTAAAGCAAAGTTTGCAAAATGTAGCTACAAGCAGGGTTATTTGATTCTTGATTGCAAGGATAAAATTACAGCGAAGTGGCTTAAAGATGTAACTGGGTCTCAAACTCCTTGGGAGAAAGCCGAACTTGTTGCTATGGACGTTAAAGACATCCCTCATCCAGATACGTTACCTCCTCCTGGAAGGTAAACGATGGGTCTATCGCTCCCCGTACAAGCAAAGAAGAGCGTGCCACACTCGGTAATTAAACCAACTAATTTCCTGCAGGTGAACCTCCATCATGCAAAAGGAGCATCTGCTGTTGTGAGCAGGAGGTTCAGAAAGGAGGAACTGGGCGTGGCACTTGTTCAAGAACCATGGTCCAATAAAGGAAAAATATTAGGTATTCAAACACAGGACTGAAAGTTGTTCTACGATGAAAAGCAGAGTTCGCCTAGAACTGCTGTTTTGGTTGATAAAACAATAGATTGCTACCGCATTACAGAATTCATCAAACGGGACATTGTTGCGGTCATGGTTGAGGTGCCTACCACCAGAGGGAAAGCTGAGGTCATACTGGCTTCAGCCTATTTTCCAGGTGATGCTGCTGAAGTGCCTCCTCCTGAGATCGCCTCACTTGTCCTTTACTGCAGAGCAAACAACAAGTCGTTCGTCATTGGCTGTGATGCCAACGCGCATCATACCGTGTGGGGGAGTACGGATATTAACAGTCGAGGTGAGTGCTTATTAGAATATCTCTCATCAAATAATATAGACATATGCAATAGTGCAATTTATGAACGTATTTCAAGGTAGAAAAAGCTCTATCGGTAAAAGAAATAGCCCTTTGCTCTTTCTTAGATATTGAAGGAGCTTTCTACAACCTACAACAGGTCCATTAATTACGTCACGCAGTAAGGGGGGAGGGGGGTTTGGGAAAACGTGACGATCCATACAAAAAAAATGACAGTCCATACAAAAAACATGACAAGGGGGGGGGGAGTAATAAAGTCATTTTTTGCGTGACGTAATTAATGGACGTTCCCGTATAGTGAGGGGAAAATTTTACAACATCATTTCCGAAAGAATGCAATGGGCCCTAAAATTTACCCAGTCTTGGTGTATCAAGAAGGGCCTTAGCATTATTCCATCAAAAGTATGATTGTACCTTTCACTAGGAAAAGGAAGTTTAGTCTAAAAGCGTTTCAGGAGGATTAAAAATTCCTCTTAGTGAACAGGTTATATACTTAGGAGTGATACTGGATGCCAAACTGAACTAGAATGCTCATCTTGCGTATGTGATCGGTAAGGCAACCAGTGCTTTCTGGATATGCTCAAAACATTTGGCAGAAAATGGGGTATAAGACCAAAAATGATATTGTGGATTTATACATCCATAATACGTCCAAAAGTAACGTATACTTCTCTTGTGTAGTGGCCAAAAGCAAAAGAGGCTACTGCACAGAAAAGGCTTACAAAACTTCAACGGCTAGTATCCATTGCTATAACGGGAGCGATGCGCTGCACTCCATCAAATGCGTTGAATGCAATTCTAAATCTGCTGCCTTTGCACGAATACGTGCAACTAGAAGCGGAAAAGAGTATGCTTAGAAACGGCTGAAAACTATCATATCTGGTGACTTAGTCGGTCACCTGAGCATTTCACAAAGCTTTCAACCATGACATCCCTTACAACATACGTGAAACGTCACGTATAGATTGGGAAGTCGGAGGTCCCACTGTTCGTAATGGCTGGGGTAGAAAACTTAGTGGCGATGGGAAACTGTCCAACGGTTTTCCAAGCGGAGATCTTTGCTATAATAAAATGTGTTAACGTTTGTCTGAAGAGAAAATATAGATATGCGAATATTTGTATTTTTTCAGACAGCCAAGCGGCACTCAAAGCGTTAAGTTATTATAAATGTACATCCAAACTTGTCTGGGAATGCATTCTTTCATTGCGAAAGATGTGCCAAGAGAACTCGGTAAATTTATTCTGGGTTCCGGGAAACGAGCTTGCTAAACAAGGTTCAAATGCACAGTTTATTGGCCCAGAACCATTCTGCGGAATATCATACTGTGCCATAAAAATGGAATTAAAATCTTGGGAAGAGCAAAGGGTGATGACCAATTGGTTGGTCACCACAAAGCGAAAAGGTTTAAAATTCCAAATAGTACAATTAGTAATAAGCTTTTGGAGCTCAATAAGAGAGTTCTTTGTACGTATACTGGCCTAGTAACCGGACATTGCCCGAGTAGATATCATTTGAAAAACATTGGCCAGGTTCAGAATGCTATCTGTCGTTTCGGTAACGTGGAACGTGAAACCTCGGAACATCTGCTTTGCAGTTGTGATGCTGTGTACAAGGCGACTTAAATTTCTGTACAGTGGCTATATGCAACCAAAAGAAATTTGGACTGCAAATCCTGGGAAGGTGGTGGGTTTTATAAACTCAATTTTGCCTGACTGGGAGACGCGTATTAGGCTGGTCACTTGACAAATGGTGATCTAGCTTTAAGACGCGAATTAGAATAGTAAACAAGGGTATACAACAAAAGTTCAACTCAGTGGACGCAGTGGTTCTACGCCCCAACAAAAAAATGTCGAGGTCGGTGGTTTTTTTTAGGCGAAAAAAATCTGATCAAATCTTCATTCGGAAGAGAAGTAAAGCCGGCTCATATTTATGAGTTGATAGGTAGGGTCCAGGTGGTGGAGTCGTCTTCCTGGCATCGGTGATTGTCACCATGTAAGGAAATAGGCCGACGGAAAATGAAAAAAATAAAAGAATAAAAAATAAAAATCAAAACAATCATTTTCCTTCATAGGCAGTCCCCCAAACTAAAATCACCTCCATCTTGTATAAATAGCCTTAATTGAAGTTAAAAAACTAAGCTGTATCACTGTAAAAAATTATGTTCCAAATAACAAATAATGTTAAATAAAGACAAATTTATGATGATATGGATTTTTATCGAGAAAGAGTTTTCCGTTGAAATCTATTTATTATCACCTGTGCCCTGAAAGTGCCATGTTTTTTATTAGAAAATATTGTTTAAATACCTAAACTAGATTGTCCCATTCATAACAGCCTACATAGAAAGATATTTTCAACTGCATTTTTCTCGACTTGCTGTTTTTCAGATGGGACATAACATTTAATATACATGCTATTATGGGCAGTACACTCCTTTATAAGAAATGCTATGTATGAGTTCTTGCCAACATTTATGAACTTAATGCAAAATTACGGTCAAACATTAATTCTCCTTATTCGGCTAAAAATTTTGACGGATCAATAGTTGTTGAGAGTTCCCAATATACGGCTTTCAGATTGTTTTAAAAAAATAAATAGGGTTTATTAATTTTGTTGATTTAATTTTTCTAAGCCTACTTCTATATTACATGTTAGATCAGCGTCGAAAAATCTTCAGACTGTCATCACATCTAAAAACACATAGCCTTAGGAAAGCTAATCCGAGCAGCATGGACTGACCTAAAAACTCACGTTCTGCACTATCATTCTCCTCATAAACCACTTTTAAACCGGAAGGGATTAATAATTTCGACTGTACGTGTTCAACACTGTCCTCGCTGGGTCCTACCTGTCGTTCCATCAGTGATCGAACAACACTGTCTGCTGACACACGTTCATTGCCCACAAGAATGCCGAATAGTCTTGCAGATGTGTATTGCTTTAGGAAGTAGACGTTCGGTGCTATTTCAGCATTATCTGGGGCTCGGTTAGACAACATAAGCATGATCATTGCGATAAGTTGAGACTTTTGAACATTAATATTTGTTTGAACAGCACTTCCCATAGCTACAGCTTGAGCCACTGGTGGGTTTTCAACAACGTACACATCAGCTTCCGGTATCAACTTGTTGATTTGAGTTACGCAGTGAATCAGTTCCGTCACATGCAATTTACGGTCGTGTATTTCAAAACTACTCCACCCAGTTAGGACTGTAGGTTCATCTTTTACCACTTTAAATTTTGCCCATGTAACAAAATCTAACCCTACGTACAGGGAAACGCAACTCTGCACTTTTGAAATAGCATTGACCGGAAAAATTGGTGCAGTGAATTTTACATCTTTCTTGATCACTTTCTGTGCATCAATTTCAGGATTTTTCGGGCTCTCAACGATAGAATCATAAAACTTACGCAGTACTGTTATTCCAAATCCGTCCAGCTCTAGTACTTGATCGAGAGACATAAATGAGCCAAATTTTTTGCGCCATCCTTCGATTTTTTTCAAACGGTACTTAGATATGTTGTATCTGTGAGCAGTAACAACGAATAAAGCTAGTTATTAAGAAATGTTGGAGAAGTACAATTCATCGATACTTACTTGTACAGCTGATCTACATCCTCTTCATTTAGGGTGCTGAGTATTTTACGGGTTTCTTCATCGGAATATGTGCACGGAAATCCAAGCCGTGGTGTACTTTTAACGTTAAATCTTCGAAGGTGGGTTGTACTTAAATAGCATTTCGGCACAAAGCCGGTGCAAACTCGTAATGATATCATCGAAATTCTAGCTTATTAACAATTTTCAATAAAAAGGAGAAAACCAAAAGTTTGATAATTGATTACAAAACTGAGCCGATGTGATACGGAAAAAAAACAACCACTTGACAGGTACATGTCAAACTCTGTTTATGTTTTATATATTTCTTTCGCCCTCAAGCTGAGCTTTTTGCACAATTCTGGAGCAACAATAGATCATTGCACGATGGCGTCATCAATGCAGTTTTGACAGTTCAGGGAGCTTGTTTACTTGGACTTAGAATATTTTCGGTGAGATCGGTTTGAGATTTTGTGCTCTAAATTTATAACGGTTGAAGTAAAACGGCAGAAAAACAGACACCAGTGCTTATTTTAACATCGTTTCCCGAATCTTGTCGCACAGAGTCCGGAAAAAGCTAATGAAAATTTTCGATTGAGCGGTTCAAATTCTAACACCTTGTAAACAAGCTCCCTGAACTGTCAAAAAAGTGAGGTTAATACATTCGGTGCAATGATCTATAGAAAGAGGCGTAACCGTATTTGTAAACAGAGTAATGTAAGCAGGAGAGGTTATACACTGAAAATAAATCAATAATTTTTATTATTAAAGTTGGCACTTCAATGGAGCGAGAAATGTCATTCAAGTGTGTTTTCACTTTGCCCTATTCTATCCATCTTCGCACTTAAAACGAATTAAAAAACCGGGCGCGAATAACAATCAGCAGAAAACTAATTAGAAAAACAAAGCGACAGGCCTATCAAAAGCGACTGTTCAGAATGGGAAAGGTGAGACCAAATCCGTATTCGATTGCCGGGAGAAACGTGTTTTGTTTACCTCGAATTTTTTTTTTAAATTACAGCATCCGTTGAGGAAAATTTTGAGCTTGAACCGAAATCCTTCAAGGTTGTCAAGAAGGAAAAAACGTAAGATCCAGGAAGCCGGTAAGTTATTTATGAAAGCATGAATATTCTGGATTTTTTATCGATTTGTTTTTATAGTTGTGAAGCGGCCGAAGCAAAGCGATGATGAAGAAAATGATCAACCGGAGGAAGATGGTGATGCTGAAGAACAAGAAGCGTCTCCGGTTGGAGGCAGCAGTGCATACGAAATACTGCTAGGCAATCAGGAATTCGATTCGCTTCGTGGTAAGGTATCGGACAATACGTTGAAGGCGATCTCAGAAATGGGATTCACAAAAATGACCGACATTCAAGCTAAAGCCATTCCACCGCTGCTTGAGGGGCGTGGTTTGATTGGTTCTGCCAAGACTGGCAGTGGTCAAACGTTGGCGTTTTTAATTCCGGCTGTGGAGTTGCAGTTCAAACCACAAAATGCATGTAATAAAACGAAATAATAAAATAAATTTTATGATAAAATACAATCCATGCGCCTTTTCACATAAAACGTATTACAAAACTCATTTGAATTTTGCTAGGACAATTTAATGCAATCCATGTACACTATAATAAATATCTATTCAGTTGTTGCACTTAAAGACTATATATTTATTGCACATATGGTTAATTACTCTATGGGTCATGAAAAGTATTTGATCACATTTAAAAAAAAAATAAGTGCAGCACCAATACAGAGCAATAACTTTGCACTTTGCCCAAATCTATAGGTGATTGCACTTAAATATAAGGTGCATTGTTTTTTGAGTGTACAACATTGCTTTGCTACACTGATAAAAAAGCAATGATAATATCTATGTGTCCCATCTATGATTTTTTGCAATATAATCAACAAATGATATCTATTTGTAACCACACATACTTCCTATGTGTACACATAAACACTATGTGTGGCCACACATACTTTTCATTTGTCACATAAACTTCATTTGTCATTCTCGGAGGGTGCAGTTTATGTGTGCACACATCAATATTATGTGGAATTTTCTATGGATTTTTGCCAATAAATATGTGTGGATTATTTCTGTTAGTCATAGTAACCCTTGTATAATTAATGAAGAAATAAACCATTCTAGTTTGTCTAACTGTTGCAACCAGACGTCTTTCCATTAGGTTATGGGCCCAGTCTGGCACCATAGCAACAGGCAAACATTTGAAGAAATTTTTTTCAAGATTCGATAAGCAGAGGAAATGTCGGTTCGGAGATCTCCAGAACGTGGTTCCAACGGTGTTAATGCAGGTGAAGTTCCAGGTGTCGAAGTTACGACCGGATCAAGTGCAGCAGTAGGAAACCAGCGTGCGAATTTCAATGGACCGACAAGAATTCTACCAGCAGGAGGTAGTGTATCTCTGCCCTTGGCGGAGCGATTGCGTGGCCAGGAAAACTATAGCTCCTGGGCCTTCGCGATTAAGATGGTAATGATTCGAGAAGGTACGTGGGCAGCCATCAAAACGGAGAATCCATCGGACGAGCTTTCGGAACGTGCACTAGCAACCATTTGTTTGAGCATTGATCCGATGAACTACAGCCTAGTTCAGAATGCAGTAACGGCCAAAGACGCATGGGACAGTTTAAAGGCGGCATTCCAAGACAGCGGATACATTCGGGAGTTCGGACTACTTCGGCAGCTGACTGGAGTAAAGCTCGTTGACTGTGCTACGGTGGAGGAATATGTGAACCTTCTGATGTCCACGAGGCACAAATTATCGGAGATTGGCTTCGAGGTGAACGATCGATGGATGTCAAGCATCTTACTGATGGGTTTGCCGAAGACCTACGAACCCATGATTATGGGTCTGGAAGCATCAGGAATCCAGATGCGAGCGGACACAATACGGGCAAAGATTTTGCAGGATGTCAAGTGGCCTGATGAATCTACAGGAAGTGATTCCGGACGAGCTTTCTATGGCCAATCCAAAGCGAAAGGTAAACCAACGAAACTGGACAAAACGCATGTGAAATGTTTCCGGTGCAAGCAAATGGGTCATTACGCCTCGGAATGCCAGCGAGAAGTCAAGCCGGAGCAACACGGCCATAGAAGAGGAAACCAGCAGTCTTCGAAGAAGTTTGATAGGAACACTGCCTTCGTGGCTCAACATCAACGTAGCCGTGCGGATGAGTGGATCTTCGATTCAGGTACGTCGTCCCACATGTGCAGAGAAATGAAGATGCTAAAAGAGACAAAAGTGGTTAGTGACAGTGTCGTAGTTGCTAACAGCATGGAGACACCGGTGGTTGCCAAGGGCAATGTGTCGATCGAAGCAAATGTAGGCGGTTCAACGGAAGTGATTGACGTTTTGGATGTACTTTGCATTCCGGAACTTGCCATGAACCTGCTATCAGTGCATAAAATTTGCAGTCGTGCACTGATTGAAAAAAACTACTGATTATCATAAACTACGCCTTATGAAGTATCGCAAATGCTGGTTGTTTGGACTTCATAAGATTATTATGTTATTCATAAGGACTCTTATGACTTTCTTACTTAGTCATAATGGTTTTTCTATGTTTATCTTAGGTCCATTAAATTACCTTATGATTTCCATATTCATTCTGTGGATGAAAAAAACCATAAGGCAATTTAATAAATCATCAACAATGGCGAATCAAGAAATGTTGTGAAATGGATGTTCAAGATCATCTTTAAAATATAATCTTGCATACGAGGTAAGCCTATTTTAAATGAAGAAAATATCCTAAAATTTAAACAAGAAAGCCCATATTGCTTCTTGACAATGCTTTTGTTGTGCCGTTGAAATACTCCAAAGTTGATTCATTTTCCATTCCGGTTTTAAAGAGGCGTTTTTTTTCCATTACACGTTTGAATACTGCTTAACGTGGGATGGAGGGGTTTTGATTTCGCCATTAAATGTAATATATAATTGTATTTATTTTTAATTTGTAGGCTGCTGCATTGGTGGGTGTTGAGATTCCTCCCTTCTGCTATCATGAGCGATTGGACGTGGCCGGTAACTGTCGTATCTGCTTTGTGGAAGTGGCAAAGTCTCCCAAGCCTGCAGCCGCTTGCGCCATGCTGGTTATGAAGGGATGGCGTATCAAGACCAATTCGAAAATGACCCCAAGGCTCGCGTAGGTGTGATGGAGTTCTTGCTCATGAATCACCCGTTGGATTGTCCGATTTGCGACCAGATTCACCGATATCGATCACAGCCGAAAGCGTGCTGTCGAAGATAAGGACATTGACCCGTTGGTTAGGACCATCGTGAATCGATGCATTCAATGCACGAGATGTAGCAGATTCGTGTTAAAAGTTAACGGAGTCGATGATTCGGGTACTACTGGACGAGGAAATGATATGCAGATTGGAGCATATGTGTAGAAGTTCTTCCTGTCGGAATTGTACGGAAATGTGATCGAACTTTGCCCGATTGGTCCGCTGACTAACAAGCCGTACAGTTTCGTAGCTCGTCCGTTAGAAATCCGCAAAGTGGAGTCGATTTATGTGTTAGATGCTGTGGGTTCCTTTTATTTACAATAAAGATGTTTTTGGTCTCATTAATTTAATTCTTCTTAAAAATAAACCCATCCTCCTAAAAATACTATGCATGAAAGTGAAAACTGTATTTTATTGACAATTAAAATCCATAACGGACACGTTCAGTTATCATTATTGACAATAATGTATTTCATAAGGCTGTTTTATGAAACTTATATAGTTATCATATCTAAAACATAGCTGGAAATGAAGACAGAAAACATCGCATTCGCATTCATAAGGTAAAAGTATGAAATTCAAACCGATTTCTTGTGGCTAAATTTTATAAGGTTTTTTAATGAACTTCTTAAGGTTTTTTTCGTCGGTGTGGTAAACGTGTTGTCTTCACCAAAGATATGTGTGAAGTTCTCGACCAGACTGGCAACGTAGTGGCTGTCGGTATGCAGCAAGGTGGCTTGTACCGACTCCGCCAGAATGAAGCATATGTTTCTTGTATGACGAAACCGAAAGAAGACATCGCATTGTGGCACCGTCGCATGGGGCATCTAAACGTGCACAGCTTGAAACAGCTTCGAGGTATGGTTACAGGTGTGCAGTTTAGTGAAACAACTTTACCGGCTTGCGTGCATTGCTTGGAAGGAAAACATCACCGTCAACCGTTCAAATCCAAAGGGAGTAGATCAACAGTTGTGTTGGAACTTGTGCACAGCGATTTGTGCGGTCCTATGGAAACGATGTCCCTCGGTGGAAGCAAATATTTTCTCACATTCATCGACGACTGCAGCAGAAAATGTTTCGTTTATTTCATTCGATCAAAGACCGAAGTATTGGAATGCTTCAAGGACTTTCAAGCGTATGTGGAAACTCAAACTGGTAAGCGAGTGAAACGGTTGAGGAGTGATAACGGCACGGAGTATGTAAATAATGATATGAAGCAGTATTTGCGGCAATGTGGCATCCAGCAAGAAACCACCGTACCGTATAACCCTGAACAAAATGGTTTAGCCGAACGCATGAACCGGACTCTTGAGGAGCGTGCTCTTTGTCTTCTTTTCGATGCCGGGCTGGACAAATCATTTTGGGCAGAAGCAGTTGGAAAGCGTGCTATCTCGTCAATCGTTCCCCGACAAAGGGGCTTCGAGTAACTCCAGAAGAACGATTTTGCGGAATGAAGCCGGATGTGTCGAATCTGCATGTATTCGGAACGAGAGTGATGACTTACATTCCAAAGGTGCGCAGGAAGAAATGGGACTCAAAATCGGAAGAAGGTATTTTCGTCGGGTATGGAGTCGGATCAAAAGGTTACCGAGTCTACAACCCAAGAACCAAGCGAATATATGTGAGTCGTGATGTTATGTTCTTGAATGAAGGCAACAATGAAGAACAGTCAACATCTTCCGAACCAGAAGTACTACAGTTTCAAATGGCAGGGACAGACTTCGATTCGGATGTCGAGCATCCCTATGCAGACACGATAGTACCGGGGAGTGTTAGTAGTGATGAAGAGCTGCTAAAAGATGCAGCAAAAGCAGCGCTCCGCAACTAAACAACCAACAATCTGTGGTAAGGCGCAGCGGCAGGGAGCGCCATACTCCAGGCAAGTACAAAGATTTTGAATTAAGCTTCAATGCTGTCTCTCAAAGCATTTCCCCGTCTCAGGTATATGGCAACGTTGATCCGCAATCATATACAGAGGTGTTGCAGCGCGATGATAGTAATCAATGGCTGAAAGCGATGAATGCAGAGATGAAATCCATGCATGATAACCGCACGTGGGAACTCACCGAACTGCCGGCAAACCGGAAGGCTTTGAAATCAAAGTGGGTGTATAAACTGAAGACCAAGGCAGATGGTACAGTCGAGCGATACAAAGCGCGGTTGGTAATCAAAGGATTTTCGCAGATCAAAGGAGTTGATTACATCGAGACGTATTCACCTGTTGTCAGATACGCTACGGTTCGCTACCTGATGGCAGTTGCAGCAAGACTTGGATTTCAGATTTATCAACTCGACGTGGTCACGGCTTTTCTTCAAGGTGATCTGGCAGACGAAGAAATCTATATGGAGCAACCAGAAGGCTTTGTTGTCGATGGCGGTAAGGTGTGTCGTCTGAAGAAAGCATTATACGGGCTTAAGCAAGCGAGCCGCGTATGGAACACGAAGCTTGATGCGGAGTTAAGAAACATCGGCCGGCAACGATCGAAGCTGGATACGTGTGTCTATTTCCTGATTGAGGATGACAAGCTCCTTATCATGGCTGTGTATGTGGACGACTTCTTGATTTTCTCCAATGACAACGATATGGTCACAGAGTTGAAGAAACAGCTGATGTTCCGGTTTCAGATGAAGGATCTGGGTTTGGCGGAACAAGTGCTTGGAATGCATGTGACACGAACTGAAAAAGCAGTTATGCTAGATCAAAGGTGGTACATCGATCAGTTGCTGGAAAGGTTTGGAATGGCTGATTGCAATCCAGTTTCAACACCGTTGGATCCAAGCCAAAGATTGACGAAGGAAATGTGTCCGAAATCACTTGATGAAACAAAGAGGATGGAACATGTGCCGTTTCGTGAACTTGTAGGTGGACTTCAATTCATTGCACAGTCTACCAGACCCGATATTGCATTCGTGGTGAATGCAGTTAGCAGTTTCTGCAGCAACCCGGGAGAAGCTCATTGGACTGCAGCAAAACGTGTACTCAGGTATTTGCAAGGAACGAAAAACGTCAAGCTTGTCTACAGCAACGGGAAGCCAGAACCATTTCATGGATACACGGACGCAGATTGGGGCAATGATGTAGAAACAAGGCGGTCCATAACAGGTTATGTGTTCATGCACTCGGGTGGTGCAGTTGCTTGGAGCTGCAGACGACAACCCACAGTTGCTTTATCCACAACAGAAGCGGAGTATATGGCTATCGCAGCTGCTGGACAGGAAGCTTTGTGGTGGCGATCATTCAGGGCTGAGCTGAGTGGAGTTGAATCAACAATTTCGTTACGTTGCGACAACAGAAGTGCTATTTGTTTGACCGAAAAGGAAGTTGGATATTCAGCGCGGACAAAACATATCTGCGATCATATCATGATCTGCGCCATCACTTTGTTAAGGAACAATTGGAAAGGAATGCACTGCCCGCATAACGAAAAACAGTTTGCTATATAGTCAAAACTGTATTTCGAATGTAAGATATATTATCACATTTTATGTTATTGTTATCGAATAATTTAATCCTATTTTCACCATACAACCTCTACATTAACACATATTGTTAATGTTTGCCATATTGTCATTGGAATGTTTTTTACTGTCTGCACTCGGTCTAGATTATATACCAACTGTTTGGCATAGAGTACAGCAAAAATTTTGTTCGTGAAAATTGTCATTTTTTTATGGTAACCTAACTTAACCGCCTATTCAGTATATTGTTATTTTGCCTTCTACCACCTGACATATTGTTAAAACTTTATAGGAGATTGTTAGTTTATAGTTGTCAACTATAAGGGTAAATGTCGTAACAAAAAAAGAAACGGTCGTCAACAATAAGAGCAATGGTCCTGGAATGGTTTGTGATTATGCGGGTGGTTCTTCAACACGTTGCTTCTAGTCAACAATTTGCTGATATCCTGACAAAACCAGTTCCTTTTCCCAAACTTCAAGAAATAAGGCAATATCTTGGAGTTCGTCAAATTCAGGGTTAAGCGGGGCTGTTAGTCATAGTAACCCTTGTATAATTAATGAAGAAATAAACCATTCTAGTTTGTCTAACTGTTGCAACCAGACGTCTTTCCATTAATTTCACGTGTAGAGTCTGCCGTTGAATTCCAACAATAATTATTGGAACAAGCAAGTATGACGAACACAACTTTCAGAAGAGTAAATCAAAAGACAACACCCATACTTGACTACAAAACATTAAGAAAAAAGACATAACAACGAACAACACTGAATAATTTAAAAAAACAGAACAGAGATCAGAAAATCAGTATCTATCTATCTTTTTTAAATGAGTTGTCAAACTAGCTTCAAATTAATCAATTATTCTGTATGCCGACGTCAGCAGTCACAGGGGTAAACAGGACAAAAATGAAATGCCAATTCCTGTTTGATTGTGTGCGTGTCTTTCTGTGTCTCGCCCGCAAATCGTCCATTGTGTCAAAGGTGTAAAAAACGACGTCTTTTCTGTTTCACATAAAATTTTGACGACAAAAATGTAACTTTTCTCGGTGAAAATCTTTTTTTCAGTTTCTTTACAAACGGTATGTCCATTGCCACTAGTATAGGGAATATATGTTGCATATAAGTAGACCGGTAGTACTGATTTCTACCCTGCAAAAGTGAATTTTCGAGAGGCACCATATTTTCATTGCTAGGTCGTCACCATTCAAAAGAGTATGAAAAGCGATGAGAAGAATTCCCGATCACTAACTTATTCGGTGCCGAATCCAAGAGCAAAGATTTTGTTTTGAGTTCAAAATGACGAATTTACATGCTGGACGTAACCTAATCGGTTGCTATTCAGCTATACTTGTAGAATATGGGATTAATGGAACGTTCATATGCAAACTCTGCATTTTAGCTTCCTTCATTTTTGTTGACAAATGTATTTATACATGTTAAAACTGTTTCTAATATGTTGTTATATGTTCCCACAGGAATCAAACCAAGCTATTTCCGATCCATGCGATTCGCCGCTTAACCCAGCATAGTGCAAGAAACAATAAAAAAAACAAGAATTTCCAGACTAGACTCAAAAGCAGACGTCGTTTTCAATAGTTAAAAAATAGTTGGGTTGCCGCGAGTGCTTATAGTGCATATAATAGAAAAACGTGCTGAACAATTTTTGCCACAAGTTTTTGCTCCTAAAATAAAAAGCTAAAAGCTGAGCGTTCTCCCGGATACAAAACGTCCGGAAGATCCTACGCAATCGTAGTTTGGATGAGCGTGAAACGGACAGCACTGGCTGATACACGTTCTCAACGCCGTGGTCGTTGTCGTCCTCGGTTCTACAAGAAACGACAGCAACTTCTGAGGTACAATGACCGAAAGCCAAGCCAGTGAGCATCTCCGCAATCGACAATGGCAGAAGGCAAAAGGTAACGTAACCTTATTCTAATTAGTAAACAGTTATTGTGTATAAATTCTGCTCTCCTTTAAACGGAACTACAAAATTTAATGGTTAGTTCTGTAGATAACAATAATTTTATAGATATTTCACCCATATTGTTCCTCCATTCCTCCATTTAGCCATCCATAGGATATGATTGTACTTGCCACACAATTATACCAATGCATAAATAGTGCTCCATCTAAAGCTCTTTAACAATAACTGGAAGTGCACTAAGTTGAGAGTAGTCAATTTGCTACCTAATTTGTAATTTGTTTATTTATTTATAACGATAATTTGTTAGTATACACCTTATATCAAGTCAAGGAAAAAAAAACTATTCGGAATAATACATTTTTGGATGTACTTCCACGTGGGTGTCGGCTTTTGTATGCAGATGATTTGAAAATCTATCGTATTGTTAGCTCAATCGAAGACTGTCAGGACCTCAATAGACTCGTAGATGTTTTTACGGAATGGTGCGGAATCAACGAGCTAACCATTAGTACCAACAAATGTTCGGCGATCTCATTCACTCGCAGAAAAGATCCAATCGCATGGAACTACAACATTGGTGGTGAACATGTGGAGAGAGTGTCCGTGATCAAAGACCTTGGAGTACATCTGGACATGAAACTCACCTCTAGAGAGCATGGGATTTAGCTTTAGAATTGCCCACGAATTCAGAGATCCATACTGCACTTTGATCGTTTTTTTTTTTTTTTGTGTTCTTCCCAGCGCGGAAGTAACGATCTTTGATGAAGTTTGCAGCAGAAGATAATTTCTCATCTCCATGCGAAGCGCTAGGAGTGGGACAGTAATTTTTTTGCTAGACCGGATAGACATGAAGAGAAAGTGTATTGATAGATCCGTATAGGAACGGCAGGTTTTGAAAATTGAAAGATGTAAGTTTGAAAACGAACGGAGGGCATTTGAACGGTAGTATCCGATCAGGCACATAACCCTTTGTCATACTACCCCATGCAGGATAGGCAGAGGGGGAAATCCTCTTGACTGACAATGTGCCTGATCGGATACTACCGTTCAAATGCCTTTTTTTTTTTCAAATTCAGTCGTCAATCAGAGTGGACGCGTTTTTACTTCCATCCTAACCGCGTGCGCTTCGCGTTTAATTTTTGCAAACTTTTCGATTTTTTTATTGCGTGCGTTCGTTTCGAAATGAGCTGTGAAATTTGCTTACTAGATTCTACAGGCGAGTCGGTGATGTGGACCTGCATCGGATGTGATCGTGTGTTCCATGCGGCCTGCGTGGGAGTGTCTAATCTACGCAACTCTCTACGGAAGACAAGGAAAGAGGATAAAAAAAATTTATGTGCAGTCGTATGTGCTGCCCTGTTGTAGTTCCTGTCAAACGCTCATTACCCTAAACTTCGATTTTAAATTAATATCATGTGAACTGGCAGCGCTTACTAAAAACTTGGACAAAAACACGGAGGTCATTCATCGATCACAGCAGGAAAACAATGTTGCAATAATGCATGAAGCTATCGACCGCATCGATGGACAGCTGACCGACATAAGCTGATGGTGAAAAACAGCGGATCCATTTCTACAATTAAAAACCACCTTACGTCGGTGCTCGATATAGCGATGCAAGAATCGAACAAAAATATCAACAAGTTACTAGAATCTATGACAGCTAATATATCAAATAGCTTGAAATGTTTAAATGTGGAGATGAAAACGCTTTCAAGCCACACTATGGACTTAGCTTATCCTATGCTCAACAATCCAATGTTGGAGTCCGATATATTTAATGAGCTGAAGACAATATCAGCAAGTTTCCAGGCAGCACAGAATACTCCTCATGCGTCGCTTGACCCACATCCTAGCCTAGCAATAGAACTAAATGAAAATAACAACAAAGATGACTCAGGCTGGCGGTTGTTAGGTACAAGTAAGGTGTGGAAACCGGACTGGACCGATTACGATACACGAAAATCGCGCCGCTTGGATCAGCAGAAATTGGCTCAAAAGGCTAGGAAGCGTAAAAAACAAAACAAAGAACGCTACAACCAGAAATTCAACAGTAATGATCGCAGCAAAACAAATCATGCCAATAATCACAGCTTTAACTACTACAGCAACAATCACAATATCAACCAACTTCTCCTGGATAGAGGGCTTTTAGCAGCAGCGAAAGATCGGTTTTCTAGACCACCGATCCAATTTCAACGAGGCGAAATCATAAACAGGTACCCGATGAATGATGTTTTTTCACGTCCCGAACCAGCGCGCTCGCCCCACTGGATGGCTTCTGGGAGGCCGCCGATTCAATTTCAACGAGGTGAAATTTTAAACCCGTACCCGGCGGGCGGTGTATTTTCACGTCCCGACGCAGCGCATTCACCAAACTGAATGGATCCGGGGTGCTCCTCAGCTACATCGTGCGCAACGTGTGCTAACAGGCCTTCGGGTTTTCCACGGAATTGACGAACCCTTTGGAGGAAGAAGATCTCACAGAATCTACCTTTTTTGAGGACTTGACGACCTCTCTACAGCAAGGAGAGGTAAATAATTTTAGTTATACAAATTTGACTGACACGATCCAACAAACTACTTCACCTCAAACGCAGATAGGAACAGATTTTTTGGTATATTGCCAAAATTTCAATCGAATGAGAAGTCCGGCTAAGATGAAAGAAATTCAAAATAAAATTTTGTGTTCCTACCCAATAATTTTGGCAAATGCAACCATAATAGTGGGATAATAGTGTACGAAGTGAAAAAGTTTTTGGAAGCAGATATAATGTTTATAGGGATGACAGAAATTTTCAAATGTCTGAAAAAAAGTCAGGAGGGGGTGTTCTTATTGCCGTCTCGGTCAATTTGAACTCCGAAAGTATCACTACGATGAAATGTAAAGAATTTTAACATGTATGGGTAAAGGTGCATATCGCAGGTGAAACACACGTATTTGCATCTGTGTATTTCCCTCCAAATAATGCTCGTAAAGCCGTGTATGAATTTTTTTTCAATATTGCTGAAGAAATCTTGTTCAACCTTGCCCCTGACATTGAAAATGAGAGCATCTTGCTTCCAATCGTTGGAGAATCACTACAATTTATTTTTGACAAAAGTGCAAGTTTAGGACTCAATCAAATTAATCATATTAAAAATCGGCAAAATTGCTATTTAGATTTCCTTTTAACAAATATTCATGAAGACTTCTGTGTGACCGAATCAGTTACTCCATTATGGAAAAATGAAGCGTTTCACACAGCTATTGAGTTATCTATATTTGTACTTGAAAGCAAAAGACCTGACGACTGCGAGTACGAAGAAATCTTCCAATATCACTCGGCAAATTATGAAAACATTAAGCATAGGCTAAGCAGAATAGATTGGCAAACGATTTTTAGAAACGAGGAAAGTATCGAAACGTCAGTAGATGTCTTTTATAAATTACTATTTGAAATTATACACGAACACGTACCTGTGAAAAAAATAAGGCGGCAAAACAATTCAAAGCATCCGGTTTGGTATAACCAAGAAATAAAAAAATTGAAAAACCGCAAGCAAAAAGCTCACAAAATTTATAAAAAGTAGAGTAGTAACGATAATCTGGTCACCTATTTGAACATTTGCGATCAACTAAATCTAGCTATTGACATTGCTTTTGAGGAGTACAATTCAAAAACTGAACGTGAAATAAAATGTTGTCCAAAAAATTTCTTTAGCTACGTGAAAACTAAATTGAAATGGGACAATTTTTCATCCAAAATGCATCTGAACGAAAATGTTGGTGATAACTCAGAAAAAATTTGCAACTTATTTGCCAGTTTTTTCCAAGAAATCTATACCACATTTTCGGAAGAAGATCGTGATCGCGAAAAATTTTGATTTCTTCCCAGAATTTGCTAATGATGTTAGTGTCAACAGCGTGAATGTACAAGACATTAGAGAAGCATTGAATAAATTAGATGTATCGAAAGGATGTGGACCTGACGGTATTCCACCGGTATTTTTAAAAAACTTAGCGTTAGAATTCACAACTCCATTGTTTTGGCTTTTCAATAAGTCGCTTGAATCCGGCATTTTTCCCAAATCATGGAAGTGCTCCTATCTAGTCCCAATATTTAAAAACGGCAAAAATCTGACGTACGCAATTACCGTGGAATTGCCATAATTTCATGCATTCCTAAGCTCTTTGAAGCAATAGTTAATGAAAAGCTGTTCTATCAAATCAAAAACAGGATTACTAATAATCAACATGGGTTCTACAAAGGACGTTCAACTAATACAAACTTAGTAGAATTTGTTAACTACACGTTAGTTGCAATGGATAACGGAAACCACGTAGAAGCTCTCTATACAGATTTCAGTAAGGCATTCGATCGGATTGACATTCCCATACTACTATTCAAATTTCAAAAACTGGGTATTGAGCCAGGTCTTCTCAAATGGCTCAAATGTTACCTAACTAATCGACAACAAATAGTAAGATTTAAAGGAAAGAAATCAAATCCTATTCAAGTTTCCTCAGGTGTCCCCCAAGGATCCCATCTAGGCCCTCTTTTGTTTATTCTTTTCGTAAACGATATTTCATTCATTTTAAAACTGTTAAAGTCTTAATATATTCCGACGATATAAAGCTCTTCCTAGAAATAAGAAGCAAAGAAGATTACAAGATATTTCAAGAAGAAATACATATTTTCTATACTTGGTGCAACAAAAGCCTTTTAAAATTAAATGTTCAAAAATGTAATGCGATAGCATTTAGCAGAAAACAAGATATACCTGACATTATGATCACTCTAGGAAATCAGTCTGTAGGAAAGTGCATAAGAATTCGTGATTTAGGAGTTATGCTGGATTCTAAACTAACATTCATTGACCACTACAATACAATAATTAACAGAGCTAATAACATGCTGGCATTTATAAAACGCTTTAGTCATAGTTTTAACGACCCTTACACAATTAAAACATTATACATTGCTTATGTGAGGTCAATACTGGAATATTGTAGTGTAGTCTGGTCACCTTTTTCAGTTATCCATGAAGAGCGAATAGAGTCTATGCAAAAACAGTTTTTATTGTTTGCATTACGTAAATTAGGTTGGGAAAGATTTCCTCTCCCACCCTATGAAGCTCGCTGTATGCTTATCAGTATGCAAACACTAAAACAACGTCGAGAGTTTGCAAGGATTTCGTTTGTTAATGGCATTGTTTCGCATCGCATTGATTCAGCAGAGCTATTATCAAAATTAAATTTTTACATACCCTTCCGGCAACTGCGCAATCGAAATATGTTTATCACAAATCACTATCGCACAAACTACGCTAAATTTGGACCTCTGAATCAGATGATGGCTACCTACAATTTACATAGCGATTCTATTGACTTTACAATTACAAAATCCAAATTGAAGCAATACTTCAATGCTATACGCTAAACGAGAACACGCCATAGAAATATTGTGAACCAGGCGCTGCTTAGTCTTATGTTATGTATTTTATATCCTCGATTATAACTAGAATTAGGAACAAAATGAAACAAACGGTCTACTTATGATTGACGAGAATAAATAAATATAATATTCCTGGTGCAGTTGAAAACCGGAATATAGCAGTCGCGCTAATCGATTTTACTCCAGTTCCGTTAGTCCAAACAATGGCGCATCTAGTGCGCTGTATAGCGCATCAGATGCGCCATACAGCGCTCTAGATGCGCCATTGTTTGGACTTATGGAACTGGAGTAAAATCGATTGGCCCGACTGCTATATTCCGGTTTTCAACTGCACCCGGAATAAATGCCCTCCGCTCGTTTTCAAATTTACATCTTTCAATTTTCAAAGCCTGCCGTTACCTATACGGATCTATCAATACACTTTCTCTTCCTGTCTATCCATTCTAGCAATAAAATTACTGTCCCACTCCTAGCGCTTCGCATGGAGATGAGAAATTATCTGCTGCTGCAAACTTCATCAAAGATCCATACTGTTTACGTGCGTTGTACTACTCGTTGTTACGATCCGTTCTGGAATATGCTGCTGTGGTATGGAGTCCGTATACTGGAATCTGGACATCGAGGATTGAAGCTGTTCAGTCACGGTTTGTTCGCTATGCGCTGAGGTTCCTACCATGGCGTGATCCTACCGATCAAGCGGCAGACCGTTCCAGCGAGTGGCTCCGAACACCAACAGGCTTTTGCCACTTGACGATGTGTGCTTTGGGATGCTGAAGCAACGAGTGCGTTCTTGCTGTCCACGTAGTAGATGCTGCGAGATGTAGTCTAGTTGGTTCCCGCTGTAGGCTTGTCTCATAATCGTACAGATCCGTAGGTGATAGTTCGAGGGCAGATCGTGTCCCAGAATCGAATTGCGAACAGCTTCCGTAGAGTCACGACGCCGGAGGTTGAAGACAAATCGTACAGCAGATTTGTAGCACCGATGCAACTGCTCCTTGCGGCTGGCAGCAGCACAGGGTAGTACACAACATCGCCATACGTAAAAATGGGTACTGTCACAGCTTGTATTAGCTTTTTCCTTGTTGGTAGTGACAGTACCGGAGCGAATCGGCGGAAAGTGCGCAGTGTGTTGTATGTTTTCTTCACTACATCGTTTACCTGGTGAGACCACGTCAGGTTTTTATCGAGCAGCAATCCTAGATATGTTACTTTGGTTACTAGTTCACCTCAGAATGAAGTAGGCGTTTTAGGAATTATAGTTCCTGTTCTAGTGAATACTATTGCCTGATTTTTCTTTGGGTTAGGGAAAAGCTTGTTGACCATAGCCCAGTTAGTTATTGCTTCGAGGTCAACGTTGATACCTAGGGTTAGCATGTCTGCCTCAGGTCCGGAAATGTACACCTGTAAATCGTCGGCGTAGAAAAGGTAGCTGCACTTCAGAGACGATGGTAGGCTGTTAATGTACAAACTAAACGACAGCGCGCTTAGGAAAGATCCCTGTGGGGTAATGTCAAAGACACTACGCTCAATAGACACGACGTCGGCCAAGCGAACCGACTGTTTCCGACGTACCAGGAAAGATGAGACTAGGTTACAGGCGGCTTGAGAGAAACGGAACTCATCGCAAAGTTTTGCTTCTAGGATCCGGTGACTGACACAGTTGAACGCCAGGGATAAATCAACAAGGATCATGATGGTGCAGTGGCCTCTTTCGAAACCATCATAAATATCGTGGACGATTTTAGTCAGGGCGGTGGTTGTACTGTATCCCTTGCGATATCCGGATTGGTGTTTTGCAAGTAACGGATCGTGTTGATTGTCGAGATGTTCGGTGATTTGAGCCAGTGGGATCTTTTCCAGTACCTTCGATATGACAGGCAGCACGCTGATTGGTCGATAATCTTTAGGTTCGATGGGATTCGAAACTTTAGGAATCGGTGTAGAATTGATTTTTTCCAGTTGGGCGGGAAGGTCTTCTGGTCGATGATCGCATTAAAAAGATGAGAAAGTGCAGGTAGTATGAAGGGACAAAGAATTTTGATGGAGGATATCGGGATATCATCAGATCCGGTACGTTAGTATTGATTTCAAAGGACTTGCGACAGACATCGTCTTCGTTCGGAAGTCGGAAGTCAAATCTTGGTTCACCATGATCTACCGCTGTCCGATGGTCAGGTTCAGTGGATGTCCTGGGTTGGTTCGTATTTTTCTGCTGTCTATGACCTTCACTGAAGAAGACGTTCAGTTCATCAGCGTTAGTCCCTTCAGCAGCTGAGCCTTTTGTATTGTTGGGATTGCCGCTCCTTTGATTTCTTCCGTTATTCCGTTGAAGTAGGTGTTTCAGCTCGAGAGTTAGAAGCTCAACCTTTGTGATTGCGTCGTCAGCGGCGAAGAACTGTTGGAGGTCTTTTACTTGAAAATCTGCTTGCAATCGTTGGGGGTCGATAGCTTGCACATTTCTCACACGAATGTTCTGGGCTCTGCTAGCGTCTCTTCTTATCCGCAGGTTTCAGTTGATTGTTTGAAAGTGGCCTTCATACCTGGACAGTTGAAACTCATCTTGAGGGTTAAACTAAAAAGGGGGCGATGAACCGATTCGATTCTTTCGGCACTGTAATGAGGGTTCCAAACCGCAGAGCAGTATTCGAAAGTCGATCTTACTAAGGGACAGTAAAGCGAATGGAAATAGATGTCGGTGCTGTTTTTTGCCCTCCTAAATGTGAACCCTATTGTACTTTGTCAACAACTTATGCAATGTGTTGTCTGGAAGATAGCTGCGAATCCAAAATTACACCCAGGCCTGGTTTTTGAGCCAAGACGATCGTAGTCGAATACAGCAACTGTTCGCTAACTGGGTGCTCGCTATCCCAGTTAAAAAGCAAATAAACTTCAAGAATCAGCGGTAGACATTTTGTTTTCCAAATTAGGAAGCGGCATGTTCTAGAACCTGGCTAGCTATGATCGCGGTAGACCCATTGCGTAAAACTCAGTCTTTGGCTACCTGGACTAATGCAACCGTCGTCGTGCGATACTCGGCCTACCAACATCAATTAACTTGGACCAAACTCTACGGAAATTCTGGGAAGTGGAGGAGGTGCCTAAAGTCAAGCAGTTTACCCCGAATGAGCAACATGCTGTCAAGCATTTCAACTCCACCCTGTCCCAGATCGAATCAGGGCTAGGAACTAAGTGAATCGATTACTGATGCCATCCGGCGGTTCAAGTCCATAGAGCGAAAGTTCAGCATCTATCAAGACGTACAGCAACACTATCAACAGTTCTCTCGGCCACATGGAGAAAATACCACAAGACGGGGTGGCGGTCGCATCGGAAAAATCGTTCTATCTTCCGCATCACGCCGTGTGGAAAGGCAAAAATACGACGAAAAAAATACGTGTCGTGTTCGATACCTCGAGCAAGAGTGCTTTCGGGGTTTCACTGAATGACCGCCTGCTAGTGGGCCCAAATGTGAACGAGTGTCTCTTCAATGTTTACCTTTGCTCGCGCACGTACATTCGTAGCCGAAGACAACAAGAAAAAATACCCGCTAGCAGCCGAGCGGATTCCCAGAAAACTTCTATGTAGATGACCTGCTCTCAGGGGCGGATTCCACCAACGAAGCTAAATTTTTACTTAACAACATCACCCAGGTGCACTGGCTTTTCTCTGCGAAAATGGAGTAAAAATAAACCGCCGCTATTAGAATGCGACACCATTCAAGATGAGCCCATTCTGCTAACACAAACGTCAACTGCTATCCGACTCGTCAAGGTTCTTTGACCCTTTCGGCTGCATTGGTGATCATTCGAATGAAAAAATTGCTCTAACACCTGTGGCTCTATGATTTGAGTTGGGACGATCCACTTCCAGCCTTCATCCTAGGGGAGTGGATCGAATTAAAGGAATCCTTGCAACATATCGAGAGGATTCCGATCGACAGATGGATTCCGCACTATCAAGACAAACTCCAACTTCATGGATTCGCGGACGCCTCCGAAGCCGCGTACTTTGCTGTCGTTTACGCACACTCTGTGAACCAAGAAGGAAGAATTGTAACTAATCTGGTGGTCGCTAAGACCAGGGTGACTCCCATCACTACCACGCCTGGAGCTACTGGCAGCCGAACTACTAGTCGACTTGATAATCAAGGTAACGGATTCGTTCTCAGATTTGGAAGTGGAATTATTATTTGCGTGGAGCGATTCGGAAATCGTGCTTCACTGGCTCTCGTCATCGCCAAGAATGTGGAAAACGTTCGTGGCCAATGGCACTTGCAAGATCTTGCAACATCTGCCCAGGATGCACTGGCGTCAAGTGTTGCAAAACGGTGTGAAGTCTGGCTGGAGGAATTGCTCACCCCGAATGAAATCAACAACGCATGCTTGCAACTGGCACGAGCAGCTCAACACGACTATTTTCAGAAGGATATTGACAGTTTGGTCAAGAACACTTCGCTTCCAGGCAATAGTAAACTAAAGACTCTGTTTCCATTCGCACACTGCGGGCTGGTGGCCGTCTTCACAATTCCAACCCACCGCATGACGTCCGCCATCCAGTTATTATACCAAAGGAGCATCGGTACACCAAGCTGCTTCTGTCATGGCTGACCCAGAATTTATACATTGCGGATGCGTTTGCGTGAACTTGATTTCCTATAGGTTTTCTGTCAAATTTATGTCAACGGAACGGAAACATATCTATTGTGGGTAAGCCTTCAGAAGTACACCTTTGAAATTTGCACGCAGGGCCAACTCTGATGATCGCAAACCCCAACCAGAGATATTGGATCGTTGGCTGTTAAACAGTGGTACGTGTTTTTGCGGCGAGCTGCACGGGTGCTGTCGAATGAAAGCGAAAACTGCAACCTAACTAATGGAAAGTTTGTCTTCAGTCCGGACGACTCCGGGTCGCCCTTTCGTGAATGTGTGCACTACGCTGGTCCGATCCAACTACAAGCCTCCAATCTTCGTACAGCTAAGTACACAAAGGCCTACCTGGCAGTCTTTGTTTGGACTTGCAACGAAGGCAATACATCTAGAAGCAGTTACAGGTCTGTTCACAAGTGCCTTCTTGGCTGCACTCAAGCATTTTTGTGGTCGTAGTGGACTTTGCAGCGAAATCTGGTCTGACCACGGAACTAACTTCGTGGGCGCAGATCGAAGCATCGGAGTTCAACCCGGCAGTGAACCAGTAGCTGTCGGATCTAGAAGTGAAATGGACGTGCATCACTTCAGCTGCCCCATATGGGAGGAATTTGGGAGGCGGCGGTGAAGAGCATGAAAAAGCATCTGTACTCGGAAACACGACGCTGGCGTACGAGAGCCTTCCTACTATCTTATCGCAAATCGAGGCGTGTTTGAATTCGCGTCCTTTTGCTAGCTTTTCATTTCGACGGACTCTTGCGAAGCCCTGACACCAGGGCACTTCATCATCAACCAGCCGCTTAATCTGCTACCGAAACCAGATGTTCGTCACATCAAGGAAGGCTGGCTGGACAGATGGCAACGCATCCATCGTTACGTAGATTATATATGGGCACAATGGAAAGAAGAATACATTGCCACACTTCAACCTCGGAACAAGTGGCAAGCAATTCAGCAGAATCTAGATCCGGGACGTCTGGTCGAAATCCAGAACCAGAACACATCGCCTGTATATGTGGTATCTTTATCCGGACAATGTAATAACCAAACACTTGGCCGTATTCACCACCATTCAGTTCAAGCTGCACCAACTAGAGAACACATGCCTAGAAGCCTTAAAGATAATGACAATTAGTAATCGAGCGGATCAAGAATCCGATTTGTCGTCTCCGATGGCTAAAAATGCCTTCACGACCTGTGACATATAAGCGAAACCAACGCAAAAGATTACCGCTTACAGTTGCCTCAATGTCGCCCAATCTAAGATTTCTTCGAGATTTTGAGCTCCATGGTGTAAACTGCGAACCGTTGATTGGTAAACTCAAGAAATGCAATCGCATTGTTGACATGAAGGCCGTACTACGCGCCTGTTCCGACATCACACGGAAGCTTCGCCGAACAGCCGATTACGAACTGTTTTCAAATGTTCACTTATTTTTTTCAACAGTGGACAATGTATATTTAATTACTATCAATCAGTTCTTCTTCAAGTATGTTTGTCTTTTTTTTTTGACAGCTTGAGAAAGAAATTGCAAAGTTTTAGTTGCCACC
Organism: Aedes japonicus; assembly: GCA_034211315.2. NCBI lineage: Eukaryota > Metazoa > Arthropoda > Insecta > Diptera > Culicidae > Aedes > Aedes japonicus. The sequence goes on from JASCZW010001196.1 coordinate 212,573, forward strand.
CGTTATATGGTCATAAAAATGAAAATGTAATTAAGTTCAATTCAAATCTTTCTCCCTTTGCCTGAATTACCAACCGCATGCGTTGTTGGAAAGCGTCACAGCTGGCACGCACGGTATTTTGAGACGTGTCATTCCATATTTTTACTTAGCTCATGCAAAAGGCCATCTTCAGAGACCAAGAACAATATCAGTAGTAATAGTGTCACTCTGCTTTCTTTAAATTGCGTCGTAATACGTTTTTTTAAAGGCACTTGAAGAGGTGTGATACTGGCGGCAATTCACTCAATTCACGCAATTCACTCTAAGCTGAAGCTAGCAACAATCTACAAATGCCTTATATCAAACAGTTTAGGGAAACGACAAAAAGTGCACTTTTTATTTGCTTGACAATTCTTTCATTGTTGTTTATTCTGAACTGTGTTGTTTATTCTCTAAGACATAAAATGTAATAAGGACCACGATATGTTCCTTTGACTACTGTGGTGTTCCCGAATGGTATTCTCGAATATCTAGTAAAATATACAATCACTTTTACGGACAATCAGAAACAGTGTGTTTATTATTCGTTACTCCGTACGCGCTCTCTCACACTGACAGTTCATGCCAGGTGCACACTACTCAGTACAATGAATCATTTCACAAGGGCCGGCTCTAGACACCACATCTCCCCTTTAAACAATTTAAGAAATCAAAGCTGATAATAATTAAATTTCGAAGGCAGCTTCCTGGCTCGCTGCTTCCTACCCGGTGACTGATACGGTGATGTTCTGACGGGTACCTGGGCAGGAGACTCCTCTGCCTCGAACCCTGCGAAGTCCTCCTCTGAAGTATCATCGTCTGCTTCCTGGAGCTCTGTACGTCCGGCAACACCACTTTGTGCTGTATCCACTGGAGCTACAGATGGTGGTTGAGCAGCTTCAGGAATCTTTTTCAAATGTGCCACGTTCCGGTCGTACGATCTTCCATTCTCTGGATCCTCAATCGTCACTCGTGGTCCTGAACGATCAATAACCTTGTACACTTTCGGACTGAATGTCGTTTGAAGCTTGTTTCCAGGCAGAAGATTTTTCATCAACACCTTGTCGCCAAGATCGATGAATGAATATCTTGCCTTTCTACGCGAATCCTCATTCTCCTTCCACTTTTGTTTCAGCATTCGATCTCTGTCTGCAACTTCAGATACCGTTGGTGTTGTTTCGATATCCTGCAAAGCTGGAATTTTGGATCTGATGGTTCTGCCCTGCATAAGCTCCGAAGGAGTGCGTCCGGTGGTAGAATGCGGAGTGGTGTAGTACATCACCAAATAGTCCTGTAAATCCTGGCGCCAATCTCTTCCAAGAGCATAACTAATGTGTAGTCGTTTGAGCAGGGACCTATTTTGTCTCTCCACCAAACCATTCTCTTGCGGCCAGTATGGAGTCGAGTGGTTCAAGTGGATACCATGTATGCGACTGTATTCCTCAAGTTCTGTTCCCACAAACTGTTTTGCGTTATCTAACGGTATTGTTCGTGGATAACCCAGATAAAGATGTTGCTTTGGCTGTAAACAGTTTCCTTGGCGGTAATCTTCCTCATAACTTCCACTTCTTTGTAGCGACTGTAGTAGTCGATGACTACCAAAAGGTACACTCCGCTTGGCATTAGCCCCAGAAAGTCAATCGTTTTGTCAACCCAAGCTTTACTTGGCAGTGGTCGTCGGGACATCGGCTCAGGTTTGGTCGGCAGAGACACTAGACGGCACCCTTCGCAGTTCGTAACTAGACTCGCGACCTCGCGATTCTGGGCAACCAAACTCGGTCTCGGAGACGCCGTTTCATGACCGATTCACCGGGATGCCCCTCGTGAGCCAAATCTAACATCCTTGACGCAGCTTCAATGGCACAATTAGTTTATCACCGCGAACCAGTAGGTCTCCCACCAATCCTAACTCACTTCTGAACGGTACGTATGGTTTGACTTCCGGGTCATCCCACGAACCGGACTGCAGACACCGCTTTACTGCTGCTAATGTTGCATCGCCTACCATCGACTCCTCTATCTCCTGAACATCGATTGCTGCTGACTTCATGACCGCTAGTACCATAAACTTATTTTCGGCATCGAATTCTTCGGGGGTATCATCAACAACTAGTCGAGACAACGGATCGGCAATATTACTTGAACCTCTGCGATATTTGACGGTGAACGAGAAGGATTGCAACCTAAGCACCCATCGCTCGATTCGAGCGCAAGGTCTAGATGATGGTTTGAATATCGCTTCCAGCGGCTTGTGATCCGTTTCCAGTTCGAAGGTACGGCCCAGCAGATAGCAAGAAAAACGTTCGACCGCCCAAACCAACGCGAGAGCCTCCTTCTCGGTTTGGCAGTATCTACGTTCAGTTGGTGTGAGGATTTTGCTTGCGTAGGAAATCGGACGAGGGGCATCATCGGTCGAATCTTCGAACTGGACCAGGACGGCGCCGAGGGCAACTGGTGAAGCATCAGCAATTACCCGCGTCCGTAGAGAGTTATCGAAGAATCGCAGATGCTTGACATTTGCAATCATTCCTTTTAGCTTTATGAAAGCTTGTTGTTGATCGTTTCCCCACACAAATGTTACTCCAGAGTGAGTGAGTTCTCGCAGAGGTGCAGTCATGATTGCAAGACCCTGTAGGAAGCGCCCTACGTAGGTCACAAGACCAAGAAAGCTTCGCAGTTGTTCCTGGTTATTAGGTGGACGAAATTTAGTCATTGCTTCGATCTTGTTATGTAAAGGCTGAATCCCTTCTGACGAGATCGTGTGACCCAAAAAATCCAACGACGTGACCTTGAACACACACCATATCTTTGTTCAGCAGCACTCCGTGCTCACGTAGCGTAGCAAGAACGATCTTCAGCGCTTCCTCGCGTTCTTCTTCCGTTTCCGTAAAGATCATGATGTCATCGATGAAATTGACAGCAAATTTACTGCAGCGGCTGAGGGTCTGTTCGAGAACTCGTTGAAAAATCTCTGGTGCTATGACTATCCCGTACATAAGGCGTTTATATCGAAATAAACCCATATGCGTGATGTACCTGGTTATAAAGCGGCTTTTTTCATCAAGCTCAACCTGATGAAATGCCTCTTTTAAGTACAGCATACTGAAAAACTTCGCTGAGCCAAATCGCGGAAGGAAATCCTCGATCGTTGGCATCAAATGCCGTTCTCGAAAAATAGCAGCATTCGCTCTACTCATATCTTCGCACAGGCGCAGATCGCCGTTGTCTTGCACCACTGTAACTAACGGCGACACCCATTGGCTCCCACCTTCAACAGGCTCAATGATGTCATTCGCCAGTAAGGAATTCAACTTCTCTTCTATCCTAGGCGTAAGCGCAATTGGTGGTCGTCGAGGATGTTGACAAACTGGCGAAACCGAAGGATCAATGGGAATACTAACCTTTACCCCCTTGATCTTGGGAAACGGATGCTTGGCGCCAACTTCTAGCATTGACACTCCGTAGGAACTAGGCAAACCGACAAACAACACCCCTAAGTCGGTGGCAGTTGTGCGGCCCAACAAACTACTGTCCCCTTTCACTACGTAGAAGGTAGTGTCCTTCTCGTATGCACGACCTGCATCCTCCGTTAACGGCTGTTCCTGATCGCCATACGGTAGAAAAATCTCGTCACGCTCCTTCTGCTGATTCCAGACTTTAGCGCAGTTGGCTTTCAGGTATTCCCATGATTTTCCGTCGATTATGTTCTTTTTGCATCCTGAGTCGACCAAAACTTGCCTCCCACTTTCAGACAGAGCAGTTCGTCTCCGTTGCTAATGTGAAATATGAAGTTCTTGTCCGAATTCACATTCTCTTTGCAAACATCTCGTCTGCGTACATCGATTTCTCGGACGCGTTCCGGTTGGAACCGCTTGCCGCCACGAGTTGGTCCATCATATTTCCGCTTCAAGGGGAAATTCGTGCGGCATTGATGGACGAAATGTCCAATTCGCTTACATTTGCTGCAGCCGCATCGCGTACAATCCTTTCGATTGGCTTGCTGAGTTCTGTTGACACCGCTAGTTGATTCGTACGCCATGAGGTTAGGAATACTCATGGATCGGACCTGCTGCTTCACAGATTCGTAAGTTGTTACGATTTTGGTCACTTCATCCAGGCTCAGTGAGTCACGTTGGAGTAGTTGCTCCTTTAGCTCACTCGGTGCGAAAAGGATCACTTTGTCAATTACACTAATTGACCTACTCTCTTCTGCCGATTTCCCGAAATCGCATTTATTTGCCTGGTCTTGGCAGCGCAGCATAAATTTCTCGAGAGATTCTTCGGAATTGGGCTTCAACAGTCAGAACCGATTCCGTTCGAATGTGTCATGTTGTTTGGGTGAAAAATACGAATCCAATTTCTCGATCGCTACCGCATACGGATCGATAGTTTTCTCTGCATCTTCGCTTACGTCAGCACCCGGTATTGATGCAAATACCTCTTGGAGATCTGGACCAGCTTTCGCTAACAAAATATCCCGTATGCGTGTTTTATCTTTTTCCTTCGTAGCAGAAATTATGTAGCCGAAATTTCGCTTGTATTTCACCCATTCGTCGTTCCGCGGTAGAGACTTGAACTTAAACTGCGGAATATCCCACTTATCAGAGAAATTATGTAGCCGAAATTTTGCTTGTATTTCACCCAATGGCGTTCCGCGGTAGTGACTTGAACTTAAACTGCGGAATATCCCACTTCTCCATCGTCTCAGTCGTGAAATCCAGTCAATCAGTTTGTTAATATTAACACTTCTTTTGACTTCTATCGCTCCCAGACATCTACTTTCCTTGCAGATTTCGCTTCGGAGCCGCCACTTTCCAAGTGACCTCCACTGCCGCTGACAAGCAGCTGCCACTCACCGGTGACTTTCCGTTTCCGATGTTTTCCGACAGTTACTACCCTTTGGCAGTATCGTTTCACGCTGGTCTTGCGCCAGCCACTAGTGAAAAATGAAGGAAAATTTAATATAACTGGCACGTTTATGGTTTTTTTTTAAATGAGTTTTTTTCTTGTATAAGCAGGGGTTCAAACTTCTATCAAAACATGCTTTTTATCCGAGAAACACACGTTTTGTGTTTAAGTAACCTGGATAATTCTCATTTTTAGTAGAAATTTGTGTTTCATTTGTATGGGAGCCCTCCCATCCAGAGAGGGGGGGTGGTTTCTCAAACCCCCATACAATCATTGCCTTCAAAACCCCCCACATTCCAAATTTGGTTCCATTTGCTTGATTAGTTCTCGAACCATCGCACTGGGCTCATCGATTATAATAAAAAATTGAGTTTCATTTGTTTGAACCCCCCCCCCCCCCCCATTCAGAAAGAGGAGGGGTCTTGAACTACCATAGAAACAATCTTGCCTTCAAAACCCCTCACATGTCAAATTTGATTCGATTTGCTTGATTAGTTCTCGGGTTATGAAGAAATGTGGGTCTCATTTGTATGAGAGCGCCGCTTCCTGAGAGAGTAGGGGTCTCAAACAATCATAAGAACCTTCCCCAGCCCCAAAAACCCCTTCATATAAATTTTCACGTTGGTCAGTTCAGAACTTCTCGAGTCTATGAGGGAAGGTCCATTAATTATGTCACGCAGTAGGGGGGAGGGGGGGTTTGAGAAAACATGACGATCCATACCAAAAAATGTTGAAGGTTCATACAAAAAACGTGACAAGGGGGGTTGGGGGGTTTATAAAAAGAAAATTTTTGCGTGACGTTATTAATGGACGTTCCCTAAGGGTCTGACAGACAGACAGAAATTCATAATTATGTATATAGAAATCTAGCCTCCAAAAACCCCCATATGCTAAAAAGGTTTCATTTACTTGATTAGTTCTCGAGTTATACAGAAATTTGCTTTTTATTTGTATGGGAGACCCCCCCCCCCCCATTAAAGTGGGGAGGGGTGGTAAAGTGCCATAGAAAAATTTCTTGCCTCCAAAAACCTCAACATGCCAAATTTGGTTTCATTTGCTTCATTGACTCTCGAGTTATGTTAAAAATTATGTTTCATTTTTATGGGAGTCTCCCCTTCCAGAAGGAAGAGCGGTATCAAACCACCTTAGAAACATTTATTTCCTTCAAAAACCTCCGCATGCCAAATTTGGTTCCATTTGCTTGATTTGTTCTCGAGTTATGCATAAATTTGTGTTTGACTTGTATGAGAGACCCCTCTTTCAGTAAGCGGAGGAGTCTCAAACCACAATAGAAACATTTCTTGCCTTCGAAAACCTCCATATGTCAAATTTGGTTCCATTAGTATGAGAGTATTAGTATGAGAGCCCCCCTCTTTCAGAGGGCAGAGGGGTCTCGAGTTACTTTAGAAACATTTCTTGCCTTCAAAAACCTCTACCTGTCAAATTTGGTTCCATTTACTTGATTAGTTCTAGAGTTGTATGATGTATGATATGTACTACCACCCATTGTAGCACGGAAACTAAGTCCGACAGCAGTGAGCTCTCCTCGCTGTTAGACTTGATCAACAGGGCCAAAAAGGGGTTGGGTGGATCGATAGGCAACATCACCTATACGTATCCACAGGGATATAAAGAATCTCCTTCCAACAACAAGATTAAACAATTGGTCAAAAGAGCAAGCCATCTAACATGAGGATGTCCCAATGGGCGGGGAGAAGAGCCCGCCCTCTATTCACAAACTGTTAGCAATGGAGAGTTGGCATTTCCACTCTCCCCATCCAGAGTGCTTCAATCGGGTGCCCTGATGGTCCCTCCCATTCCCATGAAATATTTATATAATAGTGTATATATTTATGTAAATGAAAAATACTGCAATCATTCGGTATCTATTATTTATGATCTCTTTCGGTGGATCCTGAAATATAAGAAATGTTGTAAAGTGTTAAAGTGGAGAGTTCAGTGTTTTCGCGCTTAAGAATGTTTTCGTTCGTTTTCAGCGATAACAGCAATTTCCCAAAATCTTGATTTAAGGTATCCTAAAAAAGTTTGTTAAATTTTACAAAAATTACATTTATACATATTAATCTACTGCTGCCATGGTCACTATTTGCTGCTTGGTGTTGATTTTTATAACAGCAATACGCTTTTATTTTTGCTGGCTTGATTATTATTGCTCCTGTGTAAGGAAAACAGAGAATATTTTATTGACAGGGAGTTAAAGACAAATGGACGTAAACCAACAAAAAGCAATTTTTAAATCATCTATGAAGTCAAATCAATAAAACAATATAAATATAATGATATTGTGAGTTATGTGACGTGGCTGGGTAGCTCAGTGGTTACTCGTTCTGCTTACTGAGCAGATGGTCGGGAGTTCAATCCCAGGCCCGTCCCCTTCCTTGCTATTTGTCACTTGCCTCTTTCTATCACCACTAGATTTAAAATATAAAGCAGTCTACTGCGCTTTCATTGATCGCATCACTTACCACAGTGAATCCATGATCTAAAAATAACCTGCCTCACTAACACAACTATCCTTCCCATGGCAATTGTAGAGATGCAGTGGTGATCACGGTCTCTAATAACAACGATTGTCAAACTAATCATCCTTCTTCCCCCTCCCCAAAAGACCGTGAGGACGTGACCGGCGCCGGTACTGATCTATAAATGGAATTAGTGAACTTGTACATTGAAGATGTAAAGCTACTCCCAAGCTCCATCTATGTGGTTCTCTGTGCAATTACACTAGTTCTGATCAGTAAAGGAGTAGCAACACGATATTGCACGGTCTTTTTCAAAAAAAAAAATAATAATAAATATAATGATATTGTGAGTTATGATACGGTACTGACAAAAATAGAACTGTAACATCAGACACAATCCGAATGGCAAATAGCACAGATTTGGAAAAGGTCTATTTGCAAACTGGAATTGAAAACTACATTTGGTAATAAGTGCAAAATCCTACCATAGATTCCGTTGCAGCTTCTTTTATTCAAGTCACTAAATACTACTAAATCATGATGATAATTGGACATATAAGACCTAATAATCTATATATATAAAAATGAAATGCTGTCCGTTCGTGACAGCATAACTCACGAACGACACAATGGATTTTCTTGATTTCTTTTCTGTTTGATTCGTCTTGGCTTCCAACAGGTTTATATGAAAAAAATATTAAAAATATTTACTGGAAAATGAAAAAAATCATCAAAACCAAATTATGATTTTATATGGGAATATCATTATAAGCTAAAAGCAAAACCATCTTCCGATTTGTAAGTAGGAACCGTTGGAAACTATTATAATGGTTTCGTAATTAACAAAAAAAAACGAGAGAGGAGAGAGTCACTGATTGTTACTCAGAACCTTTGGAAAAGATGTACAAAAAAATGATAATACACTAGAGTCGCTTATTTCGCAATTTTTTACGGGGTTGTCGGAATTTGACGTGGTTTGCGGAAAAATGCGCGGTTTTTGTTATTTATGCGAGTAGCTACCGTTCACTTAAATTTGATTAAAAACGCGTCTCAAACCTAACTTTCATCGCATTTTACGAAGTTTAGTTTTTTGAAATTACGGGTTTAAAACGGATTTAGGAATTAACTTGGTTTTTTACGTAGTTTTTTTCCGTCGCACTCATTCCTGTGTAAAAAGTAACTTCAGTGTAAACGATATATAGCGTGTAGATGAACGTATAAACTGGAACGTTTGTATTAGAGACTTTTTTTTATTTATATTTGTATTTATTTGTATTAGACTCTTAAGCCATAATCCACCCACGCAAACCAATACCAAAATCATGTAGGGAAAAGTTTCTCTACACGATGATGCTATAGATTTGTGTGTGTAGCCTATGGCTTGCGAGAAAAATGGCTCAGAAGTGTATGTTTACAAATGTTGATGGGCTCTATTCTATAGTTGGTCAAGAATTGGAGTGAAGGTCAAGGGAAAGTGAAGGTATTAGTTTATGTCTTCTGTGTTGAACTGGACTTGGTTACATTAATATCGTTCGCCGTGTGATTAATAGTACATCAGGATGGTGACAACGACGATGTTACTAGAAATTTAAAAGACACTAATTAAGTTGCGATTTCAGTTAAATTCAATTAGTATTGTTGTACAATGCCTCCAACTAGACAGAATAATATCGGTCGGCTGCTAGCTCAGCAAACTCTCGAATGAGACAACGGCGTGCAACTCAAACAGAATTGGATCGACAACGGATTTCACGGGCTCGAATGATGTTGAGTGAAGAAGAAAGAGCAGCTCAAAATTCAAGCGATAGGTTAGACAGAAGCGCAATCGGCAAGTATCAGAGAGATCGGGTAACAAGCGTGCCCAACATAATCTTATAAATCGATTACGAAGGCAAGCCTAGATTCCACAAAATCTTCAACGTCCTGCCTTTGGTTGATGAAAATGCGAATATATCAACCACCATTCGATCAATTAGTGCAGTTTGTTATCATTGTAATGCATTGAAGTTCCCAAATGAAACACCAGAGCCTTTGCGCTCATTGGTGTCTGGATCAGGAAGTGGTCCTAACATCTTCTGCAGAATATCCAAAGCTGTAATGGTTGTTTTAAAATGACTTCGTTTGGCGCAACGCACATAATAATATTGAAAAGCTTTCTTGGACAGAGTTTAAAAATTAGTAAATTATGAAATTGTGAAACCGTCTACGTGACAGGTCAAATTTACCAAAAAAACAAGTTCAACGATACCACCGACAGACGCAGACCATACATTTCTACAGATTTATTTCAAGGGAGATTAACTCAAAATTATTCCACCATGAAGCGGGACATTGTATAACAATTGCAAGCGATGCTTCATGAGCCCAATGGATTGATTCAAATGTTCAAGGCTACTCTAGATCGATTGCCATCTAACAACCATAAGCTTGCGATTCGAGCTAATACCTTCTCCAATTTTCCAATAAGTAGCTTAATTGTAAGCAGAACAACGTCTGCCGGGTCAGCTAGTTAAAAGTATATATAACCTATTAGGTGAAATTATAAAAAAATATGTTAAAATATAAATCCTGAAAACACAAATGATCAAAATGATAATGATGATGATAAAGAAGATTGATAATGGTTATGAATAAACAATGTCCTATATGAAAATATATATAGTCAAGGAATATTATAATATAAACTGAAAATTACATCTGTGCCGACTGCTGTTTTGTTGCAATTGTAGACAAACTCCCAGAAAACTTAGACAATGTATGACATGAGAAAAAAAATGAATTTTAAATGTTAAATTATTTTATAATACCTGATGACCTGGAAGACCTGAAAGATATGAGAATGGAAAATTATGATATGATTTACCGGTCGCACCCCCTCACTTCGCTATTGTCAGATTGACAACATTGCCCAGGCTACGCCAACCAGCGTCTCCATGTTTCAGCTGGCAGTCTTTTGTGATCATATGACTCGTGGAGGCGTGAGGTAGGACTTGTGAGGACCAGAGGTCGGTCGCACCCTCCTGCCAAGTTGTCAACTCACCATTTGAAGCCCCTTGATTAGTTCTAGAGTTATGCAGAAACTTGTGTTTCATTTGTATGAGAGCCCCGCCCATCGCGCAAACGCGAATTTAAATCGCGCAAACAAGTAAACAAACGAAAGATGACAGTCAAACGCACAGCGTGCTATGATGGACACATTAAAATCATCATAAATACACGCGTAAAACACAAATGTACGTTGATGGCTTATTTTCGATACGTTTCTTATTTAAAGTGCTATCAGTGAGAAATACAGTCCTGTTTGAGTTTGAAACGTTGAAACGATCTCACCCAATCAGCACCAAATTCAATGAAGTCCTTCCAGTCCGTGCAACTGCGCCACGCAATCCTAATTGTGATCTTTGGATATGGATATGGACAGTGAACGGAGAACCCCCACTTTCAGCAAAACTAGATGCGATGCGTCTTCCCAGTTGTACAATCCGGCTTTTCCATCTGTAAAAAAGTGGTTCGAAAATACTACTGTTGAAAAGCACACATAAAGTTTTTCTTTTCTTCTGCTTACAATCCCGAACTCTAACTGACCGCAGTAACGTGGTCCGGTAGCAGAGCTTGCACTTCCTTCCTACGATGCAAATCAGGCAGCCTTCGAAGCCACTGACCTACTCGCGAAACTCGGATAAAAACAACAACCCGAACGTAAAGTTAAATTTTATTGAAAACTCCAAAGAATTCGCAATTCTTAGAAAAGCGCAAGTGCGGTTGTATACTACTTCGCCGAAAATCATTTCCTGTGATTTTTGTTTGTGGTGGAATTTTTCGGAGAAAGTATAAAAATATATTACATTGCATTTTGCATTGTTTTCCGCGTGGTTTTTCATTTTGATCATTTTCCGCGAAATGATACGCAGAATCGTGAACACTGTGAAACGGGTCGCCGTTTAACGGTACACTCCGTTGTATGTTTTTTTTTTCCCAGAAATACCATTTGCGAAACGGTTCATATGAAATGGTTGTTTTCGACGACAAGTTCTACAATCATTGAAGACTTCCATCTCACTTCTCCAATAGTCTCTCAGGTTTTCGACCGATCTGATATTGTTTTTTTTATTCTCCTGTCTTTCCTGCTATTTGTCTGTTTGACTTTTCGACGTTATAATATTTTATTTTATTTTAATTTAATATTAAGAAAAGACATCCATCGGTTAACTATTCGTGCCGTTTATTGTTGTTATTTGAATAATGAATCGTATCGCTAAACCGAATACGCAGAACAAAAATTATCCTGCTGTTGAATATGTATGTCTAATAAGTACTTCTAGTAATCATCCATACCTTTCTTGCAGATATCTACGATCAAATCTTGAGTACACCATCAAATGACTATAAACCACACAAGGAAAGTATTATCGCTTGTCTATACGGACGGACAGAGTGTTGTTTAGAGCTCAAAGAATACGAAATCGTCGCTGAAGACTGTCACCAGCTGTTAGATTTGTTGAACGGCTCAGACTCAGCCACCAATCGTGCTACTGATTCAGCGAGTCCAGTTCCATCATCAGCATCGTCGTCATCTTCGGCTTCGTCCAACTCTTCGACGCAAAACAACGCAACCGGAACAACAGAATCCAAAGTAAGAAAACGCTTGATACATTCTTTGTTCAAGCAGCAGAAATTTGTCGAGGCAGAAAACATCCTACAGGAATGGTGTACAACACAGAATTACCACCAAGACATCAATCGATACCTGGAACGGTTGAAATCTGTGCTGAAAATGGCATCGCATAATTCATCTTCCGCGTCAGCCCTAAGTGGCGCAGATCAAGGAGCACCGTCCGGTGTACCATCGATGACAACAGAAGCATCATCCCCAGCATCATCAGAATCCTCTGTTGGTTCTTCAACTACACCTACGTCGACAATTTCCTCACTTTCATCTATTAATGATGAATATGAGCAGATAGAAACCAAACTAGAAAATCTCATCATCAACAATCTCCCACCCGATCGTTACACCAAACAGTTGAACCAAATTGAAAGCAACTTGCGAGTAACATCGGAAAACAGTACCCAACCAAACGGTGATAACAACGCAGACGACCACATTGTCTCAAATGACTCAAGGGAGCTTCGATCATGTGAAAAAGAAACAGAATCCAACAGCAGCAGCAGCACTGATACAACTGACAAAGACTCCAGCCTAACCGGGAATGAAGAGACCAGCAAAGATATTCCGAGCACTAAAAGTGACAATGAAGATGTGACAAAAGAATCAGCACTTGGCGAAGATTTGTCTTCAACGTTGACAGAAACAACCAGTAATGCGGCCGCGGCGTCGAGCGTCTCTCCTTCGAACTCGACAACGAGCAGCTCTAGCCCTGGGGTGAACAATTTCCAAAAGCAGCTCGATAAGATAACCAACATCAGTTGCGTCTATTGCACATTGAAGTTTGCGGATCGTTCGGAGTTGAGAGCACATTGTCAAACGGAAAGTCACCAAAACATCATCATGTCGGATGAAGGTAAGGAAGATTCGCCACGTTGTTTTTTTTTTCATATTAATGTTCTCTTTTTTTAACAGGTCGTGATTGGAAATGGCGTCCTCCTCCACGTGGTTTCACAACGGAGTCATATACGTTGTGTGAGAACTATCTGGATAATCAAACGTGCCACTATGGCAATCAATGTGTTGAAGCACACGGAATCGACGAGCTGAACGAATGGAAAGACCGATTTGAATATCGCACGAAGAAGCTGCAGCGGGCACGAGATAAGGAGTTGTACGGGAAAAGCTATACTGAACAGTTGCTGGAACGTTGGGTGTCGGCACCCAGCCCCGACAAAATAATGAAGGAAAGGGTAGAAGGTGTAGAGGAGTCATGCTCACAAGATTTAGTGACAACTGTAAGCTCAAAAGTCAGCAAACGGGAGTGGACATTTGTACTGAAGACGAGAAGGTTGTTAAAAGCAGTAGCTCTACTACAAGATGCGCATCGTAACCATTTCATCATAAAACAAATTTTCACTGGTGAACCCAGAAGTGGAAGCGTTGGAAAAAAGGTTAGCCAAACAACGACAGGCAATAGAGTGATAGAAGCTGAACTTATGTCCGATCAGGAATGGGTTGCACCAACAGAACAGAAACAGGGTGAGCAAAACAGTGAAGCAAGTCCCATTTTGGAGCATCGAGTTAAAGTAATCTTCAGTACGGACATCTACGGAACATTCCGACAAGCGGTAGTGTTTGATTTTGGAACTGAGCCGGTGCTTGTGAAGCACATTTGTGTTGACGTTGTTCCCGTCACCGAGGTCGATAAGATTCAAGAAATCCGCAAGGATATTGTAATGTCTACTTCAGAACGATGGGACGATACCAATTCGGAGATGATTGAGTTCACGACGACCATTATTCCTCATATGCAAACACCTGCCTATGCCGCCGATGCGGAACGAGAAAAAGATTTGCTAGCGAGATATCCTCTACCGAAGGCTTCCTCGTTTGTTCTAACGCAATCTACAATCACTGAGAAAAGGGTTACCAAAAACAACTATCGGAACCGTATTCACGAACTTTTGTACGTGGAAGAAATCGCACGGTATGAACAAATAGCTCGTTACAATTTAACAACAAGATTGACGATCGCCACTAATTACCTGCTGACACCAAGCGGAATGGCAACCAGCACAGCCAAGTACTCGCATTCGGGTGAACTCTTCGCTCTTATGAAACTTGGAAAAGATGTCTCGGAGGATACATCTGCGGGTCGCTTGATCTTAAACAATTGTCAAGCTGTACTGATTGCTTCTAAAGATCCGATTCCGTCAGGCGAAAAGCGTAAAGTTTACGAAGCTGTTATTGAGGACAAAGGCAAGAACATGATATATCTCAAAGTATCGGCGAAAGCCGTCTCTGGTCTAGGATTAAAGGCAGAGACCGAATTTATCGCGGACATTCAATTTCAGCCGAACCGTCTGACATATTGTGAATGGCATCACGCCATCGATAAAATCGCTGACTTCCGAATCATTTTCCCCGATATCTACCTTGAGCCGAGCATTCCTTGGACGCCCCAGCGACAATGGGATGCCTCTTTGGATCCTAAGCTAAATTCAAAACAAAAGGAAGCCGTTTTATCGATCACAACACCGATCAACATCGCCTTGCCTCCGATCTTGTTGATCGGGCCTTTCGGTACAGGCAAGACATACACCTTGGCACAGGCCATCAAACAATTGCTACTGCAACCGGAGTCTAAAATTCTCATTTGTACACACTCCAACTCGGCGGCTGACTTATACATCAAGGACTACCTTCACCCGTGGGTAGAGGAAGGAATGGAGGAAGCAAAACCATTGCGTGTTTATTATCACAAGCGATGGGTTGCTACAGTCAACAGCATTGTGCAAAAGGTGAGTTTATAGCTTCTAGTGTGTAATACGGTAGGGAACGGGTTATGCGGGGTAAATCGATACGTTTGTCTTTCGTTTGGATCCGTGCGATCCGAAATCATCTTCTAAATAAATATATTATAATAGAAGTCGAGCTGACCGTCACTTTGCTCGACAGCTATATTTTGCTATTACAGATGTCGCGATCGAAGAAATTTTGTCGAGTTGGTCGACTCATTCGACCGCTCGTAAGCTCGTGACTGATCTGTCAAATTTTGCCGAGTTTGTTTTGATTTGGTTATAATCTGAGCAAGGCAAGAAATACACTAAACCATTTTTCTGCGGATGAATTAACGGTAAACAGTTTTTGTTTAAAGCAATAAAATGTCTATTCCTGTAGATCATTGCACGAATTGTATTAACCTCACTTTTTTGACAGTTCAGGGACCTTGTTTACAAGGTGTTAGGATTTGAACCGCTCAAACAAAATTGTTCATTGGCGTTTTCCGGATTCTGTAGATTACTTCCAGGAAATGATGTAAAAATAAGCACTGGTGTCTGTTTTCTGGCAATTTTATTTCAATCGTAATAAATTTAGAGCACAAAATCTCAAACCGATCTCAAACCAAGCTCCCTGAACTGTCAAAACTGCATTGATGACGCCATCGTTCAATGATCTATTAAAAACAAAACAAATTACCATCAGTTCGAATGACTCAGTTCTAAGATTAACATTAATGTGGACATCGCCAGAGGCTTTTGTGGCGCGGAGCCAGAAAAGCTAATCTTAAGCAGAGGTAGTAGGACATTGACCTAGAACTCGATTCATCAGGATTACCAATGCGCCTTGTGCGGAATGACAAAAAGTAAATTTTATTTTCTGGCTTCAACAACAAAAGTGTTGGAGTAGATCTTACGCTTCAGGTTGGCCCAGACCTTCTCGATGGGACGCAGCTAGGGGATGTTGGGCAGGTTCGCCGACCTCGGTAACACATCGATATTCAGCCGCTCCATCTCCTCCAACGATCGCTTCGAGTAGTGAGCCGACACTAGATCCGGCCAGAACACCCTTAAGGTATTTCTTGATGAACGCCGCAACTTCCGGCAGCCTTTTCGTACTATAAATTTCCACGTTTACGGCCAGTGCGGAGCGACAGAAGAGCGCTTTGACACTTCTCGTTGATTGTCAGTCACAGCAGCACCTTCTTGGGGAACTTGGTGTGTGAAATGAACCTCATCTCTGAGCTAACTTCCTTCGTGGGGGAAGCAAAATACGAAGTGCCCTGCCAGTCGTTGCCATCCAGGGTGAGATAGGTCTCGTTGTCCATCACCACCGCCACGTCGCGATTCGCCGGAAAAATCGAGTTGACCATCTTATTCAGCCGCTGCCGCTGCTTCATTGCCTGCAGCTCCGAAACTAGATGACGTGACTTCCGCTTTTGACATGTATGTTTATGTTCGCCAGGTACTTTTTCACTGTTTGGCCGGTTGAACCACCTCTCGGCCAAGCGCACGCAGCGATGTAGCCACTTTTCCCTCGGTCTTCCTCTTCAGCATCCTTTGGAGCTTCTTGTCGTCAGCCGTTCGGAACCGGGCTTCCTTTCGATGCTCTGAACTTCTGAACGGAGTTGCTTCACTGTTTTTGCCATCACGGTTCGAGTTTGACTGATAGGCTGTCTAATTTTGTCTGCTGACTCATGGGTTACTTTGATTGATTCTGTATGGGTAGTTTTGTCAGTGCGGGTGAACGTAAACCCATGAAAAATCGGCAATTTTTGACAATTTTTTTTAATGCACATGTTACAACTTCATTTGGCCTTATAGTTTTTTCAAAGATTGAAGTACCTACATGGAGATTGCACTTTTGGATATTTTGTCTATCATACAACAAGCTGCTGTTGATTACGATTTCATCTGAATTTTTTAGAAGCATTTTAAAATTTTCGTCCTATACTTTATCATGGGAGCTGTCAGATTTATCACCACTCGGTGTCTTCTTCTTTTTCTAACTTGGATTCGTCTATTAATGTACCCCGTATAAGTTTAAAATCAACATGGGTTGAACATATTTATGAAGACATACATTACCTAATGTATTGTAAATGTTGTGGGTACAAAAACTTACACTCTTAGAAAATTTTACAGTATTCGGTAACTTTTTACCGAACTTTCAACAGCTGAACGTTCGGTAATCCGATTTAACGGATTTCGATAAAATTTGACAAGATCCGGTATACTGTAAAAATTTACCAAAATCCGGTAAATCGGATTACCGAACGTCTGCTGTTGAAAATTCGGTAAAAAATTACCGAATTCTGTAAATTTTTCTAAGTGTGTACACTGGAGATTTTCCCCCTGACCCCCTCATGAGAATAAAAAAATCACTTGTCTATGATTCTGTTTAGCCTCATAACAACATAAAAATGTCTTCATTTTCAAAATTGATTCGTTTGCGCATTTATTTGAAATTCCTATTCACGGTTCTGTAGCCCAATTAACATAACCTTTGTTTCGCCATTCCACAGTACTGTCTGATCGACCTGAACATCAATGTGCGTAACTTCCGGCGTCCATCAGTGGAGGATATCCTGAAACATCGGATCGTTGTTGTAACGCTGAATATCTCAATGGAGCTTGCATCACTCGATCTGCCGAAAGGGCATTTTACTCACATCTTCCTCGATGAAGCTGCGCAGGCAATGGAATGTGAAGCGATCATGCCACTGGCGCTTGCCACAGAAAAAACGCGTATCGTTCTTGCCGGTGATCACATGCAGATGTCTCCGGAACTGTTCTCCAACTTTGCCAAAGAGCGAAAGTTGCACATTTCTCTACTGGAACGACTGTACGACCATTATCCAAACGATTTTCCGTGCAAAATTCTGCTTTGTGAAAACTACCGAGCACACGAAGCAATTATCAAATTCACATCGGAACTGTTCTACGAACAAAAATTGATCGCATCGGGCAAGCAACCACGTCATGAAAAATTCTATCCACTGACGTTTTTCACGACGCGAGGTGAAGATGTACAGGATAAGAATTCAACGGCTTTTTATAATAATTCAGAGGTCTATGAAGTGGTTGAGAGGGTATGTGAATTGCGCAAAAAATGGCCGAGCGCGTGGGGTAAAATCAACGACCAAAGCATAGGTATAATGACCCCCTATGCTGATCAGGTTTTTCGAATTCGGTCTGAGTTGAGAAAGCGACGCATGGGTGGAATAAGCGTGGAACGCGTTTTGAACGTTCAGGGCAAGCAGTTCCGGGCCATATTCTTGTCTACTGTAAGAACTAGAAGAACTTGTACGACAAATGCCAGCGAAAGCAACAGTTCATCTGAAGATGTTGACTATGGATTCTTGAGCAATTCGAAGTTGTTGAATACGGCTATTACTAGGGCACAAAGTCTGGTAGCAGTAGTTGGAGATCCCGTTGCATTATGCTCTATTGGACGGTGCCGAAAAGTTTGGGAGCGGTTCATAGAGATATGTTATCAAAACAAGAGTTTATTCGGGATTACTTGGTCATTGTTGAGATCACAGTTGGACGGAGTAGAATTAAAGAAAACATACGTACTGAATCCGTTAGCACCCGAATTTATACCTCGTGCTCTACAAGCTGAAGCATATCTTCGAGAGCAGGCGGCCAATGTCAACGGTCAGTTCCATCAGCAACCGTCTCATCATGTTCAACATCCCACTAACTATCATCATCCAGTCAACCAAAACTTTTCAAGTGGACATAGTGGAGCTGGCCCAAGCAGTACTATGGTACGACAAATTGTTCCACAACAACCAATACCACAACCACAGCCTCCGTTCATCAATCATGGACCAAATGCCCACGCAGCACATCCACCCATTCCGCAGCAAACACAGCAACAGTTTCCTTATCAAAACCCTATGTTTTTCTACCAACAACAACAACAACAGCAGCAGCAGCAGCAGCAGCAGCAGCAGCAGCAGCAACAACAACAACAACAACAACAACAACAACAACAACAACAACAACAACAACAACAGCAACCACCTCCACCACCACCACCACAGCAGCAGCCAATACGTGGTCCACCACCTCATCCCAATGCCCTTGGGCCGCCAGTTCCGCCAAATATTCCGCAAGGGCCAGCTGCATTCCAGCCAAACAGTTCAGCCAATCTGTGGAGTGCTCCGGGTACAACTGGTCATTTTCCGATGGTACCATCGCCTGGTGGTCGTAACACACCGCCCGGTTGGCGCCTGCCCCAGAAAAATCCTGCTCAACCAATTCGTCCGCAATTGGCTCAACATCAGCATATGCAATTGACAGCAAGTGGAAGACCTCTTATTCAACCGCCTCTGAGAAGTCCTGTATCACAACAGCAACAAATTCCTGCTGTTCCACAGATGCCTTACCTTCAACAACCCCAGAACAAAAGCCTGCAAAACTTCGCTCCGTTTACTCATCATCAGCCTCATCCTCCGACCTTAGGTCATCATCAACAGCAGCAGCCGCAGCCGCCTCAACAACAACCACCCCCACCACCACCACAACAACAAACACAACAACAACAGCAACAGCCACATCAACTTCACCAAAACCACATTCGTCCAATCCTTGGAGGTCCCATTAGTCCTAGTTCCTATCAACAGCAGCAGCAGCAACAACAACAACAACAGCAACAATCACATCAGACATCTCTTTTCACTCAGCAAGATCCATATCTGTCGAATCTATCCAATGACCTGATGGCAACAATAACAGCACGGGCCTCTCAAATGCAAATACTACCCACCCATCCACAACAAACGATGCTACATCAGCAGACCCAGAAAATGAATGCTCTTCGATTGGATGACCGTCACGCAATCGACAAGGATATCCAATTCCTTCAAAATGTACATTTCCCAGAAAAGTATGGACAAACATCTCAAACCTTGCAGCACCAGCAGCAGCAGCAGCAGCAGCAGCAGCAACAGCAACAGCAACAGCAACAGCAACAGCAACAACAGCAACAACAACAGCAACAACAGCATCAGCAGCAGCAGCAACATCATCAAACACATCAACAGCAACATCAGCTTCATTCCAATACAGCAACAGATTTTAATCACCTACTGCCGCCAAATATGAGTTTCCTGGATGTTGCTCTACAGACGAAAGAGTTCCAGTATCTTTGGTTCATAAAGCTTGTCGAAACTCAAGGTCTTGAAGCCGCCAACAAATTCACCGATATCCTGCGGCAAGTTCCGACCCTGGCTTCAACTACAGCTCATCATCAGCACAATCAGACACAGAAGAAGCTGAATGCGTTAGTACCATCGCAAGCGGATCTGTTCCTAGAAAACCTGTTAAATCCGAATAAGGATGTTCTTGCACCGACTAATCTCCAGCAATCTGCAATGCTACATCAAACCCAAAACCCCTCTATTTCCAACGGGAATGCTATGATGGGAGTTCCAGGCAGCAGCAAAAGCTTGCTAGAGAATGTTGACCTGTTTGGAAACCTTTCTTCTCCGCTACCGAGTGAACTTCCCTTAATCGGATCGAATTCTTCTGCATCCTCGCAGCAATCGGTGCCGCTATACCGTCGTCAGGCTGGTCAAAACTATCAGAACAGTACTGCTTCTTCGTCCAACGCTCACTCAATGGCGTCCTCCACATCGGATCTGTTCGATAACCATCTGCAGCAGACGATTTTTGAGGCACTGGATAATAAACTACATCCGAACAATGGTGGTATGATGTTTGGTGGTCAAAATCAGTCACAGTACGGTAACGGCGATCAAACGAATGGATTTCAAGGATACAACATCGCCGCGGGACTAATGCAGCAGCAGCACAATCTCAACAGCCGTGAATTCTGGCATCAATTGCAACAGCAACAGCAACATCATCTACATGATAATCGTAATTCTTCGGTCAACAGCACGGTCGAAGAGCTACTAAACCGTCAGAATCAAACATATGCCAGTGTGCTCAGTCAGGCTGGCAACAAGCAGCACTCGGGTGGTTCGAAGGACGGTAACGGTGGAAACGATGGCGGTGCCGGATCCGGCAATGGTGGAGTCCCATTTGCTGCACTCAGAGACTTGGGTCGGAAGAGCAACGGCTTTTACAACTACTTTCAGTAGGCTAACCGGGCGGATGAAGGATGAATGGACGAGGTAAGTGATATTTTCGGCGAAAGGGTTATGGTAGCGATTTAATGATTCTCTATTAAACATTAACTAGACGATTTAGTGAAGCGACGTGGTGATAGACGAAGAAGTAATGTAGAAAACACAACAATGATTATTGAAATGGGAGGTAATCATCAAAATCAAGACTGGAGTTAAAACCAGACAAGTCTGGTAGTATTGGATTACAAATTTCACTTAGTTTTATCATTTTGAATTAGGATAACATTACTAAGTAAGCAAAAATTTAAAGTATACTATTGAGCCATTGCATAAGTAATTTGGTTAAACAAGAGCAAAAAAATTATAATGTACAATTGAAAACTATCGTAAACTTGAACACCATCGAATGGGTTGTCTTTGTTTTGGATTCTATCCACGTCACGCATAATAAATATTGCAAATTTTCTTACTTGGCATCTTGTTTATGATGATTTCCTCTAAGTTTCGACTTTTTGCGGCGTAACTTTGATCAAAAATGGTAAAGTGATGCAGTGTACGATGAAAAGGTCAGAGGACAATTCTTGAATTAGAAAACGTAAAGAATTTCAAGTTGATAAAGAAAACAGAAAAAAATGTTACAAAAAAAATGAAAAAAACAAAACAAAAATCCAAAAAGTTTCGTCTACTTATATTTACATATAAACTTATATAACACATTACACTTAATAATTTATAAAAATAAAAAAAAAGATGATTAAATCAACAAAAATCTAATAAACTTAAAATGTATGAAAACAAATTATTCTATTCTAACACCATGTTTGGTTTCGATATTTATACACGATTTTGTTTGGATTTTTTTCCTTCTCAATTTTACATTAGTTTAGAAAACAAAAAAAAAAGGTGTTTGTGTTGTTCCAAATTTAAATTTGTCGGTCATACATACATAATATGGAAAGCGAATGGCTTTAACAATAAAGTGATACTTTTGCAATAACTAGGAGAATACAAGCTTACACAACTGATAGTCATGAACTCGTTGCAAAGGACCTGTCCCCCTAATATTTCAGTATGCGATAATCGCAAAATATTCAATACCTACCTGACTATTGAGAGCCAATTTCCCAGGAAAAAATGGAGTATGCGAACGATAGGAATCTATCTTGTAAAATTGAGTAACCGTTGCATGTTTTTGTAGTTACAATGCTAAACCTAACTCATTATTTCTTCAAACATGGCCGATGGTTCACTTCAGAGTAAAATTACGTTCACTTGGATTGTACAATCGTGTTTAATGAATTTAAGGAGCATATTTTTGCAAAGTTAGGAAAATGGAGATGCCGAATGCGATGAGTGTAGCGGTAGAAGAAGAGGTGAAAGTATAGAATGGATCGCCCATTTGTCAGATGCCGCCTGTCCAAGAATTTACCGGAAACTACTTTTTCGCTGAATGAGGGAGGTAAAATTTGTCAGGATACAAGCAACCGTTCTATCATAGTACCTAGCCTGTAATATTATAAAGGACCTCAATAAATTAGTTTGCATTATACCTCTAACAAAAGCAGTCGTCTTTCCATATCCTCATCAGGTTATGGGCCCAGCATAGCCGTAACCCTGGAGACGATTTAGTCGAGAAATTTTATGCTCTATGGAGCCGTGAAGCTCTACTATTGATTTGCAATTGTTGATAAGGTAAACATTAGGTTGTTTTTCTTAGATGTTATATGCATTGTTCGGTCATTTATCACAACTTAAGCATTTTCGAAGTTTGTGTTAGAACTATTTGCAGACAATTTCTCTCCGACATTTCGGGAAAATTGTTGTGTTTTTAAGTCATTTTCGGTTCTACGTACTATTATTAATGATTATTAATAAATTAAAAATTTGTTTAGGGTAAAATGTTAATAAACGATCCAAAATCTGAAGAGATTTTATTATGTAAATTATTTGGCAGTTTGGGGGCAGCAGCCCACCTCCAGTCCGTTGCATAAATTTCTGTAATTCCAATCAACAAATTTTGTCTTATGAAGATTCCGAAGACCATGATATAGACTATATGATAGCAGCTTAGCATTGCATTTTCTGACCATACACTGTCCTGGATTGGCTGTTGTATAGACGATGGAATCGCCAGAACAGCTGCCTTGGATGTGTTCTCTTTGCTTAACCCCGGGACAGGTCCTTATAATCAGCAGAGATGGGAGGGAAGTGTTGATTAGATGTCTACTTGAGAAGCATGCTACCTTCATAGACATCTGGAGTTGGAAATTGGATGGAATTGTGCGGGAGGCTTTCCTTGGGGAGAAAGACTTGATTTGGACTAGTGATTGCTATAAAACGTTAACAAAACTAGCTTTTTTTTTGTGCAGCCTAAACATGAATTGATTGAACAATGATTATTGTTATTCTTAGCATGAACATGATTGATCGCCCGAGGTTGCTACTCCGTTATTGCCAGATCAGCTGTAAATACCCAGAGGACCAACCGATGATTTTTTGGTTTTTTGTTTGTTTATTTATAACACTTTACACCAGAGGAGTGCATTCGTGTCGGAAAAGGGTTTTTTTAAAATACAGAGTGGATCAGAATTTCTTGGGAAGAACATACATCTTCAAGGTTTAATAACTGGTGATCCCAAACTAAGGCAATACCGGCTTCGTCGCCTCCCGAATGCAAGTCAAATAAGGAAAGGGCAAGAGTATGTTGAGGGGAAACTAGAGGGATTCCTTTGTCCATGATTTAAGTTAATTATAACTTTATAATTGACGTTTGAAGCTTGCCTTCCCGCACATACTGCTAGTTACGATTTGACCGTTTGCAAAAAACGTTTGGTTAACGTTAAGTTTATAACGATATCCCAGACAGAAGCGTTAGGCTTGCGTCTGAAATCTTCAACTACTCCCCTGTCGTTTTTTGAGTTCCTGCAAGGGTGCTTCACAGTCCAGTTCCTTTTCTTTCGATCAGTGGTCAGACGTTATCTGCGGGGGTTAGTCACCGTGCCACGTTGTGTTTGTGTTTCGGTGGGGTATCGGAGGGTGTTTCAACTACAAAAAAATACATTGAAATGCAAACTGGAACAAAATAGCCTTCATGAGCACTGAAACAATTTCAGTATAAGCTTGTCAGACGCAGAAACCCATATTTTACGTCATCGTGGATGATTCAATTTAGATTCGGAACATAAACCTAAAAAAAGACGATCTGATCGTCACAAAAAAGATACCCCTAATCAATTTACATCCTAACTAACTTACGTCACTTATTATTAGCCTAATCCAGTGTCGAGTTTTTTTTAATCAACTTATAATTATCACGATTACTATTATTTTATTAGTTAGACATAACTAATTGTGAAAAAAGCTCTCATTTTTTTAATATAAATCCATATCTAATATGTAAAATTACTATTGGAATAAAAAGAAAACAAAAAATACAAAAAAAAAATACAAAAAACTGAAAATGTCAAAAATTTTGAATGTAAACATTATAGACATTATTACTAAACGTTATGCTTGTCCCAATGCTGTCTCGCGAGTGGATTCAAATCAGCCGACCCTAAGACCGACTGTTTCGCTTCGCGGCGCAGTGTCGGGATGGGCAAACATGGTGATTATACGTAGACTTTAACATGTATTAATATTTATATTGTAACAAAAAAAAACAAAAAGAAGCAAAAAAAAATATAAAATCAAAAAATCGAAAAAACTATTATTGATGAAATTTAGCGATTAATGTATAACTATATATGTATAAAATAAATATTAAAAACACTACACGAAAACTGAAAAAAAGAATAGAAGGAAAGCATATATTTAAAAGAAGAACACTACATGAGAAAAATGTACTTTTTACTAGAACAATAGTGAAAGAAAAACACAATTCAAAAGAAGGCAAATGAATCGACATAACGTTATCTATGACAGAAGAGTAGAATACCTTGTAAAAAACAACAACCGGATTCAGATGCTATAGTGACTAGACCATAGCAATTTTAATTTACAGACCCCACTTTCGGAAACCAGTTTTACTTCTGTCTTCTATGTGATGCGAAATGCCTCTTCTATCGATGAGTTTCTTTTTGATTCCCTTTGGACTTTTTTTCCCGTCATTAAGTAGCAACTCCCATCCATTTACGATAACCGACGAATGCCAGAGAAGACTATACCTTAGAAGAATGGGTTTGGTCAGCTTCTTCTCTTCCTCTCAGGAAAATTGAAATCAGAAACACTTTTGTATAAAGATATCTGGAGAATGAATTAGTATCAGTGTCAGCTGTCTTGGCTTAAAATGATTTCGAATGTTATCGCTGATAGACTGTGAATAGAGTATTATTTTGCTTGCCTCAAAATATTTCTGCATTTACGTCTTCGAGAGTAACTTTCGTGATGATGATGATGTTGATGATGAAATACTACCATCTATTGTAGCAAGGTAACTTTCCATAGCAGTGGAGTAATTTGAAAAACGATTCGATCAGGATTCTATTGTTGTTTGTGATCATCAAGCTCCTGTATGAAGGGCCAACAAACGTTTGGGTGGGCCCGCAAGCAGATACACTTACGCGAAACCCGCAAATATAGGAAAGAGATTCTCCTTCCAAAAGCAAGTTCACACCCACAGCATTAGTATCGAGCCCTCGATTCACAGAATAAACCCAACAGATGTGGTCGAAGAACCCGCCCTCGTTCCGTGAAATGTTAACAATAGGGAGGAGGCAGTCCCATGCTCCCTATCCTAATTGTTTCACTTGGGTGCCCTGATGGTCCCTTCCATTTTTCCGTTATATATTAGGTCGTGGATATTCCCTATATTTCGTAGTGGTCATTTAATTGCTTACCTTGTGTTAGACAATTTGGCTGAAAGTAAAATTGGTTAGGGTTTATACCGTTCTTTACTTATTGCTCTGTGTCGTGTCGGTGTTTCTGCTTTTGAAGAGTCGACTTTAGGATGTCATATGGTATTGCTAGCGGTCATAGGATAGGGAAGAGAACAGGAAATAAAAATGCATTAATGATTGATTACACGCTATGCGCATGTGAGATTTTCATGGTGATATTTTCACAACGGCCGTTGAGAATGGTTCGACGGATGCATGTACGAGATCATTCCCGTTAAGTTTCCATTCGTTTACTCAATTCCATCATGTTTGGTTATAGAAGACAAGATACGTTTGACTACGTGCTTCATCTGGGAATATCAGGGTAATGATCCCCCATCGCATCTTCAAGTGATCATTACAAGCTGTCCATCTGGTTCAGGCACTTTTGAACGTTGATGGGGCAGCCGATTCACACATGAAATCTGCCGCGACCAACTAGGCAGAACACGCCCATACCCCTTTCTGAACCGAAGAGCAGGGTCTTCGAAAGTAAATTTCGTCGTCCGTACACTTTTTGATGAGTTTTCTATGCTGTTCGTAGAGCGGCCTTCCGGCAGTTAACCGAAAAATTCGCCATGGCGGACGAAAACATGCATGTAGGCATGTTTTGTTTTTGTTTCTCGATGGGACGCAGCTGGGGGACGTTGGGCGGGTTCGCTGACCTGGATACCACATCGATATTCAGCCGCTCCATCCAAACATCGCTTCAAGTAGTGGGCCGACGCCAGAACACCGCGTCCTCGCCCTTATGGTATTTCTTGATAAACGTCGCATCTTCCGGCAGGCATTTCGTACTATAGAATTTCCCGTTCGCGGTCAGTCCAGAGCGAAAAAAGAGCGGCTTTGACATCCCCTTCTCGCTGATTGTCAGCCACAGCAGCACCTTCTTGGGGAACTTGGTGTGTGAAATGAACTTCACCTCGGAGCTGACTTCTTTCGTGGAGGAAGTAAAATACGAAGTGCCCTGCCAGTCGTTGCCATCCAAGGTGAGATAGGTCTCGTCTTCCTCTTCAGCATCCTTTAGAGCTTCTTGTCGGTCAAGGTCGTCGGCCGTCCGGACCCGGGCTTTCTCTCGATCCTCTGATTGTTGTCTAATAGTGCCATGATGTTATAGATGGGCGTATCCGGCGTCCACAAAGTGCCGCACGATGTCCGTTTTCGACGCGGCGGGGTGCCGTTCTTCGAACGCACACATTTCTGAACGGCTTACCGCCCAAACACAATGATAACAGAAACGGAACGGAAAACGGCAATTTTGACATTTGCTGAAAATGACTTCGATATGTCCAATTAGAATCGGCTTGTATCTAGCTTGTTTTCTTTCCGACAAGCAAGAATACTCAGATCGAGCTTTGCCGTTTTCCGTTGCCGTTATCATTGTGTTCGGGCCATTACAGTTCGACTGATAGAGCTGTCAAATTTTGTCTGCTGACTCATGAGTTACTATGATTGATGCTGGGTAGTTTCGTCAGTGCGGGTGAAAAATGAAAAATCGGCAATTTTCGTTTTTTTTTTAATGCCAACGTTAGGATATTTTTCAACATTTAATGGCCATCAGATGATTTGTCCGAGGACCTGTCAGGTTCTTGTAAGGCCTCGGGAGGCCATGAACATATTTGTAAGAATACCCTGGCAATATGGGTATAACTTCATGAAATGCCTCCAGTAGGACATTTATCAACGTCTTGTGGCCATCCGATGATTTGTCCTCAGACCAGTCATTCCCCAACATGTTCCGGTAAGGCCTCGAGTGTTCGTGCACGTATTTAGAAGGAAACCCTGGCAATATGAGTATCAAAATATCATGAAATTACACCAAAAGGTTATTTCTCAACGTTTTATGGCCATCTGATAATTTGTCCACAGAACGGTCATCTCGGAACAGGTTCCGGTGGGGCTTAGATATATAGAGGGAAACTCTAGCAATGTGGATATCAAAATTCGTGAAATTACTGTAGAAGACTATGTCTCACAACTTTTGGGAATCAAATATTTTGTCCTCAGAACGTTTAGTCAAGAATAGCTTCCTGTTGGGCCTGGAGTGGCCATAAAAGTTTTTAAATAAATCCCTTTGCAATACAGGTATAAACATTGATTAAAATAATAAATACCCTTGCGATATAGATATAATAAATGATGAATTGATAGGGTCATCTGCCACCAATTCGTGACCATCTGATGATTTGTGTCTGAAACCGCTATTCCGGAGAAAGCTCCAGTTGCCACAAACATGTTCATATAGTAACCCTTCCATTGAGATATAATTTCCCGAGGAGGCCTTAGGGCCTCAAGAGACCAAACAAATGTTTAATTGCCAACACAGTCCTTATGGGCATTGTAATTCATAGAATTACTCCAAAATGCTATTTATCACCGTTTTTGCTATCTGATGACTTGTTTTCAGAATGACAATTTCAGAACAGGTTTGCGTGCTGCGTTGAGTAACCATATTCATTTTTAGATTGAAATTCCTTCAATATGGTTATCAAGAAGTATGAGATAGCCACCCTGGAATATCACAACTGCATAAATACGTATCTGGAATAACCCCAGCAATATTAACGTCGAGTTCACCTCAGAATGTGTTTTTTTGGCATTGAAGCATCCTCCGAATCCGATGAAATGGCCATTTCAGAGGTTAATACACCGATTATCACAACAAACAGCCATTCCTGAAATAAATAATCAAATGGAAAAGCTGTAAAAATAGCCTTCTCGAGTATTTTCATGAATGTTGATACCCATATCGTCAGGATTTCCTTCTAAACATGTGCTTGGCCCCTCAGGAACCTATTCCGGAATGACCGGTCCGAGGACAAATCATCAGACGGTCACAAAACGTTAAGAAATAACCTACTCAGAAATGTCATGAATTTTGATAACCATTTTGCCAGGGTTTCCGATTCTGAAAATGTTCATGGCCATTCATGGTCCACGGGAACTTGTTCCGGAATTAAAGGTCCAGGGCGAAGTCGACATATGCCCCACAATTGAAGAGAAGCTGTCTTTAGGATTTATTCCAAAATTTTGACATTCATTCCCAGAAATTCAATTTATATTTTCAAATAGTGTCTGCGTACCGGACCACAGCCTCAAAAACTGTTTCATCATCCAAACTTAGTCAGTAATGTCAGCTATCTCGATTCTTTATACCCTTGTTCGTGATGCTTCCATTTTGCCTCACTGGTATGCTTTAAAACATAAAAGGACACTGGATTGGACTGGATTTCTTTATTATAGACACTTTCAGCCTGTGGCAGGTTCGTCTCTTATAAAAGGATCTTTTTTCACATGTAACCAAAGCAACATAACTTTCAAACCACAAGTCGTTTGGAACTAACGTAGCCTGTTTATGTTGCCACGAGTTGCCTTGGTGTAAACGCAGCATCAGAATTGCAGTCGAGTTATTAGTACACGACACTGAAGAAGTCTGCACATTGTAGACGAAATACGCGAATCTGTCAAGCTAAGCAAAGGTAGTTGGAATTAAATAGAAAATACTAATTTTTCTTCTCATTTCTAGTTATCAAAATTACGTTTGAAAACGCATGCCACTTTTCCTCCTGTGGCATCAGCATCCTGGTTTCGGGTTCCTCTCAATCCGGACTTCATACACCAAAAATTTAAATGCAAGGTTGAATAGCTATTTCGCAAGACTTTGTTCCATTTTTCGCTATGGATCGAGACTTGGAGAGTAGCTCGCACACTCTTGCATAGCATCGTTTCATAAAAAGGTTTGTCGATTAATATGGGCAAGCTTTTTCCGCATCATGCGGTTTTCGCAAGATATGATTGTAAAAATTGTAATAGTGGCGCGACGCATTATATATCCCAATATTTACTAAAATGTTGGAATAATCCTTGTTACCATGACCATAGTCAAGAATACCATGAACGTGGTGGATTCTACCATTTCCATGGTTATTGTAACCATTATATGCAATAGCTATGTTGACCATGATTAATTGTCGGCACAACCATGGTATTTTCTCAGTGTAGGACAACGTAGTTGGCCCTGGCCTTCACCCAGGAGGCACTTGGTCTTTCAAAATAGCGATATACACTACACGGTAAGCTTCGTTTACCCATTAATGGGTACGATTTACTATTATTGTTATTCCTTCCGTGGAAATGTTTACCCATTTTACCGTAAAACGTAGTCTACCCACTTTAAATGGGTAGACGCCGTTTTTCAGTAAAATGTGTAAAAAATCCACAGGAAGAATAACAATAATAATAAATCGTACCCATTAATGGGTAAAGGCAGGTTACCGTGTACAGTATTGATTTCAACACCCACGTCAATGACAACAGGTGTAATTCTGAAACCGTTTGAAGCCACCAAGCCAAACATCATGACATCAGCCTGATGTTTGGTTTGGAACTCAAACTTCACTTTCTCCGGAACATCCTCAAGTTTCCTCGGTGAAATGAACTGATCCGTGAGGCTGTAGGACATAGCATCGATATGGAACAGCTTTTTGGGGGAGAACAGGATTATCATTTTTTCCATCTTCAACAAAGGAAGCAATCTTTTAGAACGAGTCACTCGGAGTTCATTTACCTGCTCCGTAATCATGTGGCATTTTTCACTAACACTGGAAGATGTTTGCAAGCAATTTAAAGTTTCTGGCTTTGGCGTTCAATAAGATTCCATTCCTTAATTAATTCAACGCCAGCTTCCCCTATAGATATCATGTCTCTTTTTCAAGGAGAGTCTCCTGATGCAACGTACGTTTTCATTTGCAATATAACAATTCCGATGTTCTGATGCACTGCCGTTCTACGCATAACTGTCCCATGTTTCTTTTGGTCAAATTGCAGCTTTTTCAATATATGCTTAATTTTTTAACTATACTATTGGATACAAACAAAAAATTATATACTTTGTTCTGAGTTTGTATCAAAAAAACATCAAGTTAGATTGTCCCATGTTGAAATTCTAGGCATAAAAGTCCCACTACGAAATTTCTTAAGAGATCTTAGAAAACAAAATTGATTTAAGTTTACAACATTCTTTGTAGGACCTACTCGACACTCAGCATTGATAAGGGGCTTATATGTAAACTTAAACAATGACTTTGACATGCAAACATTGACATTAAATTGTCTATATAAGCCAACATTTGCATTTGATAGAACTGTGTTTTTAATGATGATATGGTGATAAAAAATAATCAAAATCATGGTAGGAGCATAAACAATAATGCACTTGGCATGTGTATTTGAAAACGTTAAATTTTATCGCCAACGATCCATCAATACATCATGCAGTGCGACTGATATGCCTAGAATTTTCTGCTGCAAGGCAAGATTCTACGCATATCAGTCCCACTGAATATTTTACCTCGTATTTTACATACAAAAATAATCTTATTGTTTGTAATACCACAGATTACATCGAAACTCAACCACATCTCCAAATGCCACTCATAAATTTGTGGGTTTTACCACGAATCTTACCAGCCCCACACAATAGTGACTCAAAACTTAAAACGCTTTTTTCTCAACTACAACTTTTGCAACATGGGACAGTTATGCGTAGAACGGCAGTGCAGCAATTGAAAGGTTATACTTATGGCAGACATACAACGCTGACCGTCGTACGAACTGTCAAATACTTCAATTCAGAACCAAAAAAACAAGTTCTAGGCTAAAGGAGTAAAACGATGTACGCTGTATGTCTGTTCCAGCCATAACACAAACAAATACACTGTCGACAGAAATAAGTTATTTGTTACACAAATTAACCCAATGTTAAAGTTTGAATATTTTTGCATTTTTCCTGCCGCACCCTGTATTGTTCTTAAATGCCTTTTAAAACCACACCGGTATACACTTTATTGGGCATGATCGGGCATTTTAAATGTACAATTAACAAAATATGTTAAATTTGAGACGGCTTATCGACCCTTTATGAATGTTCTAATTAAACAGTTTTGAATCGCTCAGCATAGTAATAGAAATAACGACATCGCAAGTTGATTAATTCAAAATTATCAAACAAAATTACACCGAACCATTCTTCCGATCTGGTCTTTCAATGCCTTCATGTTCGAAACAGAAAATCTACTGCAACAAAAGAAATAAGTCAAAAGTAAAGAATAATAACTCGCAATACTTATTTTAAAATACAACCCTTCTGATTCAGTTAACCACAGAAAAAGATAATTCAAAATTGTTTTGTGTAGTCATTATAATTGCTGCTATGATTAATTATTTTATTACATGTCATAAACATAACCACCCGCATGTAAAATAAAAAAAAAAGAAAGAATCCGGAATCACATTCAGAAAAAAAATATATACAATTATCACAAATCATTGATGAAGGTGTAGAATTTTTCTTTACATATAATAATATCACCGATCATGTATCTGTTTTTAATCACGTCAATATTGTAAAATTTAATTAGTGTTCCTCCCGATTACGGCGAAAGCTCGGACGCAATCATAGCGGAAGTGGAACAA
This sequence comes from Aedes japonicus, assembly GCA_034211315.2. NCBI lineage: Eukaryota > Metazoa > Arthropoda > Insecta > Diptera > Culicidae > Aedes > Aedes japonicus. The sequence continues at coordinate 244,826 of JASCZW010001196.1, forward strand.
CAACGGCAGCGAAAAAGTCCAAGCTGAGTAAACACATCCAAGTCGATTCCAATTGGGCATATCGACGTCATTTGCGACAACTGTCAAACTTTCCGTTTCGTTTCCGTCCTAATATGTTTGCGCCTTAAATGGGATGGCCCTATACATGAGGTGATTTCTTGGATGATTCCCATCTCAAGAAAAGGTTTCATGATCGTTAAAATCACTGGAGTGTGCATTTGCAGTAACCACGCGCCCCCAAGGTGAACGATTGATCAATTCCATCAGGTGTTGGACGGTTTATTGCAGTGCTGATTGGGCGAATGTCGCTGGTCATGAAGGATTCCAGTGCGTGGACAGAAGAATGGACAGCAGTATAGTAAAAGCCAAAACACACGAGGCATTCAAAGGTGATTATTCCGAGAATTGAAGTAACTTTTGCCACTTGGTGAAGTGAGAAAAGATACTCGCAGTGACTTTACTCTTCTAAGAAAATATAATGAATAGTTACGTCACTGTAACTTTTCAGACCCGTGCTTATTTTTACATCATTTCCTGGGAAAACGTGACGATCCCTACAAAAAAATGAAGGTCCATACAAAAAACGTGATAAGGGGAGTTTATAAAATGTCAGTCCCATTCCACTTCGTTCAGCGCAAGAAGAAAGTTCGTTCGATACAGGGCTCCGTTATTTTGAAAGATTTATTTAAGTGCGATCCTTGGAAATTACTAGTTTTTTTTCTAAAAATCTATTCACTCCAGTGAATAGAGTGAAAGTAAGTTTTTTTTTCTAAGAAGGCAGTGTGGTTTTCCAGTGAAATAAGAAAATCAAGCAAGGCTTGCTGACGAATTATCAACACACTTATTTTCGCTTCATCTCCGCGTGGTAACGCTAACCAGCGATACACTACTACATCGCCAACGGTCATCCGACATCGTTGAGCGAGTGCACCCGAAGGCGATCGGATTCACCCGTACACCACGCAGCGCACCGCTCGCCGCTGCCCGCATAGAAGTGCGACGTTCACACATACGGTGCGTCAGCAGCAGCAACAGATCAGTCATATTAGATAAGTTTTTTCCCTGTCTCTCATCCCACTAGAGTTAAGCTTTAATTTGTTTGTGTTCGTATGTTGTGTTTGTGTGTGATTTAAATTCAACGCTCCCACGAGTAAGGCAAATCGTGCATGTTGAAGAGGTTTCTTCGACATGGACGGTTTGGCTGAAAAAGTGCCTTTGCCACCTGATGATGGGGAGCCCCTCTTCATCTGGGCTGTTCTCATTCGATGATATTGTGGGAGCTATTTTCAAGTACCTCGGAAATTTCTGACCATCTTAAAAGCAGTGTTTTGGCAAAGCTTCTCACTGTGAAAACTTTTTTGAAGAAATTAACATTAAAGTGGCCCCTCCTTGCAGCTATCATTTCCATCGATGGATAATTTGCCAAAAGAGGTCGGGGATTTGATCACTGTTCTGCAGTGCACTGGAATCATTTAAATTTTTAGCTCACAATATCGGTTGTGATGCATTTGAGATCGCAGCAAGCCGTGCTTTGAAACTGACGTGTTTTGTTTTTGCTGCGCCGTTTTCGCGAAAGAAAATATCAAAATTAATTCGTAATTCAACTTATACAAACAGTTAAATCATAAAATATAATGAATATAATCGATTCCCTCCCAAAATATGTAATGATCGGTGGCATTTCCCCATTTTAATAGTTATTTTTATGCACCCGGAGGCAGAGTTAAATCAGCTTTGTTTTGTTTGTTTGTACTATTAGTATTGTGCCACCCGGGTAAAAAAGGTTAAATTAGAGTATTTTTCCGCTTGGTCGCGCGTATATTCATAAGTATTAGCAGTTTTGAAGTCAATATAGAGTTGCGTCATAAGGGAAGGTCCATAATTTACGTCACGCAGTAAGGGGGAGGGGGGGGGGGTTGGGAAAACGTGACGATCCATACAAAAAAATTTAAAGGTTCATACAAAAAACGTAACAAGGGGGGAAGGGGGGTTTATAAAAAGTCAATTTTTGCGTGACGTAATTAATGGACGTTCCCTAACGAGGGATTATGATAAATGGCAGAGTGTGAAGTGAAAAAAGAAGACTAGTGCAATGTAAAAAACGGCCATTTGCTGGTCAGAAGCAATGATCAAAGCAAACGCGCATGCGCGTCAGTGTGTCTCAGTGGCTGGCATATAATTTCAGATGCACTCATAACGTAGTCTACAGAGGGAGAGCTGTGAATTTATTTTCTGTCATTGCCCAGTGATTGTGATTTTTCAAGTTTAATTTCTACTCGAAAGTGTTTTTTTTTTGTGCACGAAGTACTAAATATATTCGTGCTGTTCCACGCGAAAAGGATGATGTGGAAATATTTGCCGAATATCGTAGAGCTTTTCCTTTAGAGACATAAATGCATCCTTAGCATCACAGGGTGGCCGTCCAAATAAAGACTGAACATAAGAAACAATTTCCGGTGAGATCTATCCGATTATAACTAAATTTGAACAATACTACTAACTACGTGCAATCGTCAAAACAATATGACTTGATGATGGAAGTGTATGCACAATACTAATTTCCATTTGATGTTTGTATTGTATCTATGCGGGCCTGGTTGTAAGTGAAAGTGACTTCGGAATGGACGTGAGTAACCAGGCATTCTGAATTGGGTCACTAGAACTCAACAGAGCTATCACCTTCCAACTCCCGGGTTAAAAATGTTTGTCGTGTCGACAAAAGTTCGTTTAAAGGGCGATACGGTCAAAATTCGGTCAATATCAACTTGACGTATTTCTTTCAAATTTGCATTTAAAAAACCTGAACACCCCTCATTTTTAAGGTGTGTGTGTGTGTAGAATGTTGCTCCTATTTTGATTTTGGAATTCACTCTTCAGTTGTCAAAATGCCGTCCAAGCAAGAAGAGCAGCGTATCAAAATTTTGCTCGCGCATCGCGAAAATCCGAGCTACTCGCACGCAAAGTTGGCAAAATCGCTAAAAGTTGGCAAATCAACCGTTACAAATGTAATTAAAGTGTTTGGGGAACGTTTGTCGACAGCCAGGAAGTCTGGATCGGGGGGAAATCGAAAACCGGAAGCCGCTGAGACGACAAAGAGAGTTGCCGGTAGTTTCAAGCGAAACCCTAACCTATCTCTCCGAGATGCCGCAAATAAGCTGGGTGTATCGTCTACAACCGTGCATCGAGCCAAAAAACGAGCCGGACTATCGACTTACAAGAAGGTAGTGACTCCAAATCGCGATGATAAACAAAATACGACGGCCAAAGCGCGATCCCGGAGGCTGTACACGATGATGCTGACGAAGTTTGACTGGGTGGTAATGGACGACGAAACCTACGTCAAAGCCGACTACAAGCAGCTTCCGGGACAGGAGTTTTATACGGCAAAAGGAAGGGGAAAGGTAGCAGATATTTTCAAGCACACGAAACTGTCAAAGTTCGCAAAGAAATATCTGGTTTGGCAAGCCATCTGTACCTGTGGCTTGAAAAGCAGCATTTTCATAGCTTCCGGGACTGTCAACCAAGAAATTTACGTGAAAGAGTGTTTGAATAAACGTCTGCTGCCTTTCCTGAAGAAACACGGTTGTTCCGTACTGTTTTGGCCGGATTTGGCATCTTGCCATTACGGTAAAAAGACCATGGAGTGGTACGCCGCCAACAACGTGCAGGTGGTTCCCAAGGACAAGAACCCTCCCAACACGCCAGAGCTCCGCCCAATTGAGAAATACTGGGCTATTGTCAAGCGGAACCTAAAGAAGACCAAAAAAACTGCTAAGGACGAGCAGCAGTTCAAGGCAAACTGGCTTTCTGCGGCAAAGAAGGTGGACAAGGTGGCTGTACAAAATCTGATGGCAGGGGTCAAGCGTAAGGCCCGGCAATTCGGATTTGGAAAGGCGGAAGCCTAACTGAATATTTTTCCTGAATTTTATACTAATTTAACTTGAAAAAGAAATTTAATTTGATTTTTTAAATAAACGATTTCACCGATTTACACGCGTTTTCCCTTGACCAAATTTTGACCGTATCACCCTTTAAGTGCAAACATTTTTCTTCCATAAAAACACTGCCGGACGGTTCCTATTAAAATTCCGGTTGCCACCGGGTTCAATCCGCCGGAATCCATCAACGTCACGGATGATCTAACTCGTAGTACCGATTGGACAAGGTTCAAGACAGCAATAGATGAAGCCGTAACAACGGTAGAAAGGCTTCCACCGCTGGAGGAATATAACTTCCTCTCCAACCTGATTTTGGAAAGCGCGCTTCAAGCTCAAACTCGACCAGTTCCAGGAACGTCATTTCGCAGGAAACCTCCTACCCCATGGTCGATCAGCAATGCACCGCAAAAAGTCCGACGCGTTCAAAGTTTTTCGTAGACGTGGAACACCTGAGCACAAGTATACACGGCTCTCGAACGTGAACTTAAGAGCCTCATTAAGGCCAAGAAACGCGGTTACTGGCGACACAATTCATGGACGGGCTATCACGTGAAACATCGATGAATACCCTTTGGAATACGGCGCGAAGATTGCTTAACAGAACTATGAACAACGAGAACGAGGAGTACTCGGACCAATGAATCCTCAAGTTCGCGCGAAAAGTTTGTCCAGATTCTGTGCCAGCACAAATGTTTCCTCGCGAAACCACGAATTCGATAGATAAGATCAGCCCACCTTTTTAAATGATAGAACTCTCTCTCTCTCTTGCACTTCTTTCCTGTGGCAATACGGCTCCCGGGGCTGACAGGATCAAGTTGAACTTGCTTAAAAACCTCTCAGACGTCGCTAAGAGGCGCATGTTGAACTTGTTTAATCAGTTCCTGGAGCTCAATATTGTACCGGATGATTGCAGACGGGTGAGAGTTATTGCCATTCAAAAACCTGGTTCAAAGCCCGCGTCCGACCACAACTCCTATCAACCCATCGCGATGTTATTCTGTATTCGAAAAGTGTTGGAGAAAATGATCCTTTTCCGTCTGGACAAATGGGTTGAGACGAATAACCTGCTTTCAGATACTCAATATGGTTTCCGCAGAGGCAAGGGAACGAACGACTGAGACGCGTTGCTTTCCACGGATATTCAGTAAACTTTTTCTAAAAAAAAAAAAACAAATGGCTTCTGTATTCTTGGATATCAAGAGGGCGTTTGATTCAGTATCTGTTGAAGTTCTTTCAAATAAACTCCACGCTTGTGGCTTTTTTACATTAATGAATAATTTGCTGTCAGAGAAACATATGAGTTTTTCTCATGGAAACTCTACAGCTTCACGATTTAGCTACATGGGTCTCCCCCAGGGATCCTGTTTAAGCCCTCTTTTGTATAATTTTTATGTCAAAGACATTGACGGTTGTCTAGGTGACAACTGTACGTTGAGACAACTTGCAGATGAAGGGGGAGGTGTCTGTCACGGGACCTAACGAAGTCGATCTACAAGGACCCTTGCAGGATACCTTGGACAATTTGTCTACTTGGGCTACAGTTAGGTATCGAATTCTCTACGGGAAAAACTGAGTTGGTAATTTTTTCCAAGAAGCATAACCCAGCACAACCGAAGCTTCAAATTTGGGGTGAGACGATAACGCATTCTATGTCATTTAAATATCTTGGGGTCTGGTTCGATTCAAAATGCACCTGGAGATCCCACATTGAGTATCTGAAGCGAAAATGCCAGCAAAGGATCAACTTTCTTCGAACAATTACCCGGACCTGGTGGGGAGCGCATCCGCAAGATCTTCTAACGTTGTACCGGACATCGATTTTGTCGGTTATAGAATACGGTAGTTTTTGTTTTCAGTCAGCGGCTCGGTCGCACATCATCAAACTGGTACGTATTCAGTATCGGTGTCTTCTTATCGCGTTAGGTTGCATGCACTCGACTCATCCCATGAATCTTGAAGTGCTGGCTGGAATGGTGCCACTCTCGGATCGGTTTTCAGAATTATCTCTCCGACTCCTCACCAGGTGTGAAGTTATGAACCATCAGGTAATCGGAAACTTTGAGAAGCTTCTTGTGTTGAACCCTCAAACTCGCTTCATGACTTTGTACCATTTGTACATAACACAGGATGTCAGTCCTTCGCCGAATATTCCCAATCGTGTTTGCTTCTTCGATTTCGGAAAATCGGTTCATTTTGATTTATACATGAAACAGTAGCTCCGTGGAATCCCAGAGCATCATCGTCCTATGATTGCTCCGGTGATATTTGCTACAAAGTTTGGCCTAGTTGATTCCACTAAAACGTTTTTCATCTTTGTTTAGGTCCCTTCTCATTGTTCGATTCCTGACAATGAGAAAGCGGACTTGCTTTCAAAGATGGGCGCTATGGAAGGCGATATATATGACCAACAAATCGCCTTCAACGATTTTTTCTATATTTTTCGTCAGATATCACTCGATAGCTGGCAGTATAAATGGAGTAGAGGAGACTTGGGGCGATGGCTACATTCTATCACTCCTAAGGTGTCTAAGAAATGTTGGTTCAGGGGATTGGAGGTGGGTCGAGACTTCATTCGTGTGATGTCTCGCCTCATGTCTAATCATAACTCTTTAAACGCTCATTTGTTCCGTGTTGGGCTGGGAGACAGCAATCTCTGTGAATGTGGACAAGGTTACTCGGATGCAGAACACGTTATTTGGTTTTGTGCTGAGCATCGTGGAGTCAGATCTGAGCTTAATGATTCCCTTCGGGCTCGAGGTAGACAACCTAATGTACCGATTCGAGATATTTTGGCTGCACGCGATCTGGAGTTTATGAAACTTATTCATGTGTTTTTAACTAATATTATTTATAGATTGTAGCACAGAGAACAGACATTGATGTCCATATACGTTTTCTTTAAAAGCGTGTGTAAAAGTAAATATGGGCAGCCGGTATAAAAAGCAAGTGCAGAGAAAAACAAACAAACCTTTTCAGGTTATGTGCCAAGCTTTTTATTGATAAACATTTACATGACAGTTATCGCACATCTGCAGCGCCGCCTACCAGGAGCATAACGACATACATTTGAAATGTCGGTTTAAAGTTTTACACAAGCAGCAGACTAAAGATGAACGTCTGTTCTCTGTGATTGTAGTTTGATTAACTTACTTGTTTAGGTTAAATTTTTGAAGAATGTGTGCGTCAGTGTGTGAGTGTGGTTGTGTGTGAGTGAGTTATTTTATTTTAAATTGTAAACGTTAATTAAAAAATTGTTATTTGAAGTTCTAGATATAAGAAAACCATTGTTCCTTATGCTTTGTTGAAAATTTCCACAGCAATTTTTCCATCCATAAATTTGTAATTCCTTTTTCGGGCCGCGAGTAATCGGTTCTCTGTTTATAAACAAGGAAACTTGGCTCTGTAAAGATGATTCGATTGAGCCTGTACAAATAAATGTGTTCATTAAAAAATAGTCACTTTTTGCGTATCATAATTAATGGACGTTCCCCTGAAGGAAACACGACATTTCGACCAAATTTAAAACCTACTATGATGGACGAATGACCTCTTAACTTTTCAAAGTCCCTTCCAAAATCAAAACAAGAAAAACAACAACATGTCCTCGTCAAGTCGACCACTCGACACTAAAGAAGTCTGTATGTCGCAGATAGGTCGAAATAGGTCAAAAGATAATATTATGTATTACAGAACCCGGTAATCTATAGGAAGTCCGCACTCTTAATAGATTGAAATAAGATTAGAAACGGCAATGATAGGAAAAGTCTTTAGTTACAAGAGATACCTATAGAAAGATTTTTTGGAGAATTCATTGATTGCGTGAGATTTTGTAAGCTCCTTATAGAGGTTCATTTGTGTCACTCCCCATAGCACTTCTCATCCAGCCAAGTATAAATCAGAGGCGGGAAGGAATGAAAATTGGCATGTCTTGCATGACATACATAATGAACGTTCCGTAACTCTCAGTTTAGGAAGTGCTATCGAATATTCATCTTCTCGAGATTTCGGATAAATAAAATACATACTTAAAGTGACTGTCCTGTTTTGACCATATTTTCAGCCGTTAAAGTTATCTGAACACTTTGATCAAAAGGAACATGCTGCAGACCAGGGTTCATTATCGTCTATGTAGGCGTCCTGCTAAGAACAGCGTTTCTCGTTTAGATCTATTTGAATTATTTCTTTTTCATACATTTCAAAGGAATCATTCGGTCAAAATAGGACAGTTCTCTTAGCAAAAAATATAAGAAAATAGTATACTTTATTTAAAATATATCACCTTGTTTGATTGCTTTGCGTCAAGTACATAAAGGTAAATGTACATCAAATGGACTAACAATTGATTTTCTATCACCATAACATAATCAAGTAAAAGTCTTATACTTATCCACTGCCAAATACCAGTGTTATTGTCGAATTACAAGTTGGACTTCATGAAAGGTTTAAGGTACAGATGGAATGATTTGTTGACTGGTTCCTGAAATTTAAATTTATATATCAATGAATGTTCACATTTGCATATAAGGAATAGTCCTTTACCTGATTAAGAGGGCTCTTTTTAGCCTCTTCGAAGAGGCGCTCGTAGACGTTGCCATCATATGCACCAAGTGCTGATCCAAGCACCATGTCCGGAATGTCGAACGAATCAACAATGCCGACAGCATTTGGTCGTATTGCAGCGAGGGAATCTTCCAGTTTTTGCTGCAGGCGTGAAATATCACTCTCCGTGATGGTTGTGAACTGAAAATGTATAACACTAGGTCAGCTAACTTGGAACAGTTTAAGGAAAACTTTCCCCACTTACTCTCAGTAAATCGCCAACCACCTTCATAGCCTCATCATATGCGTATAATTCGTAGATGTCCCTTAAAGCACGTGCCAACTCAGGTGGGACGATCGCGCAAGATTTTTCAATCATCTCGTATCCGGACTGGACAAGGAAAGCACGACAGTGAGAATCAGCCGTCCGTGCTAATTCTATCGATGTCAGGTTGACAGCTTCCTCCGGAGTACGGCCGGCACGCTTGCGCTGTTCGATATGGTCACTGGCTAGGCGAAGTTTTCTAAAATGCGTTTATGAATGGGAAAATTAGTGGTATGTGTTGTCCGCTTAGGAAGTAGACACTAACCCAGCAGCCACGGTTTGAAGTGCTTTTATTATACCGGGCACCGAATCATCCCACGACTGACGTTGATTGCTGGACAGGAAGTTTTGAAGATACTGCATAGTGGGAACTAGTTCCTGTCCTTTCTGAGCCTGAGTCCACACCTTTAGTAAATATCTAGAAAAGTTTGAGGTGCAGTTGTATTCGATTTTCAAGGCAAGGGATTCATAGGGCGTGAAACGGGTATCAAACATCTTCTTTCAAAGTTGTGTTAAAGAGGGGTGTTCGCCCTCGTTTGATAAATAAAATACAAAATGTCAAATAAATGACATGATCACATTTAAGTCCCTTATTTAACATGATTTGCGTTTCCGGGTTGTACGCCATTCAAATTCCCAAAATTCCATTTTTTGGAATGTCATTTAACGGAGTATCATTTCACGAAATCCTTGAATCTACTGTATCGTGGAAAATCATCCTGGGCTTAGCCCAATATGATACGGGCGATATTATTATTTTTTTATTGTAACTCATTAAATAATTGAACGGCTAACAATATTCAACTGATTATGCGCTTGCTTAAATAATCGTAAAAAAAAGTTCTTTTTTAAGCACAACCAACATCTATAAACTCCATGTTTGGTGAATTTAACTTCGTTTCGTCCCTTAAATTTCTCAAGTAAAGCAATTTTCGTAACATTTTCTTTTATTTTTTTAAGATGTTTCATTGTTGGGTATATTGGGTTGGGTATATTTAACTGATCTTGCATTGCATAAAATTTCGTAAAATTTTGGACATTTGAAGATCACCGAATCATCCGAAGCATCCACAGGTAGGTGGAGGCCCTGTACAGACCGGTAGTAGGCCTAACAACCTGCATACCATATCGAACAATAACCGCCAACGATGCGTGAACTTTGCGGCCTTCCGTGGTTTAGTAGTCCGAAGTACCTGCTTCCCCAGTAAAGACATCCACAAAGCCACTTGGAGATCACCTGACCAACGAACAGAGAATCAAATCGACCATGTTCTATCCGACGGGAAATTCTTCTCCGATATCATCAACGCTCGCACTTACCGCAGCGCGAATATAGACTCGGACCACTACCTAGTTGCAGTATGTATGCGTTCAAACCTCTCGACGGTGTACAAGACGCGTCGAATTCGGACGCCACGACCTAACATGAGTTACTACGGGAAACAGGAGTTGTCCAGGAATACGCGCAACAGCTAGAAGCAGCACCACCAACGGAAGAGCAGCTTGGCGCAGCTACTCTTGAGGATGGCTGGAGAAATATTCGAACCACCATTGGTAGCACTGCAATAGTGACACTACATACTTCTGCACCGAATCGAAAAAATGAGTGATTTGATAGCGAATGCAAGCAGTTAGTAGTTAGTGCAAGAAGAATGCAGCACGGGCGAGATTGCTGTAACACGGTACGAGAGCGAATGTGTAACGGTATAGACAGGCACGGAACAGGCAAAACTATATTCTTCGAATGCAAAAGCGCGAGAGAGAAGATCGACGAAGCACTGTAGCGTGCTAACGACACACGCATATTCTACGAGAAGTTGAACAGTCGATATGTGCAGAGACCTGGAAGGTAACCTTTTCACAGAAGTGATTGAACGATGGAAGCAGTACTTCGCCGAGCACCTGAACATCAATGTTACAGCGAACGAAAGTGGCACGGTAAAAAATCTAGGAACACGCGCAGAAGATGACAGGATTCCGACCCCAACCCTTCCGGATGTTGAGGAGGAAATTGGTCGGAGGGAAAACAACAAAGCTGCTGGAGTTGACCAACTCCCAAGCGAGCTTTTAAAATACGGTGGTGAAGCACTAACCAGGGCGCTGCACTGGGTAATTACCACCCCCCCTGTCACCAATTGCAAAAGAGTTCGTGGGGCAATACCAAGCGGTATTCATGGGTGCCCGCGTTACTATGGACCAGATTTTCGCGATTCGCCAAGTGCTGCAGAAATGTCACGAATATAACGTGCCCTCGAATCATCTTTTTACCGATTTCAAATCAGCTTATGGTACAATCGATCGAGACCAGCAGATGGCAGATTATAAACGAATATGGATTTCCGGAAAAACTGACGCGGCTGGTCAAAGAAACAATTAATCGAGTGATGTGTATCGTCCGAATATCAGGGACACTCTTGAGTCCCTTGGAATCTCGGAGAGGGTTACGGCAAGGTGATGGATTGTCGTGTTTGTTGTTTAACATTGCATTGGAGGGTGTGATTCGAAGACCTGGTGGACACGAGTGGGAGATCTTCAGGAAATCTGTCCAACTATTTGGCCTCGTCGACGACGTTGATATCGTAGCACGTAACATTGAGACGTTGGCGGAACATCAGATTAAAGGCTGAAGCTGGTAGGATTGTGCTTGTGATTAATGTGTTGGAAACAAAAATTGAAGGGAAGAGGCTCGCGGAAGACAATGTTAGCCTCCTACCACGAGGTTAGATCGACGGTGATGAAATCGAGATAGTAGAGGAATTTTTGTATCCGGGCTCATTGGTGACTGCCGAAGTACCTGCTTCCCCAGTAAAGACACCCACAAAGCCACTTGGAGATCACCTGACCAACGAACAGAGAATCAAATCGACCATGTTCTATCCGACGGGAAATTCTTCTCCGATATCATCAACGCTCGCACTTACCGCAGCGCGAATATAGACTCGGACCACTACCTAGTTGCAGTATGTATGCGTTCAAACCTCTCGACGGTGTACAAGACGCGTCGAATTCGGACGCCACGACCTAACATGAGTTACTACGGGAAACAGGAGTTGTCCAGGAATACGCGCAACAGCTAGAAGCAGCACCACCAACGGAAGAGCAGCTTGGCGCAGCTACTCTTGAGGATGGCTGGAGAAATATTCGAACCACCATTGGTAGCACTGCAATAGTGACACTACATACTTCTGCACCGAATCGAAAAAATGAGTGATTTGATAGCGAATGCAAGCAGTTAGTAGTTAGTGCAAGAAGAATGCAGCACGGGCGAGATTGCTGTAACACGGTACGAGAGCGAATGTGTAACGGTATAGACAGGCACGGAACAGGCAAAACTATATTCTTCGAATGCAAAAGCGCGAGAGAGAAGATCGACGAAGCACTGTAGCGTGCTAACGACACACGCATATTCTACGAGAAGTTGAACAGTCGATATGTGCAGAGACCTGGAAGGTAACCTTTTCACAGAAGTGATTGAACGATGGAAGCAGTACTTCGCCGAGCACCTGAACATCAATGTTACAGCGAACGAAAGTGGCACGGTAAAAAATCTAGGAACACGCGCAGAAGATGACAGGATTCCGACCCCAACCCTTCCGGATGTTGAGGAGGAAATTGGTCGGAGGGAAAACAACAAAGCTGCTGGAGTTGACCAACTCCCAAGCGAGCTTTTAAAATACGGTGGTGAAGCACTGACCAGGGCGCTGCACTGGGTAATTACCACCCCCCCTGTCACCAATTGCAAAAGAGTTCGTGGGGCAATACCAAGCGGTATTCATGGGTGCCCGCGTTACTATGGACCAGATTTTCGCGATTCGCCAAGTGCTGCAGAAATGTCACGAATATAACGTGCCCTCGAATCATCTTTTTACCGATTTCAAATCAGCTTATGGTACAATCGATCGAGACCAGCAGATGGCAGATTATAAACGAATATGGATTTCCGGAAAAACTGACGCGGCTGGTCAAAGAAACAATTAATCGAGTGATGTGTATCGTCCGAATATCAGGGACACTCTTGAGTCCCTTGGAATCTCGGAGAGGGTTACGGCAAGGTGATGGATTGTCGTGTTTGTTGTTTAACATTGCATTGGAGGGTGTGATTCGAAGACCTGGTGGACACGAGTGGGAGATCTTCAGGAAATCTGTCCAACTATTTGGCCTCGTCGACGACGTTGATATCGTAGCACGTAACATTGAGACGTTGGCGGAACATCAGATTAAAGGCTGAAGCTGGTAGGATTGTGCTTGTGATTAATGTGTTGGAAACAAAAATTGAAGGGAAGAGGCTCGCGGAAGACAATGTTAGCCTCCTACCACGAGGTTAGATCGACGGTGATGAAATCGAGATAGTAGAGGAATTTTTGTATCCGGGCTCATTGGTGACTGCCGATAAAGACACCAGCAGAGAAATACAAAGGCGCATTATGGCTGGCAATTGTGCCTACTGTGGACTCCGAAGAATGCCAAGATCGAAAAAAAGGTGCAGATGGAAGAACGAACGTGGAGGCCAATGAATCACGAATTGCATCAGTTGCTGGGAGAACCTCCCATCGTGCGCATCTCTAAAATCGATGAGCTTGGCATGTCGTAAGAATGTCGGACGACAGCCCAGTTAAAATGATTCTCGGAAACGAACCGACGGATACAAGAAGAGGCGCGCAACGGACAAGGTGGATCGATCAAGTAGAAGGCAACCTGCGGACCCTCCGCAGACAACGAGGCTGGCTGCAATGGAGACAACTTCTGTGTATCGCAGATGCCACACCGGCCTTAATTTGATTGAACGAGCGAGCGAGCACCTGAATCTACAGTGGGCCAAATCGGAGAGCGGTTTTCTTTCCATCGATTGCAGTAGATTAAAATAACCGCATCTGTACACTGTATGTTGCGGTTTTTTTTTCATGGATTGACGCAGATGAATGCCGTAGTAAATGGTTACTCCCGAGCTCTTGACGTATTACTTTCGTCAGTACTACCGAGCTGCTACGAAATAGAAGCGGAAGAATCACTAGGTGCAATGTTCAGGACGTTAGGGTTAGCTGTAACCGTGCCAATGAGTGTCGAGCTTGCTCCGGAATGCAAAAGGTTCAATTGTCGACGGTGTGACAACTTGTTGAGTGAAGAAAAATTACTTGTAATTTATGGATTCCTAACGAGATTCAGCACAGGCAGCATGTGCTGGGAAAATATCCAACCTTTCCCGAACGATGTGCCGGCGAGCCAAATGTAGAAACAATGGAATCGATTTATAGACCGGTTCGATATTGCCGCATCGATTTCTAACATTAACGATCCAGTGAAACGTTCTCAGATACCTTACCTATTTTAAGGTGAGAAACTGCAGGGAATTGCTAGAGCAGACAAGCTTCGCTCGAGCTACGTGAGCCAAACTGCTACGAAAACTTCGTTGAAAACATCGGAACCTATCTTCAATCGATGGTGGACATTACTACTGAACACGAGACATTCTCGAACAAGAAGCAGGGTGCAGATGAGCCAGCGATAGCTTTCCACGCACGCCTGATGGATAAAGTGCATCTCTACAGATACAGCAGCAACGACCAAGACCGATGTATCCGGATGCAGCTACTGAAGGGAATGAGGAACAGAGAACTGGCGAAGACGGCGAGAATGGTTGGACATGAAACGACTTTCATAGTCCGATCAGCAACCCGAGAAGAAGCGTACTTAGCCGGAACATTACAAACCAAAACCTCTGAAGCCGGCAGCGCCCATCCAATGATCGATTTCAACGGAAACGGCAGTACGTTGCAACTGAAAACAGTGGAATACAATCCAAGAAACAACGAGCTACAGATGAAGGTGGACATCGTGGATTAGGACGTCGCTCCCGTTGTTCAAAATGCTATCGACTATTCCACAAGTTCGGATCTTTCCCAGCTGTTGGTCGTAAATGCAACGCTTGTGGAGAACCGGGTCATTTCGAAGCCTCGATATTGGTTATTGTTGATTATCGGTCCAGGTGGATGTGGAAATAAGTCATTCAAAGGTATTTGCTTTCTTATACTTCGATTCATTTCAGATACGTGATTGCAAAACCAGTTAGGTTTCGAGAGCACGAGGAAGGTTTTGGATGCAATTTTTGAGAAATAAGGTTTCCCAGAGTGCATCAAATCGGATAACGGCCCCCCTTTTAACGGCGAGGAGTATAAAAGATATTGCCTCGAACGTGGAATTAATCCAATATTTTCCACTCCTTTACACCCTCAACTCAACAGAGTAGCCGAGAGTTATATAAAGCTAGTTAATAAAGCAATGATTGCTGCATCTACCAATGGAACAAGCTATGCGAAAAAACTACCGCTGATTTGTCCTGGCAAAGCTACTTTTGATGACGTCCTGTTGAGTGCTAGAGATCGCAAAGCTATAATGGAAGGCAAGAAACGAGAAGACCATAGGCGTAATTCTCGTGTATGTCGGGTAAAACCTGGTGATAAAGTTGTGGTGGAGCGACACATCTGGGGCAAAGCGGAATCCCGATTCGATACTCGAAAATTTACCATGATGCAGGAAAAGAACGGTATGTTCGTTTTAAGTGACGAATCGGGCGAAATCCTTGAACGGCATGTGTCGCAGACTAAAAAGTTCTATGTCTGGAGATTAACCGATCCACAGAAAAGCAGCGTCGAATCAAAAACAAAATCTGCTGGACTTCCAGTGACGGGAACTAAAGGGTGATACGGTCAAAATTTAGTCTAGGGAAAACGCGTGTAAATCGGTGAAATCGTTTATTTAAAAAATCAAATTAAATTTCTTTTTCAAGTTCAATTAGTATTAAATTCAGGAAAAATATTCAGTTAGGCTTCCGCTTTTCCAAATCCGAATTGCCGGGCCTTACGCTTGACCCCTGCCATCAGATTTTGTACAGCCACCTTACCTTGTCCACCTTCTTCGCCGCAGAAAGCCAGTTTGCCTTGAACTGCTGCTCGTCCTTAGCAGTTTTTTTGGTCTTCTTTAGGTTCCACTTGACAATAGCCCATTATTTCTCAATTGGGCGGAGCTCTGGCATGTGGGGAGGGTTCTTGTCCTTGGGAACCACCTGCACGTTGTTGGCGGCGTACCACTCCATGGCCTTTTTACCGTAATGGCAAGATGCCAAATCCGGCCAAAACAGTACGGAACAACCGTGTTTCTTCAGGAAAGGCAGCAGACGTTTATTCAAACACTTTTTCACGTAAATTTCTTGGTTGACAGTCCCGGAAGCTATGAAAATGCTGCTTTTCAAGCCACAGGTACAGATGGCTTGCCAAACCAGATATTTCTTTGCGAACTTTGACAGTTTCGTGTGCTTGAAAATATCTGCTACCTTTCCCCTTCCTTTTGCCGTATAAAACTCCTGTCCCGGAAGCTGCTTGTAGTCGGCTTTGACGTAGGTTTCGTCGTCCATTACCACCCAGTCAAACTTCGTCAGCATCGTCGTGTACAGCCTCCGGGATCGCGCTTTGGCCGTCGTATTTTGTTTATCATCGCGATTTGGAGTCACTACCTTCTTGTAATTCGATAGTCCGGCTCGTTTTTTGGCTCGATGCACGGTTGTAGACGATACACCCAGCTTATTTGCGGCATCTCGGAGAGATAGGTTAGGGTTTCGCTTGAAACTACCGGCAACTCTCTTTGTCGTCTCAGCGGCTTCCGGTTTTCGATTTCCCCCCGATCCAGACTTCCTAGCTGTCGACAAACGTTCCTCAAACACTTTAATTACATTTGTAACGGTTGATTTGGCAACTTTTAGCGATTTTGCCAACTTTGCGTGCGAGGAGCTCGGATTTTCGCGATGCGCGAGCAAAATTTTGATACGCTGCTCTTCTTGCTTGGACGGCATTTTGACAACTGAAGAGTGAATTCCAAAATCAAAATAGGAGCAGCATTCTACACACACACCTTCAAAATGAGGGGTGTTCAGGTTTTTTAAATGCAAAATTGAAAGAAATACGTCAAGTTGATATTGACCAAATTTTGACCGTATCGCCCTTTAAGCGAAGAGACGAACAAGAGATTCGGCGTTCCGCACGAAACAAACGATCTCCAGCTCATCTGAATAACTATGTTCATATTGCGGAACAACAGCCGGTTATCTAAAAGTCGAATCTACGAACAACAGCATTAAAAAAACTTAATTATTAGTTTTACTTCTAGTGAAAATATCATTATGTTGATTGTACAGGGTGCGGCAGAAAATAATGCTACATGTTCAAACTTGAGTATTGGGTTAATGCGTGTAGCTAGTGACTAATTTCTGTCGAAAGTGTATTTGTTAATGTGTACTTTCAAGTGCCGCATCCAAACATTTTGCAAATTCGTCAAAACGTTCGCGAAAGAAGTGCTCGCCCAGAAGAAGCCGTAAGAGATTGCCAAGGTGGTAGGGTGCCATTTGGCAACAGTTTACCGCATAAAAAAGTCCCTGCAGGATGGTCCTAAGTAGCGGAAGCCGGGAAGCGGACGTCCGCGCTTTGCACGCACGCTGAACGTGATCAAATCGGTCCGTACAAAAAATTTTCGCAACCCGGTGCGTTCCATAAGAAAACTTGCAAAGGATGCCAATACTTCGGAGAAGACCTGCATGCATCTTCCAGAACCAGAATGAAACGAAACTTGATTATGGACCGGGTCAAGGAACTACGAGTGACTCGTTCCAACAGATTGCTTTCCTTGTTGAAGAAGGAAAAAATGATAATCCTGTTCTCCGACGAAAAGCTTTTCAGCATCGATGCTGTGGCCAACAGCCGCACGGACCGGTTTATTTCACCGCAGAAAATGAAGAACGTTCCGGAAAAAGTGAAATTCAAATTTCAAACCAAACCTCCCGTCCAACGGTTTGAAAATGCCGCCTGTTTTCATTGATGCTAGAGTTAAAATCAATACCGAAGTGTATATCGGTATTTTAAAGGACCAAGTGCTTCCCTGGGTGAAGGCCAACTTCTCCGAGGACCAAAACGTTGTCCTACAGGAGGATGGCGCGCCGTGTCACACGTCCATGAACATGAAGTTTTGGCCGAAGGATTTGTGGCCCCCTAGCAGTCCAGATCTTAATCCGTTTTATTATTCGATTTGGGCATATGTTGTAACACGAGCCTGCAAAACATCACACCCTAGTGTGAAAACCCTGAATCAACTATAACACGCACATGGCAGTCAATGTCGGACGACTACGTCCAAAAGGCATGCTGTAGATTCCGGCGTCGGCTCGAGGATGTTATTAATAAAAATGGAGGACACATTGAATAAATTTGTTTAAAAGTACTTTATAAAGATAACTGCACTTGAAAATGTTGATATTATTGCTTGAATTAGTTGAAAATGGGATTTGAAAGAAATAGAACAAATTTTCGCATTATTTTCTGCCGCACCCTGTATTGTTAGATGTTTTAAATGTACTTGAATTTTATCTGTTTTTAAATGATGTGGGGTATTATGCCTTTTTGACAAAGAGGCTTTCCCCCATAAATCACATATAGACAGAAAGTAATTATAAATAATTAAATAAAAATACCGAATCAAAAGAATCAATTCTCGAGTTCTTTTTCAAATAGACGTATCTGATTTTGTAAACAAAGAGGTTAAGTAAGATTCAAACGTAAAATTCTTGAAACCCTTAGCACTTTTACGCAAACTAGGATAACCAATACAAGGAACAACATATCCCTAACATGATGGTGATGCTACTTTCTATGAGAGTGCTGAGAGTTTTAAGAAATTTATGTTTGAATCTTACCTTCCCTTTTGTTTACAACAATCAGATACGTCTGTTTGAAAAAGTACTAGAGAATTTGAACGTGAAAAGCTAAAGTGAGGTTAAACATGGTAGTATCTTAAACTAAAATTTATAATATATATTCTATAGTTATAACTGTATGAAAACTGTACGGAATTGGCCAGTATCATCATTATCGACGATTTTCTTATCTTTTTATCGCCAATTTCTTTCCTTATACGGCTCCAAATCCATCTACGAAGTTTAATCTTATTTGTGCACTACCTGGTTTCCTCCATTAGCTATCCAACCTACTATGTACATAAAGCGGTTTCAAATTAAATGCCAGTCGGTGAAATTTTATGACAAGACAAAGCCAAGGGCTCTAGACACTGCTTCAATATATTTTAAGAATATCAAGCGAAAAAGTCTAATCGCAATGTACTCGTTCGAGAGTTGATCTGAGAAGATTGCAGTTGAATATAATTCGTTGTTTAATCCGTGAAAAAGAGGGTAAAGTGTTCAGCCACTAGCAGATCAACTAGCATCAATCTAATTTTTAAAAGAGCGGCAATCGATGATTCAGTAATTGTTTTGTAGTAAGATGATGTACGAGGAGAACAATCGACGTTTCCACATGGCTTACTGACAACTTGTTGACCAGTTGTCGTCTAGAGCTAACATTCGTAGATGAATCAGATGAGATATGAACGTAAGTATCTTAAAAGATTACATTGAATTAACAGCTTATCGATTGCAGCCGCTAGATTCGTGTGTAAGTTCTGTTTGTTTCGTTGGAGAATTCATGCAGGGACTTTGCTGGCAGCGAAAATTTCGCGTCTTCATCCACACTAGCAAACATGCTTGCAATGTGTTGAACGTATCACAGTATACGAAACTAATTTATCCATCCCCGATCTCTTAACCTTAATTAACCTTATTTTCAAAAGGCAATATCTCCACCACGTATATCGAATTCTAAATCCAATATTTCAGTATAATCTACGTCCGTAAAGTGCTCATTCTAACAGCAGCACGTCATATTCTAACGCTTATTTTGAAAATGAGCACCGTCCTAGAAGTGACACGAAGCATTGATTACCTACTTCTCTTATTATTAATATAATATTTCAGTGATAAGCACGAAACCGTAAATTACACACTTTTTCCTCACGTAACCCTACCCGTGACGTCTTTCAAGCAGATATAACTGCATATCACTTCAATCGGTTTAATGATTGGACAATTATTTTGAGATCTTGTCAAAGTTCAAGGCCACAGTAGAAACTGTGATACGTATGTGTATGTTTACCTGGCTGTCTGCAGCAGAAGCACCGTGTTTTCTCCTTCATAGGTGCACGCAGCAGTGACCATACCGTATGTTCCAAAAAGATTGGAACAGGTCATATACCCATGACCGCCGCATGCCAAACGGCACGTCTCAACCGCCTGAGCGGCATCAGCAGTACACACAGCTTTCAAACAACAGGCGATCGCATGCAACTCCGGTAACCGTTCCAGATCGCCTTTATCCAATTCGGACGTTACTTGATTGTACATATCCCACAAATTATCCGAAGTTAGTTTGAAGATTATACTTTTAGCAATTGCTGGAAACAGCTTGTACTGTTGTGTAAGATGATCAATGACTTGCACTTCTGGCTGGCTGTGTTGATAGATAAGATAAATTATACGATTTATAGCAGATTATTTTTTTCAGAAAACAACAGCTTGCACGTACTCTGGATTGATAACGCTCTGGCGACGCACACAAGAATACCGGGTGGCAATTGTTACTGCTTTCGACAGATAATTCGCCATGTCCCTTACAATGACCACTCGAACGAACATCATTGTACCATATGTCAATACGGATGATGGTGGTTTCACAAATGTCCCATCCTCGAGCAGCTTAGCATTCTTCATCAACATGTTTGCACGGGGAATACGAACGTTTTTGAAACCCAGGAATCCATTGTTAACTCCATTCATGCCTAACTTATTGCCAATTTCTCCGATAGTGATACCAGGCATTGGCATATGAGTTTCTTCATCTCTGAGTTGAACAATGAACGGATGAATCCCATGACATACGCCCTTAGTGTACAACTGGGCAATTACTACACAATAGTTAGCGGTGTGTCCAACTGAAACAGAAATATATAATTAGATTGATTTTCAAAACCATTATTTTTTTATATAACTTACGCCCGCCTGGCCACCACTTATATGACGACAACGTTGGGCTGTTCAGCACAATTTCCTTAGTGTTTTCATCATAAGTTGCAGTTGTTTCCAGCCCTCTGATAAAAGTACCATGACCAAGTTCAGTCTGAGCGTACGTTCCTACAATTTCACAATTCCATGCTCGTCCGATCCACTCGGCTTGTTGTTCTGGTGTACCATGTCCCATCAGGGCAGGAAGAAACATGACAAAATGCACAGCAAGGGGATTTCCTTCCTTGAGAATACCAGACCCAAGTAATCCTCCCAGGAGAGCCCTAAAACGTACAAAAATCAAACGTCTAATCTCTAAAGCTTGGAGTATTAATAGATTTACATGTAATTATCCACGCCATCCTTGCCCTGCGCTTGCATTTGCTTCACCTTGCGGAAAATTACAGTGGCTTTGCGGACCGATTCTTCGTAGACCTCTTTGTGTGATACAAAATGCAATGGAGTTTTATCGAAGAATTCAGGTTCCGATAAGAAGAACTTTTCTGCAAATAGAGAATGATTCGGGTGTGAGAAAATAAAAACAATTATTTTATTACTATTTTTTTTTTGTGGGTATCAAGTTGGAACTGCGTAACAACTTGGTTGTCAAGGTTTGACCCAAGTGAGTAATTTTCTTTCTTTTTTCATCTATGTTGGACTAGTCTATGTTGACAGTTTAAAACAGTTTTTATGGGTATTGTTGGCTGTTTACAGTTTGACCACTGTATTTTATGTACTGTGGAGACACAATTGATATTCCTGAAGAAATCTAACTTTTTTTTTTGTTGGGGCGTAGCACCACTGCGTCCAATGAATTGAACTTTCGTGGTATACCCCTAAGCCCAAATCCAACCTTAGCATTAGCATTGGCATTGATGTGTGCACACCTCGTGAATGGAGCTACGATGAGAAATAATGCGTTGAAGACGTCGCATGTCACCATGAAACGGAGCCAGTCCTCTACGAAGACACTCCTCGATCGCTAACCTGGCCACGTCCATGCAACCGTCCGAGAGAGGCAGGATTTGGACCTTGAGAAGATGCAGGGAACCCACGCAATCTTCAGTAGATATCAATGGAAAATGAAAAGTCTGAGAGAATAGTTAAACAGAATTGTGTTTGGTGTACAGAACAAACAATTTAAAAAAAAAATGTCGTTGGGAAGCATCTATTCTAAGAAGGTAAAGTGTTGCTCCATTTCTCTTCAAACGATCGGGACTTAAGCATTAACTATACTGCCGTTCTACGCATAACTGTCCCATGTTGCTTTTGGTCAAATTGCAGCTTTTTCAATATATGCTTAGTTTTTTAACTATACTATTGGATACAAACAAAACATTATATACTTTGTTCTGAGTTTGTATCAAAAAAACATCAAGTTAGATTGTCCCATGTTGAAATTCTAGGCATAAAAGTCCCACTACGACATTTCTTAAGAGATCTTCGAAAACAAAATTGATTTAAGTTCACAACATTCCTTGTAGGAACTACTCGACGCTAAGGATTGATAAGGGGTTTATATGTAAACTTAAACAATGACTTTGACATGAAAACATTGACATTAAATTGTCTATATAAGCCACCATTTGCATTTGATAGAACTGTGTTTTTAATGATGAAATAGCATAAACAATAATGCACATGGCATGTGTATTTGAAAACGTAAATTCTATCGCCAACG
The DNA here is from genome assembly GCA_034211315.2 of Aedes japonicus. NCBI lineage: Eukaryota > Metazoa > Arthropoda > Insecta > Diptera > Culicidae > Aedes > Aedes japonicus. The sequence goes on from JASCZW010001196.1 coordinate 267,238, forward strand.
ATCCATCAATACATCATGCAGTGGGACTGATATGCCTAGAATTTTCTGCTGCAAGGCAAAATTCTACGCATATCAGTCCCACTGAATATTTTACCCCGTATTTTACATACAAAAATAATCTTATTATTTGTAATACCACAGATTACATCAAAACTTAGCCACATCTTCAAATGCCACTCATAAATTTGTGGGTTTTACCACGAGTCTTACTAGCCCTATACAATAGTGACGCAAAACTTAAAACGCTTTTTTCTCAACTGCAACTTTTGCAACATGGGACAGTTATGCGTAGAACGGCAGTATAGTTCTATCCTCACATTATCTATTGTTATATGAAGTGCCATTACTCGGCATCTAGAGAAGAATGTCTGAAAATATGTTTTTCTTCTGACTGTAAAGACATGGTCAACAACTATCGTCATATCATTTTCAGCTTAACATATTTTCGGAACTTAGCAGTCACCTATTACATTATCTTGATGATAATGATGTTATAGGTGATTAAAAATCAAATCTAATCAGCGAATATCTGCGCTCGTGTGAATTGAAATGAACTTTAAAATTGAACTTTAAAAAAGTTGTAATTGACGCATCTCGAACAAATAAAATGACCGAACAGATTCAAATCATGTCGAACACAAGATTGGTATAAGTTGTTATTTCGTGAGTTGGTTCTACTCGTATATGACTTGCCGTGATCTAATCGTTGCCATCGGAGATTGCAGATCGGACAGTTTCTTCTCTACATTAGAGTCCCTATATAGGGACTCTACTCTACATCAGGTATATCTCAGGGAAGCTTCTATTCCGCATCTTTTGAAAAAAACACGCCTAACCTTTAATAAGGGCTTTTTTTTTTTTTTTTTTTTTGTTGAGCCGTGAAAAACCACTGCGACCAATTAGAGGAATATTGTGGTATGACCCATTTAATTTAGCAGATCAGTTTACCCATCACAATTGTGATGTCATGGGCAATGTCTGAGTCTGCATTTTGTCCCAGGTAGGTACGACTTGTCTAATAAAATCTATTACCTTACTGGGACTTAACTGCCAGACTTCATAGGGTTGTAAAATCCCTTTTCCTAAAATTCGAAGCCGAGTCCTAAATAAAGTACTACAGTCGCAGAGCAAATGTTCTGAAGTTTCGCTTTCTTGTTGGCAAAATCGGCATCGTGAGTGTTCAAGTTTACCCATTTTTTCCAAGTGGTATCTACTAGGGCAGTGGCCAGTGAATAGACCGGTTATAACCCTCAGATTATTTTTGTTTAATTTAAGTAGGTTTAGAGTGTTTTTCTCACTCGGTACTATGAATCTTTTTGCTTGTCGTGATGTATCTGTGGTATTCCAGTTTGCTTGTACCATAGACATTTCCCACTGCTTAAACTCCATCTTTAGAGAACAGTCTGAAACTGCACAGAATGGCTCCGGGCCTGTGAACGCAGCGTCGGAGCCCTTCCTGGCCAGACTATCCGCTATTTCATTCCCCTCTATTCCGCAATGTCCGGGAACCCAGAACAAATTGACTTCGTTCCCACTTGCCAATTGCTTCAATAATAGGATGCACTCCCAAACTAACATTGACTGACATGTATACGCTTTAACTGCATTTAAAGCTGCTAAGCTATCTGAACAAATACAAATATTTGTAAATCTATACTTTCTCTTAAGGCAGATATAAACACATTCCATAATTGCATAAATTTCCGCTTGAAATACTGTTGGATATTTTCCCATAGGAGTAAATTGTTTTATCCCCGGACCAAAAACCCCACATCCTGTTTTGTTGTTCATTTTTGAACCATCTGTGAAAAACACAATAGAGCCTGGACGAAGACTTGGCCCACCTTGTTCCCATAAGTAGCGACTTGTTGCGACCACTTTAAAAGGAATTTCATAGTTTGCTTTCATCGGCATCCAGTCTACTATCGAGTTTGTCACTGGATTCAAATGGAAATTTTTAAGGATCTCTAAATGGCCCACCAATTTTCCTTTTTGAATCCCGTCGGCTCGTTTCATTAGTTTAAAACTTTTCCCTGCTTGCAACTCTATAAATTGATGAAGTGGTAGTAAATTTAAGAGGGCATTTAGCGCCATCGATGATGTGCTATGCATTGCCCCGGTTATTGAAAGACATGCTAGTCTTTGCAGCTTACCCAATTTTTTCTGAGCAGTTACTTCTTTTGTTTTTGGCCACCACACTAAAGAGGCGTAGGTAATTCTTGGCCTAACTATGCTGGTGTAAATCCATTTAATCATTTTTGGACGTAGGCCCCATTTTTTGCCATATGTTCTTTTGCAGACCCAAAAGGCATTTATTCCCTTGTTAATAACACTCTCTAAGTGTGAGTTCCAATTGAGTTTTCTGTCTAGAGTAACACCGAGGTATTTTACTTCAGTCGAAAAATCAATTGCAACCCCAGTTATAGTCAGTCTAGGCAACGATACCGTTCTTCGCTTTGTGAACGGTATGATTACCGTTTTTAAGGGATTAATACCCAGACCCTCTTTTTGCACCACTTCGAAGTGAAATTCAATGCAGATTGCATTCGGCAGCAAATTATATTTTCTTGCTTTCCGCGCACGATGATACAAACATCATCGGCATATCCAACTACTTCAAATCCAAGATCGGATAACTTTCTCAAAAGATCATCAACTACTAGCGACCAAAGCAAGGGTGACAGAACTCCACCTTGTGGGCATCCTTTCTGTGGTCTGACTACCAATCGCGATCCACCAAAGTCTGCAAACATGACTCGATTTTTAAGCATCGCCTCTATCCAACTTATTATTTCTTTGTCAAAGCGTCTAGTCTCCATGGCTGTGCACATGGAGCTATGAGATGCATTGTCAAATGCCCCTTCTATGTCTAAAAATGCACATAAAGATATCTCCTTGGCTTGAAATGAATTTTCAATTTTTGTTATTAGGCAACTCAGTGCCGTAATAGTAGACTTTCCGCTTTGGTATGCAGATTGGGATTTGCTCAGAGGAAAATTTTTTCAAGAATGTTGATTTAACGTAGACATCTATTATCTTTTCCATTGTTTTCAGAATAATTGATGATAAACTTATCGGTCGAAAAGCTCTTGGGCATGTTTTATCTCTTTTCGGAATAAAAATGATCAGTACTTTGCTCCAGGTTTTTGGAATATAACCTAAGGTGAAACTGGCTCTGATTAATTAATCAAGTCGCACGCCTAAATTTTCTTTTCCTTGCTGAAGAAGAGCGGGAAAAATACCGTCCATTCCAGCAGATTTGAATGGCTTTGAACAGAACCGAAGCCCCATTCGACTTTGGATAGGGTGTAAACTTCACAGGCGTTAGTGTAGGCATTTATAGACCAGTCTTGTGCTGGTCTTGTCCCTTCTGAATCCTGAAGATTTTCCCCCGAAATCGTAATCGAATATGGGAAATGGGCTTTAATCATCAATTCTATTGTTTCAGATGAGTCTTTAGTGAAACATCCATTCTCTTTTTTGAGACTACCCAAACCATTAGAATGGTCTTTAGAAAGAGCTTTCTGTAATCTCGCAACAACTGGAGTACTTTCGATGTTTTCACATGATCGTTTCCAATCTTTGCGTTTAGCCCGCTTTATTTCTTTATTATACTCTGTTAAAGTCTTTTTGTATAAATCCCATGCATTGGAAGCTTTCGCTCTATTGAACAACCTCCTTGCTTTTTCCTTAATGCTGCTAGCTTCCCATTCCACCATGAAACCTCTCTGGTAGAGGATTTTTGCCGGATAGGACAGCTAGCACTAAAGGAATTTATAATGTCATTCACCATTTGGCTTGAAGCGTTTTCCAATTGTTCAACAGTTCGAATTTCGGCCTCTGAATGTATGCTATTGTTATTAAGGTGAAAGCGATACAAATCCCAATTTGTTCTTTTTGGGTCTCTATAACTGTCTGAAATAAGTTCACCGGCTGTATATTCAAACCTGATGTGTTTATGGTCTGACAGCGATTCCTCCTCCGATACTATCCAACTACTGATTTTTTCCGAAAGTAATTCACTGCAAAGCGTAAGATCCAACACTTCCTGCCTTGCAGCTGTGATGAATGTCGGATCGCTTCCCCTGTTGCAAACATCAATATTATTAGAAGTTATATAGTTTAGAAGATTTTCTCCTCTTTTATTAATGTTGGTGCTACCCCATATAGTGTGATGGGCATTTGCATCGCAACCAATTATAAAATGTTTATTCATTTGCTTACAGTAAGAGATAAACGTCGTCACTTCGGATGGAGGGGCTACTTCAACATCCCCTGGGAAATACGCCGAGGCTACATAAATCTCAGTCTTTCCCCGAATTGTTGGAACTTCCATCTTTATCGCAACGATGTCTCTAGAGATATATTCTGTAAGTGGAACAAACTTTGTTTTACTGCTCACTAGAATTGCTGCTCTGGGGCTAGGATTGCTGTCATCATACAGCAATTTACCCATTTGAGCAGGAATACCTAAAATTTTTCCATTGTTTATCCAGGGTTCTTGTATAAGACCCACATTAATTTCATCTTTGGTGAACCTTCTGCTGAGCACTGCAGATGCACCCTTTGCATGATGAAGGTTCACCTGTATAAATTTTACGAATTTGTTCATTGCTGTACCTTTTCACCTTCTTGGGGCTTCTTTTGTTCCCTCTGTATAGGTTGGCGTTTACCCTGCAATACTTTTTCATTTTTTTTTTTTGTTTTCCAGGATTCCCATTAATCGATCCCTGACCATCGTTCACCCTTAAGGTTTCCATTGTTCCCTTCCCAGAAAAACTACGTTCATAATCTGACTCACCTTTATCATCTGCATCTGTGTCCATAAGTACCTTAGTTCCTTTACCCTGGGCCATGTTGGTCCCTGAGCATGATGGAGCACTCACCTGGTCAGCGGGCACATTGTTGGTACATTGCTCGTCAGAGGAGCCTACCTCCATACCCACGATTTTTTCCCCGTCCTCTTCGTGAGCGCCTGGGTGGTTGACAATACGCTTTTTACGAATGAGCGATTGACCATACTTGTAATTGATGACAAATTTTTGCTGTTCCAATTGTCGCATCGATGAACCATCCACAGTGATCGCCCATTCGACATGCTGGTTCCGTACAGTTCGCTGCAGAATTCTCCAATTTGCTGTATTCAGGTTGTCGTTCTGGCTTTCTATGTAGCCTAAAATCGTGTCGTTGTCGTCGTCGGCACTCCTATAAAAGAACGCGAGCAGGACTTCTTGACGAGGAATTTCTTGTTCATCAAGAGCCACAAGCTCAGCATCTTTCCAAGGCGCTATTTGAAGAACCGCGGTTTTGACCCAATCTGCTGTGTGTCGGTCCTTACAGGATATTAGAACATACCCAGTTCTGGACGTACAATACACAAATTTCGGCTTAAATGGCTCTCTACGTTGATCTAGGACCTTTTTCAGGAGTGCTTCCTTTACTGTCTCCTGTTGTTCGGAGGTTAACTCGATTTCCGGATATCCTTTGGGAATTATTCCTAATTTAACCCGACTGGCAATTTCTTGGTAGGTTGGTGCCGGCAGGTTTACCCTACGGCTAGATTTACTGCTACTGCCTCCCTGAACTGGATCTTTATCCAATTTCGGTACCATTGTTGTTCGCTTATGACCAGCTTCGACTCCCTGACCATGTTCATCGCGACATTTTTTTGGCATCGGCTGACGTTCTGAACTGTTAGTCGTATCAAAGTCTACGTTCCGTGATCTTTTGGGAGTTGCAACTGGTTGCACCGCTTTTTCACGAGCTTCTTCGAAACTCATACCGTCATTCATGAGTCGTTTTAACCTTCTTCTTGCTGACCCACACAAACCCTTCTTCAAACGTACTGATTTGGGCGATTTGGGGTCAGGTTTTCCAGGTATCACTTGCTTGATCGTCACATTAATGCCATCTTCATCGTCGGAGTCGAGAATGGAAGACGAGCATGATTCAATGTTTCCCGCGGATTGGCTTAAGAGCCCGTCCTCATAATTTTCTAAATCACTTTTATCTTCTACATTCATTTTGTTTCTAAATAGAATATATTGAGCCTACCGTCACTTTTAATAAGGGCTTAACTACACTTTCATATTCTAACTTTTTCCAGCAACGAGATAACGGGTTGTTGTCTTGAACAAAGTTGTAGAGCAGGTAATTTTAAGAAAAGTTGTTGAAGATACTAAGTTTCTAGAGCCTAACGTTAAAGAGATATAAATGGTTTTCTTACAGCACCACAACACAACAAAGCTCTCTGATGGCCAAATTTTGATATATGGTGATTGAAGTGTCTGTATGACGTCATAATCAACCGCCTCAAAGAGGGTGGGCGGGTCCTGGCAGGGTCTAAAACAGATTGTATTTGGAAGATTATTTTATGAACAAGTATTTGTGAAATTTTTAGCATTGGGTACTAAAGGGTACCTAGTAAAACATCAGTTTGAAATAGTACAGGTTATAAGCCAATTTTGCCAATTTCACATGTAACGTAATGTTCAACAAACTAAAAAAAATGTATGCGGGTCCAGGCAGGGTCTCAAATTAATTGTTAATTATAATTTGGAAGAGTCTCCTATGAACTAGTAATTCAGCGTTGGGTACCAAAGGGTAGCTGGTTAATTCGTAATACAAAAAAGTTTAGTAGAAGAGTAAAAAATATGCTGAGAAGTGCTTTATTATCTATTTGACAAACAAGCGTGCATAAATAACGAAGCATATTTTAACCTGTTTTAGATCCTATGCCTTCCCTCGTATTTTGGCTTCATATCTAGGATAATTTGGTCAAAAGAACCTATCATCATCTACAAACATGTAAACAAATTCAAATAGGCCTTTCTGAAAAACTCTTTGAAATATATGTCTCGTCCCTACTTCTGAAACTCTTCTCACACCCCCCGAAATGCTACGTGATTTATGCATGTTCCCTTCATAAAGTTATCCACAGCGAAGCGCAGGCAGCAATTTAAACCATCAGTAGTGACATCACGTTGAAAGCTCAACATTCTATCTACAAAAGTACTAAATTTCAAAATACAATAGTTACAATTTGACCAACAATTCGTTCTAATCGCATTTTGATTAGACTCGGCGCCGTGGTTTTCAAAAGTTATTGATTATCGTATAGACGACTTCTCAATTTTCTTACAAATCCACCCGATTTCTGATTGCCATTATCTTTAAAACCAGCTGAATGTGTCCGTCAGTTGGTGCAGCTTGATCCGAATAAGATAAAATACCTCGGTATAATATTGGTTTCCCAGCTATCGTTCAGACCATTATTGAATATGATGTTGATAAAGTGTCTAGATCGCGATCGAGACAATAAGGGGTTCATATTCAGAATGGCTAAAAATGTACGGATCTACTGCCTAAAATCGCTTTACTGTTCCCTGGTCGACACTCAAATACTGTACTGTCTGTACTGTACTGTTCGAAAAAATGTCAGGTTGTTTGCCATACACTAAGAAAATTTTACTAATAGATTCTATGTGCCCACACATAGATTTTTGCAATCTGCTTTGTACAATGAAATCTATGTGCAGGAAACATAGTTGTTTTAGTTCCACCTAAAATCCATGTGTGGCCGCACATATTATTCATTTGACACATAATTTTCATTTACCCTTCTAAGGGGATTATGTTTATGTGTGGCAAATAAAATCTATTAGAATTACTTATAGATTTTTACCATTAATTATGTGCAGATTTTTTTCGTGTATGTGTAAGATTCGTGTAAGATAGATCAGTTAAGATAGATAATGCTAGTGGAGACACCGGATAAAGCCAGCTGAGCGTATCAATTCTTGATGATTTTTTTTATGATAGGTTCATACAGCTGATCTCGTTCTGGATAATCTTACTGTGATTGTGTCATCTGATAGTTGAGTTCGCTTAACCTACCGGCAACAGCGTCAAGCGCATGTGTTCCAGCTACTTCTTGTTGACGCCAGGATACCGAAAAAGAAACAGTTATAAAATCGTTGGTAAGTGATATTATCAAAACGAAATGGCCATTCAGTATGATTCAACAGATATGAAATGAGGCAACATTGGCATTAAGCATGCTTATGGCATAGCATGAGATGATAAATTCATTTTTAAATGTACAACAACCCATGCGTTATTATATTTTTCAATATAGCAACTCAATCAACCTATTATTTTTGCTCAGGCCTGGGATCCAAATAACGATGACATGACGAATGTCATCACTTACTCCTACTTGACTAACTGAAGCAAAGGGCAGGACAATTCAAAACAAAAACGAAGATTTTATACCGAAAAGCGCAAGAATGTATGGCAAGGTGCAAGGTGTACTTGGAATCATTTGGGATTCTCAAGCAGTGAGCCAATTTTAAATCGATTGTTTCATATGGACTGTTGGTATTAAATTCGAGTGAGCATTGATTAAATTGAAAATTGTGTCAAGTTTGCTCTCGCGTCGAAAGCAAACACAGCGACGGTAGAAGCAACAATCAATAGGAAACTAGCGATTTAAAGTAGGTTCACAGCATTTTAACCAACAATGATTCGCCCCTAATAACATTATTCACACGAACACATTCTCAAATATTCGATCAAAATAACACAGCGAACCAAAATAAAAAGAAAGATCTTTTTTTTCTTCTTTAACGTTTCAAGCTTATTACCTGGATTCCTCCATTAGAATCTACACTCCCGCTTCATTGTGCTCAGTGACTTAGTAGAATTGTATTCCTGTCTCTTTTTCTCACACGGAAATGTTACACAACTTTCCTAAAAAGTGGATCTACTCAAAAATTGAGTTGTTCCACTTTTTACGCAAATTGAGCAACATTTCCGTGAGGAAAGAAGGGACAGTAATACGAATGAAAGAGACGGTGTTTTGAGCGTGCATGTTTCTAGGGCATAACTTCAAAAATCCATTGAACACTATTGAACACGATCGGTTGCATATTCTTTTACGAGTCACGGGGGTATCCTCCCCCTTGCCAAACCTGCACTGGGGTAGAAAAATTATGTGCCCGATCGGATACTATCGTTCAAATCTTCTTTCTCTTCATTTCTCTTCATTCTTGCAATAAACTACTGTCCCCTCCTAGAGTCTCTCATGTAGATAGCAAATTATCTGCTTCTGACAAATTTCATCATAGATCGTTACTCCGCGCATTGGAAGAATGCAAAAAGAACAATCATAATGTTCATTTAGCTTTTTAAGAGCTTAGCCATAAACAACGTGTTCTCATATTTGGGATTTTAAGCGAAAATGCTTGGAGTGGTGCGCCTTTGTGTGAAATAATCTTGGTGTCTTCTACTAAAAGTGCGCTAATAAACAATCACACAAGAGAGTTGCGAACAGCTGCGGTCGTAGCGAGGTATCTATGGTTTCGGTTACATATTGTTCGGTGGCGTTAAATGCTCCATACTATATGGAATGATGACCCGGGGTAAAGGGAAGTGCGAAAAAATGTTCGGTACTGGGAGTAGGCGGTGTTTATAGAAAGTTTTACATGCATTTTTTCCGCTGTGTTTTCCGATATTACAAAACAATTATTCTCGGAGTAATTCAAATTTGTCCCTTAACTGGAAGTGTATCTATAGCAATGCCATGTCGAAAATGGAACTGGTCCGTGGCGGAACTGGTTTACGACGATAAATTTGCCGAACATCGGTGTTTGTAGGATACCGGGTATCCAGAGTGTCCGGAGAGATTCTCCCGAGTCATGGAGCGATGCCGAAAGTTGAGCTTGGTAGACAGGTACAAGCCGGTTGAGCTAAGAATGGCTACGGTGGAGGAAATTTTGAACAGACATTTGAAGGAGCAGGTGGATATTCTGAAGAAAACGAAAAGGTAGCGACGATGTTGGGTTGGAGGAGTTGAGTTTGAGATACGATGCTGTGTTCGGTCGCCTGCAAAAGGTGGTAAGTGCTCTCAAAAACGCGGAGCGAAACAGGTAATTGTAATCTATTTTGTCCCCTGAACTATATGAACTATATTATTTGACCTTATTAAGGTGAATTGAGATTCATTGAACCCTACCCTACTAACACAGAAAAATCTCCTTCCTGTGACCTCTGTGGAGATGCAGAGGTAAACACAGTCCCTAAACAACAAAGGTCGTTATTGATTATTATAGAAATTGAGTCAATGAAATGTATACAGTGAGAATGACCGGTTACTCCCTGTTAGCAGTGTAAAAATAGGGGCAATATTTTATCACCAGCGCCACTACGTTACGACCAGTTCGTGCGGTTCGAGCACAGCTACAGAGAGAGAAGAAAGAAAACAAAAGAAGAGTGCAATTTTCAATCCCTTGTAAACAGTCCTGAAATAAACACGTTGTCAATAGTCGGTGCGAGTAAAGGTCGAGGTACAATGGAGAGCGCAGCGGCGCGGTGCGGCAGTTTTTGACATAAAATATATGGATTAACTGTCAAAAACTGCCGCACCGCGCCGCTGCGCTCCCCATTGTAGCTCGGCCTTAATTTATTATTTCCTCGGTATCGCAAGTTCCCCCGGGTTAATTCCGTTTGCTTTCGGTGTTGGCCTGTCCACCCGAATAAAAAAATCTCATAGATTTACAATTGAATGTATTGTTACCATACCATAGAATCTATAGTATGTACAATTAATCTTATTGTTCACAACTATAAGATGACAATAGGAGTTATTTTTTTTTTTTTTTTTTTTTTTTTTTTTTTGAGGGTATCTAGCTGGAGCTGCGTGACAGCTTGGTTGTCAAGACTAGACCCTTTCCCAACGTTGCCTATACTATGACCAATACCTTAGAAGAACTAGCCTATGTTGGCCACTTGAGCACTAGTTGAAGTATTTAGTATTGGACCATAGTATTTTTATAAATTTCAGTTTCAGTTTCCCCGCGATGATATTTTGTTATGCAGTCGTACTTTGGAAGCTCCAATTGATACCTAAAATAAAGCCCCCAGTGCTGAAGTCATCTCTATACCGTATGCAGTTGTAAATAGACTTCTAAAACTATGTAAATTGCCAAACAATAATTCCTAGGGACGACATTCAGGCCTTTGATGTAGTCTATGTTGACAACTAGTAGTACTGAAGTCCACCCCAAGAAGTACTGCAACAAGAGTATACACAAAATTTATTATTCATACAGCGGATGTTTTTTTTAGGCAATTGCGATGGTGCGCCTATGTTGGCCACTTACAGCACTGAGGTATCTTCTAATAATACTTCCAAACGTATGAATTAGTATGTAATGAGCTTCCATTTTAAAGTGTGTTATAAGGGTCAGTCGTTCAGGTTGTTTTATGCCAATTTACCTTTGTTTTCCGATGATCCAGACTCAGGGGTACCGTTTTAACATACATACCATCTTCCTTTCCATTACATACGGCTCACGGTTTCCATGATACTCTCTGATTTGATGAATTTTACCTGGGCGGCATTTAGCTCTTGAAACCCAGAATGAACATTTGTTGCCTCACTTTCTATTCCACCAGGTACTTGCACCTCACAACCGCTCACGGCCATGATGATTGTAATGTCGCATGCAGAGAGTGAGTAACATAGAAATTAAAAGAGAATAATTTAGTATTAGTACCATGCAGGGTTTATGTGGGATTATTGGTGATATTTTCATAAGGACTTTTCATTTTTCTGACTAAAAAGTTTGAGTCATTCCAAACTGATCATCAAGGAGAGAAAAAAAGGAAAAATACTGGCTTGAACCCCACATTACAGCCTACTCTACAGCCTGGAATCTAGTTGCTATCCCGAATATAAAATATTTCGAATAATAACCTATCACTTTGTCCGCCTTAGTCTGTTCTTGTCTTCTGCGCAATTCAGTTAAATTCTATAGTTCTGTTGTGGAATCGTTGACGTTTACTTGTCTGTTCATTGCCTTCTTTTTATTTGTCTAATACTAATCTCTAAGTCGTTTAATCGCTTCAAAGTCTAACAATCTTGGTCAGCTATTAGATTCACTTTTCGGTGACAAGGTAAAGCTTCTTCACGCCTAGTCCCTATCTATTATTGAAAAATTATCGAGAAAGAAGCCGTTAAAAGATTGTTTATATACCATTGTTATAATGTGAGGTATTTTTATTATAACTCTTTGAAATGAGAAATAACAAAATAAGAATGGTGCCACGTTCGTAGTTTTACTCAAACTTCTTCTCAGTGAATCCAACAGTCGGTTCCCTACATATGTCAATAATCTTTAACACAGTGTTTATCAATATATACCTGTCTAGCTAGATTTATAATTAAGCGTGGCTTCGGCTCATCATGTCAGGGAACGCTAAGAAAGGTGCCGCAGCCCAGAAGAAATCCAACATCATTATTAATGAGGAAAGAGCCCCACCAGACCGCACCAGCACTCAAGGCCCCCAGACAGGATGTCCGTTGGTTCACATCTGTAAAATCAGTGCATCAATGCCAGATATGTGACGCGGCGTTAAATCAAAATATTCAAGATGTGATACTACCACGTCAGGATATGTCTTTGGTTACCATCTCAATGCTGATGGCGTAGGCCCTCCCATCGCGGCCAGATCACATATCCGAGGGGAGGGGACAATAGGAGTTATTGTTACCAAAATAGAATCTAATGTAAACTGAGACATCGACAATAGAAAAGGGGGGTTGTTATGTATCTTAACTATAGAAAAAATCATTATTTTCCGAACAAATTTGAACCAATAACTATTAATTGTATTGTTTCGCAATTGTTGAAAATCCAAGCATATGGAATGAATTGTAGATCTATTGTAATGACAATATGCATTTTTCCTTTATCTGATTTATGAACAATAAGATTCATGGTCGGAAATAGATTTTAATGTTATTTTATATTAATGTATTGTAATTGTATGGTTATTTTTATCCGGGCACTTCGCTACCTGTTGAGTGTCTGTCGGTTTATCCTACACTCCCAGCCCCATTCAGTTGATTCATTGTGCAATTTCAATGATTCTGATCAATCACGGAGTAGCAACCATTGCACTGTGGGACGAAACGCCAAAAACATGAACTTTTTACAATAACTCGTAAAAACATGTTCTTAACATTTTGGTGTCTTCAGATGAAAATTTTCAAAAAATATAACGCATTTAAAGGTGACAAATCTTAGTTCGCAGCTTCACCACAAGCGCCGCTGCACACTTGGTTTTTTTTTAAATTATGAGATAGAGAGTTAGTGTTTTCGGCAAAGTTGTAGATAATTTAAATACAAACAACATTGCTGAGAACACTAACCTTCTATCTGGTCACTGTGCCGAGGTACGTGTTTTTTAAAATGGCGGGCCTTGGAAACTAGTTTTTTGTGATTATTTAATAAATGTGCGGTTTTAGGTCAAAATAATGTTCTACAAAGTTGTACAAATAATCGAAATATAAATTTTCTTTATACTCACCTTACGTCTAAAACCTTTGTGGGAGAAGTTATAGTAGTTTTATTGTGAAAAATATAGGTTTTTCATAGCCCTTTAGCTGGCGGGGATGCAAGTGGATGCACATGAAACCTCATAGGGTTCAAAATATAGGATGTGTTATAGCATATTATGTTGGTTTCATGTGTATCCATGATTATCCCCAAGAGTTAACCTGTGTTCTATGAAGTAGCGAATATACCATTAAAACTATCATAAATGCAAATATTCCCAATTGAGAACCCTATTATCGTGTAAAAACTTGTATGTTTTGTATATTTTTATAATTTTATGCATAACTGTTGCTATTCAGTTGTGCAAATACCAGGACTCACGCACTCTATGACAATACTCTTAAAAATTCAATATATTTCACACACACACACATATTTAAAGGAAATACTTTCCCCCTCACTTCATCCTCTCTACTTCTATCCATGCACTTGCACTCACGCAAACACAAACACTCACATACGCACCTGTCAAATGTTTTTTATTCTACAGCCGAGAAAGTTTACTTCTCTGTGGATTGTGGATTGCGGATCATGAGGTGAAAAAGTGCAAACCGTGCAAACCGTGTGTTGATAAAAGTGTGTTTCAAGTACAGAAAATGGCTGAAATAACAGGTAATGAAAACATTTGACAGGTGCGTATGTGTGTGTGTTTGTGTGAGTGCAAGTGTATGGATAGAAGTAAGAGAGGATGAAGTGAGGGGTTAAAGGATTTCCTTTAAATATGTTTGTGTGTATGTGTGTGTGTGAAATATATTGAATTTTTAAGAGTATTGTCATAGGAGTGCGTGAGCCCTGGTATTTGCACAACTGAATAGCAACAGTTATGCATAAAATTATAAAAATATACAAAACATACAAGTTTTTACACGATAATAGGGTTCTCAATTGGGAATATTTGCATTTATGATAGTTTTAATGGTATATTCGCTACTTCATAGAACACAGGTTAACTCTTGGGGGTAATCATGGATACACATGAAACCAACATAATATGCTATAACACATCCTATATTTTGAACCCTATGAGGTTTCGAGTGCATCCACTTGCATCCCCGCCAGCTAAAGGGCTATGAAAAACCTATATTTTTCACAATAAAACTACTATAACTTCTCCCACAAAGGTTTTAGACGTAAGGTGAGTATAAAGAAAATTTATATTTCGATTATTTGTACAACTTTGTAGAACATTATTTTGACCTAAAACCGCACATTTATTAAATAATCACAAAAAACTAGTTTTCAAGGCCCGCCATTTTAAAAAACACGTACCTCGGCACAGTGACCAGATAGAAGGTTAGTGTTCTCAGCAATGTTGTTTGTATTTAAATTATCTACAACTTTGCCGAAAACACTAACTCTCTATCTCATAATTTAAAAAAAATCAAGTTTGCAGCGGCGCCTGTGGTGAAGCTGCGAACTAAGATTTGTCACTTTTAAATGCGTTATATTTTTTGAAAATTTTCATCTGAAGATACCAAAATGTTAAGAACACGTTTTTACGAGTTATTGTAAAAAGTTCATGTTTTTGGCGTTTCGTCCCACAGTGCATTGGTACGAGCAGTCAGTCAAGCTAAGCTAAGCAAATAAACAATCACACTACACACCAAGACGCGAAGACACCAAAATTATTTAACGCAGAAGCGCACTTCTATAAGCTTTTTCGAACAACTGGCGCGAGAAATTTTCGCGAAATGTCATCAATCATCAGTCATCAATCTCTCCATTTACTATATTTCCATGATCGAATAGAGCGAATAGAACGTCTTCTACTATGTTGTTCTACGCTCATAAAATATCTTCTTTTTTAGAATTGAAAGCTGAACTATAATGTTCACTTTGTGCACCAATTCAGATCGGCAAATGACGTACGTTATATTTTTTGCTTAATCATCATTAATGATTCGCATAAAGAGCTATACATTTCAATTCGGAATGACATTTCATTTTTGCGGAAAGCATTTAAAAGCATTTAAATAAATGTGGTATCCGTTTGTTTCACTGTTTAAAGCTTCAAGTGCCAAATTTAATTCCCTCAGATTAAAGCGCTCAATTTTATTAAATTCTTCTTGCAATTTTAACCCATTTACATTATACAAAACTATATTTATAAATGTAGAAATTTAGAATAAGGTGTTAATATAAGCAGAAGACAGTTTTTGTTGACGGTTTTGTTTTACAAGACTTAGTGATTAAGGTTGACGAACTAAGCACCGAGCTTTCGAAATAAGCTCTCAGTATTTGAAGTATAAACAAATTCATTAAGACCACCTTAGGTCAGATGGAATATATATAATAAATAAATAAATAAATTATTAAATTAGTATGTGTATATAAGTATCAGTCAGCACCAGCGGCCAGGTCACACTGAATACAATATTTCCTAGCGGCTTTAGTTCCATCCTCTCTTTTATAAACACAAATAACCTTTTCGACTTGGTTCAGCGCTAATCGTAGCATAACTATGTTCTATCTTGAGGTGATCAGTTGAACGCAAAATTTAATACACAAGATTACAAATTTGAGCGTACACCGTCTTAATTAGCAGAAGCGTGCCATATAGTCACCTCAGTATTATGGGCCAGTCGTTGCTTTATTTTGATTTCAAATAAACTTTAGGAACTTAGAGATGTCAAATATAGTTTTCATGTCTGTGAATATGTTATTCGTCTTCATGGAAATTTGATTTAATCGCTATAAGTTACTAAATTTTGTTCGAATAATATTTCAAAATAAATATATGATCATCCCACAGTACAGGGGTGTATCTGTAGATCGTTTGTTATCTTGTTTGTTTCGAACAAATCGCTTATTACATCACAAATAATGCTATTTATTATTACAACTTTTTTTCATTGTATGATCGACATATCGTAGCATACTATGCGGACAAGTATAGATAAAACATTTATTTACGCAATCTTCTTGTGAAGCAACAAGTTCATTACACACATACTTATATTTGGATTGCTAAGTACTACTAGTAAGTAAAAAATAAGTAATGAGCGATACCACTACTAGTCTGAGACATCAGTTAGCATATTACTCATTAATATTCCTAAATATTAATATAAAGATACCTTCACTGTCTGTTAAGAAGTTAATCCAGCAAAAACAAAAAGTGCTTCATCATTATGAAATTACCTCGTGAACGTTTTTCCTTCAACTTGGCCTCTCCGCCTTGCCACCATAAGGTGAAATCTTCGTTTTTGAAGCTGCATTTCTTGCGCTCGTTCTGTAGATCCTGGTTAACCTTCGAGCTTGGCATATTTGTTGCTGTGCGAACAAGGCTTATTTTTCACTTGATTTACTGATGCTTTGGAGATACGCACGCAATCACTGACCTCAATTACTGATATTTACTTGTTTTACTTCGTTATTGTAGAACTCCTCAGCTTGGTCTTATTTCCAGTAATTCACTCGCACGACTAACCGAGAAAACTGCCTTCACACTCTAGACACAGGGCTATGACCATCAGTTGTGTAGATTACTCTAGATGATTATCACGGGAATTAACCTTTGGATCGCAAAAAATACTAAGCTCACTTATTTCGGGACAGCACATAGGAGTCGCTGTGCACTTATACACGTATTCACTCACTGGAGTTTCAGAGCCAGTCTTTCAGTCACTTCTTATGCAGCAGTGCTTTTGATATCTTGCGAAAAGTAGCCACAACTTTACATAGCTGATAAGAAACCGATTGTGTGCTTGCACTCTATACTGCTTTTCGAGATAATATTGTGAATACATATAGCCGTAGTTTAGCCTGAGTATCAAATCTAATTACACATATTTTAATGATAAGGAATATCGTAAAACTTTCAAGTCAACAACAATTTCTGCTAAGTTTTAGCATAAACGTCATCGTTTTACAATCACATAAATTGAAATGAGATGAGCATTGAGCGATGAGCTGCTGGAGAAACAAGAAACATAAATAAATATGGTGCAGCACTATCAATGTCTTTGAATAAGGTCCAGGCCACCAGGTTCATTGGTATTGGTGAGATGTAGGAATGACATTGATTGTATACACAGAATCCCATTTTCACACGATTTTTTCGATTGTGATATTTCAAAAAGTTGAGAATTAGCGTGAAGGTTACATGAGAAGAAACGTGAGAAAGGTATTGAAGAATCCAAATTGGTGTTTTTTTCTTAAATCATACAACAAACTGCTTTTAATTAGAATTTCATTTGAATTTTCTAGAAGCATTTTAAAAGTTTCGTCCTATACTTTAACATGGGAGCTGTCAGATTTATCACCACTTGGTGTCTCCTTCTTTTTTTCAAGTTGGACTCCTCAATACCTTTCTCACGTTTCTTCTCATGCAAACCTTCACGAAAATTCTCAACTTTTTGAAATATCACAATCGAAAAAATCATGTGAAAATGGGATTCTGTGTATACAATCAATGTTATTCCCACATCTCAGTGCACTAACTCTAAGACCAGTAGGCCCGAACAAATACGATTTTTTTCTTGGCTCAGTCAGTACTTGCACATTGGTCCCAAGCTCGGTCCCAAGTTTAATAATGCGCCCCTCATAATGAACTCACACGAACACACTCTCAAATATTCTGTCAAAATAACAGCAAATCCAAACAAAGGCGCAAATATGTACAGCAAGGTGCTGGTTTCGAGGTGTACTTCGTACCAAGGGGTTCTACAACAGTGAACCAATTTCAAATCGCTAGTTGCATATTGATTGTTGGTACTAGTGGTGGTACTAATATATTTGTTTTTGTTTTGATTCGTTTTGTTATTTGGATAGAATTGGTGTGTGTTGGTGTGAGTTTAACACTCAACAACTGATCAACTCGATGGTCACTTTTGCTGATATCCCTGTTTAATTTATGTTTGTTAGCTGATTATCGGTACAATTTTAATTTGTTACCCGAATTTCGGTCATTTATTTACTGAATTTCAGTAAATTAAAATGTCAAAACGATCAGCTGTTAGATTCTCGGCGGAAACAACTAAGTGTGTACGTTATAAGGGGCGAATCATTAAGCTTGGGACCACGCTTGGGACTGGTGTGCTTAGTACTTCCTGAGCCAAAAAATATATTAATTCTCTTCATGACTATCTTTGATAACTTTCTCTTTCATTCAGATTTCAATCACCTTTACGTTTTTAGTTCTATTTTTTTAAACTATGCTAGCCAGCACTGTTTTTCGATCTGTACTAAAGAATCCCTCGAAAGTTTTATAATGGCGCTGTAATAAATGAAAGAGAACGTGATAGGAGAGAATCTCTCATTGTGTTGTAAGATATTTACTAGATCTGTGTTGCAAAAATTTACTAGATCTATGAAATAAAATTAAAACCCTAAACTTGATTCTATTTATACTGAATTATTTTCTCCGCGTTCTGCTTGCTTCTCCAGCAATGTTCCTTTTATTTTTGCTTCCAACCCTTCCAACACAAACAAACTGCCTGACGGCTGAACCTTATATAAAAGACATTGATTCAGAACATTTCGCTCACCAATGACGTTCATATACTGGATTGGATGAAACTTTATCGTGGTCAGTGCTCAGCTCACGCCGCAATTTTCGAAACCCGTGATATTTTTTTATGTGCTGTGGTCCTTTATAATCCGGCAACGCTAATTTCGTTTCTGCCTAAATTAATGTCAGTACAGCCGAATTCAAAATGCTGCTGAAAAATTTGGTTATCCGGAGTATTTCGTGTAAATATCTCGGTATAAAAAACCGCATTACATCACTAACATTCTTCTGTTTCTAGCTCGCTTTCGATCCTTGTCAACATTGGCTGTACCAGAGCCTTTAGAATCTGAAGCTGAGAAAGGTTGGTTTAAAAGTGGTCAAATTCGCCTTAATGAACGCTAATGATGTATCTTTCTTTAGGTAACCAAATACTCAAGCATCCAGATTATTTCGGAGTACATCGACTTTTTACGGTAGAAGATCTTTTCAAAGCCAGGATACATCTGGGTCATAAAGAAGGTACTTTACATAGTAATATGAAAAGATACTTGTTCGGCAGTCGCTTGGGTCATTGCATCATTGATTTGGACCAAACGGCCGAATATTTGCGGTTGGCCTTGAATGTTACAGCTCATGTTGCGTATAGAGGCGGAATCATTTTGTTCTTCAATCGAAGTGCCCAAAATGGGCACATAGTTGAAAAAACAGCCATTGAATGTGGCGAGTATTCACATACACGGTTCTGGCGTGGTGGTGTGTTTACCAATGCAAATGTTCAGTTTGATGCTGTAACTCGACTTCCAGATTTGTGCATTTTCCTCAACACCCAGACTAATATCCTTGAAATGCATACGGCAGTCAAAGATTCCGCTAAAATGTCGATACCGACCATTGGAATCGTAGATACCAATTGCAATCCTAATCTTATCACGTATCCGGTACCTGGAAACGACGACACTCCATCGGCAATTGAGCTTTATTGTAAACTATTTAAAAGCGCAATTTTGTTGGGAAAGGCCAAAATGAAAGAAGACGGTTTGAACAAATGATAACTTAGATATATTATGTTGAATAGATCAACCTTCAAGCGTCTGTTCTATAGTTTTGAGCAATTCATTATGGAATTATTTGTAGAAAGAAATCCTTGCTTCTATGTTAGTGTTGTTTGTCGTCGTTAGTTATGTCGTTTCCCTCCCATTCCATCGTTTGATAACATATTCTTCCACTGGGGTTTTCATATGCAAAAATACAAACTTTATTGACTACCACTGATAAACGACAGCACCGGATGAGGTATTGCACGTCTAATCGTAGGTTTGGGTCTTTTAACACATGAACCACATGCGAAGCATGGTAATACAGAGGGTCTCCAGGATATACAAGGAAATCGGATCCAAAAGAATCTCCACCAGTTATGAATACCGAATGATTTTTCCAAATATCTTTAAAGACTTGATACTTCAAAAGTTTATCCTCGGTCAAATGATAATCGATAGGATTATGATCTGAAAATGTTTTACATAAGTAAGCAAATGCAACACAGAATTAAATTAACATGTATTACCTGTTAAAACTGGATGTTCTTGTGGGATTTGAACTAATTTGTCGATATTTACATTATCTAGTTTTTTAATTTCTTCTTCTATGAGCTGAGAATGGTCGATGGAGATATCTGCAGGATAAAAAATGTGATTACATTGGTTAATAAATTCCAAGTGATCGCGATACGAACCTTCTTCTTTTACGCCACTTTTGAGTAACTTTTTACGTTTACCTGCAATAATTTTTGGTAAACATTGCTTGAATTCCTTCAACCTTTTCTCGATTATAGGTTCTTTCTGCTCTGTGACTTTATTGTTCAATAGTTCATATTGGCTCTTCTGGGCCGCACTTGGACACCGTGACAAAGAGGCACAATTGTCCTCCAGCTCAATAATGCCTTCATCAAGTCCCAGTTTTATTTCATAAGGTGTTAACACGGCCGGCAAACCAAAACTACTGGAATTCCTCGGCTTGGATACCGGGGTTCCTATAAGATTTCCAATAATTCTGTGCGTAAATCGTAGTTTCAGATAATCTGTGAAAAGTTTTTTTGTTTTGTTTAAGTCGATGAAATATAAATAATGCCATTGCTTCACCTTCAAAGTCGTAGATAAACCC
Source organism: Aedes japonicus (assembly GCA_034211315.2). NCBI lineage: Eukaryota > Metazoa > Arthropoda > Insecta > Diptera > Culicidae > Aedes > Aedes japonicus. The sequence continues at coordinate 288,253 of JASCZW010001196.1, forward strand.
GCGGTTATGTTGTAAAGTTACCAGAATTTTGCTACACATATTCCCGCAGCAGATCTTTTGCGTGTAGTTTCGGTAGTTTCACCCTGCCGTTCTGCCAAGTCCAATTCCAGTTCCAGCTGTCCGATGTATGAAAACAATGACGTTTGTATTGGAACTCACGCTCATTCGGATTTACCCAGAACGGAGTAAGTTAACTCTAAATAATAAAAATTAAATTTACTCGAATTTGGGTAACCGTGTCTAAACCCAAATTTGGCTAAACTCACAATTTATCTATGTATAGTTGTTGTATGTTTATTTTTACTTGGACAATCTTTTTCCCGAATTAACTTTTATTTCCTACTAGCTGATCCCGGTGCGAGCGTTGCTACGCCTGCAACTAAATGAATGAACATTACATAGAACTGAGGCTTTTTTTTAATGAGTTTTTTTTAGTAATAAGGAGTTCAAACTTCTATCAGAACATTTTCACTCCGATCGGTCAGTCAGACAGTCAGACAGAAATCCATTTTTATATAAATAAAAATCGTGTTTCCAATAACCCCCACATGCCAAATGTGGTTTCTTTTACTTAAATAGTTCTTGAGCTATGCAGAAAATTGCGTTTCATTTGTATGAGAGCCACCCCTCTTCAGAAGGCGGAAGAGTCTCAATGACCATAAAAACATTTCTCTCCTTCAAAAACCTCCATATGCCAAATTTGGGTCCATTTTATTCACTAGTTCTTGAGTTATGCATAAATTTGTGATTCATTTGAATGGGAGCACCCTCCCCCCTCCTTCAGAAAAGGGAGGGATCTCAAATTAGCATTGAAACAGTATTCATCTACAAAAATCTCCACATGCCATATTTGGTTCCATTTGTTTGATTAGTTTTTGAGTTATGCAGAAAATACGATTAGTTCTCGAGTTATGCAGGAATTTGTTTTTCATTTGCATGGGATCCCACCCTTTCTAGAAGCGGGAAGGCTCTCGAACTATCATAAGATGATTTCCCGGACCCAAAAACCACAGAATACAAATTTGCAAAGCAGTAGGTATAGTTCTCATGTTTGGTTGAAATTTGTTTCATTTGTATGAGAGCCCCCCTTTTAAGAGGGAGGAGGGGCTTTGAACCACCATAAAAACATTTCATGCCTTAAAAAACTCGTCCATTCCAAATTTGGTTCCATTTGCTTGATTATTTCTCGAGTTATGTAGAAATTTGGGTTCCATTTGTTTGAGAGCACCCCCTTCCCCCTTCCTCCTCATATGACGGAAGAGTCTCAAATCACCATAGAAACATTTCCCTCTTCAAAAACTTCCACATGCGAAATTTGGTTCCATTTCTCTTATTAGTTCTCGAGTTAAGCAAGGATTTGCGTTTCATTTGAATAGGTTCCCCCCCTTTCAGAAAGGGGAGGGGTCTCAAATCAACATAGAACAATTTTTTGTCTTCAAAAACCACCACATACTAAATTTGGTTCCATTTGCTTGATTAGTTCTCGAGTCATGCAGAATAGTGTATTTCATTTGTATCGGAGCCCCCCCCCCCCCCTTTTAAGATGGGAAGCGGTCTCAAACCAACATAGAAACATTTTTTGTCTTAAAAAACCACCACATGCTAAATTTCGTTCCGTTTGCTTGATTAGTTCCCGAGTTATGCAGAATATTGTGTTTTATTTGTATGGGAGCCCCCCCCTTTTATGACGGAGAGGGTTCTCAACCTACCATTAAAATCTTTTTTGCCTTCAAAAATTCACACATGCTAAATTTGGTTTCTTTTGCTTGATTAGTTCTCGAGTTGTGTAGAAATTTGTGTTTCATTCGTATGGGAGCCCCCCTTTCCAGTAAAGGGAGGGGTCTCAAACCATCATAAGATTATTCTCCCAAAAATCTCTGCATACAAAATTTCACGCCGATCGGTCCTTCCGCTCGCGAGTTAAATCGTGACAAAGGAGACCCCAACTCATTTTTATTTATATAGATTAAACTTAACAGATGGAAAATAATCGATTAAGGGCCAATTTCTTCACCTCCGCTTAGAGCTTAAACCATGTTTAAGCGTATGGGTAAGCACCGCTTAGGAGTTAAGCGGAGGTGAAGAAATTGGCCCTAAGTCTGTTACTCGAGCTAACTTATTTCTGACAGACGGGAACTCAATTTTGACAGACATCTAATAATGGTTTATTTTCCATCTACCCAAGTTACCACGAGGCTGTAATAGCATGCATATATAGGACATATGCATTACGTCTAGTGCATCATTGAAGTTGGATTAAAGCTGAAAAGGGCCCCACTAAAATCGAACCAATGCTATATCAATATCTTTTGTAATGGCATAAGACATTGCTAAAGTAGCATTATTGCTTTGGTAATGCATCACTTCATTCTTAAGCTAATCTAACGTTTCATTACTTGACAACTGTTGAATTGATGCAAACCCACATTATCGATGTTGATTTTGGGTTGAATAAGTGCAATAATATAATGCTTGTGGTTACTTGGGTATCATCCATCTATCCGTTCTTGAAATGATGTCTGCTCGACAGTGCTCTGTTACTAGGCCAGTGTATGTACAGAGAGCTCCCTTATTGAGCTCTAAGAGCTTTTTGGTTTTATTTGCGTGTGGACTTATAAATCTTATTGACTGGTTATACTTTCTGACAGCAAACCAATTGGTTATCACCTTTTGTTCTTCCCAACATTTAATTTCCATTTTTATCGTACAGTTATACCATAGACTAACTCTAAGACCAGTAGGTCCCATACAAAAACGATTTTTTTCTTGGCTCAGTCAGTACTAGAACATCGTCCCAAGCTCGGTCCCAAGCTCAATAATGCACCCCTTATAATGAACTCACATGAACACACTCTCAAATACTCTGTCAAAATAACACAGCAAATCAAAACAAAGGCGCAAATATGTATAACAAGGTGCTGGCTTCAAGGTGTAATTCGGACCAAGGGGTTCTACAACAGTGAACCAATTTCAAATCGCTAGTTACATATTGATTGTTGGTTATACCATAGACTAACTCTAAGACCAGTAGGTCCCATACAAAAACGATTTCTTTCTTGGCTCAGTCAGTACTAGAACATCGGTCCCAAGCTTAACAATGCGCCCCTAATAATGAACTCACATGAACACACTCTCAAATATTCTGTCAAAATAACACAGCAAATCAAAACAAAGGCGCAAATATGTATAACAAGGTGCTGGCTTCAAGGTGTAATTCGAACCAAGGGGTTCTACTACAGTGAACCAATTTCAAATCGCTAGTTGCATATTGATTGTTGGTTATACCATAGACTAACTCTAAGACCAGTAGGTCCCATACAAAAACGATTTTTTTCTTGGCTCAGTCAGTACTAGAACATCGTCCCAAGCTCGGTCCCAAGCTCAATAATGCACCCCTTATAATGAACTCACATGAACACACTCTCAAATACTCTGTCAAAATAACACAGCAAATCAAAACAAAGGCGCAAATATGTATAACAAGGTGCTGGCTTCAAGGTGTAATTCGGACCAAGGGGTTCTACAACAGTGAACCAATTTCAAATCGCTAGTTACATATTGATTGTTGGTTATACATTTACCGCAGACCGCTCTGGTCCAAAAAACTCTGAACTATTTTTGCGAGATCGTCTACTATTTCATTCCCTTCAATGCCACTGTGTCCCGGAACCCAATACATGATACTGAGTTCGTTTGACTCAATAGTCTCAATGACAGAATACATTCCCAGACAATTTTCGATGTTCATTTATAGACACATCATAATTTTAATGCTGCCTGGCTGTCTGAAAAAATACAAATATTTGCATATCTGTACACAGCCTTAATTTGCTTACGGTTGCCAGTTACGTCTCTTTGAAAAACCATTCTTGGATTTTGAAAAAATAGTTCGAGTAATCTTGAACGAGCGTGTAAATCAAACGTCAACGCGAAATTGAGAACAAAACAAACAAACGTGTTTCGGCTCGTTATTTGCCGCATGTGTTTTGGGAAAAATTCTAATTATTATTTCGTTTCAAACTTTGTGTGATTAAACAGAAAAAACTACTAGTGAATTGAAAATGAGCTCAGCCGACGAAGATACATTACCAACAAGTGATGAAAAGCACGGTTTACAAGAGGAAAGTGATGAGCGAAAAGGTTTTAGTAAAAATGCCGTCCGCAAACGAAGTCGTGATTCTATTCATCACCAATGTCGCATCATCATTCGTAACGTTCCGTATAAAATAAACGAAAAAGTACTGCGATCGGAGTTTGAGCGGTTTGGCAATCTCGAAGAGGTTAATATACTGAAACGCCCCGACGGACGCCTGGTTGGATGTGCGTTTGTGCAATATTCAAAACGAGAGGAATCTAACAAGGCGATTCAGGAAATGGATGGAAACATTTTCATGGGCCGTAAGCTGCAGGTTTGCTACGCACAGCACAAGGGAATATATCAAAAGATGAAGACAGAGCCCACATTGAAAACCGAGGAAGTCAAATCGGAGGACGAAGATGACGACGTCCAGGAAGCGGAAATCAAGGAGGAGAGCGACGAAGAAAACAGCCAAGAGGAAGATGAAACAGATGACGAGGACGACGAAGAACTTGAAGATGTAAAAGATGTCAAGCCATTAGATCTGCCCAGACAGAAAAACCACACTGAAATTGAAGAAGGTAGAACTGTTTTTGTTAAAAATGTCCCTTATGACGCTGACGAATCTGATCTAAAAGATGTCATGGAACAGTTCGGCATTGTTGAAAAGGTTCTAATCAACAAGGAGCGTATCTCAGGGCATTCGAGAGGAACCGCTTTTGTGATCTTCAAACTGAAGGAATCTGCTGATATGAGTAGAAAACAGACCCTTAAAATTCAGGTAAATAATCAATTCATCCAAATATTGGAGGCTTTGAAGAAAAAACAAATTCGCGACAAAGAGAGCGCGAAGACAGATAAACAGGGGAAAGATTCGAGAAATCTGTATTTGTTCAAAGAGGGTTTAATAATGGCAGGATCCCCGGGAGCCAAAGAAGTATCCAAAACTGATATGGCGCAACGGCTTCGACTGGAGCAGCGTTGTGCACAGATGCTCAAAAATTTGAACCGATTTGTATCACGGGAACGCCTAACAGTTCACAATTTGCCGGAAAACTTCACCAATAACGACCTTCGCAAGATAGTTCAACAGTATACAAGCCACAGTCCAAATGAATGTCGGGTAATGCGTGAAAACCGCCCGTCATTTGGAAATCCATCTGGACAATCAAGAGGATACGGCTTTCTTTCCTTTAAAAAGCATGAAGTTGCCTTAGAAGTCCTCAGAAAGCTAAATAATAACCCATTGGTATTCGGAAAAAATCGAAGACCCATCGTCGGCTTCAGCATTGAAGACCGAAAAGTACACAATATTAAAGAGCAACGGCTACTTAAATCCCGTCTCAATAATCCGACATACCAAGACAAAATGGAAAAAATTCGAGCCAAGAAAGCCGAAAAATTCCTCCGTAAAAAAGAACAGCAATTGGCAGCTAAGGAGCAGTTGGCAATCATACCAAATACTCAATTTTCTGCTAAACATTCTAAGAAAACCGATGCTAAGCCGGCCAAAAAGGAACGTAGACGTAATCTGATTGAGAACACCGAGGAATTCAGTGGGGAGGTTTCCCGCCAGGGTAAGGTTGGCATACGATCGAACAGGAAAATCAACACCCAAGCAGACGCACACATGGAACGATTGAAGGCCGAAAAGAAGGATGCACGGAAAAAGCGAGTCAAAAAGGAGCATGAGCGAAATAGAAACCTGAAAGCAACGAGACGTGTAAAACCGAAGGAAACCAATTTCGCCGAACTGAACAAAGAAGACCAATACTTCCGTCAAACAGTGGACAAGTACAAGGAAATCATAAATCAAGCGACACATAAAAGTGGTCGTAATAAGTGGTATAATGAATAAGATGTTACTAATAAAGAGAATAGTTATATTTTACAACTTCATTTCTTTCCTATCGCTTATCTGGGCCGACAAGTCTGCCCATTTTTGCTTAAGTTGGGTAAGAAGCTCGCAAGGCACACTCGTTAATAACAGGTCCTACACCGTAATATTTCACAAGCAAGTGCCGGCTGTTAACCAGTCCCGATGAGTGTCGAATACATTAAATAAGTGGGAGAATGTACGAGTGGAAAAGAAGAACCGATTATTTGTTCGGTATAGGACAGAATTTACACATAATGAGAAATAAATCATCTCAGCAATTTCCTGTTAAATTTCTTTATTCTGGAACCGCTTGGTAGGTTGATCCATTTTTTCTGGCTGCCTTTTACGTCTTTTCTTTGGTTTCGCCTGTGTTTTATTGTCGCACATCCGTTTCATCCGCCGTAATTGCCTTTGTTGGATAAATCGCCCCCGTGGATACACTTCCATCATCAAAGCTTATTTTGTTTTGTCGATTTAGAAGCATTTTTTGTTGAGTAGCCATGCTTTTCAGTCTCAGTATCCCTGTACCCGTTTCTAATGAGATTCATTCCGCCTAGCCCTTTTGTTATATACTGCAACCCCGGGTTGCGGTTCAGTTACACACTCTTCAAGATAAGATCAACTCTTTCCTAAAGAAATTGGGCCTTATTACCGGTGTCACTTCACGGTGAAAACGAAGTGAAGTGAATACAACCCTATTACGGGAGTCACCTTAGTGATAAAATGGGAAAGAGTTCGTCCGATGAACCCGGTGCTATTATGAACGTCACGTCAACAAAATTTTATCGAAAAAATGACACTTCCCGTGTATTTTTTTTACCATAGTTTTGAACGGCGAAAACGGCGAGTAAGTTCAAATTTTGATTGCGAATTGCTTTTTTATTTATGTTTTGAATCTTTTTATATTCCCTCTCCATGGCTGGATTTTGTACCTGCACCCTAATCTCATGTTAATGATTCATTGGAGATAGCTGATTTATGATAGATGTCGCTAGGTCATGTCATTGTATGACCTTCTACTCTAATGAACCATTCATGGGAGAGCCAAAGGTCCAGCCACACAAAATAGTGATAATATCACACTCGCTCCTCTCTCTATTTAATAGCCGCGTCGTAGCACGCATGTATACAGGCACTAAAGTTGAGTGTGATATTGGCGGGTTGGGCCGCAAGTCACTAAAAATTTAATCATAGATAGATTAATTCAATTTTGAAAACATTTAATATTCAATTTGAGGTGGAAGTTTCAACTGTGTCATAGAATTTCCTATGCAGTGGACTTCTAGACCGCGGTCATAAGTATTGTGGTTTTGTGGGATGCGGAGTGCCCGTTTAGGAACTCAGAGTATCGTATCACTGGGGTTTGTCAAAGGTGTGTTTGTTCAGAATGAAAGATGCGGGCTTTGCCGCAATTAACGCTCAGACAAGGTAGAAACAGTTTGTAGAAGCCTGACATCAAGTAGTTAAGGGACACGACAGGAGGTGCAGTTTTCATTGGCGTGGCAATTCTTTCATTTCAGCCGACTTTCAAATTATAGCAAATCATAGAGAGATGTTACTTGGATATAGCAACTATGCAGCGTAAAAACAACATGAAACTTACATTGGCATCTCAAATAGCCTGGTCACATTTATACGAACTACAGGGAATGGCTCTTTCTATCTTTTCGAGATTTGCCGTATATCATTGTAATGCAGAATTGTAAATTAACGATTTTATTTTTCATTTTTTTTAAACACAATTTAAAAAAACTGATTGAGCGTGTCAGTAGAACGATTGTGATTAGGAAATAAGGATAATTTCAAATTAACCCTTCATTTGATCACTTTTTGTAATTGTAATTGTAATTTCTCAGTCCCCACCCTGACAGACCACTGTCCGCCCATCTGCGTTTGGGCTAGGCGAGAACCTACCAAGCCTACCCGTTGATATGCCCTAGACCATATAGCACACCGGGATCTTCCACAAGCAGGCGCCGGTTATTAACTAACCAGTCCCAACAAGTGTTAGATTCATTACATAGAGGATAGTAGGAGGCAGAAAGTGAAGCAAGAGAGAAAGGGGCGTTTGAATGCTGAAACGAAAACGAAATAATGATTTAGTGATTATTGTAATTGATAAGTTGAAGTATGAATAGTTCTCATCTGTTTCTTCTCCTATTGGTTGTTGTTGCACTGATACAAGTGCAAGTTTGTCGTCCAACTTGCTCTTTGATTTCCACCACCGCTCGTATATTGTGCGGGACGCATTTACATACATGGAAAGATAGTAAACATAATAATAATATTCGTTAGTGGTAACATATATAATACGCTTTCTTATCATGTGTTTGTGTGAAGGTTAAATGTTTTAATTTTAATACCGATTTCCGATTTAAACCGATTTAAACCAACAGTAAGGATGCTATTGGGGCCACTCACAAATTGTGATGGTTGTTTTTTATTGAGAAAACAAGGTACCGTAAGTCCGCCATATTTTGCGCATTGCCTAATTTTGCGCAGTTTTGTATATTTCGTGCTGTAACTATGATTTGCTGCATTTTTTAGATTGACTTTCGACACGAATAGCTAGTTAATTGTGTTGACTTTCGATTAATGGGATACATTATGAGAAAAAATGCTCATACCTAAAACCGCGGTTCGTAAACAGTTTCGCGCACTTCGAAATCATCAAATTTTCCGCCCTGTTAGCGTATGTGCTAAGACAAGTGTCAATTATCACAAGAGATTTTATTACCAGATAAACAGTTTAAAAAGCTGAAATCACCACCAACTGAGGAAAACATGTATGTACTACCTTCATCACAAAACATTTCTGCTGTTTGTGTTACACTTTATCAGAAAATTTGCATAATTTGATGCGCAAAATATGGCATCCATTTTTTCACCATGTTCCTTATTATTTACAGTTCATCATGTTGGCTTCCGAGGGATAGTATATGCGGTATTCTTCGGATAATTTGGCCAAAGCCGTGCAAATGGTCACTCGTGGTATCTTAGTTCGACAGGGTGCTATTCCGTTGAAGTTGGATTTGGTGAATCAAAATTGCCTGGTAAGCTAATCAAACAAACCATTTATATATATTGCATGGTACTAAAAAGATTTTTTATTTGTTACAGTTGATCAACTTGCAGTTTTTCTTGATGTCACCTAACAATTGCTTGAACAATCTGAGCACATCAGAAAATGCTATAGCTGAAAAAGACGACACTACAAGTTGTTCACATGAAACCGCGGGACAGAACACCAATGCTGTTGAAGAGGATGTTTTTGAAAAAACGATTTGTGTGGGATTTTTTGGAAGCTCTGTCATTGTGATAGGCAGTGGCGTACTGTGCAATGTAACCAACTGACATTCTGGGCAACTCTTTACATACTCCTCGATCTGCTTGTCCATACCAGGCCACCATAGACCTTGCCGCAAGAAATTTTTCATAGTGGACATTCCAGGGTGACTTTGGTGAGCCAAACGCAACGCTCTATCACACAACGCCGAAGGCAAAACCATTTTTTCCTCTTTCATCAGTACATCTCCTTGCATATATAGGCTTCTTTGAAATGCTTGATAATTTAAGATCTCGGAAGGCCATTTCTCATTTTTATCCAGCCATGAAATGACAGTCTGGATTTGAACATCTTGCAGCGATTCTTCTCTCACTTGAGCGTTAGTTAAGGCCAAGAGCTCGTTACTAATGGTAATAGGGTTAGCGGTAACCAAGCATAGCTCGTGAGATTCCTTGTCTACTCCAAATTGTGGATCATTACGTACGACACCTATTCTTGAAGCAGCGTCTGCAATGTTGTCACTACCCGAAACGTGTTCGAAATCGTAGTTGTAATGGCCCATCCGAAGAAGCCAACCTTCTGCTCTCGACATTATCCGCTTTCCGACGTCTTTACGGTCCTTGTTCTTTGTCATAAACATCAAAGCTTTGTTATCAGAACGCAAGATGAAGTGTCGGCCGAGAAGATAATAAGCAAATCGTTCCATAGCCCAAACGATAGCAAGTGCTTCACGGTGCAACTGCGGATACCTACACTCTGCATTTGTCAGACTTTTAGATGCACAAGCAATGATACGATGTCCTGAAGCGTCCTTATATTCCTGTACTAAGACTGCTCCTAGACCCCAAGGCGACGCATCGGTATATAGGATAGTCGTATCGTTTTCATCAAAGTAGCCCCGCTTAATTAAATCGTTCTCTGCAGCGGTTTTGAGATCATCAAACGCTTTCTGATGTAGTGTTTCCCAAATGAACTTGGACTTCAATGAAAGAAGGTCACGTAAAGGCTTGGTTTTATGTGAGAAATTTTTAATGAACGGACTTATAAACGTTAACATCCCCAAAAAGCTACGAACTTCCGATACGTCCTTTGGATTCTTGAAGAGTTTGATATCTGAGATTTTATCTTTCATCGGTAGAACGCCAGATCCATCGATGGTGAATCCGAGGAAATCAACAGAGGATCGATTGTACACCGACTTTTGTTCGTTGATAGTCAAATTATTGGCGCTCAGTACACTTCTGACATCAGCCACATAACCTTCTAATTCTTCCAATGTTCGACCGTAGATTAAAACATCGTCGAGGTAGACGACGATATTTTTACAATTGACCAAAAGCTTCTCCATCACCCGTTGGAATAGCTCAGGCGCACAGGACAACCCGAAAGGTAATCTATTGAATCTCATGAGACCGTTTTCTGTCATGAATGTCGTTGCATGCCGCACATCCTCGTGAAGCTCAACATGAAAGTACGCATCCTTAAGATCAAGTTTTGTAAAGAATAAAGTACCTGAAAAATTGTGAATGCATTCAAAACACAAAGTCGTACAATCACTTAGGTACAATATAAAAATACCCTACCTCCTCCGTTAGGGATGTCACTCCAAATCTTCTCTAATGATGGCATCGGATACGGCTCCCGAATGATTGATTTGTTAACTTCTCGATAATCCACGACGATGCGAAAATCATTCGTTCCTTTTGGCACTAATACAAGAGGTGAAACATAGCTAATAACATCATGCTCTCTGTCAGCTCTTTCTATGATTCCCTTGCATTCCATAATCCGCAACCTTTCATTCGTGGCACTTTCAAAGGCTTTTGGGATATTATACCTTATAATCTGTTTCGGAGTTATGGAGTCGTCTATCTTGAATCGAACACCATCGATCGGCATTTTCGGGAAATTCTTGTTAACCTTTGTCTTATTAGCAGAACAACCTGGTAATTCGTTTTTTGCGGTCTCGTCATGTTGGGTCCAGTTAATAAATCTGTCATCCACCTGCTTAAACCCGATACGAATCAAATTCAAACGAAACGCCGTTTCATATCCAAGAAGCGACAAATTTGTTCCTTTCACTACGAAGAATTTCGCTAATTGTACCGATTGATCATGACCAGTAATCCCAATGTAAGCTCTGAAGGAACATTCGACACCAAGTGGACTACGATTCGCATAGCTCTTAAGCACTTCCTCAGGATGGATCACCACATCCTGAATTACAGTCCGACATTTACGCTTAATCGTCTCCCACTCACAGATGGTGATTGTGTTTACAGTTGCTCCAGAATCTACCAAAAACTTGAAACTTTCTGTTCCAATGGTACAGTAAACAAATCTTTGGTCTCCGGATCCCCGTGAAAATTTCATATCTCTGGTGATCAACTGTAAAACGATTGGATCAAACATAAATCGAAAAGATAAAGAAGTTTATTAAAAACCGCTACAAATTAAATTTATTAATCAACTTTGTCATCAAATAGCATCGTATAACAAAACAAAATCATTCAAAAAGTTGGTCACTATCTACCTGGTTGATCAATTCAGTCTCCTTTTTAAACTTCTCGTCACGTTCTGGGTTCAGTCGCTTCCCCGAGTCGGCGTGGCTGGAATTGTTTCTCGGCGAACGACAATAACCAGCAAAATGACCCACCTTATTGCAATTGAAGCACTTCATACGGTATGCCTTGCATTCCCGCGGGCCATGTGAGCGTCCACACTTATCACAGCTATTAGATGGATGCTCCTTAGAACTCCAGAAACGTCTACGCGGGTTTGCATTGTACGGCTCAAATCGCCCCTTCGACGTACCACGATAACGATCCTGAGCATTACGGAATCCAAACTGCCTTACATGCAATGCATTAACCGGCCTAACACCTGTGGCTGAGGATGCGTCTTGCTCTTGGCCACTTGAATCCTGTACTTCTTCCGCAAACTTCTTCGCCTCGTCAGCTTCTGATCTTATATAGTCTAGGTGCTTACCATGGTTGATTATGCGTTCTAGGTCATTTCCGAGGAAATCGGACATCTCGAATAACTTTTCTCCAATTCCAGGCACAGATCGTCGTAACAAACCCTGAACGAATTCTTCATCTCGTTGGTCACGCTTAAAATCGCAGAATTTGGCTTGCCTCTCCAAACGCAACACCCAGTCCGAAAATGCTTCCGAGTTTTTCATTTTCATGTCCCGGAACTTCATACGTTCTTTCGACGCATCACAGGTCTGGTTAAAATAACGGTTCAGCGCCACTATGGTTTCCTGATAAACATCCTCAGCTGATTCTGGCACTGAATTGTGCTGCATATCAATGATACTCAACAGGTAATCTCCAGCAAAGATTTTTAAGCCAGTGAGTTTCGTTGCTGCATCCACAGGTGTCTTGCAAGATGCTATGCGCTCATATTGGTCCCGGTACCGAATCCACTCTGCCTTTCTCTTATTAGTTGGCAATAATCCGTCGAAACTCTTCAATGGCCACGAACCTGCGAGCCATTCCGATTGGACTCCCCCGCGCTCGAAGTTCTGCCGTGATGCAACATTCATGTGCCTTGATGGTCTTACGGCATCGTACGATTTCTCACCAGGGTCATCAGTTGACAAAACGTCGGATTCGTGCCAAATTCCACTCATTCTGGAGCTAGAAACAACAAAATACACGTAAGTCGAATTTCATATCAACAGCTTCCTTCTTTTTTTTTTTAATTACACTACTGATCGTTCGGAGTAAATTAATTAAGTTTTCTTGCACAGCGTAAACGAAAACGAACAAAGCTTTTCCTTTTTTTTCAACAACAACACTCCGAATACTTCTTTCAGACAGATGCCAAGACTGGTCACGCGAACGAATGAAAGAGAAGGCAAATTGGAAATCTCTTTTTTTTCTGGGATTGCTTTTCTCTCGCTTTCTCATTTGACGTTCCCTCCATTTTTCCATTTCGAGTAATAACAAGCGACGTACGACTCACACTGAGTAAAATATATGTCTTGAAATTCGTTCAAGGGAGCAGTGATGTCAGTTCAGATTATTTGTAAAAAAAAACCGTTTTTATCTCGCTTTTTTTTCGGTTTGCTCTAAACCTAATTTATTTAAACTTTTATACATGTTATCATTTTGTCCTTCTCTTCTCTTAACCTGTTCATTGAGGGCTAGATTTCCCATGGCTTTGAGCTGAAACTCAGCGGAAGTTATTCACTTAAATACTTCGATATGAGCTAAACTCAGCGCAAGTTGTTCACCTCAATATATAACCTGGCTATGAGCTAAACTCAGCGCAAGATACTTATTTCAATACATGGCTTGGCTATGAGCTAAACTCAGCGCAAGCTACTCATTTCAATACATGGCTTGGCTATGAGCTAAACTCAGCGCAAGTAACTTCCATTTCAATTTCCCACTCGGCTATGAGCTGAACTCAGCGCAAGTTTCTCACGTTAATACCAAGCTTGGCTATGAGCTTAACTCAGCGCAAGTGGTTCTTCTCATTACTTTGTATTCTTGGTTTAGAGCTAAACTCAACGCAAGATTTCTTGATTTTAATTCTATCGAATTAAAATGTTTAACTGGCAACCCTTTCCAGCTTTTCGAAATTGCCTGCTCGTCGTCTCTGCTTCCTTTTTTTCTTTTTTTTTTTTACTTACCAAGCTTTGAATTGATGGGAAATACTGATAAAATGGCGTGTTTCAATTTCCGGAAGAATACCTCACATGCCTCCAAAAGGTTCGACTTTGTTGGCAGGATCGCCAATGTAATATCCTGGAGAGATCACAGAATTCCTTTCGAAAATGATAATAACCAATTGCTTGAACAACTTCCTCGTTTATTACCGTTGTTACACTGACTCAAAATCTCACCTACATTCTGTAGGATACCACAGACACAACGTAATAAGAGCAAGACAAGAATCGTGTAACTCTTTCTAGGCCTCTTCCATAATGATATCAAATTTATAATTTCTTAAATGCGCAAAATATAGCGCACTTACGGTAATTAATATTAAAGCATGAGAGCCAATTTAGATTAGTTTACACTAATAGTACAGACGCTGTTGCAACCACTCACAAAATGTAATAGTGACTGGCTGGTTCCTAGATATGTGGCCCAGCGAGTCTGGCGAACGAATAATATGGATCACAATTAATTATGATCCCCACCACCCGCCCACCACACCCGGCGAACCAACACATCTCACGGGGAAGCAGCCTTATTGTTCTTCTTTGTTCACTCGATCACTCGCGCTACCGAACAATAGGTTAACAGAAACAATAGAAAACGCGATATTCCCGACAACAAAACTTTGCGCAACACACCCTCGACACAAATATTTACAACCGATGCCCGAGGCAGGCTCCTTGATTTTCGCAAACTGTCAACTTGCACAACTACAGTTTAAAAACCATTTCACCACTTGAACCGATATCTGTAATAAGCAAGCTGAACGTCCACTTTGAATCACGATTGAAGGATTTCGCGAAACATTCCGCGTCTATTGTCAACTTTATGCTTCAATTGATTTCCATGCTCATCTGTTTAGCACCAACCGGGGGAGACTTGGTCCTGTACCCAATGCTTTCCTTATCTCCAATCCGCTCAACAAATCGCAATGCTTTGTGATATAGTGGGCGGAATATTATAATTTGAGATAATTCAATACAGACGTCTTCCAAACTTGGAAGATCGACAGGTAATCGGTGTGTAACCACCTGGTACCTCATAGCAAGATGCTTAGAGGCGGACCGGAAGTGTATATGAGCTACCTCCCCCAACCCTTCATTTGATCACTTTTTAAAATAAAAAAATAAAACATTGAAACTTTTTTTTTAATGATCACTAGTAAACGCGAGTAAATTCCTTCAAATTCTACTGGAAAATACTTGTCTACTGACAGATAGGCCTATTTCGTCTGCGACTTACAGACTTCTTCAGTGTCAAGTGCTCGACTTATGATTTTCTTTTTGTAGTATTTTTAACCGGTCCAAAACGCCCTACCTTAACCACCTACCCTAACCTATCCTCGTTCCTTTCCATGGAGTTCATGTGGTCTGAATAGACTAGTTTGCCATTACCCCTCCTTCACCATCTGCTTTGGACTGACTTGCGCTCTTGTTGCCCCACCATTTGCTACAAAATGAAAAAAATGAAAAATACATTAATTGTTATGTTATGTATTCTCCGTGCGAGGAGTAACGATTATGATGTAGAAGGAGATGTTCGCTGATCACCATGGGGCACCAAGAGTGAACAACAATGTTTTTGGCTAGAATGAAAGATGTGAAGAGAAAGTGTTGAAAGGTCCGTCAGAGTGCGGCAGGTAGGAAAATTTACAGATGTTTTTGAAAATTGAGCGAAAGGGCATGTATCCAGTGGTACTCGAACCATGGACGTCAATCTTTGCCTAACATCCCAGTGCGGGGTAGGTTGTAGCGACGGAACAAGTCCGCCACTTCAACAGGCAAAAATTGACGCATGGAAAGACGCTCATGTACCACTGTGGCTTGTATAGTTTATTCTTAGCGATCTATTGTGTGCACTCTGTTTACTGATGCGCACATGGGAGAGGAACTCTCTCCTTTTTTTGGGTTTGTTTTGATTCGCACCGACCATGGTTCGAGTACCACTGGATACATGCCCTTTCGCTCAATTTTCAAAAACATCTGTTAATTTTCCTACCTGCCGCACTTTGACGACCTTTCAACACTTTCTCTTCACATCTTTCATTCTAGCCAAAAACATTGTTGTTCACTCTTGGTGCCCCATGGTGATGAGCGAACATCTCCTTCTACATCATAATCGTTACTCCTCGCACGGAGAATACATAACATAACAATTAATGTATGTAAACCCATAAATGGTGGTAACCATTAATTATACTGGTGGGGACCAGTATCGCATCGCTTCACGATGTTTCTCTCCGAGGTCTCTACGTAGGAGACGACGAGAAAAACTTTAGTGATCGTCAGTCGGTGCGAATCAAAACAAACCCAAAAAAAGGAGAGAGTTCCTCTCCCATGTGCGCATCAGTAAACAGAGTGCACACAATAGATCGCTAAGAATAAACTATACAAGCCACAGTGGTACATGAGCGTCTTTCCATGCGTCAGTTTTTGCCTGTTGAAGTGGCGGACTTGTTCCGTCGCTACAACCTACCCCGCAGTGGGATGTTAGGCAAAGATTGACGTCCATGGTTCGAGTACCACTGGATACATGCCCTTTCGCTCAATTTTCCTAAAACATCTGTTAATTTTCCTACCTGCTGCACTCTGACGGACCTTTCAACACTTTCTCTTCACATCTTTCATTCTAGCCAAAAACATTGTTGTTCACTCTTGGTGCCCCATGGTGATGAGCGAACATCTCCTTCTACATCAAATGAAAAATGTTTTGAATCTTTTTATATTGTTTAGGAAGAAAAGGACTAACAAGCGACAATTTGCCTGCCTTGTGGCTTTTACACTGATAGGCAAAATAAAGTGCCCACCTCATCGTTTTTTCAATTTATCTCATTTCCTTGGTTCAAATTAAAGTAAACACAGTGTAGGTTTTTTCCTTATTTTATTTTTTATATTCTTTTGAAGTTTCACTTATGGAATACTGAAAAAAAGGAGTTTTGCTTAAAGAAAAAAAAAATCAATTTGTGTTGAAAAAAAAAACAGTGACAAAATAAAGTGCCCACTTCAAAAATCGATATGTTTTCGATAACTTTCCATTGGAAGACCCCTCGATTGTTTATGTTTTGATATTTTGACATGTTTTGAAGCAAACGGCTCAACCTGGTGCATTTGTATACGTGATCGCATTTGCAGAAACTGATTCAATTGAAAAAAATGGAGACCGCAGTGCTTTCGAAAGCAATTCCCCTGTGTATCCGAAAATTTGTCGTTCGTGATGTGCAAAACGGTGAATCGCACCGGGCTGTCGCTAAGAAGTACAGTATCAGTAAGGCAGCGGTTGGCAAAATTCTTCTGAAGCTTAAAACGTTTGGATCAGTTGTGGATCGCCCTGGCAGAGGCAGGAAGCGGAAAACGGATGCGAGAACGGACACCAAGATCATGCACGAAGTCAAGAAGAACCCGAAGGTAACTGTCCGCGAGATCCAGGAAACCCTTCAGTTATCAGTTTCCGGTCGAACTGTTCGTCGCCGTCTCGTAGCACAGGGGTTGAATAGCAAACTTGCTCGGAAGCGCAGATTTATCAGCAAGACAAACAAAGCCAAACGCCTTAAGTTTACTAAGGAGCATGCTGATAAGCCCCTAGAGTTCTGGAAAACGGTTCTCTGGACGGACGAATCAAAATTCGAGCTGTTTAACCGAAAGCGGCGAGTTCGTGTTCGGTGCAGATCGGGAGAGGAGCTTCAGGAGCGCCACATCCAAGGCACGATGAAGCATGGAGGAGGAAATGTGATGGTCTGGGGGTGTTTTTCGTGGGGTGGAGTGGGAAGCATTGTGAAAATCGACGGGATAATGACGGCAGATTCTTACATCAACATCCTGCGAGAAAATCTGGAGGTTTCGCTGATCCAGACGGGCCTTGAAAAGAAGTTCGTATTCCAGTAGGACAACGACCCGAAGCATACTGCCAAGAAGACCAAGTCTTTCTTCCGGTCTTGTCGGATCAAACCGCTGGAATGGCCTCCACAAAGCCTGGACCTCAATCCCATCGAGAATTTGTGGGCGATTCTCGATGCCAGGGTTGACAAAACTGGTGTTACCAATAAAAATAACTATTTTGAAGCCCTGGAGCGCGCCTGGGAAGAGCTAGATCCACAGCACCTAAAGAACCTGGTCGAGAGCATGTCGAAGTGCCTGCAGGAGTTCAGGACCTCCAAAGGAGGACACATCAATTATTGAAATGCTTTTATTTTACTTTAACTTATGTTTTCTGTAGCCTAAATAAAGTGGGCACTTTATTTTGTCACTGTTTTTTTTCAACACAAATTGATTTTTTTTCTTTTTTTGCAGTATTCCATAAGTGAAACTTAAAAAGAATATAAAAAATAAGATAATAAAAAAAATACAGTGTGTTTACTTTACCCAGCCAACCAAAATGCACGTATATTGAAAGTTGTCTCTATGATATACAAACATATATGTAAGAACACAAATCGTATAGAATGCAAAAAATATAGCTTATACGTGCAAAAGTGGAGGCCATATACGTGCAAATTCCATTGTTTTTTTAAACGAGTTGATTTGATATCGTATGTGATTGAATTTGTAATAACAAATTCGATTTAAAAAGCTTAGCGATGTTCATCCGATTTAGTTTGTAATGCAGTACGATGAATAATTGACACATCGTATATAAGTCGAAAATTTGCACTCTTTACGATTTAATTTAAACATAACGCGATAAAGGCCACAATTAATTGCGATGTTGACTTAAAATATAGGAATATACGATACTATTTGAACACTGTTATGATACTTGTGGTTGTCTGGGTAATTTGAACCAAGTAAATGAGAGAAAGTGAAAAAACGATGAGGTGGGCACTTTATTTTGCCTATCAGTGTATGGAGCAACATCCTGAATTGGCCAAAGGAAGTAAATTTGTGAGTTTACGAGAATCGGTTACAGCTCTGTGGTGGACGGTTACAGATTCGTTGAACAGTCTGGGTCCACCCACTCGTTCCGTTGCATCACGGCAAAAGGTAAGTTGACCTGCTAGTTGTTCCCTTACATCTGACATAACCGGATGGTTTCTAAACAAATTACCAACCTCTGTGGCAGTTAACACTCTTTTAATTTCAGATGTATTTGTCTGCCTCGTGATTTTAGGTTTGAATCGATAAAAAGCTGCAACTAAAACGAAAACTGCAGCACAACCGGAATGAGTTAACGGCTACTGGAGGCGGAACAAATACGCTGCAGTCTTTCAACGATTTGGAAGAAACTATCATTCGTCTCGTTTTACTGGAGAGAGCGGTTAACCACAATGGTATAAAGCTGTTACTAGATATACTACAAATATTATATTAATTTTTCGCAAAATTAGGTTCTGTTTTTGGTGTACCATTAAAATAGGGGGATCTATTAACGCGAAACCAATGGAGGAGATGGGAACAGAGCCTACAGTTTTGGAAGAAGAACCTACGCATGCTAATACAGCTCGTGAGGATGAGGCTGAAAAAGGTCAGACAAATACACGTGGACTTAGACGAACGACGAAGCGCAATTTCAGGAAAGTTCTTCTCGAAAAGCAGACTGACGATATCTGCAACACAAATCGTCATGTCTCTAGTTGCGTTTATTATTCTCGTAAGTCATACGAGCTACATACGAAGCGATTTGCGCTTGAAAAGAAACGTTTTAATCTGGCAGAGGACAAGTTTCGCTTCAAAAAACAAATTATGTTGGAGAAGCAGAAACATAAAAGCGAGCAGCTACAATATCAGCTGCAGCTGCTTGAATCCAAAAAGCAGAAACTTAATTTTGACATGGGACGAACAACAAGAAATACTGATGCGCCAGATGATCATGCGAAGAGGGACGAGGACGATAGTGACGATTAATTTTGTATGATGTACGTAATGAAGTTTTCATATATGCAGAACGTCATTGTTTTGAAGAAATACGGATTTTAATAAATGCAAGCCTTTTAGGTAAGTTGAAAGCCACTTCTTCTAATTATATCAATATCTAAAGTTAAGCCAATCAAGATAGTCAATCCCTGGAGATTTATCGGATATTCACTGACAAGTTGCTCGAACGTACAAGCTAATAATAACTGTTCGCATTGGAACGGTCTGGCAGGCGGAGTGTACTGTATTCGGCAGAAATGGGTGAAAGCAAGCGTTAATCTCAATCAAATCTTTGAGCTTTGATAAGGGCTGACTGACGTTGTTTAGAACCAGAGACGGAAGACGATCCGGAATGATGAAAACAGCAGGCTACACCAAACAACAGTTTTATTTCTCTTTCTCTCTGTCTACAAAGTTGGCTTCTGCTGCTGCTGTCGCTAACTGGTGCTGCGTTGAAATGAAACTGATTGTGTGCACAATTCATTCTATTCTATTGTTTGCACGCTACTTTCGTGCATCACGTATCGCTTAAGTAGATCCAGCGCTTCGTGCACTGTGATTCACTGTTTTATTCCGGTTCGGCTGTTCGTTTAATTCGAGTTGTGCTTGTTTGTCACAGTGCTTTTCCACGATATCGTTCTGCGCTGGCCAATACTAAGTGGCAAGGTACAAATCGCAATTGCAAAAGATTGCGAAAAAACCCCCCTCGACCGATTGCTGTGGCAATGACGCGCAGCAAAAACGACACTGAAGAACGGCGAGCAGTAATGACTGCCGCAAACAAACAAACAAACAAGCCGTCGCACAGTGGGGAATCGCTGGTCATTAATCCAAAATACAAAATTCACGTTGAAGGCTTTTTTATATTTTTTCTGTAATAATACACTATTGAAATTTTTAAATCCAAATTCTTGAAGTGATTGGACTGAATTTGAGTTCTGTACGATTTTTTGAAGTATGTCACCTCTGTGTTTTTTGCGATTTTTTGAACAAAATTATAAATATTACATAATTCGCTAGAGCTCTACCATTGACTTTAATTAAGATGGTGTTCAAGAGAAAGTTCCTTGAAATGAAATATAGAACAAATCTGCATCATTTTTTTTATTTTGAATAGTACAAAAATTTAGTAAAATTTGAATTTAAACTAAAAAAGTGTGATTTTTTTGTGAAAACCATGCAACAAAACTATGAAGCCCGGGTTTGCCCGGGTTGGAGTTAGTTGTAAATATTAGATAAAAATGTTAGTTTTCAAATGCACATCGGCTTTTGTAGCGCAGACTTGCACAGAGTATTGATATTTTTGAAAGAAAAGGTAGGGTTTTTGGCTATTTGCGCCTTTTTTGAATATTTGACAAGATTTATCTCTTCTGGAGCGCTTCAAGCATGTTCAATTGCTTCAAAAGTAATCATATCAACAATAACCTATTTTGAGTATGCACTACTCTCTTAGCTTGTCAACAAACTGTGGTATTACCGACAATTTTGTTTTTGTGTGAAGATTGAACAAACTGATCGCTATTTTTTGTCACACCCCTATTCATCTCTGTTCCGTATTACTAAGCAACTGAAAGAGCGTTCTGTTCATCAAGCATCAAATCTTTAATTTGTATCTGGCTGCTAAAGGCTATATTCTGAGCCAAACTGTATTATTGAAGTGCTTGTGGTACCCAAAGTAACTGTGAATATGGATAGTGAAATTGCAAGTAAGTTGTTATGGTTATTTCCTCAGAATTGTCAGTCGTTTATCTGAAATAAATGTGATGGTCTGGCTAAACTATTTCTGATGAACACTGCTTTTTATGATTTTAAACAGATATATGAAGCGATAAAACTTCAAGGATCGCTAGAAAAGATGAAGGCAGCAGCAATCAACTGTTTTCCGCTGGATAAGGATAAGGAGTTCGATAGATTTTGGAAATCATTCAAAAAGAAATTTCAGCACTCGCAAACGAAGCGTAACCGATTTGTGTCAGACCATCCGGAATGGCTGGCCGATTGTGCATTACCACCTTCTAAAGAACCGTCACCGAGAGCAAAACCTTTGAAATTCTTTGATGAGTGTAGTAATCGAACAAAACGACGGAGAACTGAAGAAATGAGAGCTAATCATTCTGCAAATGACTTTGCCGCTGAGATGATGATCCCAATGCTGTTGATCCCAATAACAATCCCACACAAATTATACCTGAAAAAACGTTGTCTATTATGGTAAAGGCAAAATTGTCAAGACACGAACATGAAATCATAAGTGAACCAGTAAAGGACAGATACGAAAATTTCATTTAAAATATTTATTTTTCGCAAGTTACAAAGAATTCCGTCGTTTCAGATACCCACCGTATTATCAAGTGCAAAAAGCAAAACAGGAATGCTATCCCCCACAAAACGCATTCGTCGTCACTGAAAGCATTGTTAAGATTGAACTCCAGGCCATTATCAACAAAACCGCTTAACGTTTGCCGCTATTGCGCTAGGATCAAATTGATCTTCGATAACAATACGGTAAGAAGGAGCATTGTACGCTGATTGCCAAATGGGACTGTGACGATGCCTCGGGGCTCACAGAGTACAAACAAGAGTTCAAATTCGAACCGAATAGAGATTCTAGTATATTTTATACTTTATTTTATACTAATTATACAACTTGCTAATAAGGCAGACAACATTTTTTTGGGTCCATTCAAATATTACATAACATCAGAGATGGTATAAACAAATCTGACATCACCTAACGCACCATATTTTATGAAAAAAATATGGGACTATCAAAGCGCTTTTAAAAAGCCTTATTTTTGTGTTACGTAATATTTGAGTGCGTCCTAATGTAAAAGCAACCTCATGTATGGATTCAGCGACCCAAAATTAGTAAAGAAACACGTGTTTTTACTGATTTGGAGACATTTTTATGCATGGCCAGCTTTTGTATGGAGTCGCCCCACTGTGCGTCGGCACCAAGCGATCGCCAACCGATGGTGCTATAGAAAGTGAAAATTCACCCGCTTTGCACCACCTCGAAGGATGTCGCGGTGCTTCGGAATAAGCTTGCTGCGGCTCATATTCACCCGCTTTTCAAGCTGTGCACAAAAATCATGTGCTCTACGGAGGAAGATTTTCAAGCCGTAGTAAAATCAATGGCAACAGAAAAATTGGAATTCTTCACACATGATGCTTCCAGCAGCAGTCGTTTCCGAGCTTAAATCGGTCAAATTAAAACCGATCATAGTGTTCAAAGTGGTTTGGGAGCAAGGGGTCCGAAAACTACCGGAACAAATCCTGGAAAGTGTGAGCCGTTTGAAGTAGTTTATTTGAAGTAGACATCAACAGACCAAGTTTAGGTCCTAATGATGTTAAAAACACAAAAAAAAATACAATAAGAAACGATTACATAACCTCTTAACTGGAGTCAAAACAAAAAAAATAAATAAGTAAAAATAAAATAATTAAAGCTATACACTATCTTAACTACGTGTGTCAATTGTTCTAAAAACGGTAGAAAATCTCCGACGAAGTGCGTTCCGCGTCAGATGAAAATCGAAAATGGACGCCACCCTATTGAAGGTTCGCTGCAATCCGTGAATAGCGCTATTCAACCCATAGTTGGTGCGGCGAAAAGGAAGCCTGAGCATAGAGTTGTGACGCATTGGCCTTGGTTGGACGTTGATGCTAATTTGTTGAAGGATCCTTCCGCAGTCGATTCTTCCTTGTAGAACATCTGCAGCAGTTAAAGCTCTACATACATCTCTACGGACCCGCAGAGGCTCCATGTCGACCAACTGACACCGACTTTCGTAGCTAGGAAGACGAAAAGGGTCGCTCCAAGGAAGTCTACGAAGTGCGAACCGAAGAAAACGGCGTTGAATAGATTCGATTCGCTCGGCGCCATTATCATAGCATGGACTCCAGACCGCTGAACAATACTCCAGTGTCGAACGAACGAGGGAATAATAGAGCGATTTAAGGCAGTGAATGTCGCTGAAGTTCTTCGCAACCTTGAATATAAAACCGAGTGTCCTTGAAGCTTTGTCAACAACATACGATAAATGTTGCGTATACGTCAGTTTCGAATCCAGCTGAACACCTAGGTCTTTAACGCACTGCTTTCGTTCGATGGTTGTACCGAGAAGATGGTAGTTGAACAAAATTGGTTGTTTCTGACGTGAGAAGGTTATCATTGAGCACTTGGCCGGGTTGACCACCAACCGATTTAGAGTACACCAATGAGCAAAGGCATCAACCTGCGCTTGGAGGAAATGGCAATTGGCGGTTGAACAGATTCGCATAAAAATTTTCAGGTCATCAGCAAACGACAGGCGAGGCCCTCCAATAACATAGTGTACGTCGTTGAAGTATAAAAGAAATATCAACGGTCCCAGATGGCTACCCTGCGGTATCCCGGACATGGCGCAGAAACTCCTTGAACGTAGGTCACCCAAGGCAACTGTCAATTGACGCCCTGTGAGGTATGATCGAAACCATCTTAAAAGATTACCACCAACTCCTAGTCTGTCAAGTTTAGACTATAATGTCGTAGCAATGATCCATGAACGCTAACCGATAATCGTCAATAAGGCCGTTCATTCCGCCAACATTCTGGTAGTAGATTACAAGGTTCGAATTCCGACGTTCAAGGTTTGTAGCACTGGGAAAGGAAATACTATCAGAGCGGGAAGTGTCCGTTTGTTGACCATACTTGCCGTTGCTTGGAATTTGGAAGACCCCGTCTCCCAACTCAACCGCAGGACCGGGACGGCTGCTGGTCGCTGGCAGGTAGGGCTCGACTGCGTTGAGCGGAATAGGGGCTTCCTCAAGACTAGCGGCAATTGTGCGTCCCGGTATCCTGCTTGCAAAAGTTGATCGAAGCTGGCTAGACGATGAACTGGAAACGACGAACAAATCAGGCAACGAATTGTTCGAATCCACAGAGTACTTGCCTGTAGTAGAAGTTCGGAAGCACCCATCACCCAACTCAGTTTAGTGGAATACCTGCAACTAGAAAATGAGAAGAAAGATTAGTAATTTCCATTTAATTCCAACTACCTTTATTTCTTATCTAGACAGATACGCGTATGTTGTCTACAATGTGCAGACTTCTTCAGTGTCGTGTACTAATACTTAGTCTAATACTGCCGAGTATTAGTACACGACACTGACGAAGTTTGCACAGTCTAGACGAAATACGCGTATCTGCCAAGATAAGCAATAAAGGTTATTGGAATTTAATGGAAATAACTAATCATTTGTCTCATTTTCTAGTTATCGGGACAAGTTATAATTGGTCCGTGTTGCTCGCAGTCCTTCGGATCGAGCTTTAGAAAAAAAAAACAATACCAAAGTAAGGTTTCACCGGTACTCGAACTAAAATTTTAATGATCAATTAACTTCGGAAAATTACAATTTAGAAAAACAACTTACATTTAGTTTTTCCCTTAACAACTACTCTTATTCTCTGGCAACACTAGCTTTATCAGTAGGTCCTATATTGCAAACAAATAAATTAAATAAAGCACAGCAAAACAAAGGGATTTGCACTACTTACGGTAATTACAGAAACTAATTATGCTACAAAACAAATCACGACTTTTCGTACGTTTAGTAGGAACAAAACTGTAACAATAAACATAATTAACTCAAAATTACAACAAATAATTCAATCTAAAAACACTACTCAACATACTATAATCAATCTGCGCACTAATCACATAAATGCAGACATGCAGACAAAACACAACTTTACTAATGAATTTTTCTCCATTGCTTTTCGCACTGGTATATTGATCAACCAAAAACTGTGATGGCTGATCGCACGGTACGATCAGCTGCATGTGAGTGTATATGTTTTGTCTCGTTCGTTGTCTGCCGTCGCAAACTGTCAGTCAGCAGAGGCGCGTTCGCAACTAGCCGTTCGTTCGCAGCTCGCTACTTGCGTTGTCGACGGTAACCCTTTCGTGACCGGGTGTTGGTTTTGCCGACGGCAACAGTCCGTCTGGAGAAGAACTCCACATGTCTGGACGATCTCCAGAAAATCAAGGTACACTTCAAAATTATTGTTCACGGGAGTGATACCGACCGCTCAAGAACGACGACACGCTATGCGGAAACTGCCTATCTTTTGAGCAAGGTATCAGGAACTGCCACATGAAATCGCATTGTGGAAAATATGTTGGAATGCACGTGATCGCAGAGTGCAACCAGATGGACGAAGGTGTCGACCCAAAGTGCGTCATCTGTGGTGCAAGCCACGAGAGTATTAGCCGATCGTGCCCAAAGCGATCGAAATCCGCAAGCAATCAACTACCAAAACGAACAAAAAAAAATCCAGCGACTTCCGCCTCCACCGGGGTCAGAGGAACACTTTACGCAGCTTCGGTACAATGTACCAAACCTACCGCCAATCGACCACCACAGTTTAACACCGACTTGTAGCCGCCGCAACAGTCCCACCAGTCCAACTTGTCTCTTCTTTAGTTTGGGCATCAACTTGCCGCCTGCTACCAAGTTTCCAGCTCAAAGCAATCGAAGCTACCGATCGTCATCATTGCGGCCTACTGCCCCAAACAAGCGGCTACAATCCTACGGCAAGACATCGTCAAGCTAACTCGGCGGCGGGAGCAGTTCATCATCGCTGGTGACCTCAACGTAAAACATGAAGGCTGGGGGAACATTCGTCGCACACCAACGGATCCATCATCCAAAATAACCTGGAGGAGGGTGACTACACGATTTCGTGTACTCCGGATTCTCCAACTCGACTGAGTCAAGCCGGGGCTCACGCAACCCTCGACATTTTCCTCACCAACATCGCTCAGCCGGTCATAATCCAGGAGCTCAGCTCGGACCACTATCCGGTGGCGGCCTAAGTTTGCTCCTAGGTCAATCCGCATCCTATCATCAGGCACAACTATCAACGAGTCAACTGGTAACTATTCCAACAATGCGCCGACGACACTGTCGATTACGATGCGCTCCCCGAGACGCCAGAAAACATCGACCGGCAACTGCGTGCCATCGACGACGCAATCTCTCGGCCCCGAGGGCTGCATTTTTCTTCAGTAAACCAGGTGAGTGATTCTCTCAACCTTGACAGGACTACCAAGTACATTATCGGAATCTGTAACTCGATCTGGAGACAATTTCAACGCACCAGTCTATATCACCTTAAGACCAATTCAAACCGCCTTACTAAAATTATTCAAGCCAGATGACGGATCTCAGAAATAGGAATTTCGAAGCTAAAATTCCCTCTCTCTCTAAGATTTTGCAAAACCCTTTTGGAAGTAACGCAAAAATTCTGAAAAATAAGCCAATACCAATTCCGCCGCTTAGTTCGCTCGAGCAGAAGTCAGTCCCACCACTTCTCATCCCTGTTGAAAATGCCTATGCACTAGGTCCATTTTTTGAACTCACACAACCTTGAACAATCTATTGTGAGCTCATATGAGCCTACAGTTACGAATGCAGTGTCTAGAGTCGCTGAAACACCCATAGTTGACCCTGATGATAGTAGTATATCGGCTGATGAGATGATAGCTACCATCAAGCAAACCAATAACATGAAAGAGAGTTGAAAAACCTAAGTGTGGATTTCTTCCGACATCTTTTTTTTTTTTTTTAATTTTTTTGCACATCTTGCAGCGGTTTTTAACAGATGTTGGCTACTTTCCATCTTGCTGGAAAATAGCCAAATTGCCCCATCAGATTTTCGTCCCCCATCTCGAAGCTGTTCGAAAAGCTGATCCTCCGTTGTTTAATGGATTTCACAAACCAGAATAATATCTTTCTTCAGAAACAATTTGGGACACTCAAAACAAAGATCACTCTATCATCCACCTACTGACGCGTGTAACTAACATCCTCAAGCGGAACAGGTCCGATGTAGAGTCCCTAGAAAGAGTCACGACAAGAAGAACATGCAACACTTATTTCGATTAGTTCTCATTTTCCGTGCATGTTTAATTCAGATGGGATGCTCGATAGGTAGCTCCGATAGGTAGATTTGGTTTCACTCTTTGCGTGACTCTATATATATTAGGGACTCTAGTCCGATGGAAACACATCTGCCATGGTATTGCGACATGGCGAGAATTCCAGAACGAAACATTTCATCGACCTGATTCGAATTACATTTTACGTTTTCGGCAACAAGTAAGCATATGGCAGTTTTTCGAAAAATTCACAATGGTGTTAATACTCAAAATTTTAAAAACTGTGTTTTGACCATTGCATGGAAAGGTAACGCATACAAACAAAATCGAAGCAGTATGAAATGTTTAAGCATGTGAATTTATCAACTCCATTTAGTCTTTTTTTACACGCTTCCGCACGCTAAGAAAAAAGTACCCAGCGGAGCAGTTAAGTGTGGGAAACCAATTTTGGGTATAATCATGTTTACCTACAGTTGGGTTCAAATAACTAAGTTTTGGGTAAAATTTTACCCAAAAGTAAGTAACTTGTACCCAACTGTAGGTAAACATGATTACACCCAAAATTGGCTTCTGGGTACTTTTTTCTTAGCGTGCATACTAAAAATGGAACGTATCCCCCGTGTAAAAAAACCTTTGTGTATTTTGTCGATATTTGCAGACGACACTTCACTTCTATCATTTACAAAGGTGAGTGATTCGTGCTGACTGGAAAACTTTGTTCTGTCCGAATATTTCAATAACTAGAAGATTTGTATCTATGCAGCCAAAACCCAAAACGATTCTGTTCCCGCACTCCCAAAACTCCCCCACTCACCTCGACTCATTCCGCCAGGAGATGTAAAAGTCCACCTCTGTGACTCACTGGTTCGGAAAAGTAGTCTGCCTGGGTCTCACCCTAGATAGCAAATTGTTGTTCCGATCACAGGTTCACAAAACATCAAATAAATGTAGTAGTTTGTTAAGATCTGTATCCGCTGGTCAACAGAAAGTCCACTCTATGGACCAAGAACAAACTGGCAGCTCAAAAATAGATCGTTCTTCCCGTGGTCGAGTACGGTTTGCCAAATCGGTAGTTCAAAACAAAATCCTTCGGGTGATTCTGATCTGTCCTCCAAGAACCAGAATACTTAGATCCATCACCTGGCTGGTCTACAGACCCTCGGCGAAAGAAAAGATGCAATCCTGGAAAGGTTCACAGAATTAAAGGTTCACACATTGAGGTGATTATTTAAGCTTATTTGCAAAAAAAAACTACGCCCTTGCGAGCGGACTTCCGGCAGTTATCCGGAATATTCGCCATGGCGGAAGAAAACATGCGTGTCGGCATGTTTTTGAATTCTTTCTTCGTTTTATTTATCAATTCCTCCACAGTTTTCGCGACAAAATTGTTCTTATTTGATTGATTCTTAACATGATTATGATTCTTATTTAATTTATTCTAGGCTTCAGGTTGGCCCAGAAATTTCGATGGGACGCAGATGGTGAACATTGGCCGGGTTCGCCGACTTGGGTACCATATCCCTGCTCCATATCTTCCAACGATCGCTTCGAGTAGTGGGGCGACGGTCCGGCCAGAACACCGCGTCTGGTATTTCTTGATGAACGACGCAACTTCCGGCAGGCATTTTGTACTATAAATTTCCCCGTTCATGGCCAGTCCGGAGCGAAAGAAGAGCGACTTTGACATCCCCTTCTCGCTGATTTTCAGCCACAGCAGCACCTTCTTGGGAAACTTGATGTGTGAAATGAACTTCATCTCGGAGCTCACTTCCTTCGTGGGGGAAGTAAAATACGAAATGCCCTGCCAATTGTTGCCATCCAGGATGCGATAGGTCTCGTCGTCCATCACCACCGCAACGTCGCGAGCTGACCATCTTATTCAGCCGCTGCCGCTGCCTGCAGCTCCGAAACCAGTGGACGTCTTCCTGACATGTATGTTCATATTCGCCAGGTGCTTTTTCACTGTTTGGCCGGTTGAACCGACCTCCCGGCCAAGCGCACGCAGCGATGTAGCCACTTTTCCCTCGGTCTTCCTCTTCAGCATCCTATGGAACTTCTTGTCTTTCTTTCAATGCTCTGATTTTTGTCTAATAGTGCCAAGATGTTGTAGATGCCGGAAAGGGTGCATCAGGCGTCCACAAAGTGCCGCACGATGCCCGTTTTCGACGCGGCGGGGTGCCGTTCATTGAACGCGTGCACTTCTGAACGAAGTTGCTTCACTGTTTTTGCCATCACGGTTAGAGTTCGACTGATAAGAGCTGTCAAATTTTGTCTGCTGACTCGTGGGTTACTATGATTGATGCTGCATGGGTATTTTCGTCAGCGCAGGTGAAGGTGAACCGATGAAAAATCGTCAATTTTTGTCCATTTTTTTAATGCAAACGTTAGTAGAGGTGGTTGGTTAGCGTCGTTTGTGTTGGTGCATGTTTTTCGAATGTTGCAATTGAAGCTTCCGACGGGAGACGGAATAATAGCATAACAATAATAATACAATCAAATTTATCAATATCTCTAAATCGCAGTTCATTTGTCAGAAATAATTTAAATTCGAAAAATCACAATCACGAATCCCTTCTGTAAACAATATGACTTAGTGAACACTAAGAGACCGTGCAACGTTACATAGGAATTTGCTTTGTTTTGTTCTAGATTCTAGCTACCTTCGGCCCAACATTTGATGAAAGGTTAATGGTGTGATATTAATACTCTGATAAAAAATAACACTATTTGTATTGTATGTTTCTACCGACTTTTATTGCAATACTCAAATAACGCAATGAAAACAAGTTTAAGCCATTTCAAGTTCAAGTTTTGCCTGGAACAAATTAACGTTTAAAAAGGTAGGGTAGTTCCTTGTTTACAGCGAAATGACATTAATAGATATACAAAAACAACTAACTTTCGCGACTTATCTAAAAAGTTTCTCAAATATTTAAAGCTGAAAATACGAAAACATTGAAAAATTGGCTACCCATGAGACCAAGTGTTTCATTTAATGTGGCCTTTTACAGTTTGTGAAATCTAGTACTTATTACAAAATAAAGTGTTACTGAAAAATCACAAAATTCATTTACTTTGTGTGTTTTGTCTTTTCTATTTGTTTGATTTCATAAATACATCTTACCATCGAGTTTCGAAAATATTGTTCTATGGTAAATCTTTCTGTAGTACTCGCATTAACTAAAAGTGGAATCTAGCGCTAAGAATCATGCAATGCTTACTGTGACTGTGATAATCGATTCTCTCTGTAGGGTCAGGCAAGGCAACATTTCAGTAATTAGTCATTTTTGGATACACCTTAAACTCGCATTTTCGACACCTAGCAGTTGTTTGTGAATATGAACTAGACTTTCAGTTGAGCAAAGTTTCATGATAGTTTGTAAATTTTCTGTGAAGAAAGGAAGATTTTTTTAGAAAAACTTCGTGGTATATCATATTCTAAAGTCAGTTTGATACTAATATCTAAATCAACTCGAATGGACTAACATGCACAGGTAAATAAACCACTGGTAGATCTCACACCGATGGACAAAAGGACATTCTGTAACGTCAGTGTGCAGCATCAGACGAGCTTTATGGATACAGATAAAAATTTACACACTGATGAAAATACGGCATGAGCTGATGTTTACTAAACAGGAACACCAAATGTTCAACAAAAATTATTTATTTAATATTACTAACTGATGAATAATGAACATTTACTGTATTTTTTGTAAACATAGCACCGATGTGCTGTCAATTACACATCATTGGTGTACAAATCAATGGATAGTGCGGGTAAAGCGAAGCGCATGCACTGAAAAAAAATCAGAAGAGCACGACAATGTTCGCTACAAATGAACACTAAATATTCAGGATTGATTTATTGGGAACGCCTGGTGTTTATTTTCAGTAACACTGCCCCGCTCTCCTGTTCCTTTTTCGACGGCGCATGAATTCATTTGCAGCTGCGCATGTCTTGAATTTTGATATAATTTTGTTTTTGTGGATGTTAACGGCATTAAATAATGTCAAATTTGAACACTCTATTAAATTCAAGAAAGTGACAATGACAATTACTCAATTCTATCGACGGTACATTCGTAAGGGTGGCACTCACCCCATTAATACAGCAAAGGCGAAACGGTTCAAATCCTTTGTTGCCGTTTCGTGATTTCCGAACCACAACCTATTCTGGGCAAACAAGGCCGAGTCCTCCCTTTTATGAGTATTTTTGCAGCGTCGTGCTCACATCTGACTTTTTTGTATGATTACATTATTTTGCTCTGTGACTCTCTATCTATTAAAATCGACAGAATTATTTCTAACTGCTTGAAAGTGTTTACATAAAGCGCCAAACTTCTCAAATCAGTGTAGCTATTGTCGGCAACCTCTTTGTTTAGTTGCCTTTTTTTTCGTTCCATTTGAACTGGGTGTGAAAAAAAATCTAATAAATTAAGGCAACGAAAAGCAACATTATCTAGTGCATGTGGTGTGTTTCAAGCAAAATATGGCTCAACAGAATTGCTCACTATTTGAAAGGATATCAAAGTAGAGCTAAATTAGCAAGTCACATGAATAAATTAAATGATGGAAATTGATGGAAGGATATACTGAATTAGATGTTTGAAAATCGGTTGCCGAAAATAGTGAACAGACAACCAGCGATTTCATTGAACAAGAAATGCATTACCGTTGGTGCAAAATTGATTGAGAGTTATGCCTCTGAAAAAACGAATAGTTATCAACAGCTATTGAATCACGTTTCCAAAAGATTATGTTGAAGAGCAATATTGGCTAGCAAACGCATCATATGATTCTGAACGCCAGATGTATTAGATGTTATGAAAGAAATGCTTTTATAATTCTACATATAGAAATACATTGTCGACTGGCATATGCTTGTTCCTTTGCTTGTACGTTTCCTTGAGTTTAATGAACAGTCAATTTATCTTCGAGTTTTTTTCTAGTTCTTCCACAGAACGGCACTGTTTGTTTGGTTCTACAACCCATCAAATGCCGTCGTAACGGGCTTCTTGGACATTTTTCTGGTGTGACTTGAATCGAGACTTAACGATATAAAGAGCAAACTCACCTATTTTGGCCATGTTTTGAAATGTACACGTTTTGAACAGTTTAGAGATCCTAAGTTGTGTTAAGACGATTGGTCCAATTCCTAATAATTGGGATAGACATACGTTTCACTCGCATGATGCACGACGATATAAACTTTTTTCTGATGTATAGCTAAAACAAATACTCTTACCCTAGAAGGAAGGTGTGCAACTAGAAAAATTTGAAGCACCAAGAACGATTGTGGTGAATTTCATAATACAATATGCTTTGGGCACGAGATATTTTTTTTCATGTTTGGTTTAATTGGACAAAACTAATCAACGCCGCCCGTATCCACTTAGAACACGCTTAGGACTGATTGAACAAAATATTTGACAGTTTTGAATAGTTGCAGGGTGGAGATTTATTCTAAGGAAAGATAATTGTTCGTTTTTTTTTTGGAATTCATGTTCATAACGTTGATAAAATAAATTTCACTAAAAAATACTGTCCCATTCGAAATAAATCGTGGCTCTCTAAAGGCATTTTACAAGTTATCTACGATTTTCAACCACATTTATTAGGAAGGCACTCTCCTTATAAAGCTCATTGGTGTATTTACGGGATGCGATTGAATTAAAAAAAAAAAAAAAATAACGAACGTGTTTGTTGAGCTTTGATCGATTCTGTATTCTACTTTATGTCTACTGTAACCAAAGTTGCTAATTATTCATGCCTGTTTCGTTAACTTCTGCAATGCTAATTGCCATAGCAGACGTTAACACCGATGCTCGCAATAAACAATCGTAATTGTAGTCCATCTAATCCAAGAAAACCCGCCGGGACGGTACCTGATTCAACATACCTTCTAACTAATTAGTTGAATCGGTGGCTGCTTATCATTACTGTTCCATTGCCATTCTGCTGATTATATTCTAAAATGAATACATAATCATATCATTTTGTGTTATTCTCTTTTCGTGAATTTTTGTTCTTCTGAATAACGGCGATCCTAGTCAATTTTATTCATCTATGTCTTATTCTAAAATGCAAAAACTTTATACTTCCATTCCTATTTATGATTTATACAAACTGACACAAGCATTCAATCACGTTCTCACCATTAAGACTTCTCTCTTTGATATCAAGATCGACGTTGCTTCTACCTCTGGCATAAGCAAGCCAAATAAGTGGCAGATTAGGCAGTTAACGTTAACGATTCCATCTAACACTAGCTCACAATTAGAATCAAGGTCAGTTCATGGATCGCTTTCGGTGTGTACCTACTGAAAGAGACTTTCTTCTTGTTGTAATAGTTGAGGCATTGTAGGCACTGCTGCTGCTGTTATTACCATAGCTGTTGCTCCTTGTGGCATTACTGCCGCTAGCAGTAGTGGACGATCGTTTATTGGAGTGTGTAGCATAAGAAGACGATTGAGATGAATTGGTGTGAGCAGATGAATGATGTGTATCTTTGTTGGCAGTGTTGTTGGCTAATGATGGATTGGAATGAAGCGCGGCACTGGCGCTTCTACGACGGGATTGTGAAATGGCTGTAACATGTTAGATGAGTTGTAGACATAAAGAAACATCAAGATGGCAGTGAGATGTTGATGAGCTTGAAGTGTTTGCGTACAGTTCGTTACACACGACATCGGCTCAACTAAGTGAACACTTACCGTTTTTGTCAATGGAGTTGCAAGATGCATTAGAGATGACATTTTTTGCAGGTGTTATTGTTGGTTTGACTTTTTTCTCGATTCCGGATCCAGATGCGCCACATTTATGCGAAGGAGTGGACGGGGTTCCGCTTGCGCCTGCGCCAGCTCTATCCGTTATCTTCTCCGTCTTTGGTTGAACCTGCTTGTGTACGGTTACGGTATTCCAGTATTCCATCTGTTCCTTTCGAGATGCTGCAACTTGCCTTTGTAAGTCTGGATTTTCAAACAGTAAATTCTGATAAAGAAAATGTATTATTATCGGTTCATTCTTTCCAGCTTTGCTTTGGATAATAAACTACGAGAACAGTGCCCCGTTGGATTATATCTATATCCGGTATTACATAAGATTTGATTCAATGGCGCCAAAAACAGTAAATGACGCTACAGTGGAGGTTTTTACTCCTGCTGATAAACATGTAACACACTTTGAAATTATATTCGATTTCGGTAATTTTTACCGTTTTTTGCTCTTACTGGTTTAATGCAAATTTCCCAACATTGTTGTCTTCAGATGATTTTTATAACTTGAAAATATGAAAATTTCGACGTACTAATCTTGCCGATGTCTTTTACCGTTAGCGAGTAATTAAACTTGATATTGTTCTTTCCTTGTATTCTCCCATGCGCGGGGTAACGATGGTGATGAGAAATTATTTCCTTCTCAAAACAACATCATCACGAGTAATTAAAGATTTTCTTATAAAATTACGCGCTTTTCAAATGTGTTTTACTCAATTTAAAAAAATAACCTATTTCCAGTTTTCAGACATTATATGCAATAATAAAAATCCTTTCAAATGCTGTTAAGAAATATTTTTTTGGTTTGCCCCAACTAGAAAAACCAACAATCATTCCTTGTCGAACGTTCGAGTGTGCAAGTCATAACTCAGTTAGCTCCGTAATCGGAATACGTTTTGGTTTTTTGGTTTTTTGGTTTTTTCCCACGATCGTGGTTTTTTTTCTCTGCACTAAGGCTAGTGTAGCAGCCGGTTAAATAGTGCCACAGTGCGACGTTCGGACGAAGGAAGTGGCCTTTACAGGCGAGCCTTGTGAAGGACCATCCAACGACCCGTAATCGACACCGAAAGGGAGAAGAATTTTGTTCTCCCCTACGGCGGCTATCACCATCACCATCATCATCATCATCATCATCATCATCATCATCACATCTCGTCATCACCGCACCATTCCATCGCGTCGATCGAGGCTTTGTTCCTCACGCACCCGGAGGCTTTTCAAAAGCCTGTGTGCAGACCGATACCTAGCAGCCGCATCATACCAAAGTGTAACAATAGGTAAACATTTCTTTTTATTTCCACTTTGCTCCACTACTCTCTGACGATAGAGGACAATCCCCCTAGCAGGCAGAAGTACCTCACCGGTAAAAATTATCTCATTTATTAATCTAATTTTTTTTTTCCTTTTTTTTTGTATATATTTTATTATTTTTTCTTAGGTTTGAAATTTTTCATGTTGATTAATCCTCCCAGATAACAGGAAACCTTTCTTAAAATTTATTAGTATTCTATAAGTTTTTTTTTCTTTTTTTTGGTTAATTATTGGTTAATTTTTTTGGTTGATTAATCCACCTATAAGTGGATCTCGTTTTCTTAATTTTTGATTTTTTTTTTCTCTCTGTGGTAGGAGCTGTGTATGTGGATTTTTTTGAGCATGTTTTAGGAAAATATAATCGCATTAAGTAAACAAATAACTAATTCACGTGTAAGTTACGAACATTCTTATTGTGTCCTACATTTTTATATTATATTTCTTAGTAAATTTTGATTTTTTTTTCCTGATATTGAATTGAGCACAAATTTTTAATTATCCTCGTGGGCGTTCTAAGTCCCCACGATGGATGAAAATAATCCGAGCCGGGGCTCGGAGGAGTTTGATTGTTCGGATGATGATATTCCTCCCATTCTGTTACCTTTTCCCCATTTACCATTAATGGAGACAGAAAAGGGTTCGGAGCCAACACCAACTAAAGCACCTTCTGGTTCATCCTCCTCCGAGCTTCCCCGCCGGAAAGCTTATCCAGCCGGATCTAAACTTTGAACAAATTTCAAATAGAAAAAGTCTGGCAAAGTCATTTCGGATCATTCGAGATATAACCTCTCCCAGTCGCAGTAAGCTTCGCATCACTCTATCGTGAAGAAGCTAACAGGATTGTCGCCTCAGAGCTTTTTTCTCTAGAATACCACGTGTATCTTCCCTCGCACGTAGTAGAAATAGCCGGAGTGGTCACCGAACCGTTTTTGACGTGCGCTGACATCAAGTCCCATGGAACTGGTGGGTTCAAAAATCGTGCCGTTCCATCAGTTCAGGTACTTGATGTCAGGCAAATGAACCATGTGTCATCCGATGGCACAAAAAAGCCCTCAAACTCGTTTCGTGTAATCTTTTCTGGAGCTGCCCTGCCGAATTTCCTCGTATTGGGGAAGCTTCGTTTACCTATTCGCCTCTATGTACCGACGGTCATGCACTGTGACAAGTGCCAGCAGTTGGGTCATACTGCACCTTACTGCTGTAACAAAGCACGATGCGGCAAATGCGGTGAGCAACATGTGGAGGGTCCCTGCAGTACGGACCCCAAGTGTATATGCTGTGGGGAAGCTCCACATGATCTCGCTGTATGCCCGAAGTATATAGAGCGGGAGAAACACCAAATTCGTTCGCTGCAGCAGCGGTCGAAGCGGTCTTATGCAGAGATACTTAAAAAGATCTCATCGGCCGCTGTTCCACCAGCCCAACCAGACAACAATATATTTTCTTCGCTGCCCATAGATAATCAGGGCTCAGACTTTGAGGATGCTGAGGAGTAATCTGTTGTTCAGACGGGAGCGA
Source organism: Aedes japonicus (assembly GCA_034211315.2). Lineage (NCBI taxonomy): Eukaryota > Metazoa > Arthropoda > Insecta > Diptera > Culicidae > Aedes > Aedes japonicus. The sequence goes on from JASCZW010001196.1 coordinate 325,548, forward strand.
AGAGAAAGCGCGCTACAGCAAGACGTCAACGGCAACGTCAGCAAACATCTCAAAACGCGCTGACTGTAGAACAGGCTCCCCACCCTCCTCTGAACAATTTAAGAAGTGGCGGCAATACAAAAAAAGTTTCTCCTCCAGGTTTTAAACCACTGGCTGGTGACTTTCCGCCACTTCCGGGAACATCTAAAACCCCAGTTGTTCCAGTTTTTTGCCCAGAACGCCAACTAGGCATCCGGAATCTCGACCGTGTCAAGTCGAAGACTCCGAAAAAATGTCTCTTTCTGGGATTGTGGAATTCATCTTCACCCTTTTCGAGGTCTCACTGACAACGAGAAACCTCATCAACATGATCCTTACATTTGTAAAACCTTTTTTAAAGAAACTATCTTCAAAATGGCCTCTTCTTGATTCAATCATTTCTTTCGATGGATAATTTATCCAATGAGGTCGGGGATATGATCGAAGCACTACAATGGAACAGTAGAAGTATTCTTAAATATTTGGACGCTTTTAAGTTATTAGTTCACAAATCGCATTGTGACGTATTTGCTCTCTGTGAAACATGGCTCTCTTCTGATAAAGATTTCTCTTTCCACGATTTTAACCTTATTCGGCAGGATCGAGGAGACTCATATGGAGGGGTGCTTTTGGGGATTAATAAGCTCCACTCCTTTTATAGAATTGATCTCTCCTCGATGACAGGCCCTGAAGTAGTTGCATGCCAAGTGACTATTCGAGGAAAAAGTTTTAGTATAGCCAGCATATACCTGCCGCCGAACACGGCAATATCCCGCAGGGACCTTTCGACTATTTGCCTCGCAATGCCAGAGCCACGGTTGATCTTAGGAGATTTTAATTCTCACGGTACAGCCTGGGGGTCACCGTACAACGACAACCGTTCTGCATTGATACTAGACCTCATGGACTACTTCAACTTGACTATTTTGAATACTGGGGAAGTAACACGCATGGCTCCACCTCCAAACCCTGGAAGCAAATCAGACCTCTCAATCTGTTTGAATTCACTATCATTGGATTGCTTGTGGAAAGTGATTCAAGATCCCCATGGTAGTGATCACCTGCCTATAAAAATTTCAATCACCAATGGTTCGTGTCAATCTCGCTCGATCGACATTGCGTACGACCTCACGAAATGCATAGACTGGGGTAAATTTGCTGAAGCGATCATCGATGGCGAGCAATCGGTCGAAGTCCTTCCTCCGTTGGAAGAGTATCGGTTTTTAGCCGGGTTAATCCTCAAATGTGCGGGCTGCAAAATGGTGAGTCGACAACTGTGATGGAGCGTGCGTCCCCGCAACATAGCTCTAGTCCTCACAAGTTCCTACCTCATGCTTCCACGGGTCAGCAGATGACAAAGACCGCCAGCTAAGGGTTGTGTACTTAGCTGGTAGTGCAGCCTGGGCACTGTTGTCCTTCTGACTTCAGCTAGATTGAGGAGGTGCGTGCCGAGCATCTGTCCACCAAGGAGGTCTGTTCACCAGCGGCTGAGTAAGAAACGCTGTACCTCGGCAGCTATACCTTAGGAGGCAGTCCCACCAACGCAATGTAGGCAGCGCGGTAAGATAGCATGCTGAAGTCTTACTCTACCACGAAAAATGTAAGTATTCTTTATTTCTTTATACGGTTTATAATTTTGGATCATCCATGGAATCAGAAGACATGCAGATAGTACACATGTTATTCTCATTTTATATTATAACATCCCTTCACAATATTTTTTATGCTATTTTCAGCTTCGCATTTATCCATTATCGTAAGTTTTAGTCCACATACCTCCCAGGGACCGAGATAAGGCGCTATAACCTTGGCAATTATTGCCACGCTTTTGGTTCAAATGCCAAAAGTTCACCCACAGGCAAAAGGAGCATAAACTAATCTTTCTAGCATCTATGCTCCCAACGATAAGGTACAAATTATCACACTGTATAACTCAACATGGAAGCGTTTGGTACGGGAGGTCCACGCTTTCTTCCTTCCCTTGATTCAGAGTAGTAAAGCGATTTTAGATCTTTCTGGAATCGCTCTATTTCTTGGAATCCTCTCTGCGGCACATACTACGCAGTTGGCCTGGCCGATGACAAGAAAAATGATGTATTCAAGAAAACATCATTTTCCAGGATGCTTTCAAGAATTGGCTGCGTTAGTATGAGATTAGATTAGATAGATTAGATTAGCCGGGTTAATCCTCAAATGTGCGATCGACGCACAGCGCAGACCGGTACCAGGATCAACAATTCGCCGACGTTCGCCCACTCCGTGGTGGGACGACGAATGTACTGAAGTCTACCGTGAAAAATCCGTCGCGTTTAAAGCATATCGGAAGCGCGGTTCGCGAGATATCTACGAGCGGTACATTGTTCTTGAGCGTAAGTTTAAGAGCCCCGCCAAAACCAAAAAACGCGGATATTGGCGTCACTTCGTCGAAGGACTATCGCGTGAGACGTCGATGAGAACTCTTTGGACCGTCGGGAGAAGAATGCGAAATGCGTCGCCGGTGAATGAAGAAAAGGAAAGCTCTTCCCGGTGGATCTACGCGTTCGCCAAGAAAGTTTGCCCAGATTCGGTTCCGGTGCAACGAATTGCTCGCGATACTCAAACCAATCGTAACGAACTGGATGCGCCCTTTTCTATGCTCGAATTCTCACTTGCTCTTCTTTCATGCAACAATTCTGCGCCAGGAATGGATAAAATCAAGTTTAACTTGTTGAAAAACCTCCCAGACGTCGTAAAGAGGCGTTTGCTGAACTTATTTAATCAGTTCCTGGGAAGCAATATTGTTCCGGATGAATGGAGGCAGGTTAGAGTTATAGCTATACAAAAACCCGGGAAACCCGCGTCGGATTACAACTCGTATCGTCCAATTGCGATGTTGTCGTGTATAAGGAAACTGCTAGAAAAGATGATGCTCCATCGGCTCGACAAATGGATTGAATCTAATGGCTTTCTATCTCATACTCAATTTGGTTTCCGCAGAGGCAAAGGAACGAGCGATTGTCTTGCGCTGCTTTCAACAGAAATACAGCTGGCCTATGCCCAAAATTCAAAAATGCCCAAAATGCCTAGACAATTTGTCTACCTGAGCTGTAAAGCTGGGTATCGAATTCTCTACGGAGAAAACTGAGTTAGTTGTTTTTTCTAGGAAGCGTGAACTAGCACAAAAACCGCTTCAACTCATAGTTAAAACAATAACTCAAAGTTTGTCTTATAAATACCTACGGGTCTGGTTCGATTCTAAATGCACCTGGGGAAAGCACATTAAGTATCTGATTCAGAAATGCCAGCAGCGAATAAACTTCATGCGTACTATCACCAGAACATGGAGGGGAGCCCACCCGGAAGATCTGATAAAGCTGTATCGTGCAACGATTCTGTCGATTCTCTAGTACGGTAGTTTCTGTTTTCAATCCGCCGCGAAAACTCATATTCTGAAGCTGCAGCTAATCCAGTACTGTTGTCTTCGTATCGCGTTAGGCTACATGTACTCAACTCATACTATGAGTTTGAAGGTAGTATTAGCAGGAGTTCTTCCTTTATCAGATCGTTTTGTGGAGCTATCGTTCCGGTTCCTCATCCGTTGTGAGGTGAAACGAAATCTTCAAACTAAGTTCATGACACTGTACTATTGGTACATGACTCTGGAGGTGAGCCCTTTTCGAATGTTCCTAATCGTGATTACTCCCAAGACTTCTCTAGTTCTACTGTAGCTTTTGATCTGACCATGAAGCATGAAGCTCGTGGAATACCAGATCAACTCCGTTCGGAGTACATTCCATCAATTTTTGCAAGTGTGTTTGGCCATATCAGATGTGACAGAAAGTTTTACACCGACGGGTCAAAAACAAATGATTCCACTGGATTTAGTGTTTTTACCGAAATTCATAGCGCCTCCTTCAAACTTCAAAATCCTTGCTCCGTATACGTCGCAGAGCTGGCGGCTATACACTCTGCATTAGAGCGAATTGCCTCTCTTCCCTCTGATCAATTTTTCATTTTTACGGATAGTCTCAGCTCACTTCAGGCTATTCGTTCGATGAAGCACTCACCGTATTTCGTTAGCGAAATACGATCTCTTTTGAGTGCTCTATCAAACAATTCCTACACCATACCCTTGGTTTGGGTCCCTTCTCATTGCTCCATTCCGGGTAATGAGAAAGCGGACTCACTTGCCAAGGTGGGCACTATGGCAGGCGATATTTATGATCGACAAATCGCCTTCAACGAATTTTTTGCTATTTTCCGTCAACAGGCCTTGATCAGCTGGCAACAAAAATGGGATGCAGGGGATTTGGACAGATGGTTACATTCTGTTCTCCGGTATCGAAAAAATCGTGGTTTAGAGGGTTGGATATTAGTCTTGATTTTATCAAGGTAATGTGTCGTCTAATGTCCAATCACTACTCGCTAGGCTCGCATTTCTATCGAATAGGGCTCTCAGACACCAATCAATGCGGCTGTGGTGCAGGTTATCAGGACATCAACCATGCTGTCTGATATTGCTTCGATTTCAAAATTGCCAGATCTGATCTTTGCGCATCTCTAGGGGCCCGAGGGATACCAGAAAAGGAAGATATCAGAGATGTGCTGGGAAAGCTGGACTTGGACTATATGGGGCAAATTTACAAGTTCTTGAAACAAATAGATGTTTTCGTGTGATCCTCTCTTAGCTGTCGTTTTAACATGTCCACCTCGCCCCCTCCCCTGTAATACCGCTCCCGTTGTATCGTTACAGCTTAATGCAACGCAACATCTGCGCCAGACCAACAGCAACAATATCGCATCTTCAATCTGCTGTTGAAAGCCAACGTTAAGATTCCTATTTCCCCATTCCTCCCCGAATTATTGTAATCCCTAACCTCGACCAAGCCGCGAGTTTTTCGGCTTTCCAAAATTAACATAGTTATTGTCTTCAGTTATAAGTGATTGTCATTATTAAAATGAAAAAGAACCCGGCTCCGTTATGCCTATGGCACTTGAGCCTCACAAATAAACGAGTAAGTTAAAAGAAAAAAAAAAAAATTTCGCGAATATTACGTGCCGAAACACCATCTTTTCATCGATTTCAAATCAGCTTATGAGACAAACGATCGAGTCCCTTCGAATCTCGGAGAGGGTAGCGGCAAGGTGATGGCTTGTCGTGATTGGTGTTTAACATTACGTTGGAGGGTGTGATTCGAAGAGCTGGGATAGGCACGAATGGCACGATCTTCAGGAAGTTTGTCCAACCATTTGGCTTCGCCGACGACGTTGAATCGTAGCACGTAACTTTGAAACGCTGGCGAAAACGTACATCAGACTTAAGGCTGAAGCTGGTAAGATTGTGCTAGTGATTAATGCGTTGAAAACAAAATACATGAGAGGAAGAGGCTCACAATAAGACAATGTTAGCCTCCTATCACGAGTTCAGATCAACGGTGATGAAATCGTCGAAGTAGTAGACGAACTCGAGTATCTGGGCTCATTGGTGACCGCCGATAACGACGCCAGCAGAGAGATACAAAGGCACATTATGGCTGACAATCGTGCCTAATTTGGACTCCGAAGGACGCTAAGATCGAACAAAGTTCGCCAAACTATAAAGTTGTCCATCTACAAGACAATAATTAGACCGGTTATTCTCTACGGCCACGAAACACGGACATTGCTAGTGAAGGACCCACGCGCCCTTGGTGTCTTTGAACTCAAGGTGCTGCGTACGATCGACGGTGGAGAGTAGATGAAAGATGGATCGCGGAGGAGGCGAATGAACGACGAATGGTTGCTGTTGCTGGGAGAACCTCCAATCGTACACATCGCTAAAATCGGTCGACTACGATGGACTGGGCATGCCGGTAGAATGTCGAACGACAGCCCTGTTAAAATGGTTCTCGAAATTGAACCTCCGCAGCCGCGAGGCTGGCGAGGTACAGCCATGGATCGATTACAATGGAGACAATACAGCAGAGGCCACACCCTCTGCTCTACTATTCACTGCTCTCCTGTGATTTCGACGCTGTGGTGCTTGAAGAAAGGTGACTTCACACTGACATTGCGAATATTAAACTGGCTAGAAACAACTCAATCCACCGCTACGAGCGGAATTCCCGCGCAAGTCTAAAGGATTACGCAGACTGCAGCGTTGTTATTTGATTTTTTCTATTCTGGGCAATAAGTTTCGATTGGACGGGGCAATTCGTACCACTGTATGTCCTTGGGGACTAATGTACCGAATTAGTCTCATGCCACGCAGCACGCTATTAAAATAGTGACATGAAGCTAAATCCGGCCAAAACTGTGTTTTTCCATTGTGCTGTGTTTTTGGAGGTGTTCAGTCTTGTAAATTTCACCATTGATGGTGCCTGTTGTGATGAGAATATCATTTCACTTTCAACAGGTGCAGATAGCCTGCCAAATGAAGTATTTCGTTGCGAATTTAGTATTTTTCTTTTTGAAACGATCATCCACTTTAAATGTATCTTTTCCGGTGTAAAACTTCTGTCCTGGCGTCCTTGAGGTCAGCTTTAAGGTATGTTCTTCCATCAGCCGCTGCTATACTTCCGACTCCATGTTTGTAATGATTGCACAGCTATCAGTGTAACTAATACAGTGTAAACTACCCACATTGAATTAATTTCAGTAGAAAATACCCAATGAGTAAAAAGTTACAGTCATTTGAAAATGATGCAATTTGATTCCGTACACCCTTTACTTGACTTTAATTTACGTATTAGGTTAGAAAACAAGGAAAATCTACGCAAACACTTCACTGATCACTTTAAAAAAAAATTTAAAAAAATATTTCAAACTACCTATCCGTTAATCACAGGTCTATCTGTCAGAGGATAAGCTTTTTCTTGTAATTTAAAGGAATTGCTCCCGTTAACTAGGGATAAAGTTTAAAAAGGTGTGTTTTTGTTTAATTTTTAAGTTTTTCCAAAGTAATCAATCGAAGTGTTAGTTTAGATTTTCCTAGTTTTCCAATTATAATCGTTCTACAAATGCGCTCGTAAAAGTTTTTTTTCAAAAAAGTGAAATAAGTAGATTAGGTTTTTTAATAGCAGAATTTAGTATCACTGATATATCTGTGTGACTCAAACACCAAAGATGAAATATGTATAAATAAGTAGTAAAAATGAATTTCAAAAACAATACTAACCTGTAATTTTCTGGTAGCATTCTGCATTACGTCAGGCGAAACCAATCCGAAATCGAACATGGAACCCACATGAAGCACAAAATTCCGGTATAAATTTTTCCGCAACAGATCACGCCCTCGGCAATCGATGAACATATCCAATGCTACTGGAATCTGGCAGTCACCAACGTAACCATATTTCATGACATGTAAATTCCACATCTTCATCAATTCCTTCTCGCCTTCATTCACGTCGGTAAACTCGTCAATCATTTGCATAGTTTTGTACTGTAACCACAGTGGATCGCTTTCACCCTCTGAATCGATGTCCAACTCCTTGGGATGAACTGGTAGGCACGTCATTGTATGGTGATACATTCTAATTTAAAAGCAGAATATATCACATCCTATACGAAAAGCCATGAACGTAAAGTTTAACCACTTACCTGCTATGTCCAGTGATGAACGGTCGTTGACTATCAAATTCATTTTCATCGCACTCGAGAAACTCGGACAGGCTATGTTTCTGACGCCGTGGTCTGCATACGAGAAGGTTTGTGACAACAGTTCTGCGCATAGGGCCTCGACGCGAAAATGCGTTCACGCTACCTAGCAGATCGTGTGGTGAACCGTTGTAAGAACCATCGTACATTTCATTGATCGAAACATCGATTCTAGCTCCATTTGGTATCGGTATGTAAGTAAAAATAAACCTTGCGTGGCAAAGTTTCAAGTGTTTTAGCAAAGGATACAGCGTACCGCAGTTCAGGCTGCACCATGGACAGTGGAAATCCGACTTAGTTTCTGTTTGCTGACGAGAATTGTTGTTGTACACGAATTGATAGATTATGTGATCAATTTTAGGTTCGTCGGCGTAATGCTTCAGTTCTGTGGAACCAGAATTTTGGTTAGTAGCTCCAATAGGCACAAGTGCTGTAGAATTTCCGTCCAGCTGCGAAGTGATATTGGAATTACCTGCAGCTGCAGCAGGGGTGAGGATACTGTTGTTATTGATGTTAATGCTGAGGTTTCTTTTATACGACGGTGATAGCACATCAGGCTTATGATTCTCCTTGTCACTGCTGTTATTCAAATTAATCATTACTGGTTCCGGTCTATCCACTAAACCGGGTAATGCTTCTTTAGTCCATTGTAAACGAAACTTGAGACTTGGTGATTTACTGAACAAAACAATCGGGTTTGGATCATCGAGTCCGTTCTGTTTGTACATGTCAATTATATCTAGCTCATTGCGATCGCCATTCAGTGGCTGAATTGTCTCCCAGGTGGAATTTTTCTTCGGCGAATTATACTTTTGCATTTGTTGCTGATGTGGCAGGATCTCTTGTACAGTAAGCTCATAGTCACCTTCTTTCAGTAAACATCTTCCGTATTTGTCGTAGATAATCAACTCAGTTCCGAATAGCTTACTTGCAATACTCAATTTCTGCCTCTTTGCCGAAGGCTCCTCATCACTTGCTCCATTTTCATATCCATCAGTCCCGTTTGAAATTGCACAGTAACTATTATCCGTGTTACAATGCATATGGATCTTGAAAAGTAGGAGAAAGGACAACTGTGGTCCAGCCACCTGATTTACACCAACCGAACTGAATGAGTCGGTAGCAATACTGATCGTGGGCACCTTATCGTCAGCTAGTTTTTCCATCGGATTCACCAACACTTCAGATTTTCCCACAGCCACTTGCATCAGAGCTGACGAAATATCTTTACGTTTGTTGTGTGAAATTTTCAAGAGAATCGTTTCAACTTGAACGGTCTTCGCACCATTTTCATTGGGACCAACATGTTTCGTGCCATTTGTTATACCATCGTCGTGACTTTGGTCATAAAACCCCAGAAATAGTAGTGTTAGGTATTCGCCTGTCAGCAAGAATCCGTTAACTTTATCGTTACGCATTCTGTTCATTTTTTGAGCCAACATTGTGTCAATTTTGAAACTATTGCGAGTTTTATGCGAACGAGACATCCTGTGTCGCATATATGATAAGTTTCGATTCAAAAATATGGGCTGTAACATACCGAATGAAAAAAGTTATTCATTACTTTTCAATACTGTTGCAACAATGGAAATAGCTTACCGATATCATATTTCGAGTCCGCAAATAGCGGTATATCTGTGTTGGTTCTGAAATATGAAAAAAATGTTCTGATTACGTTATGTTTGGCTCAACTATACTGAAAATAATTTAACAGAATCGAATAAAATTTACCGGTGCTGTACCAATGCACTATGGTCCAGATCACGAATTTACGAGGAAACATGCTCCCAGCGCCTAAACTTGAAACTTTACAGCAAAGTAATGTTCTACAATATGATTTGTATCATCAAGGCCCATTTTTTGATGTTGATTAAAATTAGGGTGGTCCCCATTTTCACGGAAATACAAAAACTAACTTTTTTATTTGCAGAAATAGACATTTACATCCTTTGGCAAAATTGTAGCGCAAAAAATTTCATGGAATTTTTGTTAAAAAATTTTTTTTGTACCTTAAAAATTGACCGATTTAGAGCAATTTTTTCTCATCAACTTAGGGTGTACCATAAAAAATTTATTTCTTTGCCCTTACTTTTTTATTTCAATTCTCACCGTAAAGTTGTGTTTGGACGAGTTTTAGAACTTTTTAAGACGCGTACTTTGGTATACAAATTTTGCCGCTAGCTTCAATAAATCAATAGTTATTGAAGTTTTTCCTCAAAAAATACGCCCTTTTTAAATGTTGATTTTCATGATTGGGGCAAATACAAAAAAAAGTTAAAGACGTCATTTGAAAGGACAATTTATATTGTTTAACATATGTGAAAACTAGAGATATGTTATTTCTGTATCATGAGAAAATTACATTTTAATCTGGGATGGTTTAAGAAGAAAAACTTCAATAACTATTGATTGGTTAAAGTTAGTGGCAAAGTTAATATATCAAAATACGCGCCTTTAAAAGTTCTACAACTCGTCCGAACACAACTAAACGATGAAAATTGAAATAAATAAGTTAGGACAGAAAAACTTTTTTTTATGGCTCACCCTAAGTTGACGAGGGAAAAGTTGCTCTAAATCGGTCAATTATTAACCTTAAAAAAAAAAAAAAAAAGTACGCGTCTTAAAAAGTTCTAAAACTCGTCCAAACACAACTTTACGGTGAGAATTGAAATAAAAAAGTAAGGGCAAAAAAATAATTTTTTTATGGTACACCCTAAGTTGATGAGAAAAAATTGCTCTAAATCGGTCAATTTTTAAGGTGCAAAAAAAATTTTTAATAAAAATTCCATGAAATTTTTTGCGCTACAATTTTGCCAAAGGATGTAAATGTCTATTTCTGCAAATAAAAAAGTTAGTTTTTGTATTTCCGTGAAAATGGGGACCACCCTAATTTTAATCAACATAAAAAAATGGACCTTAATGATACAAACCATATTGTAGAACATTACTTTGCTGTAAAGTTTCAAGTTTAGGCGCTGGGAGCATGTTTCCTCGTAAATTCGTGATCTGAACCATAGTGCAATGACCCATTCCGCGGAAAGACATGTTTCTGTTCCTGCAAACCTCCGATTTATTGCACAGCGCAGCCTTAAGTTTAGATTTCGCTCCTATGCTATGCGAGGCTGAAGAAGGTCAGGTAAAAACGAAACATCTACCCATTAAGATTTTAGGACGATCTGATACACCAGAGAGCGAAGGAATTCCAGATACAACAAGAAAGATAGGTGAACTTAGGGACACGCACAGTGTGAATTAAGACATACCATTCTAAACCATCATAAATACCATCTAAACTATCGTGAATATGAAAAAAAATATAATCTTAAAATAATTTCATACAAAAAAAATTTTTCACGGTGAAGGAAAATTTCTTGGAAAAGCCAAAAAAAAAATATTTTCTGGATCATGAAAAATTTTGAAAAAAAAAAATATATTCTTGTTCATTAGTTTATAAACTATCGTTGGTGAAATTTTGGCGATGGGCTTTTATTTGTTTTTGAGTAATGCTCGAAAAACGCCCGTCACTTGTTTTCATACCAAAATAATAAAAAAATCCGATAAGGGCCTGTTCATAAACCACGTAGACTCATTAAAGAAAATCGCAGACCCCTCTCTCCCCCCTCCTCCTCTTTATTTTTATTTTTTGAATTTTTGTATGGTGCGTAGACATGAGTCAAACCCGGAATAGCCCCTAAGTGTCGTCTTGCACAGTTTGTAGGAATATCTATCGAAGGGAAGTTCACGATTAGATGCATCTAGTAGCAATTATCGCTTCTCAAAAAAAACTGAAATATTTTCAGACATTTTTTTAAACAATAAGAACATGGTTTTCACATGAAGTTTCTGACGTATCGAAGGATCTCAATAACCTGCTATTAAATTTGAAAATAGGTTTTTCAAAAGCCGACACAACTGAGAAAAAAGTTGTAGTTCTCAGACTATTGCCAAGAAACTGGTTATATGTAAAAAAAAATCTTACTTCGAAGAAGCTACTCAACATATGGTTACTGGTCGAAAAAGTATTGTTTGGGAATTTAACCTTTAACATAACTGGGCGACCGTCCGTAGTACAGATGTCCCAGAAAAGGTTGATTGTTTGTATCTCAGAGACGACATCAATCGGCAATTTCCTGGGTTGAAAGATACAATTTCTATAAAATTGCCCAATGGAATTTCTTAAAACTTTCAAGAGCGTCTTTCACTTGCACCGGTGGATACATGATATAAACAATACTTAGAATTACATAAAAATGAACATGAATCTGTTCCATTTACGTCATTTTGGAAACTTAGACTTAAACAATGTGTTTATTTTAATTATTCATCGTCAATGAATGTTTATGTTTGCATAATACACGGAAAAATGAAATTCTTGTTTGGTGCTTTGAATAAAACTAATTGCTTTTTAAGTTTACATACGGAAACAAGTCTCAACACTTCTGTGATTAAGTAAGTAGCAGGATGGCACTTTTTTCTAACGTCTCGCGGGAAAGGTCCATGTGACGGAATATTCATAAAACAAAAGGCTAAGGACGCATGTCTTAGGAAGACTGCAGAAATAAATAGCGCTAAACAATTTTATGAATGGGCGACATCAGAAGTTAAACAACAGTTTATATAAGATTGGCAATTTATGTATGCAAATTAATTCTCTGATGACTCAAAAAATCTAGAATATATTGTAGATTCTTGATAAAACAATGCAACGGAATCTCACGACATAAGAAATGGTTGTAAAACTAATAAATAAGTAGAAATTAAAAGAATTGTGTTATTTTCTTGACTTAGAAATAAATAAATAATATTTATGAAATTAACAAAAAAATAAGTGCAAGAGTGGGTGCATGCCAAAAATAATCCCAACAGCAGGAGATAATTTCTCACCCATGTTAGGCATTGGGAGAGGCAAAAAACCAATCGCCTGATCAAGCAAAAAAGTAGTATATGAGCACGATCGATCGCAGATTCTTTTGCCAGTCAAGGGGGTTTCCCCCCCTTGCCTACCCTGCATCTTTGGTGCACAGTTTGGTAAAAGAATGTATGCGTGCTCGATCGAATACTACCGTTCAATGCCCTTCCGCTCGTTTTCAACTTGCATCTTTCAATTTCACAGCCTGCCGTACTCTGACGGAACTATCAATACTTTCTTTTCATTTCTTCTTTCTAGCAATACATTTCTGTCTACTCCTAGAGCCTCTCATGTTGATGGAAACTGCTGAATATCTGTTTCTGCCAATTTTCATCAAAGATCATTACTCCGCGCATTGGGAGAATACAAAAAACAACAATCAAAGTGAACAAATATGTGTTTATTTATTTTGATTATAGACGCCTCCTAGCGACGCACAAAGAGAAGTATATCCTCGCTACGAATGAAACACATTTGAATAACATATATAATATAATTAACTTTGAATTCGATATAGCATTCCATGCTACCCCGCTCCCAATTTTTTTTTTTCAAAATTTTCCATGATTTAGAAAATGGTTTTGCGGCGTTTCCGGATTTTTTTTAAATTATATTTTTGCGAATTTTTGAGAAAAATGTCCTCATAGTTGGAACAATATCGAACTACGATGAATCGTTCTTGAGTTATGAAATTTTGAAATTCGGGAAAATCGGAAAGCTTCAATGGGTGTTTGCCACGAAAGCTGGCAACCCTTAATTGTTTATATTATTTTTTGTTCGTATATCCATGAACCCTACGCGTGGACAAAGTGTCGTAACAATCTGAGACCCTTCAGCCTAAACTTGTACGATAATAAAAAAAACCCTTGTTAAGTAACTGAAAAGAATAAAGACCTGTGAAAAGCTTCTGTTAACGTTCCTTTTAGAACTTCCATTCGTCAACTCTAGAATTTAGTTTCTATTTTACCGTCCCAGTTTTGATTCTGAGCGACATGAATTCCCATGAACTGGATGGGGGGAACTGTACGATGACAACAGAACGGCTATTTTTTTTTCGATTTGTCAATTTGTCAAACCTCCTGCTCAAGACTCGAGCTATCATTCGGTTCAAGATCGCTTTCATTGGACTGTCTGTGGAAAGTCACTGGGTCGAATCGAATAACTTGCTACCAAATACACACTTTGGGTTATTGGGATATTCAACTGGCCATTGCGCACAAAGAGCAGCTGACGTCAGATGTGAATTTCTTGGATTTTTTTTAAAACTTGTCAGAAAAGCAAATGATGTTTTCACTTGGACAATTGTCGTAAACTCTCAGTGTTAGTTACATGTGTCTGCCCAAGGCTCGTGCAATGCAAAATGCCAAAAAAAAGGATAAACATTCTTCATTCTATTCGTGGTACATGTTGGGGTGCTGATCCGGAAGACGTAATAACTCTTTGTAGAACAACTACTATACTCTCTGTTTAGCTCTAGAGAATTGCTCTTTCTGCTTTCTCTCAGTAAGTAAAAGTCACCGCTCTTGACAATAAAATAAAATGAGATGAGTCTTGAATTTCTGGCACGAGTAGAACCGCTCCAGAGTCGGTTCTGAGAGTTCTTACTGAGAGTTTTGATCAAATGTGGAGTAAAAAACGTATTTGTAAGAGTCAATTCAAAAGACATATGAGTAATTCTCGCTGGAACCAGGCCGCCATTGGCACATATCTTTTGATTTCAAATTTTTCATCGCTATTAGTTAGAATATATTGAAACAAGATAAAAAACGCTTTGGTTGAGCCAAATTGATGGACCCCTCGTTTTCTAAGGGACTATACATGTTGTAAAAAGTCGATTTTTGGATAATTTCAAGGTAAGTAAACAAGTTATATCACAAAATTTTACATTGAAACATCTTCAAAACTCGTTGCTGTTGTACAGAGGATAAATAAAGCTTTCAATTGATGTTAAAAAAAATGTGGCGGCCATCTTGGATTTGGCCGCCATCTTGAATTTTATCAATAATATCGATTTTTCACTATGAGCGCACCGCTCAATCCATATTCTGAGCACACCATCTGAAAGCTGAGAAAAAAATACATAAGATGCAGTCAAGAAACTAGGTGTGCATTGACATTTACCCGATAAAAAAATATTTTTTCTAAAAAGAGTTTGACGTTTTTTTGCGTGTATTGTGCAATATCAATATGTATCATATTTCTATACGCAACAAAGCATAATTTTGCAATCACTGTTTTTTTTTTGTGTTCTGTAGAGTAAAGAACAATCATTTTAAGTAAAAAAAATTTTGCCATCTTCGTTTAAGACGCCATTTTGATTATTAGCAGTTTAGCGTGTTTTTCCTTTTTTTTATTTTTCAAATTCCGATATGAGTTAGAATAGTATTAAATACAATATAATTTAGTTGTTTCAAATGAAAATAAATATAATGAAATCGTTTTAAGATTCCTAAAGTTCATATTCATGTTTTAAATCTAAGGTTGTGGAATTTTATCTCAGAGCTCTTCGAATATTTTTTATATATGATTATGTACTCGTTTTGTGGCAAAAAATAATGGTAGTTTTGAGTCCCTTTGATGGTTTGAACATTCTACATTCGAATTTGCAGTTTAGCCAACGATGTATCGTAATCGAGCTGTCCCACGTAACTGAAAGACATTGTTTGTCCTTGTTGCTCTACAGCCCATGCATAGAATGAGGAAGCATCTGTTATCAGCTTGTCTCTATTTGGCGTTAAGCTGTATTTGTGCGCAGCACGTTTAAGTGTTCCCGCCACTCCATCACATGGACATTTTCCGTGAGAACTTGCGTGAAAATTCCATTCTACATCCATTTGAAAATCTTTCTACATAAATGTGATGTTGGTGAAGTTATATTTGTTCTTGTACTGACTCCCAGCTCCATCGGTGAACACGTGGGTCTTTGTTATCTGCGTAAGATTGATCTTCATGAACTCAAACAGCTTAACAAAACAGCAGTGAACCAAAACATAGTTATGCTCAAGAACAGGTGAAATAATAATTAATGTTTTATGAAGAATCTCTCCTTCGATTCTATAATAAATCACGAATGGATGAATTGTAATCATCTGCCTTGCGAAATGGTGCGTTTGTATCTCGTTCTGAATGGTTACTTTGTAGTTTTCTGAAAAGTCTGCGTAAAAGATAGCTTCATTTGACTTCAGATTGGACTTCAGCTCAAATAGATAGTCTTTTTGTGCCTAAGAATATAAACATAAAATGAGTATTAATGGGTCATTTTTTTGTCAGTTGTGTACCTTTGTGATGAAGAAATGTGGCAAGAAGCCGTTGAGCAGATTGCTGAAGTTATCTACAAACTCTTCAGGTGCGCTTGTCGTGTTATCAACAAGTTGATAGTGGTTTTCTATCGGAATCCAATTATTAAACTTGATGATTTCTAGAGGAAATTTTTCAATTTCATCCAGTAATTTTCTACTAAAATCACTCAAGTCAGGACATTCTGTGCATTCCAAAAAGTAGCATTGAGGAGAAGGGTTTTTACATACTAAATATTCCTGAATCAGCTCGCTCAAGCAGCTGTCTCGTATTATCGGTAAGGCTTTCACCGCACGCAATGACAATTCAATATTTTCATGCCTCATGCATACGCACACTGTATGCGTACCGGAGCTTCCGGTAAGTATGCATTCAGAAGGTCGCAGCTTAGCGAACGTAGAAAATCCGATTTTCAAATTTGGGAAAAGTTCTTTAAAGTTTGCAAAAAATTCGTTTAGTGACCCAAGAAGCAAACGTTTTTGCCTACTTTCTCGACCGGCGGGTGTCTTTACACTGATTTTATCCCGAATACCTGGCATTAACGTACTACAGTCCAAATATTACTGTTTTTCCTCTTCCTGAGCGACCTTTTCCAATTCTGTTACCGATGTACCCGCATCTGGAAGTTTAAGAATTCCCTTCGAAGCACGAACTTGTTGAGCCTTTTCGACGAACCATTTACCTGCAGAATTGTGGAAGATTAGCTTCCGCATGTTGATGACATTTACCATACTTACTGCATCCTGTTTCATCCATCATTTTCTGCCTGCTCCACGAAGGAGTGAGCAATGTTAAAATTTGGAATTTGACCGGTTTTGAAGCGATCTTACAATTGTCAAGCATATCTTTGACAACTGGCACGTTAGTATCGCCATAGTACACTTCGCAATCAACCTTCAAAATTTGTTTTATTGCAATCACGGCTTGTTTGAGCATTTCGCAGCGGAAGGTTTCCCGTCGCAGCTCTCTTCTGTTGACATTCCGGATCCCAATTCGGGATAGAATTTCCGTCATGTTTTGGAAATCATGCTCACTAATGTTTCCAACCTCTTCAACGTAAACCTCATCTCCGTTTTCAACAACTTCCATCGGCTGAAAAGTACGGTTTGACTGCTGACGGGTCACTTGCAAGCGGCATGTCGTACATATTTTCTCATGAAGTTCCGGAACGGTCGTGGATCCAATAGATTCTAAAAAATTCACGATTTTTTGTGTTACACTTGTCAGTTTCGAAGATTTTCTCCAGCTTTTATGATCAGCTTTGGCAAACGGGTTGCAACAAAATTCCTTTTTGGGTACCCGTACAGTACGGTTCTTCGCCATTTTCAAGAACTTTGAACTAATCGGATGTACAAAACAAACAAACTTCCGCTATCGTAAACGAGTCTTCTTCTTCTATTTGGTTCGAAACATCAAATTGTCATGGTGAGCCAGTGAATGAAACTATATTCCCTGTTGCGCATTGGCAGCCATGAATAGAATCATTTTTTCCTCGGAATTTTCATACTTATGCACCGAATTGATTGTTAAAATTAAATTGTTAAATTGTTAAAATGATTGTTCTTTACTCTACACAACACAAAAAAAAACAGTGATTGCAAAATTATGCTTTGTTGCGTATAGAAATATGATACATATTGATATTGCGCAATACACGCAAAAAAACGTCAAACTCTTTTTAGAAAAAATATTTTTTTATCGGGTAAATGTCAATGCACACCTAGTTTCTTGACTGCATCTTATGTATTTTTTTCTCAGCTTTCAGATGGTGAGCTCAGAATTCGGATTGAGCGGTGCGATATTATTGATAAAATTCAAGATGGCGGCCAAATCCAATATGGCCGCCACATTTTTTTTTGACATCAATTGAAAGCTTTATTTATCCTCTATACAACAGCAACGAGTTTTGAAGATGTTTCAATGTAAAATTTTGTGATATAACATGTTTACTTACCTTGATATTATCCAAAAATCGACATTTTTACAACATGTTTAGTCCCTTAGAAAACGAGGGGTCCATCAATTTGGCTCAACCAAAGCGTTTTTTATCTTGTTTCAATATATTCTAACTAATAGCGATGAAAAATTTGAAATCAAAAGATATGTGCCAATGGCGGCCTGGTTCCAGCGAGAATTACTCATATTAGAGTTAAACACACGATCTCGATTTATGAGAATTTTTCTTTCGTGCCACACTCCAGACCGTCCTCACTTCATCTATTATAGCAGTTCCTCAATTTATTATAGAACAACTTCGTTCTATTATAATTCCTCGTATTTTTACTGCAAAGTAGCAACACATCAATTCCGAAAAAAAGGTTGTCCATTGATGGGTCTCGCCTCAATGGATCCATGGCTTTCGATTTTTCAATGAAAACTCCAGCGCCTTCCACAAACTTCAGGAATCTTGTTCTGTTTGTTTTGCTGAGCTGGCGGCAATCAATATCGCATTGGGGATAATTTCCAACATGCCCGCAAGCCTTTACTTCATCTTCCCGGTCAGTCTCAGTTCGATTGAGGCTCTTCGATCGATGAAACCTAGTAGATACTCATATTATTTCCTCTATGGAAACAGATGACTGTGCTGGTCGAAAGATCATATTTGATCATCTTTGAATGATCTTTAATCACAAGCAATGTTAAAGGCGATTTAGTATGCAAGACTAATTTCATATAATGAATTATACCATTTAGTACGTCAGAGTACCCCTTTGAGTTCGCAAAGGGAAACGGCATATCTAGGACAGCTGTTACATTTCATGAAGAGTAGACTATTGTCCAACCACTACCAGTTAAATGCACATCTCTATAGAATTAACCTCGTGTACAGCGATCGTTTTGCGGTGTGGGAACGGCTATGGTGCCATCGAACACGCAGACTGGGAACGTCCGTCTTACTAAACGTAGTATTAAATCATTCTTGTTATCTAAATAACAATGAAATATCGGCTCCGTAAAACTAACATGATTTAGCCTACCAAATAGACGAACTATTTAAAAAAAATAGTTCTGCTGCTCTAGATTTTTAGAAAAGTTTTTTTTTAAGATATCACCAGGATCCTACATTATCAACAAACGTACAAGCAAGATATCCCGTATGCCATCGATGATGCGTCAATATCGGGCTGTATATTGACAATTACAACGTATTTCACCGTAGCGTAGCGTATTTCATTGACTAAAACCATTGTTTTATTCCCTGTCCCGATCAATTCAGAATGTCGTGCATTTGCAGTGACTTATCCGGATTACAACAATAGAGCCGAGAAAATTGACTTAGATCACCGCCGTTTTCTTAGATTTGTTCCACCATAGATCCACCAATAAATATGTGCGATTTTGTTTATTTGTTTATTCAAATAAATATGTAAATTTGTGAGTAATTAGTTCAACGACACCAGATTGACAATTGATTGCACCTTTGTTTGGGTAGCTCAAGTATGGTGACATAAGGAAAACGTTCCTATATTAATCTCATCTCTTTGCAGCTCGTCTTTTTTTTTTTTTTTTTGGTGGGTATCACAGTGGTAGCAGGCTCTTACTTTTAATCTGCACTGGACCCTTTTTATTAGTAACATTCGCTTCTATGAGCCTCTATTTTAAATCAACACACAGACGTTCCTAGGCTATGGTGCCCATTTGGTCACTGTTTTTATCGTGAAGATTCAAATAGTTTTAATAAGAGAGATTTGCTTTTATGTTTTTGTTTTGTCAGAGTGCTGTGTAATTTTTGTGTTTTGTTTTATTCATAATAGGTTGTATGTTGTTAATGTGTTTGATACTGTATTTTTATTTGTTTCTTGGATTAATGGCAATTGATTTACAATAATTTCAATTCGATCAAGTGGTCTTACAGAGTGATATGAACTTGTTGATTATTAATGCGCTATTGTTAGTTATGAAGTTAGTTATCTGTTTTGTCTCATGTATATTGCTGTTAGGTGTTGTAATTTCATTGAACTGGAGGTTGTTTATTTCCCTCTGTTTCTAAATTGTTTTGATTATTCGTCGGTGAGTTTTTGGAGGTAGGATTGGATTTGTTATTAATGGTCAAATGATTTTTAAGAGCTTACCTCAATTATGCGGATCTTTGCCTTTCCATATACTTACTACCTAAACCGCTCACAGCCATGATTGTTATAAAGCCGCATGCAGACTATGGCTAGTCACTCCGTCCAGTCCATGAATTTCACAGCCATTCTCGATTATGGAGGTTAGTATGAAAGGGAGAAGAGAAGGAATGTTTTAGTTATTCATGATTTGCAGAGTGCATGTGAGATTACTGGTGATATTCTCACGACGACAATTATTTATTTACTATTGTATATTGTTAAACATGAAGATTCATGTTAGTTAGTGTTGTTAGTTATAAAGATTACCTGTTTTGTCTATTAATTGTTGTCGTTAAATGTTGTTGTCTCACTGTTTTGTAGGTTCTATTACTAGTTCTATTTCTTAACTAATGTATATTTAATTAATTATTACAGTTAGTTTATTTGTTAATTCATTTCAACGTCACTTTGAGAGTTTGTTGTTTCCTCGTCATTACAGTCAGAAAACATACATGATAATAATGAACTTTCGTTACTATCTCTATCTGAATCGTTGCTGTCTTCGTATTCTGATTCAGTCATATATTCAAAGAGTCTTTTAGTGGCATTTTTCATTTTTCCTTTATCTTTGGCAATTTCCTGCCAATCCCTGATACTAATGTCACTTCTATCGATGTCTTGTTTAATACATGTTCTCCATGTATATGCTGGTCTTCCAATTTTTTTTTTTTTGTCGATTTTATATTCCAACGCTGTTTTCAGTATTCCATTATCTTCACTTCTGATTATGTGTCCGTAAAAGTTTAGCCTGGCGATTCTGATTTTGTTGTTGATTGTATAACCGTTGAGCCAATTGTGAGGGATGTATGGGTTTTCATTGTTATAAAGAGGTTCAATTCCATCTGGTGACGTGTTGTCGTTTTCCGGTAGGTTTCCGTCTTTCTTCCAATTGTTTCTTTCATTGTCCTCATCTCCATCGCATAATCCTCTAAGCGTAAGAAGCATTTCTTGTTCCATTGTTCTTAGAGCATTCCTATTTCGTTTGATGAGTGTTGACACTTCCATCGAATAAGTCACTACTGGAGTCACCAAGCAATGGTATAGTCTTTTAACCATTGCCCATGGAAGTCGGTGTTCTTTCAGAAAGGAGCACAGATGAAAGAATGCTTTCTGTGCCTTTCTTATCCTATCCGCCGTTGTTGCACCTCTTGTTAAGCTACTGGTTATTTGTGCACCAAGGTATTTTAGTGTCGTTGTTACTAAAAGTTCGTATTTACCGAATTTTGCAATCTTTTCCGGTGCTATGTTGTCTATAATTTCTGGATCACGGTACAATACTTTCGTTTTTTTTTGTATTTATTTCGAGTCCGATCGATTCAAATAATGGTTCTAAACTTGTCAGCATTCTTTCAACATCTTCATCGCTGTTAGTTATTAGCAGCAGGTCATCTGCGTAACCTAGAATACACGGTTGCTGTATTTCATGCCCTTGTATTAGATTTAGTTCCGGGATGAATTCTCGTAGTGTGCATAGTACATGATGTAGCATTAATATAAATATTTGTGGACTAATTGGACAGCCTTGTTTGATACCGCGTCCACTTGGTCTTTTAGGCGTTAGAGAAGCAGTTTGGCGTATATTTTGTACGGGCTCGAGCATAAGGTGATGCAGCGGTAGTCTTCAATTTTTTGCGGGTGTGTAACTTTTGGGATCGGTACTTGTAATGTATTCAGCCATGTCTTTGGAACTACGTTTGTTTGAAATACCTCCTTCATTATTTTTGTTATATTATCCAGTAAGTTTTCTGTTCCATATTTCAGGAATTCGTTGTGGATGTTGTCAATTCCGGGTGCGCTATTGTTTCTGGTGGACCATATGATATGTTGATTCTCTTCTTCCGTTGGCTCTGGTCCAGCATCTCGGTCGTCATCTTCTTCGAGAAGCTTTAATGATGCATTTTCTTTACTTATTGACGTATCCTTAACTTTCAATTCCCATTGCTGAATTGGTATGTATTTCCGCGACTTATTGTTTTTGTTACGTTTGTGGCGTTTGATGAATCTGAACGCTTTGGTCATTTCTGCTAATTCGTTTTCTTGTTCGATTTCTCCTAGGAATCGGTTCACTTTTTCTGAAAAATGTATTTCATAGGCCTTCCTTTTTGCGGTTCTTGCTAAACATGCTTCTTTTTTTAATATTGGATTCTTCGGTCCGCCAGATGTTTTTGATTGGCCAGGAAGTATATTTTGGAAGCTGCGGTTTTTCTGGGTGTTGGGGGTGATCCTAGGGTTTTGTGTTCTCCTGCCGCCTTTATCATTGATGTCTGTATTTTTCTTCTATTCTGAGGTCCTCGTTTTCTGTTGTTTCATCTAAATGCTGGTCCACCTTATCCTGATATTTCTTCCTTATCTCTTCATTTTTCAATAGTTCTAGATCGAACCTTATCTTTTTAGGTCTGGGGGGGTGCTATAATTGGATTAGGACTTACTGCATTATTTCTTGTTTCTCTTTTGAGAACACATTCGACCATTTTATGGTCACTTTTTAAGTGCGGTAGGAAATACGCTCTGATGTTTGGAATTTTTGTAAAACTCATTTTCGACATTATCACGTGGTCCAGCTGCGAAAGGGACTTGCCATTACTCCATGTTGTTAGAATGGAAGGTGATTTGCTGAAAGTAAGATAGTCTTTCAGTTTTAATCCATGCATAAACTGCTTTAGTCCGAAGCCATTTGGATTGCAGCGTTCATGGTACAGTCCATTTCCGATTATTTGACGGTCTTCTTCCAGCAAGTCCTGTTTGCCGATATGAGCATTCATGTCTCCGATAACGATCATGTTAGCTTTCAATCTGGACGGTATT
This sequence comes from Aedes japonicus, assembly GCA_034211315.2. Lineage (NCBI taxonomy): Eukaryota > Metazoa > Arthropoda > Insecta > Diptera > Culicidae > Aedes > Aedes japonicus. Next base: position 348,306 of record JASCZW010001196.1, read on the forward strand.
TCCATGATGAATCTGGATACTCTTGCAAATTCCCTACTTTCTACTTGCGTTTCAGATCTTATATATGTTGATATTATTATATTTTTTTCGAAGAGCAGGAGTTGTGACTGATTTTTCGGAATTTGTTGTTTTGTGAATTGTTTTAGCTACTAAGATTGCCGTGCCACCTCCTATGCGTGTTTTAGGGTTTTCGCTATTGTTGACGTTATACCAATAATAATTGGCTGAATCTATTGTGCATTGGGCAATTCTAGTCTCTTGAAGTGCAACCACCTTGTATCCACTTTGGTGAAAGTAATCATCCATTAGCTGTCGCTTGTTCTCATCTGAGCATCCGCGAACGTTCCACGATAGAATTTTAAATGTGTGCTCTTCCTGTGGTTATGATGGTGTCCCCCTGTAGCTCGACACTTCCGAAATGTTAGTAAGTTGTGACGCGTAAGTTTCGATATTTTCCTGAAGTACTGCTATCCGTTTCAGTGGTGTGCTTAAGTCTTTTGCTGATATTCCAATTTCTTCCGTGTTCCTAATTTTTTGTAATACGCTGTCATAGTGATTTCTTTTAGCATGTCTAGAACTGTTTCTTTCCAATCTATATGCTAGTCTTATTACTCCTGCTGCTGTTGCTTCTCGGTTGAAGTATATTACAGGTCCATTTTCATAGTATACGTCGATTCTGCGGTTGAGAATGTTGGCTGCCGCTCCAATGGATTCTTGTCCACCCCATTCGTTGGTATTTCTGATTCGAGTTAGCAGATTATTTATTCTAGTTTCTATGCATCCACCACCCAGGTGTCTCATCTCTTCGACCGTGTCTTTCAGTGATTCCATAAAGTCTTCTAAGTTATCTTCAATATAGTCGACAATTCTGTTACGTAGTTCCATCACCCTGTTATGATGTTCTTGTGAGCCAATTTTCGTTTTAAAGTATTGGAATACTATAGTTGAAAATAGACAGTGTCCATCCCCTGGCATTTTCTTCACTATCACCGCACCGTTATCATAGTACATTTGCTCCATTGTTTTATACACTTTATAATATGTATAGTATGTCTTGAAATGTATTAGTTAATATCCTGATTTGCGCCGCATTCCCGAGATCAATCACCACCACCTGATTGTCTGAAAATACAGTTCAACTGGTTAGCGTTCTGCTTTCTGACGCCCCCTCTCAATAATAATTTTATATTAGTATTAGGTTGACCCTTCACCACGCAGATTTTCTAGTTATCAATTTCTTGTCTCGTCCGTGTTGAGTTACTCTTTTTTTGTGGCAAAGTGCTTTAATTCGAAAGGTCGGGTCCCTTATTAATTTATATTTTATTTCCATTCCCTATTTTTTTATTATTATTATTATTCCTAGCTTAGTACCCCCCCCCCCCCCCTCCGGAGTCCCATCGGGGGAGTCCCATCGCTAAATTTTTCCTAGCTTTGGTATGTTTGGTGTTTAGTTAATGACAATCAATGGAAAAAGAACAATAAAACAATTGCCACTCTACTGAAAACTGCATCTCCTGTCGTGTCCCTTAACTACTGTCAGGCGTCTACAAACTGTTTCTAGCTTCGTCTAAGCGTAAATTGCGGCAACGCCCGCCGGTAGCACATCTCTTTCATTTTTAACAAACACACCTATGACAAATCCCAGTGATACGATAATCTTAGTTAATAAACGGGCCCTCCATATCCCACAAAACTACAATAATTATGGCCACGGTTTAGAAGTCCACTGCATAAGAAATTCTATGACACAGTTCAAACTTTCACCTCAAATTGAATATTAAATGTTTTCAAAATTGAATAAATCTATCTATGATTAAATTTTTAGTGATTTGTGGCCCAACCCGCCAATATCACACTCAACTTTAGTGCCTGTATACATGCGTGCTACGACGAGGCTATTAAATAGAAAGAGGAGCGAGTGTGATATTATCACTACTTTGTGTGACTGGATCTTTGGCTGTCCCATGAATGGTTAATTAGAGTAGAATGTCAAACAATGACATGACCTAGCGACATCTATCATAAATCAGCTATCTCCAATGAATCATTAACATGAGATTAGGCCCTCTCACCAGCGGCCAGGTACAAAATCCAGCCATGGAGAGGGGTTAATCTCATCTCTTTGCAGTTCGTCATACTCGAAATCAAAGGATTGGCGCGCAACAGGAATGGTTAATAATATTTGTATTTATTATTAACCGTTGTGTGGCCGAATGGGTACCCGGGTACCTTTTCGGATTTCAATTCACGATATTTAAATGGTTTTTCATTGTACAAGATTTAAACTCGGTTAGATCCAAGAAAATGACGGTCAAAATCGATTGCACAATTTTCCGGAATTTTTCAGCAAGCAGGGGTGAAATGAGGGGCTCTTACTTTTTTTAACTACGTAGATGGCCGGATGGGTACCCGAATACCCACGAAACTGAAATGCTTATATCTCAGGTGATTTTAGGCCGATTTGAACAATTTTGGAATCAATTGATTCAAAATTTATTCTTCTATCAAGCTGTTATCGGAATGGATCGATCCGGTCATTCTGATCTCCGGAAAATCCGGATTTCCATGGACATGTCTTGATTTGATGAACTGATCGTGGAATTCGGTAAATAATCAGCAATGTTGGTATCAAATTTCATGAAATTTCATCAGCAGGTTGGATTTTAATATCTTTGGTCCATCAGACGTGTGAACATCCTAGTGGCCATTGCTGAACAGGTTCCCCGCGGGGCCATGGGTGGTCATAAACAATTTTCCATGGAACCCCAACAATATGCGTATCAAACTTCTTGAAATTTCATCAGCAGGTTGATTTTTATTGTCCTGGGTCCATCAGACGTGTAAACATCCTAGTGGCCATTGCGGAACAGGTTCCCCGCGGGGCCATGGGTGGTCATAATCATTTTTTCATGGAACCCCAACAATATGGGTATCAAACTTCTTCAAATTTCATCAGCAAATTGAATTTACCTTGTGTCCATCAGACGTGTAATCATGCTAGTGGTCATTCCGGAACTGGCTCCCCGTCGGCCATGGAAACATTTTTCAATGAAATCCCAGCAATATGGGTATCAAACTTCTGGAAATTGTCTCAGTAGTGAGTTTCTCATATATTTGGGAGGTGAACGAGTTGAACGCGCAGTGGCCTATTCGGAACAGTTTTATCGTGGAACCCTCAGTGGCCATGATTCTCTTATTGTCATTCTCACACTTTTTGAAAGTGCTTCATTGAAAATATTCGTTTTAGCTCCACCAGACGTGTAAAATTCGCAGGTATTTAACCCTTAAAGGTGCAGGACGAACTTATTATTTTGAAAACGCTATATCTCAACGATGCCTTAACCTTTCCAGGTGAAACTTTCACTCAAATCAAGGGGAATGGTTGTTCTAAATAATGAATATATGTACCCTCCTCTAACTCATCCCCCCTTCTTTTCGTGGCTGAAACTAGGTGGCTCTGAGGGTATTATTCATCATGATATTGAAATTGTTTTGGGTTTTCATTTTTTTTTATTAACAGTTTTATTGTTTTTGGTAAGTTTTTAACACAAATGGAACATGTAAAGTATACAATAGGGTAAATACATCTTTTTCGGGATGTTCTAGGTCGTCCAAACACTCCTGGAATGTTGATCATGGACGATATCTCTATGACACGTGAGCAAAAGACCTACATGCATGAAACATGTTCAACAATGTTCAAAAAGAGTGAGATTATTATCTGCCATCCATTTCCATTCTTATAAATCGTTCAAGTCTCTCCAAAGTGTGCTGGAGTTCAGGTCAAATGATCTACTAGATCAACACGGACTGGGCTACTGTCCTTAGCAACGCAGCATACCCAAGCAGACTTAAAAAAGCCATACAAAGAGATTGTAATATATTTACGTTCATAAAAGATGTTCTAGGTTCTTCAAATTGTGCTGGAATTCAGATAGTTCATTGCCATTAGTTCAACCAAGACTTATGTAATGTCCCTAACATTTTATGATATCTTCAATGATTTATAGTCCCAGTGCGCATCGTTTTCGACACATTTCGATTCATATTTGTTGTACTAGGTGCTCCAGGTCGTTGTGGAGTTCAAGTCATAAAATCTATTGAATCAACCGGAGCTATAATATAGTTCTTATGGAAGAAGCATATTCAAACAGACTCACGGAGGTTGTGTGCATAAAAACAAATCTATTTGTCTGCATATCAGTTATCCTATGCTCTCCAAATCTGCCTGGAGTTCAGATCAAATGATCTACTAGATCCACCATGTGACCCATTGGCCTTAGTAATGCAGAATACCCAGACAGGCTCTGAGACTATACAAATGGATAATAGTTCATTTCCTTCCATATAAAATGTTTTAGGTTCTACAAATTGTGCTGGAGTTTAGATAGTTCGTTGACATTATTTCAACCAAGCCCAATGTAATGCCACTCACATCGCTTATATACACAAAATGTGCGAACAAAACACTGCTAGAAGACATTATTTGCAAGAAAATTTCTGAAGCATATGAATTGGATATTGGATGAACTATGTACAATCGAACACACTAAAAGCGATAGAATGACATTGCCTAGAACACAGTGTAGGGCAGCGACGATGGAATTACAAAGTTTTACGTGAAATTCTAAAAGATAATCGCTAGAGATTTGAACCTAATCAGTATGACATGTTAGTATGAAGTTTTGTTTTCAAATGCAGTAAAATAGTTTGATTTTTATTATCTATTTTGGTGTAATGGTTGACAAACTTTGCTCGAGGAGTATCGAGGAGGCTCTGCCCGCGGTCGGTTGGCTTTTCAGAAGCTGTCAAGTTTTTTTCCGTTTGTTTCCGCGAATTTAATTTCCAATATTAAAAATTACTGTGAGAAGTGAGTTTTAAATTGTGTAATGAAGTGTTAAGAAGAAAGAAGAGTGTCTTTTACAATTAGGAAAGAAGAAGAACCGTCCGGACCAGGATTGTATTCGCCAGGTTCCGGCTGCGGTGATGAAATTTGTGGCTAAAGATGTTCTTGAGCGAAGGAAATTTTTCATGTAACCTGCAAAAGGGCATTTACAACAACGTAGTAAATGAAATGAATGTGAGAAGACAAGGACAGTAATGGATACTGGACTTTTTACAGATAAGTACAACTAATTTTATATAACTCTGATGATCTGATGGCCTTATTTACTCCAAACGAACTTGGAAAGACATTGTTGTATAATGCAATCTTAGTCCACTCCCACCGCCCTAAAACATCAACCTAAGCAGCGCCAGACATGTACGGCCGCAAAAGTATATTCACGTGTGTGTGTGTGTGTGTGTGTGTGTGTGTGTGTGTGTGTGTGTGTGTGTGTGTGTGTGTGTGTGTGTGTGTGTGGCGATGAGTCCTTTTTCTTTTTAAAGGGAACCATAAGCCAAGGCTAAGACTAGAATTAGTGCTCATTTTCCAACCGACTGCCAAGCCTACGCAGAGAGAAGTGGTTCTACGACACTCAATATGTTTGGCGAAATGTTAAATGGAAGTGGATAGGCTTATCTCGGAGACATTCTTCTCTTTTCAGAGAGCGAGTAATGGCGCTATAACCATAAGCCATAGGGTGCTAGGACTATAGTTAATGCTAAAGTCCCAACCGTTTGAAGAGAAATGGAGCATCACTTAACCTTCTTAGACTAGATGCTCCCAACGACCATGTTTGAATATTTTTTTGATCTGTTCACCAAACAGGGCATTCTGTTTATCTATTCTCTTCGACTATTAATTTCGTTTTTCCTTTGATATCTACTGAAGGCTACGTGGGTTCCCCGTGTCTTCTTAAGGTAGATACCAAATCCTCCCTATCACCAACGGTTGCATGGACGTGGCCAGGTGAGCGATCGAGGAGTGTCTTCGTGGAGATTATTGCGTGAAGAAACGTAACAGTAACCGTAATTAGGTTTCGTTTCATGGTGACATGCAATGTCTTCAACGAATTATTCCTCATCGTAGCTCCATCCACGAGGTGTGCAAACGTCAATGCTAATGCTAATGCTAATGCTAATGCTAATGCTAATGGTTGACAAACTTTGCTCGTATGTATATTGGTCACACTGTAGTTCTTATGGAAGAAGCATATCCAATCAGACTCACAAAGGCTGTATGCATCTATGGCAACTGTATGTTTTTTGGCATGTTTGTTTGTTTATTTGATTAGATTTATTACAAAAATGAGAAGCATGATAAAAGATAACAAGCAAAAAATTATTTACATCGTTTCTGAAATGACGTGCTCTATCATCCCTCTGTTTTGAAAGTGATGTGTCTACTGGTTGAACATTTAATATGGAAGGAAATGAACTATTTTCCATTTGTATAGTCCCTTAGAGCCTGTTCTGGGTATTCTGCATTACTAAGGCCAATGGGTCACATGGTGGATCTAGTAGATCATTTGATCTGAACTCCAGGCAGATTTGGAGAACATAACTGATATGCAGACAAATAGATTTGTTTTTATGCACACAACCTCCGTGAGTCTGTTTGAATATGCTTCTTCCATAAGAACTATATTATAGCTCCGGTTGATTCAATAGATTTTATGACTTGAACTCCACAACGACCTGGAGCACCTAGTACAACAAATATGAATCGAAATGTGTCGTAAACGATGCGCACTGGGACTATAAATCATTGAAGATATCATACAATGTTAGGGACATTACATAAGTCTTGGTTGAACTAATGGCAATGAATTATCTGAATTCCAGCACAATTTGAAGAACCTAGAACATCTTTTATGAACGTAAATATATTACAATCTCTTTGTATGGCTTTTTTTAGTCTGCTTGGGTATGCTGCGTTGCTAAGGACAGTAGCCCAGTCCGTGTTGATCTAGTAGATCATTTGACCTGAACTCCAGCACACTTTGGAGAGACTTGAACGATTTATAAGAATGGAAATGGATGGCAGATAATAATCTCACTCTTTTTGAACATTGTTGAACATGTTTCATGCATGTAGGTCTTTTGCTCACGTGTCATAGAGATATCGTCCATGATCAACAGTCCAGGAGTGTTTGGACGACCTAGAACATCCCGAAAAAGATGTATATACCCTACTGTATACTTTACATGTTCCATTTGTGTTAAAAACTTACTAAAAACCATAAAACTGTTTATAAAAAAAAGTGAAAACCCAAAACAATTTCAATATCATGATGCATAATACCCTCAGAGCCACCTTGTTTCAGCCACGAAAAGAAGGGAGGATGAGTTGGAGGGGGGGGGGGGGGTACATATATTCATAATTTAGAACAACCATTCCCCTTGATTTAAGTGAAAGTTTCACCTGGAAAGGTTAAGGCATCGTTGAGATATAGCGTTTTCAAAATAATAGTCCGTCCTGCACCTTTAAGGGTTAAAACTTTTCTATGGAAAGAAACACACTGAGATTTTTTTCAACGGAGAAAATATGAAATATTTGAATAATTAGAGTATATATTTTTTTATGTTGGAATGGCTTCAAGAGGAGGTTTTTGATCATCACGAAACCATCAGATGTGCCGGTTTAGAGTGATTTTTTGGTGTATTTGATAAAATTAAAAAACAACAACATTGCAATAAACAAAATCTTCTTTAATTCACAGGTATAACCAAAAAAAACGCTTATTCTTCAAAATAATCAGAAAAAGAAAAAAAAAAGAATCAGCTTCAAACTCGAAGCATAGAACAGTTTCAACAATTGTTGCACACGTCTTTGCAATGTTGTTTGCAAACTGGTTCCAGGCAGCACTTACATGTTTTTCTTGTCTTCCTACGTTGATTACCCTCAGTTTTACATAAATGACAGATACCTACTTGGGGAAGTCTTCCTGTTAAGTCACGCTCTGGATTGGCGTTTTCCTTTTTAGGTGAAGGTTCCTTTCCAAGAACCAGCTCAATGGCCATTCGCGTGGAAGGGTTGCCCATTACATTTGGATTCTCCACCCGTCGTTCGATCAGCGGCATACATAAATGCAACGATAATTCCTGCAGAAACTTTCTGCGCCGATTTGTCGAAGTAGCTGTATTGTTGTGCTCGTGGTAAATTATGTAGGCAGCCAAGGCACATATGTTCAACATGTTATAAAACAATGCCAAAGGCCATCGCTTCGTTCTGCGCTGAACGGAGTATTCGCTCAGAAGTTTGTCCATGTTGTCCACTCCTCCTTTTGTCGCGTTGTAAAACTTGATGATTTCTGGTTTTGCAGTAATAGATTCTTCAACTTCAGCCTTAGTGTGCATAGTAGAAATCATAACAACAGCTTTGTTTTTCTTTGGCACATATGAGCATAGCGTAGCTTCTCTGTTGAATGCAAACTCGGTTGTATATTGCTTTCGACTTTTATGTGGCTGCATGTTGGATGGGAGAAATCTCTTGTTCTTCCTCACTGTCCCAACCATCGTCAGATTTGAAACATAAATTCATTGAGAGCTATTTGAAAATATAGATCATTATGTAACCGAAATAAGTAGTTAAAAATCGAAATTAAGAGAAAGAATTGAAAAAAGATTTTTCAGTACAGTTACATACCTGTAAAAAAATTATCCATGGTTACAGTTCGGCCGGAATTTTTATAAGGAGCCACCAGATCCATAACTGTCCTCTCTCCAACGTTTGTTTGTCTCTGTCCATCTGTTTGCTTTCCGGTGTAAATCATTCCTTTCAACGGGTAAGAAGTCTTGGCATCACAAACCCAAAAAAAATTTATTTTTCGGGTTTCGCTGGAATGTATTGCGTAAACTTTGTCCTTCCGCGGTATCCGAAGAGCTGTTCGTCGACAGTAACCGTTTCAAATGGAGAGAAACCGATCTTCAAATTATGGTTCAGCATATCCCACAACTTCCTGATTGCTGTTGGCCTTCAATCGTTCGTCACGAGTAGTTCCGTCGTCAAATCGGATGAAGCGAAGAAATTCGCGGAATCGATTACGTGCCATTGTGGCGCGAAACATCGGTAGGTGCTGAGGCTTCCATAGTTCGTCCACGTGCTCCTTGTTGGAACGGTGTACGCCAGCAAAAAGGAGTAATCCGAAGAACGCATTCAATTCATCGGGACGTGTTTTCCATTTTCCCCCAGCACTTGAGCCGCTTTCTTGTTTGTTTCGGCCAAAATAATTTCACACATTTCTGGGCTGATACTCTGGAAAATTTCCTTAGCTGTGAGCAAGTAGGTGAAATTTGCGGCACCCCCTTTCTGCCGAAGGATGTTCCGTTTTCTCGTACGGGAGGTCGGCAGCGGCGTGGAGCTCCACTGTGTGCCATCCTTCGTCGACAGATCAAAGGTTGTTTCTACTTCTCCACCGTAATCTTCAGAATCGTACTCTTCCTCACCGTCGGAGATAAATTCAAACACATTCTCAGCATCGGAAGCATCGCCGTCGTCTTTGTCACTGTCTTGACCACTGAAGATTGCATGATTTTCGTCTGTATGAAGTTGGCATCGGATGGATACCAAGGCTTCGGGTAAATCTTCCTCCTCACTGTCCAGGCCACTCAGAATGGATCGGATTTCATCCGAGGTCAGGTGGGGCCGGCTGGGTCCTGGTTTGTCCATCACAGTTGTTTTTTGAAGAAATTCAGTACAATCCTATTTATGCAATCACACCACTGGAACTTCTTAACACCCCGAAGATTGAAAGTAGAATGAAAGGGAACGGAACGACGCAGCATATATACACTACACAAGCGGTACAATGGATAGAGAATAAATATATACTCGCTACGTTTGGCACACTCGCAATCACGTGCATGCACCGCGGTTGGAAGCTGGGATGTGGAGAAAACATGAAAAAATGACAACGTTGTCGTCGTCCTTGTGTGTCCTTCGTATCGTCTCCCATCAGATGTTATCATTTTGGATAAGAAATTTCCGTAAGCATATTGCGTTGAAATATATGTATGTATATATATGTTGAAATATATGTATGTATATATAACATTTATATAGCATGATAGCATATCTGATGGACACATAATAATAAAATTCAACCTGCTGATGAAATTTCAAAAAGTTTGACATCCATTTGACATATTGTTGGGGTTCCATGATAAAATGATTATGACCACCCATGGCCCGCGGGGAACCTGTCACGGAATGGCCACTAGAATGATTACACGTCTGATAAACCCAGGAAAATAAAATTTAACCTGCTGATGAAATTTCAAGAAGATTGATACCCATATTGTTGGGGTTCCATGAAAAATGTTTATGACCACCCACGGCCCGACGAGGAACCTGTTCCAGAATGGCCAACAGAATGATAACACGTCTGATGGACCCAATATATAAAATTCAACCTGCTGATGAAATTTCAAGAAGATTGATGCCCATATTGTTGGGCTTCCATAGAAAAATGTTTATGACCACCTATGGCCCCGCGGGGAACCAGTTCCGGAATGGCCACTAGGATGTTTACACGTCTGATGGACCGAAGATAGTAAAATTCAACCTGATGATGAAATTTGAAGAAGTTTGATACCCATATTGCTGATTATTTACCGAAATGCACGATCAGTATTATCGTATAAAGACATGTCCTTGAAAATCCGGATTTCCCGGAAACCAGAATGACCAGATCGATCCATTCTGATAACAGCTCGATAGAAAAGGAAATTTCGATTCAATGGAGCCCAAAGTTGTTCAAATCGGCCTGAAATGACCTGAGATATAAGCATTTCAGTTTCGTGGGTACCCGGGTACCCATCCGGCCATCGACGGGTGTTTTTTTTTCGGTCATACAACGGTTAAACGTCAGCAAACATTATTCCGAGAAGAAAACAAATAGATTTTTTGCTCAATCCCTTGGTTTAGCTAATAATGAATATAGAAACAATCAGTTTATTATAGGAAACTATTGAAATTACATTATAATTACTTAATAATGACATAATATGAATTCAAAAATAAATATTTAAAAATAATAGACGCGCTTGTTTTTGTTGTCATAGTTCGATTTTCCAAACCGCTTTAAATTTTTATGAATCAGACATTTTCTTGTCCTTTCTGCATGTATAAATGGATGTGTTGCTTCAAATTATCAGCTTAACAAAAAACGCTCTGGTAGGTAAGAGGAGCAATACATCACAAAAAATCATCATAGGAAGCACCAAACATTGCAAAAAGGCACATCTGGACAATCTGTTTTTAAGAATCATTCAAGGGGAATTCTCGTTCTTGCCTAAACATCACAATCTACTACATCTACTCTGCTGATAATCTTTTAATAAATTTACACGAAAGGGTGAACCTTGTATTCCTGCTTGAACGCCCCCAAGAAAAATAAACCCATACAATAACAATCCACACTTACTTTCAAAGGCCTGCATAAAAAGCTCATGGTCCGTCTGGAGCTGTTCCATTTTAGGCTGTTTAGACACTTCCGATTCCCTGTCCTTCTTCTTCGATACCATCTTACGGTTCTTAGAATTACTACTACCACTAGCACATCCACTTCCACTAGCCGTGCCACTTGGACCTTTTAATTCCTTTCCGTCCAGCTTGATGGCGGTATTAGTAATTTACCGATTATGGACTGTTGACCAAGTAGACAAGGAAGAAGGGTTAGAGGAGGGGAGCAATGGTTTCTTTTACCAATGCAGTACCCGTGATGGATTTCTGCGCGAAGAGCCTTTACACGATTTGTTTCACATGAAATTTTATGATAAACTTATCACCGAATAACGATCTTAATTTCTTCTCTTAACAACAGAAAACTTCACAACAAATCCGATTCTCGACGCGCAGCTTCGTTTTTGCAATAGACGACGGTCAGAAAATAAAACCCGCTCAAAAGGTGCGAGCAATGTTTGACATGACGCTCACTCAGTCTAGTACTGCAGTTCATGCTTCAAATGTACACAGTATTCAAAAAGTAACGTTAATTTGGTACAAAGTATACCTATTTTTTTACAAGGGTATCAAGAAAAATTATTGTCGCCACGCTTTAAACCCAGTATTTATCGTCCTAAAAAGTAAAGAGGTTACGGAATTTTGTTCAATATTACCAACAATCAATATGTAACTAGCGATTTGAAATTGGTTCACTGTTGTAGAACCCCTTGGTCCGAATTACACCTTGAAGCCAGCACCTTGTTATACATATTTGCGCCTTTGTTTTGATTTGCTGTGTTATTTTGACAGAGTATTTGAGAGTGTGTTCATGTGAGTTCATTATAAGGGGTGCATTATTGAGCTTGGGACCATAGACTAACCAACAATCAATATGTAACTAGCGATTTAAAATTGGTTCACTGTTTTAGAACCCCTTGGTCCGAATTACACCTTGAAGCCAGCACCTTGTTATACATATTTGTGCCTTTGTTTTGATTTGCTGTGTTATTTTGACAGAGTATTTGAGAGTGTGTTCATGTGAGTTCATTATAAGGGGTGCATTATTGAGCTTGGGACCGAGCTTGGGACGATGTTCTAGTACTGACTGAGCCAAGAAAAAAATCGTTTTTGCATGGGACCTACTGGTCTTAGAGTTAGTCTATGGACTGCTGCAGACATTTCTTTTCGATTCTTTACTTTTCCGTTTCAGTAAACGGAATTTAATGCCTGGGACAGACATACAATGTACAGCCAACAATCAATATGCAACTAGCTATTTGAAATTGGTTCACTGTTGTAGAACCCCTTGGTCCGAATTACACCTTGAAGCCAGCACCTTGTTATACATATTTGCGCCTTTGTTTTGATTTGCTGTGTTATTTTGACAGAGTATTTGAGAGTGTGTTCATGTGAGTTCATTATAAGGGGTGCATTATTGAGCTTGGGACCGAGCTTGGGACGATGTTCTAGTACTGACTGAGCCAAGAAAAAAATCGTTTTTGTATGGGACCTACTGGTCTTAGAGTTAGTCTATGGTACAGCCATAGACTAACATGGTTGTATCATAGACTAACTCTAAGACCAGTAGGTCCCATACAAAAAAGATTTTTTTCTTGGCTCAGTCAGTACTAGAACATCGTCCTAAGCTCGGTCCTGCTCAATGCATCACATGAACTGCATGAACACGCTCTCAAATACTCTGTCAAATAACACAGCAAATCAAACAAGGCAAATATGTAACAGGTGCTGGCTTCAGGTGTAATTCGGACCAGAGGTTCTACAACAGTGAACCAATTTCAAATCGCTAGTTACGTATTGATTGTTGGTTGTATGTCCAACAATCAATATGTAACTAGCGATTTGAAATTGGTTCACTGTTGTAGAACCCCTTGGTCCGAATTACACCTTGAAGCCAGCACCTTGTTATACATATTTGCGCCTTTGTTTTGATTTGCTGTGTTATTTTGACAGAGTATTTGAGAGTGTGTTCATGTGAGTTCATTATAAGGGGTACATTATCATAGACTAACCATAGACTAACTCTAAGACCAGTAGATCCCATACAAAAACGATTTTTTTCTTGGCTCAGTCAGTACTAGAACAACGGTCCCAAGCTCGGTCCCAAGCTTAATAACAACAATCAATATGCAACTAGCGATTTGAAATTGGTTCAATGTTGTAGAACCCCCTGGTCCGAATTACACCTTGAAGCCAGCACCTTGTTATACATATTTGCGCCTTTGTTTTGATTTGCTGTGTTATTTTGACAGAGTATTTGAGAGTGTGTTCATGTGAGTTCATTATAAGGGGTGCATTATTGAGCTTGGGACCAATACTACTGGTCTTAGAGTTAGTCTATGTTAATAATGCGCCCCTCATAATGAACTCACATGAACACACTCTCAAATATTCTGTCAACATAACACAGCAAATCAAAACAAAGGCGCAAACATGTATAACAAGGTGCTGGCTTCAAGGTGTAATTCGGACCAAGGGGTTCTACAACAGTGAACCAATTTCAAATCGCTAGTTACATATTGATTGTTGGTTCTACCATAGACTAACTCTAAGACCAGTAGGTCCCATACAAAAACGATTTTTTTTCTTGGCTCAGTCAGTACTAGAACATCGTCTCAAGCTCGGTCCCAACAACAATCAATATGTAACTAGCGATTTGAAATTGGTTCACTGTTGTAGAACCCCTTGGTCCGAATTACACCTTGAAGCCAGCACCTTGTTATACATATTTGCGCCTTTGTTTTGATTTGCTGTGTTATTTTGACAGAGTATTTGAGAGTGTGTTCATGTGAGTTCATTATAAGGGGTGCATTATTGAGCTTGGGACCGAGCTTGGGACGATGTTCTAGTACTGACTGAGCCAAGAAAAAAATCGTTTTTGTATGGGACCTACTGGTCTTAGAGTTAGTCTATGGTCCCAAGCTCAATAATGCACCCCTTATAATGAACTCACATGAACACACTCTCAAATACTCTGTCAAAATAACACAGCAAATCAAAACAAAGGCGCAAATATGTATAACAAGGTGCTGGCTTCAAGGTGTAATTCGGACCAAGGGGTTCTACAACAGTGAACCAATTTCAAATCGCTAGTTACATATTGATTGTTGGTTCTACCAACTTTCAATATGCAACTAGCGATTTGAAATTGGTTCACTGTTGAGGAACCCCAATGCATTCTTGCTTTTTCGATACTCAAGTGCAACACAGAATGGATACGTTGTGAATGCGTTTGCGTTAGCTTTTGGCGTGCTTCATCTATCATACAACAGACTGCTTTTAATTAAAATTTCATTGGAATTTTTCAGAAGCATTTTAAAATTTTCGTCCTATACTTTAACACACACTGATAAAAATGTAATGATAATATCTATGTGTCCCACACATGAATTTTTGCAATTAGATCAACAAACATACATACTTTCTATGTGTACACATAACCATTATGTGTGGCCACACATACTTTTCATTTGTCACATAAACTTCATATGTGTTTCTCAAGGGTTCTGTTTATGTGTGAACAAATTAATATAATGTAAAATTTTACATGAATTTTTGCCATTTAATATGTGTGGATTTTTACCCGTGCAGACAACAGACATCAAGGGTCGAACATTTTTTTCCAATTTACTGTGAAATTTTTTAAAAGCAAACTGTTGAAAAAACAACGCCGCCTAGTCTAGGTTTCACAAAACTAAAATTAAGCGGCAAGTGGCGCCATCAACATACGATACACCAAAACTAACGGAAACGAGCTGTAATTTTAAAATGGAAGTTTCAGAAACTTACACACGGAAGGCACTCCAGCTAGGATGTTTGTTCTCTGTGACTTTAACATGGGAGCTGTCAGATTTATCACCACTTGGGGACTTCTTCTTTTTTCAACTTGTAAATTGAGTAACATTTCCGTGTGAGAAAAAAAGAAATGCTGACCCAAAATTTATACGTTGCGGATGCGTTGACAAAAATGGGAAAACTGTCAAGTTCACGCAATCGCATCCGCAACGTATCAATTGTGGGCCAGCCATAAAGAATACACTTCCGTTTGATTTTCCTAAATTTTTTAGTATACTATCTCATTACTCCCACGGGAATGTTGCTCAATATTCGTAAAAAGTGGATCAACTCAATTGTATGAGTAGATCCACTTTTTACGAAAATTGAGCAACATTTCCGTGAGAGAAAATGACATAGTATACAATTGTACACTGGCGTAAAAAAGATATCGAAATTCATAAAATTTGCCTTGTAAAACTCCATGAGCCCGCTGTATTTGGATTTCATAAGGCCCTTATGACATCCACGTGTGCAACTATGGCCGTCTCAGTTAATTGTAATGATTTTTGCAAGTCATTCTTAGCATTTTCATAAAACTGCCTTATGACTGTTGTTTGTGCATAATAATCATAAGGTACGTGTATGAAATAACTAAACCCGAGCCGCGTGTTAATGTTTTGTTTGCGCTTAGCAAATTCTATATCCTGCTCATCCCGATATTTTCAAGCTCATAAACTTCTCACATACGTATGGAGCTAGGTATGGAGAAAACATTGGACGACGTGAACCAACCAACCAGGAAACCCTAAATTAGGTAAAGCTTATTTAATTTGTCATAATCCCTTTTTAGATATGATTATTCCTTGCTTCCAGTGATTGATATTATTCATATATGTATGGGATGTATAATCACATGAAAAATTGACACGTATTATTTTATATTCATTTTAACGCTTTTTTTAGCCGGTAATTCAACAATGATTGACACGACACGGCACATTCGGCTCCACTGACAGGTCGAATAGAGTCCTCAAGTCAATTATTATTTCGTATATTAATTGCATCGGAACCACGAAGGATATCTTCAAGGTCTACCCGGAAGACGTGCTGGACGGATATCTGCCCTGGTCCACGTCTTCAAATCGTTGGCTTTGTGTTTATGCCTACTGATCTCAACGAGATAATACACAGCACGCTGATTGTTTGTTGATCCTAGCTCTAACGTGATTCAGGGATGAAAAGGTGACGTATCTGTATTCAAGTCGAACTTTATGGCAACCGTTTAGGAAAATCGAATTTCATTTATTAGGCTTTCTTTCTATTTTGTACAACCCACAGCTCATCAGCGCCAAACTAAACACCGAAGCCTCGATGAACTCGCCGATGAAGGTCTTCTTTATGTTTGCATACCAGTACAAACTAAAATGGGTTGCACGACGTTTCCAAACACCATCCTTGGACACGTAAGTTCCACAAAATTTGCCATTTTATCGAATGTTCTTTTAAAATCCTCCTTCTGCATTTCCTCAACAGTGGTATTATCAACAATCAATATGCAACTAGCGATTTGAAATTGGTTCAATGTTGTAGAACCCCCTGGTCCGAATTACACCTTGAAGCCAGCACCTTGTTATACATATTTGCGCCTTTGTTTTGATTTGCTGTGTTATTTTGACAGAGTATTTGAGAGTGTGTTCATGTGAGTTCATTATAAGGGGTGCATTATTGAGCTTGGGACCGAGCTTGGGACGATGTTCTAGTACTGACTGAGCCAAGAAAAAAATCGTTTTTGTATGGGACCTACTGGTCTTAGAGTTAGTCTATGGTATTATCAACAGTATTATCATAGACTAACTCTAAGACCAGTAGGTTCCATACAAAAACGATTTTTTTCTTGGCTCAGTCAGTACTAGAACATCGTCCCAAGCTCGGTCCCAAGCTCAATAATGCACCCTTATAATGAACTCACATGAACACACTCTCAAATACTCTGTCAAAATAACACAGCAAATCAAACAAAGGCGCAAATATGTATAACAAGGTGCTGGCTTCAGGTGTAATTCGGACCAAGGGGTTCTACCATGAGACTAACTCTAAGACCAGTAGGTCCCATACAAAAACGATTTTTTTCTTGGCTCAGTAAGTACTAGAACATCGTCCCAAGCTCGGTCCCAAGCTCAATAATGTACCCCTTATAATGAACTCACATGAACACACTCTCAAATACGCTGTCAAAATAACACAGCAAATCAAAACAAAGGCGCAAATATGTATAACAAGGTGCTGGCTTCAAGGTGTAATTCGGACCAAGGGGTTCTACAACAGTGAACCAATTTCAAATCGCTAGTTACATATTGATTGTTGGTTCTACAACAGTGAACCAATTTCAAATCGCTAGTTACATATTGATTGTTGGTATTATCAACAATCAATATGTAACTAGCGATTTGAAATTGGTTCACTGTTATAGAACTCTGGTCCGAATTACACTTGAAGCCAGCACCTTGTTATACATATTTGCGCCTTTGTTTTGATTTGCTGTGTTATTTTGACAGAGTATTTGAGAGTGTGTTCATGTGAGTTCATTATAAGGGTGCATTATTGAGCTTGGATCGAGCTGGGACGATGTTCTAGTACTGACTGAGCCAAGAAAAAATCGTTTTGTATGGGACCTACTGGTCTTAGAGTTAGTCTATGGTATTATCATAGACTAACTCTAAGACCAGTAGGTCCCATACAAAAACGATTTTTTTCTTGGCTCAGTCAGTACTAGAACATCGTCCCAAGCTCGGTCCCAAGCTCAATAATGCACCCCTTATAATGAACTCACATGAACACACTCTCAAATACGCTGTCAAAATAACACAGCAAATCAAAACAAAGGCGCAAATATGTATAACAAGGTGCTGGCTTCAAGGTGTAATTCGGACCAGGGGGTTCTACAACAGTGAACCAATTTCAAATCGCTAGTTACATATTGATTGTTGGTATTATGCTCAGTAGAGCTCCTGACTGGTGGCTACGTTCACGAAAAAAGACGAGCACTACAACCAACACTACAACTGCAGTAAATTGTTTTGTTTGCCAATGTCATGACTACAAATAAAGTTTATGTAAAATGAAAACTCCAGTTGAATTCAATTAAACAATTCCGAAATACATAAAATATGAGATCAACTAGGATAACCAACGCAAATGAGTTCCATAGCACTAACAAACTAATTTCATAAGGTTGTACGATGAAACTCAAACGGTTACCATAAGTAAATCATTAGGAATGGTAATGACAACAATCACAGCATTGCATAAGGTATTGTTATGAAATTCAAACCGTTTCCTTGTGGCGAATTTTCATAAGAATCTTTAATGAACTTTAATAGGTATTTTGCACTAGTGTACTCTAACAATTGAGCAAATGACACGGGAGTGTACAATTTTACTCAGTCACTGAGTAGAATGGAACGGGAGTGTAGAAATTGTCGATGACAATCTTGATTCACACAAGCAGAATCTGTCCTTTTCAAATGTTGATACTGAATTGATCTGTTTATAATGTTTTTTCCGAACTGTAAGCTATTTAGTACTAGGTATTTTATTTCTTGTAACATATTTATAACAATTTTTTTTCTAGATTTATATACGATAAGCATTTAATTAACTTTTGGACTCTGCATTATAAACATCAACTATCGGGGATATGGAGTCAAGTTTAAACAAAGTTTTGAGTATGAACCGACAACAACTCAGTGGTCAATTGTATAAGTATACGAATGTTGTCAAAGGTAGAACATACATTGGGCATGTTCGGTTTATTCAATTTAATATGTTTATACTATTTTCATTTTAGGATGGCAGTATCGATGGTTCACGGTGGATGCACAAGCTGGATTGCTGAGCTATTATCTATGTGAACCATCTAATGATGACTCAACACCACATATCATAGGAAATTCACCTCGCGGTCAAGTTCACTTGGCAGGTGCAGTGATATGTCCCAGTGATGAGGATTCAAAAACATTTACGGTAAATTGTGCATCCGGTGATATGTTGAAGTTAAGAGCAGGAGACGCCAGAGCCAGACAAGAATGGGTAGACGGATTGAGAGCTATTGTTGAAAGCCATTCGAATTCCGCTGCTTCATTACCACCGAGAGATCAGCTTGCTGCACACGATGCATTTGGAGCCGCTCGACAACAAATGCAACAAACCGAGCTAAGTAATGCAGCTTTAGCCCGTGCGATCGAAAATGTATCCGATCCCCTAGTACACACAGATCCTGATTTATTAATGCTGAAAGCTCTTTCAGCTGCAAATACACATTGTCTACTTCAGTGTCTAGGTTTGCTGCAAAGGCATCAAGAAGTTGCGGATGCTAGAATTGAGCCTACAATTTAAAGCATTTGAAATGCATTTATGTATTCCAAACTCACATTCTAAACTTGCTGCATGAATTAAGATCGCGCTATCAAAACTTTATGTTTCGCTATAGTTTTCGTACAAAAAGCAAGTGTACCAGGAAATTAAGAAAAGGTAAAAATTTAGGTAACTATTTTCAGTTTTGAATATAGAAAAAATACCAGCGAAAAAGCTTTGTTCTATACAGCAACAGCCTCTAAATTTTACAAGATTTCGCATAGGTATACTTAGGTTACGATGTTATCATTTATTACTCGCCCAAATTAAAACTTGAACGCTAAAATTTTGCTTGCAAATAAATAAAATTGCAATTCATTGTTTTGTAAATTTATTGCATTTAAAATTTTCTTCATGTTTGCTACAGATGTCGACAAGAAACTAAACTGCCGTTATACGCAGAATTGTCCCATTTTCCTTACCATGGGACAGTCTTAGACAGTTATGCTTATAACGGCAGTGGTGGAGCATGAGATCAAAATTCCCTCACTTCATAGCGACAACAAAACTGTTCCCAATTTTCGACTTACTACATAGCATCTAAAAGCAAATCAACAAAATAATGAATAAATAAATTAGTTTTCGAGTTTGAATAACCTACTCATTAAAATTAACAAATTTTGGGAGCTCGTACTAATAACTCGACTTACGTTAGTACGAGACACTAAAGAAGTCTGCACATTTGTAGACGAAATACGCGTATCTGCCAAGATAAGCAAAGGTAGTTGGAATTAAATGGAAAATACTATTTTTTCTTCTAATTTCTAGTTACAGGTATTCCACTAAACAGCTCAAACCCTTTAGGGTTCAATTAATACGAGCTTGATCTTTAGTTCTCTCATGCAATAGTTTATCAGAGAGAGTAGTTCAAATAATCCCCATTGCCTCAACATGCTGCAGATGTAAGCGACAGGAATAAGAAATGACGATAAAAATACCATCGTCTCCAACATTCTGATATGAAGCATATTCGATCCACCAACGGTAAGGTAGAAAAACTAGCCATAGGGAATGAATTTTCACTTAGACTTAAACTAATTTCGAAAATAAATGAAAATGCTCGCAAACCTCTCCGTTGTTGATCAAGTTTCGAGAAGGTTTTTGTCTAAAAACGTATTGCTCGTCTGTCAACAATTATTGTGCTAAAGTCAAGTTAAAGTGAAAATTAATGTTAATTCTTCAATTGGAACACAGCATAAGTAGCGAATTGTTTAAAACAAACATCTCAATCGCTGAATTCTTACAAAAAGAATCAATTTCAAAAGCTAATGTTAAATGCAATCACGTAGAAAAAAAAAATACAGTTAAAAATAGCGCTAGGACTTCGGATATTACAATTGACTTGAGAATATGGAGCTTTCGCTTAGTGGCTTCTATTGTCATCGTCTATCTTTATGTTTGTGTTTCTTTTTCTCTTTCTTGTTCTTCTTGGATTTTTTGTGTTCCTTTACTTTTTTCTTTTTACCTTTTTTGCTAGAAGTTTTGTCTTTTTCGACCCACTCCTCGACGATGGAATAAGATCCAGTTTTATCGATCATTGCCTTCAACCGGGCATCTAACTGGTTTTGCGTCGACAGTGATGTTGATGAAGCAGGGGACATTTTTGTGCCCGCGTGGGATGGTAACTTTGGTCCATAATACTGCTCATCTTCGGAACTAGTCGATGAGCCCTCAGAATCTGCACTATTTTCACCAACCTTAGAGTCCGGTTCTGTCCGTTTGATTTCAAAAATACTTTTAAAAATACCTCGTGGAGGAGAGTTGTTTCGCAGTACATTCATCTGACTTGCAGGTTTTATCGCTACCAAGTTTTCCACCAGTTTAATTTTATCAGTTTCATTTATTGAGGAAGCAGTTTCCTCATCCTCATCGCTGCTACAGAAAATAGACTTGAAGAGATCTTTCTTTTCCTCCGGCTTCATATTAACGCTCTCTAATACTTTTTGCTCCAAGTCAGTTCGTTTTTCCAATTTCTTCGAATCAATAGTTTGTAACTGAGGTCTTGGGATGTTCTTGCTAGTACTAAGCCTATCAACTCCGGAAAAGATGTCTTTCGCAGAAATCCTGACGGGAACAGATTCGGAGCTTCTTTCATCTTTTGTGCTCCGTTTTGGAATAACAACTGGAGTTACGAAATTTGACTTACTGTGCACCGGCGCTTCTAGATAATCGAACACAGAAAACTTGTTTTTAGGTTTCGACTTTTCTTCTTCAAGCATCCCGCCAAATGGTTCCGGTACATTGAACCGTTTGCAAAGGTCTTTGTTTGGCTTCCACATTGATCGAGCTCGCTTTATTTTAATTTCCAACGATTTTGTAGGATCAACAGTTTCCTTTTCGGCTATCAAGCTTGATTCCGTAACAAATCGATCGGACATTAGACCATCCAGAGGGCGGTACATTCGCTGAGCTTGCGCAAATTCTTTAAATTCACGTTCACGATCCCAAGAAGACATTCCAAGCGGTTGAAGAGAATTGAGGAATTCTTCTTTGGATTTATATTTATCCATTGGCGTGAAAGATACAAACTTATCATACCTTTCTTGTTTTTCTGGATCAGCTATAAACGGTTTGAATCCTTCCTTGGTAGAGCCTAGATTTGCAGTTGCAAATTGAATGTCAAACTGTAGAGGATCCTTCTTAACTACACTTTGATTTTGTACTAGAGCAGATGCCTGCGCTAGATTTGATTCGTCTTGATTGAATAGCTGGCCAGCAACGAACGAATCCTGTCGCTTGTTAATGATTTCCAGCATTGAGTTTTTGGCATCTGACGATCTTTCAAGTGGCTTCTCTCCTAAAGCTTCTGCACGTTTTTGCGGATCCAGATCATGTCTTCCTAAACCCTGTATTTTGTACCGATTCAATTCAAGAAACTGTTTTTCCTTCGTATCGTCCAATGGCTCAAACCGGGAACGCCTCTGTAACCAATTTCGTGGAATAAAGTTACTGGGAACATTGATTCGAAAGACTTTTTTCATTCCGATGTTCACTTTTTGCGACGGATGAAATCCGTCGACACAATTGGCATGTGTGCTGCACTTGATTGCTGCCGGTGCCTTTGCTTTATCTTCAAGAGAGAAGTCATATCGAGACATATCGTCTTTTGCATAAACGTCTTCATCATCGTCATCCTCTAAGGCACCTACACCAAAGGCTTGTCCTCGAATTGAAAGTTTTTTATTATTTCTATCGACTATTTCCAAAGTGTCAAATAGGTTAAACCTTTGGGCAACGACAGTTCCACGTTCGAGCCCTGTATATCCTAAACCAAATGTGTTATCCTTTACAGCTGCTAAAAGGGGATCAAAATCATCAGGTGCAAACGTTATTTCATAATCTGATGAATCGGTTTCGCTATCAGAATCATTTTCACTGATATTTTCATTGCCTGCATTAGGAAGCTCACACCCATACATTTTCGCTACGTAAAGTTCCTTATTATTGCGGGTTTTAGCCTTTCGTTTCTCTATTTTACTTTGTCTTTCGCCAACACCTTGACCTTCACGCCACCCCATGTTTTTGAGCATCCGCATCGCAGTCTTCTCTTTTGCAGGCTCAAGCAATGTCTTCAATACAGGAGTGCCTGGAATAGGCCCATTCAAATTACTTTTAACTAGCCGACGTTTTGTGCTTTGACTAGTATGAGCAAAATCCTCCTTGGCTTGAACTCGCTGTGGTGCGATTCCAAATTCTCCTAGATCTTCATCATCCATAAAATCCATGGGATTTTGTGATCTAGCAGCAGCTTTTTCCTTGCGAGAGCTTTTAAATTCTGCCGGTTTCCAACCTTCTTCTGATCCAACTGTATTCCAATATCCAGCGGAAAATCCACCGGTAAATGCCCCATGGAATCGACGTTTTCCATTTATATCCAACACTATTTGATCTTCGACTGAAACTGGTTTCTTAGAGGGAATCTCGTCTGAAACACATGAGAATCAGCATTCATCCATTAATTATTAAGAAAAGTAAATCATACCTTCCTCATACATTGGCAAAGGTGTACCAAATCTACACAATGTCTCTTCGTCTTCATCCATGATAACTGATTTTAATTATTTATTTCTTATGAAGAAAGATTATCGTTTATAATGGTAGGTTTTCAAAATAACAAATTTAAGCTGCGCAGTATGCAAAAATAATTCCTATTTTCATTTAGTTTGTTTTTATTCAATGACGTTTCGTTGAGAACACGGCCGGCTAAACTAAGTCATATTTGGGTATCATTATCTTCACATTCGAAGTAGAGTCACACCAGGGGCCTGGCAACCCTATCCTTGTTACTAGCGTTTAACAGTATGCAACATATCACGGGCCTTATTTGAATAAGGCCCGTCTGACGTTTGTTCCTACGGGCACGAGTGGCAGTATTGTTTACAAATAATGAATCTTTTGATGTTTGGATGTTTGAGATGTTGGCTAAAGCAAAATGAATTCTCGCCAGCTCCTTGAGTCACACGGAGGAATCAACACAGAGAAACCAAACTATCCAAAATTAAGTCATTTTCACTCATCTTGACAGCTAAGTAAAACCAGTCAAAATTGAGTTATTTGGAAAGTATCCAATTTTGAGTATTTCGAAGAGACTCAATGCCGAGTGAAATTAACTGTTTAATTAGAGGTGAATCAACTGTAAAAATAATCCAAAATTGAGTTTTCTTTTTTGAAAATATTACTCGAAAATGTGCTTAATAAACTTTCTTTCACTAAATTCAATAAAAGAAAATATAAATTCGAATAAAACAAAATGTATTTAAAAAAAAATCTCGAGTACATTAGAAAACTCTGTGTATGTTATTTACACTTGGGACATTTCGGCGATATGGTGGTTTTTTTGTTGCTTGTGGTAATTTTGTGTTCCGAGCGAATGTGTTGCTTCAACACCTTGAAGTTGCCGTTGATGGTTTCTTCACACTCATCAATGCAGCAATGTCTAAAATTTCAAATCGACCAGAATAAAAATATGCACTCTAATAAGAGAAATAATTACACTTACCAGTTGATTTTTTGTAGTTTTCCGAGTCCATAAATTTCTCTAATTGCTCCATACCACGTATAGGCACCTCGGACGAGTTAAATCTTAAACTGGATACTAGGATTTAAACCTAGACACTAGAAACGGTATGCCAAAACCAAATTCTCTTTCACCATTGTTGATAAAATGGTGATCAAAAATTTTCAGCCAAAACAAAGAGACAGCCCAACACTCCGATTTGGATAGTTACTTGAAAACTTACTTCTCTTAAAATACCTTGCTGTGGGTAAAATCGACTTTTTCAATTATACTTGAGGGTTGAGTAAAAACTACCAACCAGTAAGAACAAAATTATATCCAAAATAGTAGTCTTATCAGAGTACTTAGTTTTGAGTACTATCACACTTGATTTTGGATAGTATGGTTTCTCCGTGAAAGTACTCAGAAATGGGTAATTTTTCACCCACCTTGGAAATAAGTGGACTAACCCACAAGGTGGGTAAGAGCGTTTTACCCAGGGGCCTGGCAACCCTATCCTTGTTACTAGCGTTTAACAGTATGCAACATATCACGGGCCTTATTTGAATAAGGCCCGTCTGACGTTTGTTCCTACGGGCACGAGTGGCAGTATTGTTTACAAATAATGAATCTTTTGATGTTTGGATGTTTGAGATGTTGGCTAAAGCAAAATGAATTCTCGCCAGCTCCTTGGTTTTACCCATAAGTGGGAACAACGTCTGTACGTCAGAATGGATGTTTACTTTTCACCCATCTTCTCGAAGCCAGATATTTTTGGAGATGGGTTACCCGGTTAAAAATAACCATACAATTACTATACATTAATATAAAATAACATTGAAATCTATTTCCGACCATGAATCTTATTGTTCATGAATAAGATAATGGAAAAATGTATATTGTCATCACAACAGATCTACAATTCACTCCATATGCTTGGATTTTCAACAATTGTGAAACAATACAATGAATACCCAAGTAACCACAAGCATTATATTATTGCACTTATTCAACCCAAAATCAACATCGGTAATGCGGGATCGCATCAATTCAACAGATGTCAAGTAATGAAGCGTTAGATTAGCTTAAGAATGTAGTGATGCATTTCCAATGCAATAATGCTACTTTAGCAATGTCTTATGGCATTACAAAAGATATAGCATTAAATCGATCTTAGTGGGGCCCTTTTCAGCTTTAATCCAACTTTAATGATGCACTAGACGTAATGCATATGCCCTATATATGCATGCTATTACAGCGTCGTGGTTACTTGGGTAGTAATTGGTTCAAATTTGTTCGGAAAATAACGATTTTTTCTATAGTTAAGATACATATAACAACCCCCCTTTTCTATTGTCGATGTCTCAGTTTACATTAGATTCTATTGTGGTAACAATAACTTCTATTGTCATCTTATCATTGTGAACAATAATATTAATTGTACATACACACAAAGAATAATGATTATTGAAATTAAAAAAAACATTGCCAAAATTGAAAAGTTGCGTTGGTTCTTTTTCGTAGAAAGCGGTTTACTTTCAAAACCAAAACCTTCAAACCGTCAATTCAAAATTGTGCTGCTCTACATTTAAAAGTTGAAATTTTTAAAACAAATTGTGGAGCTGTCAAATCGAAACCGTGGCATCGTTGAAAATAAAAGCCAATTATTTTTATTCCAGAATAAACTTTCATCCAGAAAGTGTCGTGCAATTTAAATAAAAGTATGCTGTAAAAAAACTTTTAACATAAAAAGTTTTCTTTTCAGATGAATTGTAGAACTGTCAAATCCACTCCGTTACATATTTCAAAATGAAAGCAAATTATTTTTATTTGAAAATGAACTTTCAACTAGAAAGTATTGTGCAATCAAAATAAATGTATGCTGTTTTGATTGAAAGAAAAAATGGTTTTCACATAAAAAGGTTTTAATTTTCAAATGAATTATTAAAAGTTTCATAGAGACCGGAGGTTGGCGTCGTTCAATCGCCAATGTTTCCATCCCGGAAGATGCAAGTCGAAACATTTTCCCCATATCTTCCGAATTCCCCTGAGCCAGCTCTAGCGTCTGCTGCCGCTCGTCGTCGCTTGTGGCACCGCTGCAAAAAAAATGGGATTATTAACAGTGCCTATTATTATATGGCCTATTCCGTTTGCATGGTCCGTTCGGAATTTAATAACACCGAAAGTTTGTGAACTTTCCTGATGAGCGATTCCTTGGGGCGAGAAACATTTTGAATGTGGAGCTTATGTATTATTTGACAGTATAGAGATAAAATCCATACGACGACTTCGTTTGTGTTGGTGGATTTGACAGTTCTACAATTTTCATGGTAAAAGAACATACTTTTAAATTTACACACTGAACCGAAAAAATATACTTTCAATTCAAACACAAAACTTTCGCAGTAGATGATTTTACTTTTAATTTAATGAAAAATAAACTCTTTTCAGAAGTAAAGTGCTAAGCTTTTAATAAAACAATATTTCTTTTTTGTGTGTAATATAGATTCTATTGTATGGTTACAATACATTCAATTGTAAATCTATAAGATTTTTTTATTCGGGTAAAAGTACCCATCTAATCAAAATCTATTAAATACTATTTTCAGAAATTGTTAAGGAAAATCTAAAGAAATTAAAAGAGAAATTGGCATTTTGTATTTAATGATATCCTAAATAAACAATAATACATCGAGAAAAAAATAAACAATTATCTTCTACGCGTTTATAAAAAATTGTTTCTTATTTATAAAATCACTTTCCTTCTAGTTTTCAATATTCTGGGTCCCAGAATTTCAGATTCCTGATTATCCCATAGCTTATTCATGCTTCAAATTGTAATTCCGCATTCAGAGCTGAAAATATAATTAAACACCAAAGCGAGGTGCCACGGTATAAAAGTTGAATACTTGTTCTTCTGATAAACGCTGAAGGATTGAAAATTATTATAAAGTAAATTTTCACCCATCTAAGAGTGAAAAACACCCACCTCTGGAACTACATGAAGCTGTTTCAAGGTGGGTACTTTTTACTCACAATGTATTTTTTGAAATCACCCATCTCCTTGACAGCTTCATATAGCGCCGAAGGTGAGTGATTTTTATACATAAAATGTGTAATCTCAAATCTCCGTGACGCCAAAGAGTGAAGCCAAATCTACCTATCGGGGCTACCTATCGAGCAGCCCACACAGAGAGGAATTTGATAGTCAATTTTACCATTATTGGGGGTTAGGATGACTATTGCAGCATAGTGATTTTGAACCGACTATGATCATGGTCAAAAATACCATTAAAAATAGTTGATCCAACATTTGCCATAATGTCAGAATAGTCCTCGTTACCATGATCATAGTCAAGAATGCCATGAACGTGGTGAATTCGTCCATTTTCATGGTTATTGTAACCATTATATGCAATAGTCACCTTGACCATGATTTAATAGAATTTTGCAAGATGACGTCACTAGTGAACGTGTGGTTCATACTGATGAATGGAATTCAATTTTGACAGGAGTCCGTGGTTTGTTTGTTTTCGAATGCAAACAGATGAAAAAACAAACCACGGACTCCTGTCAAAAGAAATTCATCCGATTCATTTTGCGAGGTTATGTTAGGTTGGTGTAAAACTCAATTGTCGGTATAGAATTTTGCAAGATGACGTCACTAGTGAACGTGTGGTTCATCCTGATGAATGGAATTCAATTTTGACAGGAGTCCGTGGTTTGTTTGTTTTCGAATTCAAACAGATGAAATAAACAAACCACGGACTCCTGTCAAAAGAAATTCATCCGATTCATTTTGCGAGGTTATGTTAGGTTGGTGTAAAACTCAATAACGATAGAATTTTTCTCAAAGCATCTGAATCATACATGCACGCGAAATGAAAACTAATCGAAATAATTGTTGCATGTTCCTCTTGGCGTGACTCCCCTTACACGGTTATTGGCTAAAACCCATTAATGGGTGCAAAAAATACGCATTTTTCAACACCACACGTAAATGTCAAACAATGGGTAAAATTTGATTTGTCAAAATGGGTTAAAAAATATCCATCGGTGAGAACTTATTAGCAGGAAAAAAATGGGTGAAAAATTATTTAACTCTCTTCAGTCGTTTGTGCGTTGCGATTCAGTTGAGTCTCGAATCAAATAAATCCGGTCTGAAATCTGCCAACAAAGGCAATTCAACAAATAAGTTGAGCAAAAGTGGATAGTTGGGCAAGTTGGTATGTAAAAGATTCCTAAATATATGAATAAATTAATTTAAAATAATCAATTTCCAAAACCGCCATTTTCAGATTGTTTGAAAAATGAAACTATCTCGAAGGTGAAATCATTGATTGTGGAAAGACATCAATCCAAGCGATTGATGTTTTCATTAAAAAAATTGCGTATTTGGCATTCCGGTTCCAGCGACTATTCGAAAGTTGATAGAGATTTTCTAAATACTGTCATATAAAGTTAAGGTCAATAGCAGGGTAGTAGCAACAATCAATATGTAACTAGCGATTTGAAATTGGTTCACTGTTGTAGAACCCCTTGGTCCGAATTACACCTTGAAGCCAGCACCTTGTTATACATATTTGCGCCTTTGTTTTGATTTGCTGTGTTATTTTGACAGAGTATTTGAGAGTGTGTTCATGTGAGTTCATTATAAGGGGTACATTATTGAGCTTGGGACCGAGCTTGGGACGATGTTCTAGTACTTACTGAGCCAAGAAAAAAATCGTTTTTGTATGGGACCTACTGGTCTTAGAGTTAGTCTATGGTAAAACCAACAATCAATATGTAACTAGCGATTTGAAATTGGTTCACTGTTGTAGAACCCCTTGGTCCGAATTACACCTTGAAGCCAGCACCTTGTTATACATATTTGCGCCTTTGTTTTGATTTGCTGTGTTATTTTGACAGAGTATTTGAGAGTGTGTTCATGTGAGTTCATTATAAGGGGTGCATTATTGAGCTTGGGACCGAGCTTGGGACGATGTTCTAGTACTGACTGAGCCAAGAAAAAAATCGTTTTTGTATGGGACCTACTGGTCTTAGAGTTAGTCTATGGTTGTACTCCTTTAGTCTAGTACGTGTTTTTTAGTACTGGATTAAAGTATTTGACAGTTCGTACAACGGTCAGCGTTGTATGTCTGTCCCAGGCATTACCTAATATGTATACACTCTGAGATTTTTTTTGTTCGTCGAAAGTTTAAAAAGAAACCGAAATGGAGTTTTCATAAGGCCCAATGTCGCAAACGTAAACAATGGCTTCTTTTGCGAATTTCTTGAAAATGCTAACTCGCTCAAGTAAACTACCACTTCTATTATAAAGGGGAACTCCTGTTCTGTACAATCATCGTCATAATTCACTATGATTAAGTTAGCATTCTCGAGAAATTTGCGGAAAAAGTCATTGTTTACGTTTGCGACATTGGCCCTTATGAAAACTTTTTGTCGAAACTATTTTTACCATTCACGTGCCCGCATACTCACGAACCATTCCTGGACCATTTCCCTTATTGTTGACGACCATTTCCGTTATTGTTACGACCTTTACACCTTACTATAAACTAACAATCTCCTGTATGGTTTTAACAATATGTCAGATGGTAAAAAGCCAAATAACAATAGGAACAAAGTTTTTGCTATACTCTATGCCAAAAGGTTGGTATATAATCCAGACAGAGTGCAGACAATAATAAACCTTTCAATGAAAATATGGCATGCATTAACATTATGTGTTAATGTAGAGGTTATATGGTAAAAACAAGATTAAACATTCCAAAAACAACAACATATTATGTGATAATATATCTTACATTCGAAATATAGTTTTGACTATATAGCAAATTGTTTTTCGTTATGCGGGTGGTTACATGTAGCATAGCATAAAGACGATCCATATAGTATAAACTGAGTCCAAGTTGTGTGAGAGTATTCTTAATAGTATAATGGTTAGACTATTCCTCCTTTAGCGCAATAACGTTCTTATTTTATGATTTCAATATTTCATAGACTCTCGTATCAAAATTGGTAGTTGTATTAACAACTATCAATTTTGTATCCCTGCTTTATGCCTTGTTCAGACTTCAGAGTTATAACATGTTACAACGGTTGTCAAATAATTCCAACAAGAAATTCGTCATCAAAATAGGCTTATAACATGTTATAACCATAGACTAATTCTAATGCTTTGTTCATACTACAGCGTTGTAACATAATACAAGGCTATCTTGATGACATTTTCCTTGTCGATACTTTTCAAAACACCCTTGTATCATAGACTAACTCTAAGACCAGTAGGTCCCATACAAAAACGATTTTTTTCTTGGCTCAGTCAGTACTAGAACATCGTCCCAAGCTCGGTCCCAAGCTCAATAATGCACCCCTTATAATGAACTCACATGAGCACACTCTCAAATACTCTGTCAAAATAACACAGCAAATCAAAACAAAGGCGCAAATATGTATAACAAGGTGCTGGCTTCAAGGTGTAATTCGGACCAAGGGGTTCTACAACAGTGAACCAATTTCAAATCGCTAGTTACATATTGATTGTTGCTTGTATTATGTTACAAGCCTGTAGTCTGAACAAGGCATAAGACCAGTAGGTCCCATACAAATACGATTTATCTCTTGACTCAGTCAGTACTAGCAACAATCAATATGCAACTAGCGATTTGAAATTGGATCACTGTTATAGAACCCCTTGGTCCGAAGTACACCTTGAAGCCAGCACCTTGTTATACATATTTGCGCCTTTGTTTTGATTTGCTGTGTTATTTTGACAGAATATTTGAGAGTGTGTTCATGTGAGTTCATTATTAGGGGCGCATTATTGAGCTTGGCTTGTGAAGGGATTTCCGGAAGGTTTCCTTGAGAAGGTATACTTTTTTATCAACAAGGGCCTACGGTGCACTATCCAACTCTGCTCGCAGGTCTGAAGTGCAATATTT
Organism: Aedes japonicus; assembly: GCA_034211315.2. Classification (NCBI taxonomy): domain Eukaryota; kingdom Metazoa; phylum Arthropoda; class Insecta; order Diptera; family Culicidae; genus Aedes; species Aedes japonicus. Next base: position 379,786 of record JASCZW010001196.1, read on the forward strand.
TACGCACGATTTTGCAGCCAACAAACCATTCAAGGTGGTTTTGCGTGGTCTGCCTGAAAAGAAGACGGAGGATCTGACCGAGGAGCTTAAAGCCAAAGGTCTCAAGCCGGTGCAGATCAATAAAATGCGTCGGCACGACACCTCTCGAAGTTATCGGGACCAACTGTACCAGATACACTTCGAGAAGAACTCGACGTGTCTGAAAGATCTGCGAAACATCAGAGCATTGTTCCACATCGCCGTCAAGTGGGACCGATACCAACCGGTCCACCGGGATGTCACTCAGTGCCAGAACTGCCTGATGTTCGGACACGGGACCAGAAATTGCCACATGGAAAAGCGATACATCGATTGTGGCAAGCATCACCTACCCGATGCCTGTGAGCGGATGGAGGACGCAGTTCCAGTGTGTGCCAACTGTGGGGCGGCTCACAAAGCAACGAGCAAAGAATGCCCAATGCGAGCTGAGTTCATCGCAATTCGCAGAAAAGCGTCCACCAACAACCAACCCGACCGCCGTCGACGATCTGGTCCACCTCCGGCCTTCACGACCGACAACTTTCCGGCTCTTCCGCCACACCAACAGCACCAAAACCGTTCGGCACCCCTCTGTTCAGCATCGGTTCACAGCTGCAGCCTCCCAGCCATCGCAAGACCCCCTTCCAGGCCGGTCGTACGCTCATGCAGCATCCGGAACTATCGACGATGCAGCTCTAACAACGGAGGAAGTCGTTGCCATTCTAACACAGGCTACCATCATCAAGAAGACCTGCCGAACACGATCGGAACAAATCCAAGCCATTGTTGCATTCATCAATGGACCGTGAAATTATCAAGATATCAAATTGGAATGCTTGCTCTATCAAGAACAAGCAAATCGAATTCATCGACTTCCTCAACGACCGAGCTATCGACATCGCAGTCATCACCGAAACATATCTCAAGCCTGAAATCAACGTGTTCCTGCCAGATTCCCGTCTGATTAGACTCGATCGAACCAGTTCCGCCGGAGGGGGTGTCGCCATCGCCCTGCGTACCAACATCAACTGCCAGATGCTTCCGAGTCTGCAGCTCCAATTCGTCGAAGCCATCGGAGTCAAGGTCGAATCCACCGTCGGCCCTATCACCATCATCGCGGCCTATTGTCCCAAACAAGCAAGTACAAACAACGGGACAGATAGGATCTTGCGAAACGACATCATCAAGCTCACTCGGAGGCATGGGCAGTTTATTATCGCCGGTGACCTGAACGCAAAACATGAAACCTGGGGAAACGCACGACGGAACAAGAACGGCTCCATCCTACACGATGACCTGGAAGAGGGCCACTACACCATCCTGCGCCCGGATACTCCCACCCGGTTGAGCAGATCCGGGTTCCACGCTACGATAGACATCTTCCTCACCAACATGGGCAACAACATCGGTCAGCCGATCGCACACCAGGAGCTCAGCTCAGACCACTATCCGGTGGTGGCTGAAGTTGGGTCCTGCGTCAACCGGCATTCGGTAACCAGGCGAAACTACCATCGCGCCAACTGGGTCCAGTTCCGTCATCAGATCGACAACACGGTCGATTACGATAGGCGTCCCGAATCAACCGACGACATCGATCGGCAACTGCAGTCGATCGAGCAGGCGATCTCCCAGGCCCGGGAGCACCACATTCCGGAAGTAACACAGGTGAGCAACTCTTTACCTATTGATAGTCTCACTAAAAACTTGATCCGTCTTCGAAACACCACTCGCAGACAGTATCAACGTACTGGTCTGTCTGCGTTAAAATCAGAGTGCAATCGTTTGAACAAGATCATTAAGGCCAGAATGGTGGATCTCAGAAACAATAATTATGCCAACAAAATCCGCGCCCTCCCAGATTGTGCTTAGCCGTTCTGGAAATTAACAAAAATTTAAAAAACCAAGCCTAGGCCCATTCCACCGTTGATCCCACTAGACAACAATGACTCTAGGGATCGTTTGATTACTCCCGCTGAGAAGGCTGCTGAGATAGGTCGACATTTTGTCAGCTCACACAATCTTGGACAGAACATCGTCAGTCCTCACGAAGCTGCCGTTAACAAGCATGCGAATAACATCTATCTATATCCCAATGATTTTTCGGAGGAACTAGAAATCACAGCTGACGAACTGTCGACCTATATCAAAACATCGAACAACATGAAGGCCCCAGGTTTCGACAAAATCCTGAATTTGGAACTCAAGCACTTGAGTTCCCAATTCTATGAACATCTAGCATTAATTTTTAATCAATGCCTTAGACTTAGCTACTTCCCCTTGTGCTGGAAGTCAGCTAAAGTCATACCCATCCGGAAGCCTGGAAAAGATCCTTCATGTTCCAAGAGCTATCGACCCATCAGCCTTCTCTCGGGAGTATCAAAAAGCAATTTCCCGTCGGCTCCTTGCATCTACCGACGAACTCAACATCCTGCTTGATGTACAGTTCGGCTTTCGACGCGGTCGATCAACGGTACATCAACTGAATCGAGTCACTAACATCCTCAGGCGAAACAAGTCTGTTTCGAAAACATCTGCCATGGCCCTTCTTGACGTGGAAAAGGCGTTTGACAACGTCTGACTTGATGGTCTGGTGTACAAGCTGCATCGGTTCAATCTTCCAGTCTTCCTGGTGAAGATGGTAAAAAGTTACCTATCAACCAGGACATGCAGTGTTTCGCTGCATGGTGAAGTTTCTGATGCGCAGGAGGTTTCCGCCGGTGTTCCGCAGGGAAGCATTCTAGGTCCACTTCTGTTTAACCTGTTCACCTCGGACATACCCCCACTCCCTGAAAACGGATCTCTGTCGCTGTTTGCCGATGATACCGCAGTCGTCCACAATGGTAGGGTAGTGAGAGCGATCGCATCGAAACTGCAGCGAAGCCTGAATGTTCTGTTGAAGTATCTCACAGACTGGAAGATCTGCATCAATGCAGCGAAGACCCAGGTCATCCTCTTCCCACACTCGAAATCGCCCAGACTTGTTCCGGCTGAGGATGTTAAAATTTGTCTAAACGGCACAACGGTGGAATGGACCAATTCAGCCATCTATCTTGGCGTGACTCTAGATAGCAAGCTGAACTTCAGGGAACAGGTTGATAAGACTGTCACAAAATGTAACGTTCTGTTGAAGCTTATGTACCCCTTGCTACACAGAAAGTCTACATTGTCCCTGAAGAACAAGCTTGCTATCTACAAACAGATCATACTCTCGGTTATCGAGTACGGCATGCCGATCTGGGAGAGCTGCGCGAAACACACCACCTGAAACTACAGCGGGTTCAAAACAAGTTTCTCAGGATAATCCTGAACACACCTCCGCGGTCGAGAAATACTGAGATCCACCGTCTGGCCGATATTAAAACACTCGAAGATCGTTTTAGTGAGACTATCAATAAGTACAGGACACGTTGCCACCTATCAGACCACCAAGTCATCCGGGACCTGGTACCCCTTCCCTAGGTTTTTAAAATTGTAGTCATTGTAGTTAGGTAGGTTATCAAATTTTATAAATTCAAATCAACCAATCCCCGTAACGGATGAAATGTAAATTAGAATATTAAATTAACTAAGCACACCACAAATCAATCAAAACAAAGTAAACAAAGATGAAGAGCCCCTCTGGCTAAAAAATTAACTTGTAAAAATTAAATGTAATCATTAAAACAATTGACAAATAAAGACACATTTTAACTTTAACTGAAGTTCTGCTGGTTGTGGTGTACATTTCACCAGGAACAACTACCAAGAATTTAAAAATTGTTCTTGATTCGCATGTTGTTCAGGTATGAAGCGCAAGATACGCCAGTTGTGTTGACCGGAGACTTTAACATTGACGTTTCCAAAAAAGAAAACATAGATTTTCTATACATTAATTGTTATGTTATGTATTCTCCGTGCGAGGAGTAACGATTATAATGTAGAAGGAGATGTTCGCTCATCACCATGAGGCACCAAGAGTGAACATTAATGTTTTTGACTAGAATGAAAGATGTGAAGAGAAAGTGTTGAAAGTTCCGTCAGAGTACGGCAGTTAGGAAATCTAACAGATGTATTGAAAAATGAGCGAAAGGGCATGTATCCAATGGTACTCGAACCATGGACATCAATCTTTGCCTAACATCCCACTGCGGGGTAGGTTGTAGCAACGGAACAAGTCCGCCATTTCAACAGGCAAAAATTGACGCATGGAAAGACGCTCATGTACCACTGTGGCTTGTATAATTATTCTAGCGATCTATTGTGTGCACTCTGTTTATTGATGCGCACATGGGAGAGGAACTCTCTCCTTTTTTGGGTTTGTTTTGATTCGCACCGACTGACGATCACTAAAGTTAGATTTCCTACCTGCCGTACTCTGACGGAACTTTCAACACTTTCTCTTCACATCTTTTATTCTAGTCAAAAACATTAATGTTCACTCTTGGTGCCTCATGGTGATGAGCGAACATCTCCTTCTACATAATAGATTTTCTAGATTTTATGCAAAAACATTCAAAATTTACTTTAGCAAACCTTCGGAATGAAGCAACCACACTTGGTGGTTCTTGTATAGATTTAACGTTTGTTAAAAATATCGGCGTAGAGTGCAGACGTTATTGTTCATATTTTTCGTATCATAGACCTATGTTGTCTGTACTCGCATTCGAAGCACCCGAACCATTAAATCAACAGGTAGCAGATATTTGTTTATTTGTTTATTTGAAGTAGACATCAACAGACCAAGTTTAGGTCCTAATGATGTTAAAAACACAAAAAAAATACAATAAGAAACGATTACATAACCTCTTAACTGGAGTCAAAACAAAAAAATAAATAAGTAAAAATAAAATAATTAAAGCTATACACTATCTTAACTACGTGTGTCAATTGTTCTAAAAACGGTAGAAAATCTCCGACGAAGTGCGTTCCGCGTCAGATGAAAATCGAAAATGGACGCCACCCTATTGAAGGTTCGCTGCAATCCGTGAATAGCGCTATTCAACCCATAGTTGGTGCGGCGAAAAGGAAGCCTGAGCATAGAGTTGTGACGCATTGGCCTTGGTTGGACGTTGATGCTAATTTGTTGAAGGATCCTTCCGCAGTCGATTCTTCCTTGTAGAACATCTGCAGCAGTTAAAGCTCTACATACATCTCTACGGACCCGCAGAGGCTCCATGTCGACCAACTGACACCGATTTTCGTAGCTAGGAAGACGAAAAGGGTCGCTCCAAGGAAGTCTACGAAGTGCGAACCGAAGAAAACGGCGTTGAATAGATTCGATTCGCTCGGCGCCATTATCATAGCATGGACTCCAGACCGCTGAACAATACTCCAGTGTCGAACGAACGAGGGAATAATAGAGCGATTTAAGGCAGTGAATGTCGCTGAAGTTCTTCGCAACCTTGAATATAAAACCGAGTGTCCTTGAAGCTTTGTCAACAACATACGATAAATGTTGCGTATACGTCAGTTTCGAATCCAGCTGAACACCTAGGTCTTTAACGCACTGCTTTCGTTCGATGGTTGTACCGAGAAGATGGTAGTTGAACAAAATTGGTTGTTTCTGACGTGAGAAGGTTATCATTGAGCACTTGGCCGGGTTGACCACCAACCGATTTAGAGTACACCAATGAGCAAAGGCATCAACCTGCGCTTGGAGGAAATGGCAATTGGCGGTTGAACAGATTCGCATAAAAATTTTCAGGTCATCAGCAAACGACAGGCGAGGCCCTCCGATAACATAGTGTACGTCGTTGAAGTATAAAAGAAATATCAACGGTCCCAGATGGCTACCCTGCGGTATCCCGGACATGGCGCAGAAACTCCTTGAACGTAGGTCACCCAAGGCAACTGTCAATTGACGCCCTGTGAGGTATGATCGAAACCATCTTAAAAGATTACCACCAACTCCTAGTCAAGTTTAGCGATCGCGATATCATGATTCAACTTGTCAAAAGCTGCCGTTAAATCTGTGTAGATCACGTCCGTTTGGCATCGAGCGATCATACCATCAGTGATGTACGACGTAAGGCACAATAAGTTTGTAGTTGTGGAACGCCCTGGTGAAAATCCGTGCTGGTCGTCACTTAACAACTGCTTGCAATGTGTAAAAAGTGAGTTCTTAACGACCAGTTCAAAAAGCTTCGATACAGCGCTTAACGATGTGATTCCTCGGTAGTTGTTCACGTCCCGCTTGCTTCCTTTTTTATATACCGGAAACATGTCCGCCATTTTCCAGCAATAAGGAAATGTACCGCTAGAGAGGGACATCTGGAATATCTGACGAAGTGGATACAGAAGACAAGCCATGTTCTGTTTCAGAAAAACCGACGGAACCCCATCGGGCCCGGGCTTAAGCGAAGTTTTAAGGTGTAATGCCGCGTTCGAGATTGATTCTGAATCCACATCAACTACGCTGAGTGTTTGATTTGCCAAGGGAACATTGCCGGCGGCAGCGTGAACAGAATGACTGGTTAACCTCTCGTCTTCATAAACACTAGCAAATTTTACCGAGAACAGATCGCAAATTTCCTTTTGAGTGCCAGCAGTTTCGCCATTATAGAACATGGATGAAGGTAAGCCTACTTCCTTACGTTGTTGATTAACATAGCTCCAAAAAGATTTCGGATGAGATTTGAGACGCCGTTGAACCCCACTCAGATAACGTTGAAAATGTGCACGACTGGTCCGTTTATACTCGTAGTTGAGTCTGCTATAGTGGCGTTTAAGCGACATGGTGCGGTGTTTCGTGAATCTTTTAAGAGCAGCCCTTTTAATCCGTTTTAGCGAGCGAAGAGCGTTCGTCATCCAAGGAACCCGAGAGTCAGTCTGAACAATCTTTTTGGGACGTGTCTGTCAATGACATAAGCCAAGACGTGGGAAAAAGTTTGAGCAGCGATGTTAACGTCGGTCGAATCAAGAATGCTCTGCCAATCCAAACTAGATAAAACATCACCAATACTGCGATAGTCGGCTCTACGGAAGTCATATGACACAGTAGCAGGAGTGTCGACGAAGTCCCGAGCTACAACGTCCTCGACAGCAACTATTAGAGAAGGATGGTGAGGGACATCCTTAACTAGAGGCACGGGAGCTGTAGAGATGAAGGGAGCAATATCTTGGCCACTCACGAAGCAGAGATCTAGAGAGCGATTATTCTCATTCACCACGTTGTTAACTTGGAATAGAGTTGCGGTACTGTAGCTGTCCAGAAGCTGAATAGCCCCTGCGTGGAAAGAGGAACGTTCATGGTCGGGACGGAGGAAGCCGCTGTGAGTTGGAGTCCATGCAATGCCCGCTAGGTTGAAGTCTCCCAAAATAATCATTTCATCATGGAGGGCAACCGTATTCGAAATAGCAGAAACAGATCGGCAGTGCGCATCAATTAGGTCTAAATCTCGAGTTAGATCCGGAGGAATGTACACCGCACAAAGGAATAGATTACGGCCTCTTAGCTGAATTGCTACCCAAACTTGTTCTACGGTGATCCAGGAATCGTCTTCAACTGCACTTGCTTTCAACCTGACACTAACTGCAACGAGAACACCACCGCCGGTCAATTTCCTACTGTTGTTTGTGTTCCGATCGCAGCGGAAAACTTCGTAACCATCTCCAAAAACATAACTAGAAACAGTCCTAGAGTCCAGCCATGTCTCGGTTAAGACTATAATGTCGTAGCAATGATCCATGAACGCTAACCGATAATCGTCAATAAGGCCGTTCATTCCGCCAACATTCTGGTAGTAGATTACAAGGTCCGAATTCCGACGTTCAAGGTTTGTAGCACTGGGAAAGGAAATACTATCAGAGCGGGAAGTGTCCGTTTGTTGACCATACTTGCCGTTGCTTGGAATTTGGAAGACCCCGTCTCCCAACTCAACCGCAGGACCGGGACGGCTGCTGGTCGCTGGCAGGTAGGGCTCGACTGCGTTGAGCGGAATAGGGGCTTCCTCAAGACTAGCGGCAATTGTGCGTCCCGGTATCCTGCTTGCAAAAGTTGATCGAAGCTGGCTAGACGATGAACTGGAAACGACGAACAAATCAGGCAACGAATTGTTCGAATCCACAGAGTACTTGCCTGTAGTAGAAGTTCGGAAGCACCCATCACCCAACTCAAACACAGGGCCGGGACGGCTGTTGATCGCTGGCGGGAGAGGCTCGACTGCGATGAGAGGGATGGGGACTTCCTTAGAGCATGAGGCAAGTGTGCGTCCCGGTGTAGAACAAGGTCGATGGCTATTTTCATTAGTATGATCACTCCGATCAGAAGCAATAGAAATGTTGAAATTGGTGTTGGAAGCAGCGCTGGAACAAGGAAGCAGATCAGGCAAAGAATTGATACTAATAGAAGCATACTTGCCTGAAAGTGGTAGTTGGGAAACCCCACTACCAATCCCGACCGCAGGACCAGAACGACTCTGAAGGCAGGAAACAACGTAATTTTGATCACAGCAAACGCCAAGCGCGACTGGGTCAGGTGGCTTAGGGTTTTCCATAGTGCGACAGGCAGTGCGTTCTGGTTTACGATGATCCAACAAACAATCAGATCTCAGCATGCTGGATCCAGTCCGGAGATCGGAGTGGAAAATTGGGACGAACCCAGAGGAGAGATCACGATGGACGGCGTATCCATACGAGGTAACCATGAGTTTTTTGGACCATTATCTTCAAATTCACGGAACAGAATACCTCTTGGCCATGAATCCGAATTCAGTGCGACTTCGCGTAGTTTTGGGTCCATTCCGACTTTGTACGATATGAAGTTCATACGGCTCGTGTCGAAGCCTCTTTTCACAAGCGGAACAACCTTTACCGAATCTTCACTCTGCACACTCGTTTTGACAAGTTTTTCGATAACATCCGGTTTCACACTAGGGTGAATGCGAGATAAGTACAGCCAGAACATCTCAACAGGCTCAGGAACGGTAAGCACTGTGGAATCAGTAACCGCTTTAGTACCACCATTAAGAGTTCTGCTGCTTGATAAACCGTCTTCACGACGCCGTTTTAAAGGTGGTTGACGAGAGTTATTTCCGGGATCCAAAATTGCCGGAGTGGAAGGCCCGATTTTTTGAAAGCTGGGCAATTAGCTCACCTTGCTTTGCCATTTCGTTTCTGATTTCGGCATTTGCGATTTCCTGTTTCTCAGTAATAGATTTGATCACACTACCGAAAGACGAGATTGCTGATTTAAATCTTGCACATTTTATCAATTTAACGCACTCATCGCACATCCAAAACAAGTTAGGGCTTGAATGGATTACGTTCACGAAGGCTTTGTTCAGCTTTATACTAGAGCATTTCAGATGAATCATCCGGTCACAAAAGGCCATACAAGACACGAACTCGTCGTCTCCTTTGACAGGTTTAGCGCACTTGTCACAAGCTGAACTCATGATAAATCCAATATTAAGATTTTCACAGTGAACTTATCTTCTCACTAATGATTTTTTTTTTCACTCCGTGTAGACTAGCCGCTGGAGAAATTATTCACTTAATTATTTTTTCTCTGTGTAGATCTTCAGCGTGTATGCGATGGAGGTGGATTCTGCAATCAATTGTGCAACAATAACAACACCGCAGTCTGAATAATGGATTGATGTTTCAATATTTTCACAACACAAAATATGCACAAAAACAGGATTTTCACAGCGAACTTCACTACCAACAGGTGAACGGAGTGCTTATTAGACGGTACACCACAAAAAATAACGCAAAAAAGCAATTCGTACGCGAGAAATTCTCTGATCAAGACAGTGTAAAATAAACAACTTTCGATTGAATTTCAACACAACACATACTGGTCGGAACATGTTGTGGAACATGAACTGGAATGACAACATCTACCCATTCGACAACCAACCATCACCTAGCACTAGACCATTGTCTGTACTACTCGGACCATAAACAACAAACGACAAAATACCAAACGGCTCTTTTCAGGGCCACTTAAGGAGTTCTAAAGAGTTGTAGATTTTCATACACAGTATTAACGCTCCTAAAACACCTAAAGACTAATATTATATGCTTTTCTTCCATGGAACAAAACCAACAACAACGACCACCCATTCGACTGTCTACCAAATCATCATCTGGTACTCGACAATTACCGGTTCTACTCGGACCACTCCAGGAACAGCGAATAACTGAATACCAAACGGCCCTTTTTAGGGCCACTTCAAGAGTTATAAAGAGTTGACTATATTAATTTTCGTGGAAAACTAAATCTAATAACATGTGGTTTGATGAGTCTTTAGACTGAACAAAATATAGTGGATATTTATTAATTGTATTGCAATTCCTCCACATCAACAAGCAGTCCTACGTCGACTTTGCAGATATGTCACTGACATATCTCACCTTTTCGTTTTTTTTATAAAAGCAGAATCACCCTAATCAAATGTTGGCGCAGAATTGATCTATAGTATACATTTTGCAAAACATTTTTGCACTGTTCAGTACTAAAATATTTGTTTTTGTTTAGATTCATTTAGCTATTTTCACAGAATATTTGAGGGGTTTTTCGTAGTTGACTAAGTATGAAGTGGCGGAGGTGTGGCATCTGCTAACACACCTTGTCAACGTTTGCCTCACGCCACAAGACTTTAGACTCGATATTTTGATACCACACCTCCACCACATCCGTGGGCGCTTCGACTTAAGATTGGGACTGGTGTGCTGGTACTTCCTGAGCTAAAATATATATATATCCATTTTGTTTCATTAAATCTTTTCAAAGCCTGCGAACGTGCACGGTGTTTTCCACAACTCAAGTCGCTTGAGAATTGGAGAATTTGGTGGTACATCCAACGCTTCCCCAACAACAGTCAGAAGAAAAGATAGCAAATTAGTACTTTGATAGTTATTTTTTGTATTCGCGGAAGTAACGATCTTTGATGAAGTTTGCAGAAGCCGATAATTTCTCATCTCCATTCGAAGCGCTAGGAGTGGACAGTAATTTATTGCTAGAACGAATAGACATGAAGAGAAAGTGTATTAATAGTTTCGTATAGGGCAACGGCAGGCTTTGAAATTGAAAGATACAAGTTTGAAAACGAGCGGAGGGCATTTGAATATACTACCGTTCAAATGCCCTCCGCTTGTTTTCAAACTTGTATCTTTCAATTTCAAAGCCTGCCGTTGCCCTATACGGAACCAACAATACACTTTCTTTTCGTTCTATCATTAAATTACTGTCCACTCCTAGCGCTTCGCATGGAGACGAGAAATTATCGGCTTCGGCAAACTTTAGCAAATAGGTCTCAAGAAAACAAGGTAGATGTATTTATTTATTTATTTATTTATTTTTCGTTGAGGATAATTTCTCGACTCCTTGGACAAAGGGACCCACAATCATACTAAGGCAAAAATGGTACCTGTCATCGAAAGCTCTTAATTAATAACTGTGGAAGTGCATTTAGAGCACTAAGTTGAGAACAAGCAATAGGCGAATTGTAAAAGCAATAAGCTTGACACGCTAAGAAAGAAAGAAAGAAGAAGAAGATAGGGAAACGGATCCCATTACTACCAACAATCGAGTATTAGTACACAACACTGAAGAAGTCTGCACATTGTAGACGAAATACGAGTATCTGTCAAGATAAGCAATGAAGGTAGTTGAAATTAAATAGAAATTACTAATCTTTCTTCGCATTTTCTAGTTCCTAGATCTTGTTTTTTTATTACCGTGCCTTGAAGTTCGTTGTCGAAAAGAAAAAGCTCTTTTTTTTACAGAGAGTTATCATCGCACACTTCTCCGGATTAACAACCACACGGCTGAGGCGGCACCAGTGAGCAAAGATTTGTAGCTGTTGTTGTAGGGCTAGGTTCACATCATTGAAGTACAGCAAAAGATCAGCGGCCCTAAATGGCTCGCTTGAGGTATTCCTGAAAAACGTCGGACATGCATTCACCAACAGCAACTGTCTACAGGCGACCAGTGAGGTAGGAGCGAAAACATTGTAAGAGACTTCCATTAACTCCAAGCTTATGTAGTTTTGCGATAGCGATGGTGTGGTTGAGCTTGTCAAAAGCTGCTGACAAATATGTGTAGTTGGGATTTCTGTCGCATCGACAAACCCATAATCTGGTCAAAATACTTGGTTGGAAAGTGTGCGATCATCAAGCGAAGTCTCTATCAGGACGATCACATCATAGTCAAGGACATTTGAATTAATTTCACCGACGTTCTGGTAGAAAATTATGAGGTCCTGTGTACGGCGGATGGACGAATTGGGCTGAACGAATTTTCTCCTTCCTAATTTCTGGAGCGGGGCAGCTTCACAACCTATGGCAGGTTCAGAACCATCAGGGATGGCAGGCGGCGGAGCTATAGTTGCGTACTTACAGGTTAGGACGAGGAATTGGAGGTACTGGAATTTGGGACAGCTTCATGCTACGAAAATGCACGTTTATGTTTGTACTTGCCTGACGTAGCAAGGTAGGAGACCCTCAATCCACATTTAAGCTTAGGAACAGGACGACAAAGAAGAGCGCTGGCTGCAACAGGTTTGACTGAGTAAGAGGAACTGGGGACTCCCATATTGATTTCTACGAAGCTGGGCAAGCTGGCAACCTTGTCACTCACCGACTTTGACGCGACGCGTTAAGCTTTCAAAGCTTCGCGTCGGGATTGAAATGACAGATGTCAATCCACGATGTGACAATCGAACATTTCCGGTATCGATAAGAACAGTCCGCGATAAAATTTAGCAGTGAGATAAAGTGTTGTTAGCAAGAACTGAAAGTGAATTTATTAGTTATTTCTAAATCCGTTAATCCTATCTCGGGAAACCTGAAAAGAGAAAAGTAGAGTAAGATTATTTAAGTTAATAATAAAATAATTAATTCTTAGTTAAAACTGTAGGTTGTACCTCGTGTAAGGCTAAGGCAAACTAGGGTGTACGATACAAAAGGCTACCGAATTGTGAATATTACCTAAGATCATGAAATAATATGTGTACTTACTTGGAACCTTTGATTACAGTTGAAGCAACTTAAGCTATCAAAACCGGCCCGTCTTATTATTGCACCCCCCTTGACAAACCTTCAAAATTCGCCAATATGTATAAACGTCAGACGACGAAAGGACGAAATGCTGAGGAATCGAGCTGTGTGGCCTGTCGACGTCCGGACGGTGCAGAGGACATGGTCCAGTGCGACCGCTGTGACGTTTGGAAACACTTTTCGTGCGCCGGGGTAAATAAAAGCGTCGCAGGGCGATCGTTTTTGTGTGGCAACTGTTGCACTCAGCAGGCCGATGACGTCATCTCAGTCCATACCGGATCTAATCGTTCCAGCTCAACATCAACGTTTTCCGTCTGCCTGAGCCAACTGGTAGAATGTCAACTTCTAGAGCGTGCTCGCTTGGAATTGGATATACAACGACGTCGTTTAGACGAGCAACAAAAATTAATCGACAACGCCCTTGGTGGGGAGCAAACAGACGGTCGTGATGGTGGAGTATCCGGTGATCCGGGCAACGAAGCCGCTGCTGTGGCCCCCTACGAATGTGTCAGAACAACATACCAACCAGAAACACCTCTTACTTCGTCAGTGTTTCCATCCGAGACGCAGACCAATGCCCCCCCGCCAGCTGTGCCAGTGACGGTTTCAATTCCCTTAACAGCGCTTGAACCGAACACGGTGAAATTTGTTCATGGAATGAAGGATCCTAAATCAGCCTTACAGGAGCTCAGGGACCGAGTTGAGCAGTGTGAAAAGCGCGCCAATCCAACACTTGAACAGCTGGCTGAGCTACATTCTCAGGTGGAATTGTGCCGCAAACTTTTGGAAAACATCGAGACAAGCGCAGCAAGCAACGAATCGGCTCTACGACAGAACGTGAACAAACCGATGGAGAAGCAATCGTCGCATCTAGTAGCGAGTACGTCACAAGCGATAAACCAGTCCGGCACCATACCCAAGGTTAACCAATCGTTGCATACGGTCGCCGAAGATTATCAGATGCATTCCGGTTACCAATCCGCCGATGGAGCAGTAGGAGGAATGATATCGCCAGGTAACCTCTGGCCGTTGAAACTGCCGGTAAGCCAAACGAGCCAACCTTCGGCAAGTCGAGCAGTCGAATCATCGGAAATGCATCCGAAAGATATGGAACCCCCAGGTAAGCGTCAAGCCTTGAGTTATTCTATTAAAAATACGACCAATTTCGCCTCTGATTATGACCCCACGACCAATAAATCAATTTCCCGAGAGCAGCTGCGATTTGACGCGCGCCCGGGACATTTTTGTTTGCCATCTACAAATTCCCATGAGCAGCTGCGAGATTCATTCGCGCACTCGAATAGGGTGACTATGCCCAGCAGTCAGTCCGAACAAAATCCAACCGGTGTACAAACGCGTAACGACCCCTCGCGTACGGTTGAGTTGGCTTTTCCCCCTGGTCAGTCACAAAGCGCTCAACGTAATCAAATGTTTCCCAGCCATGAACCAGTACGTCCAACGCAGCAGCAGCTAGCAGCAAGACAGTCCCTGGCTAGAGAACTTCCTCGATTTTCCGGCGATCCCGCTGATTGGCCGATCTTCATCTCCAGCTACAGCTACATCACCGAAGCTTGTGGATACACGGATGGGGAGAACATGCTCCGCTTACAGCGATGTTTATCGGGACCAGCGCTCGAAACAGTGCGCAGTCGCTTGGTGCTACCAGCAGCAGTACCGCAGGTGATCGAGACCCTCCGAATGCGCTTCGGAAGACCAGAGTTGCTCATCAATGCCCTACTCCGGAAAGTACGTGATACCCCGGCTCCAAGGCCCGACAAGCTCGAAGGACTCATCGAATTCGGCATGGCCGTACAAGCGTTGTGTGACCATATTGAGGCCGCCAACGAAAGTGCTCATCTCTCAAATCCTTCGCTACTCCAGGAACTGGTGGCCAACCTTCCAGCGGACCAACGGATGATGTGGGCAGGATACAAGCGCGGATTCTAACGCGTGGACCTCAAGACTTTGGCGATTATATGGCGGCTGTAGTTCAAGATGCTACAAGCGTTGTGACGTTCGAACCGGAGGTGAAACGCAGTGCTGCCCGTGACCGTCCGAAGCAGAAAGGATTCGTCAACTCTCACGCGACGGAGACATCGAGCAAACCGGGAGACTCATCGAGTGAGACGAAGGAAACAGCAAAGCAGTACAGTTGCGTCCACTGCAACAAAAGCGGACACCGAGTCCGCGAATGCTACACGTTCAAGCAGCTTAACGTAGACGATCGATGGAGACGAGTTCGTACACTAGGTCTTTGTCAGAACTGTTTATTCAATCACGGACGACGGGCGTGTCGAGGTTCTAAAACCTGCGATGTCGAAGGCTGCCAATTTCGTCACCATCCGCTGCTCCACTCTGCTAGAGGTCCACCAAAGTCGTCGGGGCTATCGGTCCAAGAAGGTGAAAACCACACCCATCGTCACTTGGCTTCTTCGTCGCTTTTTCGAATCATTCCAGTGAACCTGCACGGAACTAATGCTTCGATCAACACCTTCGCATTCCTTGATGAAGGCTCCGACCTGACGCTGGTGGAAAGCGATTTGGCCGCTTCGCTAGGCGTGAAGGGTACTACACTACCGTTATGTCTTCGATGGACTGGAAATACTTCGCGCATAGAAAAGGGTTCGCAGCAGATTACGATAGAGATCAACGGGATCGGACAAGATAAACGGCACAGCATAACCGTTAGCAAACTTGGACTTCCCGCGCAATCGTTCCAAATGGATGAAGCAGAAAAGCAGTATCAGCATCTGAAAGGCATTCCGATAACCAGCTACGGGAATGCTGTACCCAAAATTCTTATGGGAGTAGACAATCTACGCTTGGCAGTGCCACTTAAAGTACGGGAAGGCGATGGATCAGCACCGGTGGCTGTTAAAACCAGACTCGGTTGGTGCGTTTACGGCCCACGAAGAAGTAGCCATCAAGCATCTTACAGCTTTTACGTCTGTGAATGTTCCTGCGACGAAGCGCTCCACGAGTCGGTGAAGGATTTCTTCGCCATTGAAGGAGCTGGTGCGAGGCCTGCAGAAATTCCGCTGACAAGAGAAGAAGAGCGAGCACTAACGATCATGGAAGCTACTACGCGACGAGTTGGAAATCGTTTTGAAACGGGACTGATATGGAAGGAAGAACAGGTAGAATTCCCTGACAGCTACTCCATGGCAGTGCGTCGACTAGAGTGCCTAGAACGCAGAATGGAACGCGACCAAGGACTAAAAGAGAATCTCCACCGACAAGTAAGCGAATATCAAGCGAAAGGCTATGCGCATCAGGCTACGATTGCAGAACTGGAAACCGCTGATCCAAGAAGAGTGTGGTACCTCCCGATCGGAGCAGTGACAAATGTAAAAAAACCAGGGAAAGTCCGCATTATCTGGGACGCGGCGGCTAAAGTTCATGGTGTCTCGCTGAACAGCGAGCTTCTCAAAGGTCCGGATCAACTCTCCTCTCTTCCGGCTATTCTGTTTCGCTTTCGGTTGTACGGGGTGGCAGTCAGCTCGGACACCCAGGAAATGTTCCACCAAATCCGAATCCGAGAAGATGACAAGAATTCGCAACGGTTCCTGTGGCGTACTAACCGGTCCGAAAAGCCTACGGTCTACTTGATGGACGTCGCCACATTTGGCAGCACCTGCTCGCCGGCTTCGGCCCAATTCGTTAAAAATCGAAATGCCGAGCAACATCGCGAACTTTTCCCGGAAGCGGCGAAAGCGATTGTCGAGGACCACTACGTCGATGATTATTTAGCGAGTTTCAGCTCGGAGGAAGAAGCAGCTAAAGTGGCACACGACGTACGACACGTACACAGCCGTGGAGGGTTCAAACTGCATAACTGGCGCTCGAATAGCAGCATGGTGTTACAGCGACTAGGAGAAGTGCAAAGCGAGACAGATAAGCTTCTGAATCTTGTCGAAGGAGGGAAGGTAGAAAGGGTGCTCGGCATGCTGTGGAGTTCGGCAGCCGATGAGCTGAGCATGGAAACGTTTGGTTCAATCTGTCAAGGCAGCGATGGGCGATGCGTACTCCGAGGGAAAACTCACTGACGAGGGGTTGCAGACACTGGTCGTGGAGGCTGAATACTAATACTCAAGGCCTCTGACGTATTTACCACTCGAGTCCGAGGAGGCAGAGGCACTTAAGCCCAATCATTTCTTGATGCTGAGTTCTACCGTGTTGAGAATAAGTCATAGAGGAGACGTTGCTACCGTTCAGGGTCAGTCCAGCGCACTCGTGTGTCGAAAAATCCTGGGGAAGTCTTGGGAGTTAATTCAGCACCAGCTTGATGTTTTTTGGAAGCGCTGGTTGGTTGAATATCTGCCGGTGATCCGTCGGCAATCGAAGTGGTTCGAGGAAACCAAAGTGTTACATGCTGGAGACTTGATCATGGTAGCCGAGCCGACAAAACGACATGGATGGGAGCGTGGACGGATCATCCGTACTGTCCTGAACCAGGATGGCAGACCTCGACAGGCTATCGTGAAGATTGGAGAGAAGGCTTTGCTACGGCCGGTGTCACGGTTGGCACTGCTTGACCTTCAAAAGTTACGTGAGACTCCGGGAAATCCCGGACCACACCAGGGGGAGACTGTCGGCGCAGATAACGGCAAGCTGGCAACCTTGTCACTCACCGACTTTGACGCGACGCGTTAAGCTGTCAAAGCTTCGCGTCGGGATTGAAGTGATAGATGTCAATCCACGATGTGACAATCGAACATTTCCGGTATCGATAAGAACAGTCCGCGATAAAATTTAGCAGTGAGATAAAGTGTTGTTAGCAAGAGCTGAAAGTGAATTTATTAGTTATTTCTAAATCCGTTAATCCGATCTCGGGAAACCTGAAAATAGAAAAGTAGACCCGCATAACGAAAAACAATTTGCTATATAGTCAAAACTATATTTTGAATGTAAAATATATTATCACATTTTATGTTATTGTTATCGAATAATTTAATCTCATTTTCACCATACAACCTCTACATTAACACATATTGTTACTGTTTGGCATATTGTCATTGAAAGGTTTTTTATTGTCTGCACTCGGTGTAGATTATATACCAACTGTTTGGCATAGAGTACTGCAAAAAAATTGTTCGTGAAAATTGCCATATTGTTATGGTAACCTAACTTAACCGCCTATTCAGCATATTGTTATTTGGCCTTTTACCATCTGACATATTGTTAAAACTATATAGGAGATTGTTAGTTTATCGTTGTCATCTATAAGGGTAAATGTCGTAACAATAACGGAAGCGGTCGTCAATAATAAGCGAAATGGTCCAGGAATGGTTTGTGATTATGCGGGGAGTAAGATTATTTAAGTTAATAATAAAATAATTAATTCTTAGTTAAAACTGTAGGTTGTACCTCGTGTAAGGCTAAGGCAAACTAGGGTGTACGATACAAAAGGCTACCGAATTGTGAGTATAACCTAAGATTATGAAATAATATGTGTACTTACTTGGAACCTTTGATTACAGTTGAAGCAACTTAAGCTATCAAAACCAGCCCGTCTTATTATTGCACCCCCCCTTGACATCCGATTTTTAAGTGAGTCATATCGTCTGATGTACGGTAGATGATGTCAAAAGGTCTTTTTGGGAATCTGCGGAGAGTGCTGATATTCGAACCAACATAAGGCAACGAACGATCAATTGAAGGTAAATGGTGCAAATTGTACATGCCTGATGGAGCAGGTTGGGAGACCCCTAAACCACATTTAATCCTAGGGCCATAACGACTATGATGGACGCTGGCTGCAATCCACACGACTGATTTAGAGGGACTGGGGACACCCATATTGCTGTCTATGGTGCGTCCTGGATGTCCATAAAAATCATTCGATCTAGAAACGATGAATGGATGTCGTTCGAGATGGTAGATGGATTGGTTTCTGAAGCCGGAGTCACGAAAGAACTGGTGTGCGGACAGATGCTGGTGTTCCATATGGGGTACCGACTAGTATACCAACATGTGTTTGAGCAGCGGTTATCGACACAGTAGTACGAAGCCAAACAGCGTGTTTTAGCTGACCTTAAAACTTCCTAAACACAATTCGCCAACAGTAACGCCTGCCTTGAACGATGCGAAGTTCATCGAACAAAGGTCAGCACCCTTTTTCACAAACGAGACTACTTTAATGCGTTCAGGAGTCTGTAGGCCTTCACGAGCAAGTTTTTCCATTACATCTTCTCTCACACTAGGGTTGAACCGGGTTTAATACACCCAGAAAAAAAATGGAGCAGGCTTGACAGCTAGCATATTCCTAGTTCCGGTGGTAACCAGATTAGGGAGAATCTGAGAATCTTCCCCACGACGTTTGAAAGGACGCTCTTTATTTGGTGTACGCTAGGAGTGGAATAGTTTACAATATTGGCGAGTTGAGCAACTTGCCTGTTGTTTTTGTCAACAACACTTGCAACCTGCTTATTGTTTTTCGATTCTCGGCTTTCAACCCAGAGAATCCCGACAGCTGATTTTTAGCACCGCAGAGATCACACAGAGATGAGAACTCGCTCTTGAAACGGTCAAGCTTCATCAATTTCGTGCACGTGTCACACATCCAGAACAGGTTGTTTTTTTCTCGAATAATTTTGATGAATGGGATTGGATGTTCAGGTTGTCGCATTTCATATGGACAACATTATAGCAGAAACCCAAAAATCTTCATTTTTCTTCACAGTCGTTTTAGCTCATCGATCACAAGCACTAGCAGTTGTCGCCATGTCGTCGAATTTAGCTTGCAAGAAAAACAAGAATCACCCCAACGTGGTCCTACGGTAACATTATGTACAAGGAGCGGCAGAAAATAATGCGAAAATTTGTACTATTTCTTTCAAATCCCATTTTCAACTAACTCAAGCAATAATATCAACATTTTCGATTGCAGTTATCCTTATAAAGTCATTTTAAACAAATTTATTCAATGTGTCCTCCATTTTTATTAATAACATCCTCTAGCCGACGCCGGAAGCCAGAGCATGCCTTTCGGACGTAGTCCTCCGACATTGACTGCCATGTGCGTGTTATGGTTGACTTCAGGGTTTTCACACTAGGGTGTGATGTTTTGCAGGCTCGTGCTTCAACATATGCCCAAATCGAATAATCCAACGGATTAAGATCTAGACTGCTAGAAGGGCACAAATCCTTCGACCAAAACTTCATGTTATCGTTCAACCATTGTTGGGTTCGCTTGGATGTGTGACACGGCGCTCCATCCTGCTGTATGACAACGTTTTGGTCCTCGGAGAAGTTGGCCTTCACCCAGGGAAGCACTTGGTCCTTTAAAATACCGATATACACTTCGGTATTGATTTTAACTCCAGCATCAATGTAAACAAGCGGCATTTTCAAACCGTTGGACGCCACCAAGCCAAACATCGTGACACCAGCCGGATGTTTGGTTTGAAATTTGAATTTCACTTTTTCCGGAACGTTCTTCATTTTCTGCGGTGAAATGAACCGGTCCGTGCGGCTGTTGGCCACAGCATCGATGCTGAAAAGCTTTTCGTCGGAGAACAGGATTATCATGTTTTCCTTCTTCAAGGAAAGCAACTCTTGGAACTCGTAGTTACTTGACCCGGTCCGTAATCAAGTGGCGTTTCACTCTGGCTCTGGAAGATGCATGCAGGTCTTCTTTGATGATTCTCCGCATGGATTTCTCCGAAATATTGGCTTCCTTTGCAAGTTTTCTCATGGAACGCACCGGGTTGCGAGCAATTTTTGCACGGACCGATTCGATCACGTTCGGCGTGCGTGCAAAGCGCGGACGTCCGTTTCCCGGGTTCCGCTGCTTAGGACCATCCTGCAGGGACTTTTTTATGCGGTAAACTGTTGCCAAATGGCACCCTACCACCTTGGCAATCTTTTTTGGCTTCTTCTGGGCGAGTAACAAACTGGTGATCACTTCTTTAGTGAACATTTTGACATATTTGTAATAAAACAAACAGAATGTTTGGATGCAATAGAAGAATTTTCACTGATGGGTTGACCATTGATGGATCCACTGGTTTCGGTGTTAACAATGAATACTCATCTGCCTTCCGGAAACTTCAGGAATGAATCCTAGAGGGTTTGAGCTGTTTAGTGGAATACTTGTAACTATAAATTAGAAGAAAAATTAGTAATCTCCATTTAATTCCAACTACCTTTGCTTATCTTCGACAGATACGCGTATTTCGTCTACAATGTGCAGACTTCTTCAGTGTCTCGTACTAATAACTCGACTTATTAGTACGAGACACTGAAGAAGTCTGCACATTGTAGACGAAATACGCGTATCTGTCGAAGATAAGCAAAGGTAGTTGGAATTAAATGGAGATTACTAATTTTTCTTCTAATTTATAGTAACTTCAGGAACCTTGTTCCGTATATGTTGCTGAGCTGGCAGCAATCAATTTCGCATTGCGGATAATTTCCGACATGCCCATAGACCATTATTTCTCGAGTACTTTTTCAAAAGGACGTAAGTAACAAAATGTAAACAAATGCGTTGTTCATGGCATGTTATTAAAATATAATGTATATATGCCCATACTTATTGAACTTTCTGATTGGATTTCTGAACGTTTTACTTAACTTTTTACAAAACGGTGTAACGGGGCCAGCCCATATGGCATAAAGTCGTTTGGCATAAGGTCGTTTGGCATAAGGTCGTTTGGCATAATGTCATTTGGCATAACCATAACTTGAGCTAGGTGGTCATTTGGCATAATGCCGTTTGGCATAATGACCATTTGGCATAACACTTTTGAAATAACATAGAATCCAAGTGGTCATTTGGCATAATGTAATTGGCATAATGTTACTCTTTGTTCATGAAAAATGCGAAAGTAAGACATTACTTAAATGATTATCGACTGGAAAGTTTGGTATTCATGGATATGGTTTTCAAATCTAGAGTTTATCGAATACTACAAATAAACCTACACGCTCAAAACACACTTTCTTTGTATGTAATACTATCTCCTTTGTTCTCACGAAAAAGTTATTCAATTTTCGTAAAAAGTGGATCTTCTCAAGTTTTGAATTTATTCACATTTTACGAAAGTTGAGTAACATTTCCGTGTGAGAAAGAGATAAGAATTCAATTTTACTCAGTCACTGAATAAAATGAAACGAGGGTGTAGACTGAGAAAACAATATCCCGAACATAAGACATTGTCATCGCTAGGTTGATTAATCTAGGTTTTTCTCCATAGTCATATTCCCTTCTTTCCAAATAGGCAGTTCATCAAAATACGGTATTCTTAGGTTTCAGGATTAAAATTGAAATTTGAAAATCAAATGTTTTCTTCTCTGATGTTGAACAGTGAATTTTTGTGTTGACTAAATGGATGGTTTAGTTATGTTTGGCACAATTTATTCCATACAGATAGAAACACAATTTTAATTGTCATAAATAGGCGAATATGGGAAGTATTGTAATCTTTCTTGTTTATTAATTAGGTTGTTCTTTAAAGTTTTTTTTAAATTATTTCACTTTCTATGATATAATGATCATCCATAACCACCGAACATGAAAACAAAACAATAACAGTTGATGTAAATCGTCCACACCGGAGTTATTCGTTAATTGTCCAGTGTAACTGTTGAGATTGCGTATCAATTATCACTTTGTTGAGTTTGAACGTCTGTTTGCGTTTCCAGTATTTGAGCCTAACTGTAATTAAGCCAAATGTTTCTGATGAAAAATTAACATACACATTTTCATTCGAAACAATATTTTTCAAACAGTAATCAATGGTAAATAGCCATTATTCCAACTGTATGTCTACTGAATTTTGAATGTCCAAGTTATGCCAAGTTATAATTATGCCAACTACCAGCGTTCATTTTCCAATATTTATGCCAAATGGTCATTATGCCAAACGGCCTTTATGCCAAATGACCATTGTTTATCCAACATCTTATGCCAAATGACATTATGCCAAACGACTTTATGCAAAAAGACTTTATGCCAAACGACCTTATGCCATATGGGGTAGCCCCCAGTGTAACATCACTTTTGCACTTTTTGGGAATAATGTACATACGCCGCTTGTGTTGAAAAGTAACTTGCGAATCATTGTTATATCATTTGAATGCCCCTTAACGACGCGTTAGTAAAAGACTTTATACCACAAGGTTAAAAATTGATTTTTTTTAGTAAACATTGATTTTTTTAGCATAGATATTTTTACGTTTTGTTGCTGAAAAAAATAATACGTCATTTTGATAAGTTCGACGTATCTGCGTGAAATATAAAAACGTGACGTAACATTTCGACGTATCAACATTCTCATTTGCAAAATGACGTATCATTTTGACGCAAGTAACATGCCATCTATCATACTGACTTATCAAAATGACGTATAATCGTTTTCAATTGCAGACCGTTGTAAGAAACAATTTTCTAAATGAAACTGGAATTTTCACTCCTAGTGTAATTTTAAAGACCAGTACGATGATGCGTCCATTTGAAAAAGTACTCGCGATTTTATCTTCTCAGATAGTTTCAGTTCTATTGAGGCCCTGCAGTCGATGAAAACAGTGACGTGCTCATCTTACTTTCTTTTAAAAATAAGGGAGCAGATGCGTGCGTTGGTCGAAAGACCATTTAATATTACCTTTGTATGGGTCCCCTCACATTGCTCAATTCCAGGCAATTAGAAGGCGGACTCTTTAGCAAAGGTGGGCGCACAAGAAGGCGAGATTTTTTAAAGAAGAATTTCACATGATGAATTTTTCCCATTAGTACGTCAGAGTTCTCTTCAAAGTTGGAAAAACGATTGGACAAGTAATTCTCTTGGGCAGTGGTTACATTCCATTATTCCAAATGTTTCGTCGACATCGTGCTTCAAAGGTCTGGATGAAAGTCGCGGTTTCATTCGTGTGATGTCAAGACTTAAAGCATGCTTCAGATAGAATTGGAACAAAAACAATTGCCTGTATTTCAGTTATTTATTATTGAATTCAAGATCTTTTTTTATACAAATGTAGCGTTTTCTTCATACTTTTAAGAAAAAATACAGATAAAATTATTCGTCACGGTTTCGAAGGAATTCTCGAATTTTTCCTGTAACACGGCTCATTAGGCGGCGCACACCTTCTTCGTCCATCGTTTTAGATATCTTATTCCACCAGGTCTTCATCTGATTGATGTCTTTAACAACCTTTCCCTTTGCCTTGAGTCTCCTCTTCATGATTGCCCAGTATTTCTCAATAGGGCGGAACTGGGGGCAGTTGGGTGGGTTAAGGTTTTTCGGAACAACCTGGACCCCTTTCTCTGCATACCATTCTTGAACGACTTTGCTGTAATGACAGCTTGCCAAATCTAGCCAAAACATTACGGGATGGTCGTGGGATCGAATGAACGGCAAAATTCGTTTTTGGAGACATTCTTTTTGGTATAGTTCCGACGTCATTGTCTTATTTGTAACGAAAACTTTCGTTTTTTTGCCACAGCTGCAAATGCCCTGCCAAATCTGGCCAAAACATTACGGGATGGTCGTGGGATCGAATGAACGGCAAAATTCGTTTTTGGAGACACTCTTTTTGGTATAGTTCCGACGTCATTGTCTTATTTGTAACGAAAACTTTCGTTTTTTTGCCACAGCTGCAAATGCCCTGCCAAATCATGAATTTTCGTGCAAATTTGTCGGCAAAAACAAATTGATTGATTGATTGATTTATCTTTATTAAAGAGCCTTTCAGCCACAGCTGGTTCAGCTCCAAGGAGGCAAAAACAAATTTAAATTTGGCTGGAACATCCTCCCGAGCCGTTGCCAAGTAAAATTTTTGACCTGGGATTTGCCCGAAATCAGCCTTGACATAGGTTTCATCGTCCATCAGAAAACACCCGTCGAACTTGGTCAGCACCTGGTCGTATAGCTTCCGAGCATGGATTTTGGCCACACTATTCTGTTTTTTGGTCCGATTTGGCTGTTTGCTAGCTCGATACGACTTGATTCCTTCCCGGAGTCGAGTTCTCCTCACGGTACTATGGGCAGCACCGAATTTTCTGGCCAAATCACGGTCCGACAGATTGGGATTCCTCTTAATCGTCTTCAAAATCTTACCATGCAGTTTCCTTTCGACAGTTCCACTCCGACGATTGGCTTGAGGCTTCCGAATCGTCGTCAATGTTTCCTTATACCGTTTGATAACGCGCCATACGGTATTTCTGGGCAATTTCAGCTGTTTAGCTAGCCTAGATGCAGACCACAATGGATTTTCCAAATAACTGTGCACAATTTTTTCCCTTCTTTCGGCTTCCATGTTCATTGTTTACAAAGAACAGTCGATTTGCGGAATGTGAAAAATACATACGTGAAGCTGACAAAATTCCGGACACGTGGGCGCCAAGAACTTCCAAATCCGTCCACCAGGAGCGCCACAATATGAGCAAAAGTTTGTTCCAATTCTAAATGAAGCAAGCCTTATGTCCAACCACTACTCGCTAGACGCTCATCTCTACAGAATTAACCTCGTCGATAGCAATTTATGTAGGTGCGGAACCGTTTATGATGACATCGCTCACGCAGTTTGGCATTGCCCGGATAATTATGCCTCCAGAGCACGACTATTGAATACCCTAGTGGCCCGAGGTAGACAACCCTTCCGCGAGGTAAGAGACGTTTTGGGAATACGTGATCTTCCCTACATGCAAGCGATTTACGAATTCCTTTGTTTGTCTGATCTAAGAGTGTAACGTCATCATCCTCCTTCCTTCCACTCTAGTAAATTCCCTACCATTGTGTCCCAGTTATACTATCCTTTTGTTTCCGTGCTACTTGTACCTGCCCAGCAAAATGTGGTCACCAATCTACGCCTTAGTTCCTGAAAGGGACTACAGGGATCGAAGATTTGGTAGATGTCGAAACCAAAAGCAGCAAATAATGGCTTAAATAAGTTACCTACTTAGTCCTTTCCAAACGATAATGTGACCCATTAACTCGAGTTAGCCACGAGTAATTGGCGTCCCTTTTTTACTAATAATGAAAAGTAAAAAAATTTGTGCAACAATATTGAATATCGGCTCCGTAAAGTGTTACACACGCCTGAGCCTTTCAAATAAACGAACTGATAAATAAAAATGTTTGGATGCAGCACTTGCAAGTAAATATAAACAAATACACTTTCGACAGAAATTAGTCACTAGCTACACGAATTAACCCAATACTCAAGTTTGAACATTTCCGCATTATTTTCTGCCGCACCCTGTACCTGACACAACTTTTTTTCTTTGCAATTGAAGAATCCAAGTTAAGCTAAAGTGAGGTTAAACATCGGAGTACCTAAAACTGAAATTGATAATAACTTTCTGGCTATTTTTCAAACTGTATGGAATTGGTCAGTAAGGTCATTATCGTCGATTTTCTTATCTTTTTATCACCAATTACTTTGCATAGACAGCTCGAAAAAACATTTTAAACAAGCGCCATCTACGACGTTTAACCTCACTTTTGCGTTGGCTGGATTCTTCAATACGGTTTCGACTTATTCTACGACAGGAACATACGTTGTAAGTAAATCTATGTATAGTATCACACAAACTTCGAAATCCGACTTTATTTAGAGTTTGTTTCTAGAATACAGATAAAAGTTTCCCTCATTGGTACGTTTAATAAAATCTATTGAACAAAATGACAACAATAAGTAGCTTGCAACATTAACAAACTGTGATTTAAATTAATTTTAATTCACTTTTACTTAAGGACCGGCTAGACACTTGAGGAGGGATTTGATAAAATATAATAATAAAAAGCGGTAAACAGTTGAATTCAATTCAAATTTTATTATCACATATCTTGTATCAGTTGGATATTTTTAGCAATATAAGATCTTTGATTTTTTCGTATTCAAAGTATCGAGGAAAGGTCAACGGAATTTGCATGAGTTTCCATCGCGTTATCCCAAACCTATTGTTTCTTCTATAAAATACCCGCAAGAAATGTTCATAACTTGGAGCTACCGAATCCATGTCCTCCACAGTGAAAACATAACGCTTTTCAAGAGCTATATAAACGCCCTTCAACTTTGGTAGTTCCAGCAATAAATTCTCCAGTGTTTCTACGAAGGCTTCGGTTATATTATCATCATATATCACTGAAATAGTATAAAGGATAAATGCCGAGCTGATTAAAGTTCACGAATAAAATTATTTATCATGTTTAGGTTTTTCTAGACACTACAAAATATATTCAGGGTTCCTTCTCAAGTAAACTCATAACATGAACATCCAAATATGTTAAGTTAAAAGAATTTGAATATAACTTACCATCCGCAGCTATAACATACTCTACATCTTTCAGTTGTTCTTTGAGTTCATCAGAATAGTTAAAGTATGGCACTTTGAAATCAAGTTCCGTAACAACGACATTACAATTCGTATTTTTCATATGCGAGTTCCGCGTGATGTTTGCTTGAATTAGCTCCAGAAGACCACCGACATTAATATCTAAAAACAATATTTAATAGAAATGCTATCAACGTATGTATGTATGTATTTATAGGCTACTAACCAGTGCAAACGACTTCGCGCGCGTAAAAGCTAGATACTATGCTGGTTAAACCAACTCCTGATCCCAATTCTAAAATTTTTCTATTTTTAAACTTTTTCTCATTATGTAGAATATAATCTGCCAGCAATAATGCCCCTCTCCATATTTGCAATCCCACTAGATCAAGTTTCGTTGATTTAAGATGTTCTGAAAAAAGAAAAAAATATTTAGAGGTATTTATCAGTATGATTGATCGAAAGTGTGTGTGTGCTATCATGAGCTTCTACCAGTGTTCGAAAAAAACTCAAATTCGCAAAACTCATGCGTGAGTCTATGCGTCTATTAGTTTTGCCATGCCGAATTCATCGACGTAAAAACATAAAAAAAAAAATCATTTCTTCAGTTTTGGGTGTGCTTCGTTGATATTATTGTTATTTTTAAAATAGCATACATAGTGCACTAGCACTATCTGCATTTGCATGCAACAACTTGAGTGTTTGGTGTTGTGAATATGCATGAAATTTGGTTGTCCTTTATCGCAAGGAGTCTCAATGAAAAAAATGAGATTGATTTTCCAAACACTGGCTTCCACTTAAGCTTACCTATTTCAATCACTCCTTTTTTCTTGCGTTCTACAATTAAGTCTCCATCTTTATCGATTTCGATTGAATCTTTTAAAGCGTCGCCTACTAAACAATCCTCGAAAGTGGCATTCTTATCACTTAACGTTACCCTTTGTGTTCCATTGGAATGATTATTGCTATGTTTATCCGTCCCATTCAAACCAGACCCGTTGAAATTGACGTTGGTACCTTCTTCTACCACACTACAAACATTCTGTTTATCGTTTTTGCTTGTCTCAATTTCTTTTGGGAAGATGAATGTAAATTTAGATATGCTGTCTGAGAGAAAAAAAGCAAGTTATGTTACACGCAAAATTTGGCAAAATCATCCAAAAATAGCTCTTACTTCCATTTGTTGTTTTCGTTGTTGAGAAGTCCGTTTCAGCATACAGCTCAGAGCACACCTCAAAAGTTGCCATAGAACTTCCGTGTATTTATTTGTTGATGTAATAGATAAATGGAAAAATTAAATAATCACTCAACCGTATCGGATTTTTACTTCTCAACCACTCGAACACTAAAGCTGCAACCGGAAAGGAATACCATAGAAAATTGGCAAGACGAGAAAGCCGCAGTATTCGCTACCGCGTCTACAACAAGACTGAGATCACGCGTTTGGGAGAATGAAGAGAACAAAAGATTTTGTTTATAAATAAATTTATCCTATTTTTCGCACACAATTATATACATACATTGGTCTAACACAACACAACAAGTGTTGGTTCAAATCAATGATAACAAGAGAATGACTGTTTTTTTTTAAATTAAGAAGGCCATCTTCTGGTATTTGATTCTTATCAGCAATTATCACAGAATGGTCAACTGTTAAATTGAATGATTTGCCGTTTAATTTTTGTTTTTAATACTTTTCTAATGCTTTGTTTACATTAAGTTAATTTTATATTAATTAAAAGTATCAACAAGAAAAACGTAAAAACGTCATCAAGATATCCTTGTAAGATGCATTTACAATCATTAATTGTATGATTAGTCTGAATAAACCATAGCAAAAAATATTTCAAACATTGCCTGATTCATCAAGAATAGTTAATCAAAAAGGGAAAATGCTCTGGAACCTTAAAACAATCAACTCAACATTTGAAATGTTTACAGGAAATCAATAAACTGAACAAGACGCAAAGTAGGCGATGGATCATTACAGGAGTCACACAAATAAATCCACACAAAAATAAGACGCGTCGTCGTATTGTCATGATTAAAATTGTGTCCGCTAAATTTAAACTTACAACTCGCTATAAATAACCACTGGGAAAAGTGTCTTCAATGCTTTCACTTTCACCTGACTGCACGTGAAGAACGTCTTTTCTCGTGATGCAAATATGTTTGAATCGTTCGGAAGGTTAACTTCATTTAAGGGTAATTAAAAATGACGTTAAATTGAACTACTGACGACATTTCAATAGCAAAGGCTATAACAACCACAATACAACAGCAGTATTTACTTACGAACTATGCGGTGTAAACACTTTTTAATGAATGAAATTATTTATAGATATACTCGAATGTTTGATGCCATTGACATCATAATACATGCGTACTAAACACGGTAGAATGAATTTACGCAGAGATTTGCTTTAAAGAACTCAAAATTGAGTAAGGCCCAGAAAACATTGAATCTGTTTTAAAAAGGCTACACAGTAAAACCAACAATCAACATGTAACTAGCGATTTGAAATTGGTTCACTGTTGTAGAACCCCTTGGTCCGAATTACACCTTGAAGCCAGCACCTTGTTATACATATTTGCGCCTTTGTTTTGATTTGCTGTGTTATTTTGACAGAGTATTTGAGAGTGTGTTCATGTGAGTTCATTATAAGGGGTGCATTATTGAGCTTGGGACCGAGCTTGGGACGATGTTCTAGTACTGACTGAGCCAAGAAAAAAATCGTTTTTGTATGGGACCTACTGGTCTTAGAGTTAGTCTATGGTAAAACTAGTTGTTAAATATTGCATTGAGACCAAGGAGCTGGCGAGAATTCATTTTGCTTTAGCCAACATCTCTAACATCCAAACATCAAAAGATTCATTATTTGTAAACAATACTGCCACTCGTGCCCGTAGGAACAAACGTCAGGTGGGCCTTATTCAAATAAGGCCCGTGATATGTTGCACACTGTCAAACGCTAGTAACAAGGATAGGGTTGCCAGGCCCTGATTGAGACTGCTGAAACCATGTCCAGAGAGTCAAAAAAAAATCAATTAACTTTGGCAGCTACGGACCATTAGCAGCAGCAACAGTGAATCAAGATTATCAAGACTAAAAACTTCGGTCAGGTCATTACAGTATGGTCACTTTGACAGCAACGGACCAGTAGCATCAGCAACAGCAACAGTGAATTAACCTTATCAAGCCTGAGAACCTCGGTCAGGTTACGGCAGTGTCAAACGTCCTTAGCAACCTGGATCGCTTCTTCCTCTGTGGTGACTCTGATCAGCATATCGTCGACGTAGTGCGATTTGGTAATTGCTTCGCAAAGTCTTCGAATAGTCGCCTTTGAGTCGCTCTGCATTGGCATTCTTGACGTACTGCGCACTGCTGGGAAAACAACACGCCCCAAACGCCATTACCTTCATGATATAAATCTCAACTCCCCGTTGTCATCCGTCCAGTAGAAGCAGTGGTATTGCTGATCCTCCAGGCGTATGCCCCGTGGTGACACATCGCGTGTATGTCTCTCGTCACCGCAACCGGATGAAATCGAAAGCGCAAAAGAATGTCGAGTAGCGAACATAACAGATCAGGGCCTTTCAACAGGACCGAATTCAGCAAACTCCATGGACCATCGCCGCTGCGTCCCACACTATGCGGACTCTCCCGGATTTATTCGGATTGGTTACCGGGAAGACGGGGTAGAAACCAAAAGTCATTAGATAGCTGCAGAACTTCCTCCTTAGAAAGTTTGCGAATGTATCCTTCGGTTGTGTAAAACTTCGGCAATCTTCTGCTTTAACACTGCTGTGAGATGTGGATCTTTCGCCATTCGTTTCTCTTAGCACCAATGGCGACGCAAGGCCGTTGATCGGCTATCCGGCAAACGAACGTTTTCGTAGCGCCAGAGTAGGCCGGTCTCATACCGATCTCCCGAAAAACGTGTGAGAGACCTCAGAAGCGTTGATACCCGCTCATTTTCGGCGGATAGAAGCAACTTTGATGAACCAACTCCCAGGCTATCAATAGCGAAATAGTACTTCATCGCTTGATGAAGATCATCGTTGGATCGTTCGTTAACTGAACAGACGTGGAAACTGTAGTGGAACATGCTCGACGCGTTTCCGTATCCGAGATTACCGTAAATGGTCCAGCCTGGTCTTGTTTTGGTTGCGATCGCCTCATCAAACGCTCCTTCGCGACTCTTGAGGATTAAACTCAGCTGCGCATGCTTCGTTTCGATGAGAATGCGGAGACGAGTATTGTGATACGACGAGATGGGTAATCCTTCCAGATAGCGGTAAGATAGCCTCAATTCTAGGGTTTGTAGCTTTGTATATCCAAAGCTCGTTGACCGTCTGCACGTCTTTAAGAGTGAACTTCTCTGCTCCTGCTTGGATCCAGATCCAGCAGTGTTGTTCCTGAATCTTCGTCAACGAAAGCGTAGGTATGAATCGCATTCTCCGGTCCTGATAAGACCACCGATAGATAGTGGAATAAGACAGCACTAGACACCGTTTGATGCGTATTGCAATCATTTGCCATCGATTGAGAGGATTGTGTATTTTTCACCGTTACGCTAGTGCTTTGTAGATTTACCTGCTCATTATGCAGCAGCTCGTGGTGTCTGAAGAGGCAGCTATTTTTGCCGCATGGTTTTGCCTTTATGTTGCCACACACACGTTCGACAAAGTCTGAATTCTCGAACGACCGATCACTTGGAATCTCGCGAAAACGTTTGGAACCGCTTACATTTGTCAACGGACTTGCAGGTTCCCTTACACACCACACAAGTTTTCTTTGCTGGCACTGCAGACGCTTTAGCTGATTTTGGAGAAGACTCGGTGTTCACATCAAACTTCATTAGTGTTTCGGCGTGGGCGTTGAGATACGCTTCTCCTTTTCCTTTTCGACGAGTATCATTTCGTGTTGACTTCGGCTGCAGCAATTCTGCTGGGAATGTAAACGAACTGGCAGCTTCGGCTAAGGAGTAAATCTACTCACTGAAGGTCATCGAGTTGACCGATAATTGTGCCTTCCGGTGTTGTGCTCAGCATAGCTTGATTGTTGACGGAAGTTTGCCAACGAACTGATGCCAACTGAAGTGTCACGTTGTACATATATTCTTCCCGCACGACTCAATCGCCACACAAAAATTCTGTACGCTCAAGGCAAAATCCACCAACGTCTCGAGGCGATCCTCGCAGATAGAAGACAAGTTACCTGCTGTTCACTGTTTAAGTGCTTTCTGCATCATTGTATTTTGCTTTCCCTTTTCTAAAGGTGTTTCCACTAGGATCGAGAATTATCGACCGGTCAACTTGACGGTTTACTAATAATTGAAATCGTTTCGAGTTGGCTATGCGAGTCTCATGGGTGAGGGGTCACTGCCCTTAGCATACGGTTATTGACCCAGGCCATTCGCATTCATTGTGCTTGCTATCGCGCAGTTGGCCTTCTCTATAGCCACCCCTCATGGCCACCCAACAAGTGGTTTTCCGGCCATCTGGTGGGGAGATGTGTAGATTTAGGTGGGTAGATGGCTGCGTTCTGTGGTAAAGATAACTGCCAGGGAGCTTTGATAGACGGAGAAAACTACAACCATATCCGGAGCAATTTGCGATTAGGGCGTACATGCAAAATGTAAAGGGAAATGATGATTGTAATACTACAAGTACAATTTCAAACAGTAATTTACAAATTAACGAATAAATTCAAATACAATCTAAAGGATGTATTCGATAAAAATGGCACACAGAAAATCTTCTGTAACTTTTGAATCGTACACTGAAAATAAATCAATAATTTTTATTATTAAAATCGGCACTTAAATCGGTCAATTTTTGCTTCGAATTGAAATCATGTCAGCCAGTATGATTTTCATTTGCCACACATAATTTTTAACACCCGTCACTTAATACACTGGTTCGTTTCCAATGAGACTGATATGGTCCGCACATAATTTTCAATGGAGCGAGAAATGTCAATCAAGTGTGTTTTCACTTTGCCCAATTCTATCCATCTTCGCACTTAAAACGAAATAAATAACCGGGCGCGAAAAACAATCAGCTGCTTTGTCAAGGTAGAAGAAAAAAAACTGCAAAATTGAGAAGCAAAAAGAAGTTTACCCTGTGGTGGTTGAGAGACTTGGTTTTCCAGCGGAATTCCTTGAATTTTTTGAAGGTAATAAATTACTATAGATGTTCTTCTTTGCCTTGTTAACAGTGTTTATTTTGAATATTTCAGATCTGCCAAGCATTGTTTTCATCCCCGCAGAAGAGCTGCTAAACGCGATAGAATGTACTTCTATGTAACCGCGTGATACTATGTAAGTGAAACAAATAGTGTTATTTTTTATAAGTGAGACAAATAGTGTATATTTTATATTTGATATGAATAAAACCTCTTTAATTCACACATTTTGTTTTATTACATGAAAAAATACAAAAAATCCAATAATAAAATCCATGCACATAAAACGTATTAGAAACTCATTTGAATTTTGCTAGGACAAGTTAATGCAATCCATGTACACTACAATTAATATCTATTCAGCAGTCGCACTTAAAGACTATATATTTATTGCACATATCTTTAATTACTCTATGGGTCATGAATATTATTTGACCACATTTAATAAAAATTATGTGCAGCACCAATACAGAGCAATAACTTTGCCCTTTGCCCAAATCTATAAGTGATTGCACTTAAATATAAGGTGCATTGTTTTTTGAGTGTATGAGTAAAAAACCTAGACATTTGAGTAGATCTTATCCATAGTGTATTATTTACATCCGCCAAGTTTCATAGTTATACATTCAGTAGTTCCAGTCATGTCGTCGAAACAAGAAATTGTCCGTGAGAAAATTTTGTGCACTCACAATCAAAATCCAGGGGCGTCCCACCGGTGGATTGCTAAAAGGCTTGGAATTGCAAACACAACTGTGTCTCGTGTAATAAGAACCTTCAAGGAGCGTCTGAGTGTCCAAAGGAAGGAAGGGAGTGGTCGTAAAAGTGGTCCAATGGACAGTAAAATGGCCAGGAAAGTCGTACAACAATTCAAGAACCGTCCAAACATGTCAATTCGAGATGTCGCTAAAAAGTCTAAGGTGTCAGTCGGTTTTGTGCAGAAAACCATTAAGCGTGCTGGGTTACATGTTTGCAAAGTGCAAAAACCCCAAACCGGAATGAAAAACAAAACATCACTACGAAAACCCGCGCCCGAAACTTTACACGAAGCTGCTCACCAAATCCGGTTGCATCGTGATGGATGACGAAACATACGTCAAGGCCGACTTCCGTCAACTTCCTGGGCAAGAATATACCGTTGCCAAGTCGAAGTTCGATGTTCCGGAGGATGTTCGAAAGAAGAAACTATCGAAATTTGCAAAGAAGTTTCTAATCTGGCAGGCGATTTGCGGATGTGGTGAAATAAGTGCTCCCTTCATCACTTCCGGAACAATAAACGGTGCGATTTACACGGAAGAGTGCCTTAAGAAGCGTCTCTTGCCATTCATTAAGAAGCACAAAGGATCAACTCTGTTTTGGCCTGATCTAGCATCCTGCCACTACGCTCGAAACTTATTGGAGTGGTACCGAGCCAACGGAGTCAATTTTGTGCCAAAGGATATGAACCCACTAAATTCACCGGAACTTCGTCCAATTGAAAAATTCTGGGCAATTATGAAAACGGAACTTCGCAAACATCCCATAACTATAAAAACAGAGCTAGAATTGAAGAAAATTTGGGTAAAAACAACAAAAACACTGGGAAAATCGGTTGTTCAAAATTTGATGGTTGGAGTGAAAAGGAAGGTGCGGGCATTCGGGATGGGAGACGAAATTGAATAAAACAAATGTTGTTAATCAAAACTCATTAGTAGTTCTTCAATTCATGAAAATTTCAAGAAAATCCGATAATCAGTTTAATTTTGATGAGTATATATGTGTGTAAGCCATTTTTATCGAATACACCCTTCAGCATACAGACAGAGAACGAAGCTATAGCTATATAAAGCTATAGCTATATAAAGCTATAGCTTCTGATTCATATATAATACTGATGGAAATTCGTTCGTTATTCATTGAAATTTGCACATTTTTAATATTCGCCTGTCTATACTAGAATGTTTGATTACGCCATTTTCAATCTTGGTTTCACAAGTATTAGAAATAAAAGTATCGCCTTATACTATTCGCCGTTGTTTTGATTTTGATTTTGGTTTCGTTTTTCATTTTCCGTCGTTGTTTTAATTATTTTATCAGTATCGCCTTTAACTTTTCGCTGTTGTTTTGATTTTTTGTCAGTATCGTCTCTTACTTTACGCCATGTTTATGTTTTGATTTAAATTACGCCTTTCACTTTGTCAACAATCAATATGGCGTAAATCGCAGAGTGAATTGTTTTGATTAAGAAATAACTCTACACCCTGATTGAAATAACTCTACGCCCGATTGAAGCACAATCGGGACAAAAAGGTCAAAACTCATGATTTAGATGTAACAATTATGCATGTCCTAATCGCAAATTACTTCGGATATGCGACCACTTCCTGCACATTTATTCACAAATATACGATATTAAACATGAAAAACACTCGGAACTGAAACGTGAACACTTACAAGCTAATACAGGGCTAGTAGCGACCAACGATGTTAAAAATAGTTATTTTAGTGACTACGTTGATGAAAATAGTGACTAAATAGTGACTTCAATTTGTAAAAAAAGGACCAAAAAGTGAATGTTACTAAAAGTGACTATGAAAAATGGATTTGAAAAAAATAATTAATTTGTGTTTGGTGGTTCATCAGCATCCTTGATCCGTTGAGCAACCACACTCATGCTGAGTACGAATAGCGAGCTCGTTTTACCTGATTTGTGCAAAATACAACGCGTGTCCAAGAATTTGACACAAGATTGCCATGAGTAGTTTTTATTATAGTCACTCAATAGTCTTATATAACTTCGAACAAAATTACCCAATGGCTCAGTCAGATCTTTTCGGTGTGATAAAATGATTATATTCAAATCAAATCGTTCGATTGAGGCAAAGGATCTCATAAATACTCAATAATCTTAATAATATCCCAAATTGTAACTTCCTCAAAATGGCATGATCGTTTGGCTTCGATAGTTGAATGCACCAGACCATAAATATATAGGGACTATAGTTTTTGTCTATCAATTTCAGTGGCGTCCATATGTGCACCTCGTAAACTGCACAGTCTAAAATTGTATATTTCATGTATTATCAAATTCATCGATTTAATACTCCGTTAATACTCGCAGACTAGGCATTTCAAATGGTGCACCAGATCCTGTATATACCACACGTGGATCGTTTGTAGATGTTTATTTTTTTCCTATAACTTGATTGCCGATGAGTTAGTGTCTGTTTTGTGCACTTTGTGGTCTGCACAGAGTAGTTTTACTCACTGGTCAGTTGCAATTTTATTCTGTTGTTTCGAGACATTGACAAGGTACTTTTTGTGCCATATCACAAGAGACTCGGCAAAGGAGGAACTATGGAGTAAGATATTGTTGTCAAAATTGACGTCCGGGTTCGAAAGAAAGTGCACAACCGGTTAATTTTCTCACGAGACGCCACTGAATATGTCCCAACTCAGATGCAGATTCCCTTTTTATCGAGAAAAACTTGAAAAGTGAGTCAACGTAAGACTGTTTCAACAAAGCGGAGCTCTGATAGTGATCCATCAGTAAGTTCCACGTTGTGAGCGCTGATGGCAATGGGATGGATCAGCTTAAGGGCACCTCCGGAAAGGGAAGGCGCAGGTAGTATTTTTTGGATATTGGAGAATTTGTGGGACGATTGCACCAGAGAGACGAACAAATCGTGGAAGTTAAGCCAGCTGTCGAGATATCCGGAGAACACGGGCAGCTTCACGTCGGGCAGTCGTATAGAGGACAAAGTTGGCTGGATTGAGTGGCCAGTAGGGGTTCGTGGCAGTAGATGTATTAACCGAAAGCAGGAAACCTTTCACATGAAAGTAGTTCGTCTTGAAGTCGGTGCGGACCTTCAACTACTGCTCTAGGTTCTTCTCGTCCAGCGATTCGAGTACCACCTGCGTATGGTTTACGTCTTTCCAGAGAATCACCAGGTGCTCCAGATGCACCGAGACTTGATGGGTCCTTTTCACGTTCGTCCTGGTATTGTTCAATGAACTTTTTAATTAAATTGAACGAAGTCAATAGACCCTTCAGGCGCGTCTTGAGGCCCTTGATTCAATTTGTTTTAAACATAAACAGAAGATGTACGGAGGTGGGTCCAATTTCCCGCACTTTTGAATCACTTCGTTCGGAGGGTTTCGTAAAACCTACAAAGCTCAAAAACAATAACAACATTCTTCGTAAAAAAATGCATCTGCCTGCCAAATTTTAGATGACCGCTTAAAACTTCCCATGACGAAATGATGCTTGGGTGGTTTGTGAAAAAAAAAACGTTGTAACGACGCGGGCGAGCAAAAAATTGAACTTTGCAGTCGTTCGTGCTGTCTTGTTCTCTCCCACAAAAATCTTGAAAACGCGGCGCGCAGTAAGTCATGTTTGACGTTACTGCGTGCTGTTTACAAGTTTCCCGTGGGGGAGAACAAGACAGCATAAACGACTGCAAAGTCTAATATTAAAAAAAAGCTTTCTCTTTTTTTGCTAGCGCTGCATATTGAGATTAAACTACTCGAAAAATAAAATAATATAATAAACTATATCTTTCATTTTTTACACACTGAAAGTAGAAGGATTCATTATCGCCCAATTTTTTCCCAAAAAAAGTTGAAAAAAGTGACTAATTACTAAAAATAGTGACTTTAGTTAAAAGGCCTTAAAAGAAGGGACTTTAAAGTGACCGCCTCGAAAAAAGTGACTAAGTCACCATTACTTTTAATTTTATTTTCATACACCCGTCGGGACCCAAGACGGAAAAAACAGAGAATCACTAGAATCCGAGAAAATGTGTTTTACAGTTACAACAGTGACACCGTTTCATTTTATATACAAATCGTAGGATATAGAGGATAGATTATATTTGGAATCATATTATGCATTCTATTGTGCCGGCGTCGGTGGCGTAGTCGTAAGCGTGACTGCTAATTAGCACCCCAGTGGGCCTGGGTTCGATCCCAGTCGACGTCGGTGGTTTTTCTGAGGCGAAAAAATCTGGCCACGTCTTCCTTCGGAAGGGAAGTAAAGCCGTTGGTACCGAGTCATATTCATGAGTCGTTAGGTAGAGTCCAGGTGGTGCACACTTAGAATATTTTACAGTGTTCGGTAATTTTTTACCGAACTTTCAACAGCTGAACAGTTCGGTAATCCGATTTACTGGATTTTGGTAAAATTTGACAAGTTCCGGTAAATCGGATTACCGGAACTTGTCAAATTTTACCGAAATCCAGTAAATCGGATTACCGAACTGTTCAGCTGTTGAAAGTTCGGTAAAAAATTACCGAATACTGTAAAATTTTCTAAGTGTGTGGAGTCGTCTTCCTGACGTCGATGACTGTCACTATGTGGAGAAATAGCATAGACTAACTCTAAGACCAGTAGGTCCCATACAAAAACGATTTTTTTCTTGGCTCAGTCAGTACTAGAACATCGTCCCAAGCTCGGTCCCAAGCTCAATAATGCACCCCTTATAATGAACTCACATGAACACACTCTCAAATACTCTGTCAAAATAACACAGCAAATCAAAACAAAGGCGCAAATATGTATAACAAGGTGCTGGCTTCAAGGTGTAATTCGGACCAAGGGGTTCTACAACAGTGAACCAATTTCAAATCGCTAGTTACATATTGATTGTTGGAAATAGGCCGACGGAAAATAAAAGCAAAAAGAAAAAAAAGGATTCTATTGTTTAATCGACTGTTTTTGTACGAGATAATTCGATAAGCCAGAGCTTAAAAATATCATATTCAATTCTCAAATTGCACCCTGACTGAGTTAAAATATTAGTCATCACGCACTGTTCTTAGCGAACATGAAGTAAACACAAATTTGCCTTTATGAATCTCTTGTGCAAGATGAGTCAACTTGTTTTGTGTTGCTTTACTTTGATCATTCATTCGTTCCGGAAAGCAGTGAATGTACGTAAGTGCAAACAATTCATTCAATTTCAACGTTCTACCGTGAAGACGAAAGAACAGTCATTCATTTGGAGAATCAATGAAGTGAAAAAAACCAAAACTTCTCGAATTGATCCTGCAAATGCCTTTTCTCGAACAAATGCCTCACAAACTCTGTAGCGATTTCGGCCATTTAGCCTTTTGGCTTCCTTTGCCTTCAGCCATGTTCGGGAATACTTGAAATCCTGTGGCAGAAAAAATCACTCACGAACGCGAAAATGAATGACTGGTTACCAGAACATTCAGTCAAGCAACCAAAATCTCTTGAGGCTTGAATAGCCGTGTCCTTTGCTGTGGTGTGAATGAGTTGTGTGGAACACAAGGACAACGGAATGACTGAGCATAGCAAAATAGTAAACACGAATATATTGCGTGACTGATAGAACGAAATGAAGGGAGCGAAAATTGTACCTACTGAATATTTTTTTTACTCATCATTCACGACGGCTGTCATTTTTTTCGAGCTCTGGATAAGACATCCACCCTTAAGCAACTGCCATCCCTGTTGTAAACCTAAATCAACCTTCACTTACATTCAGTGTTTGACTTTAAGTAAAGCTAAAATCTACATTTGCTACATATGCTTTGAACGTGAAAAAGCTTCTGCAAAGCAAAACTAAATCAGTCGGGACGAGAACCGACGGAACAGGCCTATTAATACCGTTTTTGTTTTTGATTTATTTTGAGCCGGCATTGGGTATCGAAATTGGATCGGTATATTGTCTGCTTGAACGTCAGTGGGTTTGTTTTTATTTAGAATCTGTATCGGGTTAAGGTTTACACTAACAATAAGTTCGGGTGTCACAAGCTACAACTGGTTCTACCTGTCTTCAAATACTATTGTAGATTTGAAATATTTACGGTTATTCGTTAAGAAATAATCCTGGTGGAAGTGCCTTTACAATAACAAGGGTAAAACAAACTATTGTTGAATGCTTGCAATATGGACACTAAAACTGCAACGGTGCTAGATGTAGAGATTAACATGGATATTATTACCGGCGAGTCGTGCTCGGAAATGTTGCAAACAATCATACAGACGTTATTATTCCAGCGGAGCCAAATTCCATTTTATTATCAGATGTTTCTAGCGCGCGTGAACCAAATGAAAGAAAAAGGTAAAACGGAGGAATCCAAATGGGGAAAATATCAGTTATCTAAACAGCGTAAACTCGCCATCAAATCTTTGGATGAATTAGAAACACTTTTCAGGGTGAGTGATGACAAAATTCTCTTTGATTTTGATTTGATTATATTCCATAATTTTTATGTTGCAGGACCTTTCAGTTATTATAGAGAGTAGTAAACAGAAAATTAGAGCAATGATTTTGTTTGGATCTACGGTGTATACTGCTAAGGAAGCAATTATTATCAATCTTCCTATGGCGGACGAGAATCACTACGCTCAGCACCATCGACACGGATTAGAGTCTGTTTTGAAACAAATAAAAAAGCAGCTTATCCTTTCAGAAGAACTTTGTTCATCGGGAAAGTTCATTGGGCCTACAAATGCCTTTGTGCTACTGGAACTAGCACCTGGTACGGGACAATCATGGATGTCCGGTGGAGCTATTGAATACATGCCAATCGAGAATTATCAGTTGCCTGCTAGCTGCCAAAAATATGTTATAGATGTTTCAGTACGAGGGGGATGTAATGAAGGACTGATTTGCTGTAAGAAAATGAAAGTTTTCAATGATTCTTTCCAAAGTATGCAAGTAGAAGTCGGGAATGAAGTTGAAGTCGACAATAAATACCAAGTAGTACAAGAATATCCAGAATCCACCTGGTACCAGATAGGAAAATGCTTTAAAGGATACAAAGATGTATTAGTAAAGGGATTGTCTGTTTGGAATGAAAGTTTGTGAAAGATATTATTTATAGGTACATATAATCTAAGATCATGCATTAAAAGTAAAAAAGTCTAATATTAAAGTACCGGTAGAGTAAGGTAACTGCTATAGGATACTTATTACTCATGCTATTTACATGATAGGGAACGTCCATTAATTACGTCACGCAAAAAATGACCTTTTATAACCCCCCTTGTCACATTTTTTGTATGGACCTTCAATTTTTTTTGTATGGATCGTCACGTTTTACCAAACCCCCCCTCCCCCTTTACTGTGTGACATAATTAATGGACCTTCCCATATAAAAAACGTTTAAGTCGGTTAATTTAAAAGGGTGTTTTGTAACATTTTTTTTTATTCATGTCTCTCGTCTACTTTGAGAAAAAGAAATAATCACCTTACAATGTCTTGGTGAAAAAGAACTTTTTTCTTGGCCAAACACGGGTATTTTTGTTTATTAAATCGACCCAATAAAATTCCGGAGGAATTTGCGATTTGGGCGTACATGCAAAATATAAACAAAATGTTTTTTCAATGCAATGCTTAATTATTACATCTAAATCATGAGTTTTGACCTTTTTGTCCTGGTTGTGCTATAATTTTATTTATTAAATGTTGTTTTTGTAAAGGGCGTAGTGTTATTTCGTGATCAAAACAATTCGACAAAAAGTTTTCATAAGGGCCAATGTCGCAAACGTAAACAATGACTTTCCGCAAATTTCTCGAGAATGCTAACTTAATCATAGTGAATTATGACGATGATTGTACAGAACAGGAGTTCCCCTTTATAATAGAAGTGGTAGTTTACTTGAGCGAGTAAGCATTTTCAAGAAATTCGCAAAAGAAGCCATTGTTTACGTTTGCGACATTGGCCCTTATGAAAACTCCATGTCGAATTCACTCAGCGATTTACGCCATATTGATTGTTGACAAAGTGAAAGGCGTAATTTAAATCAAAACATAAACATGGCGTTAAGTAAAAGGCGATACTGACAAATAATCACAACAACGGCGAAAAGTAAAAGACGATACCTACACGGAGAAACGAAATAACTTAAAATCGAAGTATAAAGTACTTAAAAGGAGGTACACTCTTAAGACTGCTGTTTTGGATAAATTTCAACTCTCAATGATAGGTAGTTTTAACTCAAATTTAAAGTATTGTAAGCATAAGCTCCTTTTACGTCATTTGGATTCAAAATAGAATACTCCGAGGACTGTCAGCGTTGAGTGCTTTTAATCAAAATTTGAATTGTTTTCTTTTCTTCCCTGTGATGAAAACAAAATGAAGAGTTTCTTTTTATTTTGATGAAGATTTTGAGCTGTGCGCCATTTTCATTAATGTGCTATTCTCGGCCGGAAGAAATCGGTTTTCATTGATTTTTATTCCTCAGAAAAAAAACGTGAATTGGTTTTAAAACAATAATAATGGAGCAAATAAAGAAAAACAAAATTGACGAGGGAAGCTACGAAAAGCTTGCGGGTAAGAATTATTAATTTTTTAAGTAAAAGATTTGCAACATTTTCCAGATTTTGATTTTTGAGGGATGAACTGTTGCATTGATGGATGCGGTGAATATTTTTTTACAGAGAGAGAATAATATAAGCAACACGACCGCAGTTCATAATTATCAATGTTCTCATCATGATTTTCCTTCGCATATTATATGCTGTGCGGAGATATTCAAAATCGGTGATGTTTATGTTGTCTTTGGAGAAAACATTATTGCATGTAAACATTCAGGAGAACTAGCAAGCTATACGACCTTGTGGCCATTAATGTTACAGAGCTAACTTTGCCCATAAGAAAATTTAATAATGCCTCTTAATCATATGTATCCTGTAAGAAGGTATGAAGTGAGTGTTAATAAAATCATTTAAACTTTAAAACAATTTGCGTACTTATTTGTTGTTGAAAGAAGAAGAAGTTGCTATTTTTATAAAACAAATCTATATTTAAGACTTAATTTTGGATTACTCCTACCCAATAGTGACTTTTTGATGAACAGTTTAATTTCACCCAAAGCGAAGTCTTTTCAAAGTACTTAAAAGTATGTACTTCTTGAACAACTCAATTTTGAGTGGAAAAGACTTAATTTTAAGTTGTTTGCTTTCTCTGTGTACAAAATAATCAAAACAACGGCGAAAAGTGGAAGGCGAATCCTATGAAAATGTCAAACAGGCGAATAGTATAGGGCGATACCTTTATTTCCAGTACTTGTAGGGCCAGCATTGAAAATGGCGTAATCCAACATCCTAGTATTGATAGGTGTTCACGCCCGAACGTGAACGACATCTTACAGCAGTCAGCAAGCGATCACGTGCATGCCACACCATTGCTAGTCGATAGTTTCACCCATCTGGCATGCAACGGCTGAGTGATACGACGATGACGGAAGCAGAAAAAGAAGCAAAAACAGCATTTTTGACACTATAAAAGCGGCACAGAGAGCAGTGCCAGTACCAGTATTTTTTAAACCTTTGTAAAGTTAAGATAGGAGAGCAATAAACATGCAGTACTAAGTAAAGTGTTTTAGTTTCTTCTGACGG
Source organism: Aedes japonicus (assembly GCA_034211315.2). Lineage (NCBI taxonomy): Eukaryota > Metazoa > Arthropoda > Insecta > Diptera > Culicidae > Aedes > Aedes japonicus. The sequence goes on from JASCZW010001196.1 coordinate 423,605, forward strand.
CCTCCGAGACAGCTGCGGTCCACCCGACGAGGAGAGTTGGTGTTTACAGTCCACCTGCGACCGAGTTGTTGCCTTGACGGAGTTGTGGAACCCAATCCGCCCTTTTCAGGGCAAGAAGAGTTACATGTTTCTCCACAAGCACCCAAAGGAACACTCGTTTTTATTCCGGCTTCCTGCTTGAGCGGCACCCTTCCTTTGCCTGACGTGTCAGGACGTGTTTCGTCATGTCGCAAGACAGTAGTGAAGCCCATCGCGTCGTTTATTCCTCGGAGCCTGGCATGGCCCCGACAATAGGCGAATATTAAAAATGTGCAAAATTCAATGAATATCGAACGGATTTCCATCAGCATTATATATGAATCAGAAACTAGTTTTTTTCTCTGTCTGTATGCTATATTGTATTTGAATTTATTCGTTAATTTGTAAATTACTGTTTGAAATTCTACTAGCAATATTACAATCATCATTTCCCCTTTGTTTACATTCTGCATGTTCGCCCTTATCGCAAATTGCTCCAGAATTGGTACACTGTGGATTACACCGCATGGATCTAACAAAAAAAAAAAAACGTTTACTATGACTTTATTGACAGACAAATCCACCTTGGCGTTCTTTGATGCTGATTCATATCGAGAAACTCACTGTTTTTACTGCTGTTTGGTCTTTGGTGTGTTGTGGTGAATCAACGGTCACGAAATGGCACAACAACTCGTCCATATTGTATTCCGCAAAAAATATTGCTTAATAAGCAGACGAAATTCACTTTTTTTTTGTGTACTTTTCCCCAAACACTCGATTGGCTGTCAAACACAAACGCAACTTTTAAAATTTTGACAGGAGTTAAGTGACAGTTGCCTGTTGACAGTACCAGTGTTGTCATTTTAGTTAAGACGTCGGAAATTTAAAAATCGCGCGCTTATTGACTCTCCTCTTAACATCGGTAATGGCTGTCATCAAAATAAGTGATCCAGGTAAATATATCAAAATTTGTATTTAATCCGAACATTTATTACTTACGGTTTGATGGTGTATTATCTTTGTCTACGTGTCTTCATGTAGTTTCTTTCGATGAGCCTCCGAGAGAACTAAATCTCTACACAAAATTCCAAATTCACATTCAAAGCAGCTGAAGCAACTGTTCGTATGTTAACATATGGTTCATTTCCGCTGGTCTAAAAATATAAAAATAATAATATTAATAATGATTACAGAAATAATAAATGATAACAGGGTATCGACTCACGTATTGTTGTGATTTTTAAGCTGACATAAGAACTACACGACACTAACAAAACGCAACGCGAGACAAGACACTGTCGGGACTGGTCGGACATAGTCCCGTAGATGGACGGCATCGTGTCCGAAACCAGTCGACCAAAAGATATTTTTTAAGAACGATAAGTGTTGTATCTTGTCTCGCGTCGTGTTCAAAAAAGAAAAGAAAATCTATGCTTTTCCGGTCGTCTTCCAGAGAAATTCCAGGTATAGAAAACATTTTTTTTTTTAAACATTTCTTTTTATTTCCACTTTGCTCCACTACTCTCTGACGATAGAGGACAATCCCCCTAGCAGGCAGAAGTACCTCACCGGTAAAAAATATTTCATTTATTCCTCCTATTCTACAACCTTTTCCCCATTTACCTTTAATGGAGACAGAACAAGCTTCGAAGCCAACACCAACCGAAGCAACTTCTGGTACATCCTCCTCCGAGCTCCCCCGCCGGAAAGCTTATCCACCCGGATCTAAAGGTCCTTTTCTGGTTTTCTTTCGGCCCAAGAGTAAACCGTTGAATAAATTTCAAATAGAAAAAGATCTGGCAAAGTCGTTTCGGAGCATTCAAGATATAACCTCTCCCAGTCGCAGTAAGCTTCGCATTACTCTAAGTGATCGTGAAGAAGCTAACAGGATTGTCGCCTCAGAGCTTTTTTCTCAAGAATACCACGTGTATCTTCCCTCGCACGTAGTAGAAATAGCCGGAGTGGTCACCGAACCGTTTTTGACGTGCGCTGACATCAAGTCCCATGGAACTGGTGGGTTCAAAAATCGTGCCGTTCCATCAGTTCAGGTACTTGATGTCAGGCAAATGAACCATGTGTCATCCGATGGCAAAAAAAAAGCCCTCAAACTCGTTTCGTGTAATCTTTTCTGGAGCTGCCCTGCCGAATTTCCTCGTGTTGGGAAAGCTTCGTTTACCTGTTCGCCTCTATGTACCGATGGTCATGCACTGTGACAAGTGCCAGCAGCTGGGTCATACTGCACCTTACTGCTGTAACAAAGCACGATGCGGCAAATGCGGTGAGCAACATGTGGAGGGTCCCTACAGTACGGACCCCAAGTGTATATGCTGTGGGGAAGCTCTACATGATCTCGCTGTTTGCCCGAAGTATATAGAGCGGGAGAAACACCAAATTCGTTCGCTGCAGCAGCGGTCGAAGCGGTCTTATGCAGAGATTCTTAAAAAGATCCCACCGGCCGCTGTTCCACCAGCCCAACCAGACAACAATATATTTTCTTCCCTGCCCATAGATGATCAGGGCTCAGACTTTGAGGATGCTGAGGAGTACTCTGTTGTTCAGACGGGAGCGAAGAGAAAACGCGCTACAGCAAGACGTCAACGACACCGTCAGCAAGCATCTCAAAACGCGCTGACTGTAGAACAGGCTCCTCACCCTCCTCTGAACAATTTAAGAAGTGGTGGCAATACAAAAAAAGTTTCTCCTCCAGGTTTTAAACCACTGGCTGGTGACTTTCCGCCACTTCCGGGAACATCTAAAACCCCAGTTGTTCCAGTTTTTTGCCCAGAACGCCAACTACCAAGGCATCCGGAATCTCGACCGTGTCAAGTCGAAGACTCCGTAAACATGTCTCTTTCTGGGATTGTGGAATTCATCTTCACCATTTTCGAGGTCTCACTGACAACGAGAAACCTCATCAACATGTTCCTTACATTTGTAAAACCTCTTCTAAAGAAACTGTCTTCAAAATGGCCTCTTCTTGATTCAATCATATCTTTCGATGGATAATTTATCCAATGAGGTCGGGGATATGATCGAAGTACTACAATGGAACAGTAGAAGTATTCTAAAAAATTTGGACGCTTTTAAGTTTTTAGTTCACAAATCGCATTGTGACGTATTTGCTCTCTGTGAAACATGGCTCTCTTCTGATAAAGATTTCTCTTTCCACGATTTTAACCTTATTCGGCAGGATCGAGGGGACTCATATGGAGGGGTGCTATTGGGGATTAATAAGCTCCACTCCTTTTATAGAATTGATCTCCCCTCGATGACAGGCCCTGAAGTAGTCGCATGCCAAGTGACTATTCGAGGCAAAAGTTTTAGTATAGCCAGCATATACCTGCCGCCGAATACGGCAATATCCCGCAGGGATCTTTCGACTATTTGCCTCGCAATGCCAGAGCCACGGTTGATATTAGGAGATTTTAATTCTCACGGTACAGCCTGGGGGTCATCGTACAACGACAACCGTTCTGCATTGATACTAGACCTCATGGACTACTTCAACTTGACTATTTTGAATACTGGGGAAGTAACACGCGTGGCTCCACCTCCAAACCCTGGAAGCAAATTAGACCTCTCAATCTGTTCGAATTCACTATCATTGGATTGCACGTGGAAAGTGATTCAAGATCCCCATGGTAGTGATCACCTGCCTATCAAAATTTCAACCACCAATGGTTCGTGTCAATCTCGCTCGATCGACATTGCGTACGACCTCACGAAATGCATAGACTGGGGTAAATTCGCTGAAGCGATCATCGATGGCGAGCAATTGGTCGAAGTCCTTCCTCCGTTGGAAGAGTATCGGTTTTTATCCGGGTTAATCCTCAAATGTGCGATCGACGCACAGCGCAGACCGGTACCAGGATCAACAATTCGCCGACGTTCGCCCACTCCGTGGTGGGACGACGAATGTACTGAAGTCTACCGTGAAAAATCCGTCGCGTTTAAAGCATATCGGAAGCGCGGTTCGCGAGATAACTACGAGCGGTACATTGCTCTTGAGCGTAAATTTAAGAGCCTCGCCAAAGCCAAGAAACGCGGATATTGGCGTCACTTCGTCGAAGGGCTATCGCGTGAGACGTCGATGAGAACTCTTTGGACCGTCGGGAGAAGAATGCGAAATGCGTCGTCGGTGAATGAAGACAAGGAAAGCTCTTCCCGGTGGGTCTACGCGTTCGCTAAGAAAGTGTGCCCAGATTCGGTTCCGGTGCAACGAATTACTCGCGATACTCAAACCAATCGTTACGAATTGGATGCGCCCTTTTCTATGCTTGAATTCTCTCTTGCTCTTCTTTCATGCAATAATTCTTCGCCAGGAATGGATAAAATCAAGTTTAACTTGTTGAAAAACCTCCCAGACGTCGTAAAGAGGCGCTTGCTGAACTTATTTAAACAGTTCCTGGAGTGCAATATTGTTCCGGATGAATGGAGGCAGGTTAGAGTTATAGCTATACAAAAACCCGGGAAAGCCGCGTCGGATTACAACTCTTATCGTCCAATTGCGATGTTGTCGTGTATACGGAAGCTGCTAGAGAAGATGATTCTCCATCGGCACGACAAATGGATTGAATCTAATGGCTTTCTATCTCATACTCAATTTGGTTTCCGCAGAGGCAAAGGAACGAGCGATTGTCTTGCGCTGCTTTCAACGGAAATACAGCTGGCCTATGCCCAAAATGAGCAAATGGGTTCAGTTTTCATGGACATTAAGGGGGCTTTTGATTCAGTTTGTGTAGACGTCCTTTCAGACAAATTCCACGAGTGTGGCCTTTCACCATTACTAAACAACTATTTGTACAATTTGTTGTCTGAGAAACATATGAGCTTTTCTCATGGGTCTTCGACAACTTCACGAATTAGCTACAAGGGTCTCCCCCAGGGCTCTTGTTTAAGCCCTCTTTTTTATAATTTTTATGTCAGAGACATCGATAGCTGACTCATGGAAAATTGCACGCTAAAACAGCTTGCGGATGACGCCGTTGTTTCAATTGTAGGACCAGGGGCGAACAACTTGCAGGGACCGTTGCAGGATACTCTAGACAATTTGGCTACCTGGGCTGTAAAGCTGGGTATCGAATTCTCTGCGGAGAAAACTGAGTTAAGTGTTTTTTCTAGGAAGCGTGAACCAGCACAAATACCGCTTCAACTCATGGATAAAACAATAACTCAAAGTTTGTCTTATAAATACCTAGGGGTCTGGTTCGATTCTAAATGCACCTGGGGAAAGCACATTAAGTATCTGATTCAGAAATGCCAGCAGCGAATAAACTTCATGCGTACTATCACCGGAACATGGTGGGGAGCCCACCCGGAAGATCTGATAAAGCTGTATCGTACAACAATTCTGTCGGTTCTCGAGTACGGTAGTTTCTGTTTTCAATCCGCCGCGAAAACTCATATTCTGTAGCTGCAGCGAATCCAGTACCGTTGTCTTCGTATCGCGTTAGGCTGCATGAACTCAACTCATACTATGAGTTTAGAGGTATTAGCAGGAGTTCTTCCTTTATCAGATCGTTTTGTGGAGCTATCGTTCCGGTTCCTCATCCGCTGTGAGGTGTTTAATCCATTGGTAATTGCAAATTTTGAAAAGCTAATCGAACGAAATCCTCAAACTAAGTTCATGACACTGTACTACTGGTACATGACTCTGGAGGTGAGCCCTTCTTCGAATGTTCCTAATCGTGATTACTCCCAAGACTTCTCTAGTTCTACTGTAGTTTTTTATCTGACCATGAAGCAAGAAGCTCGCGGAATACCAGATCCACTCCGTTCGGAGTACATTCCATTAATTTTTGCAAGTAAGTTTGGCCATATCAGATGTGACAGGAAGTTTTACACCGACGGGTCAAAAACAAATGATTCCACTGGATTTGGTGTTTTTAACGAAATTCATAGCGCCTCCTTCAAACTACAAAATCCTTGCTCCGTATACGTCGCAGAGCTGGCGGCTATAACACTATGCATTAGAGCAAATTGTCTCTCTTCCCTCTGATCAATTTTTCATTTTTACGGATAGTCTCAGCTCACTTCAGGCTATTCGTTCGATGAGGCCAGCAAAGCACTCACCGTATTTCGTTAGCGAAATACGATCTCTTTTGAGTGCTCTATCAAACAATTCCTACACCATCACCTTGGTTTGGGTCCCTTCTCATTGCTCCATTCCGGGTAATGAGAAAGCGGACTCACTTGCCAAGGTGGGCGCTATGACAGGCGATATTTATGATCGACAAATCGCCTTCAACGATTTTTTTGCTATTTCCCGTCAACAGGCCTTGATCAGCTGGCAACAAAAATGGGATGCAGGGGATCTGGGCAGATGGTTACATTCTATTCTCCCACAGGTATCGAAAAAATCGTGGTTCAGAGGGTTGGATATAAGCCGGGATTTTATCAAGGTAATGTGTCGTCTAATGTCCAATCACTACTCGCTAGGCTCGCATTTCTATCAAATAGGGCTCTCAGACACCAATCAATGCGGCTGTGGTGCAGGTTATCAGGACATCAACCATGTTGTCTGGTATTGCCTCGATTTCGAAATTGCCAGATCTGATCTTTGCGCATCCCTACGGGCCCGAGGGAAACCAGAGAAGGAAGATATCAGAGATGTGCTGGGTAAGCTGGACTTGGACTATATGGGGCTAATTTACAAGTTCTTGAAACAAATAGATGTATTCGATTGATCCTCTCTTAGCTGTCGTTTTATCATGTCCACCTCGCCCCCTCCCCCGTAATACCGCTTCCGTTGTATCGTTACAGCTTAACGCAACGCAACATCTACGCCAGACCAACAGCAACAATTTCGCATCGCCAACCTGCCGTTGAAAGCTAACGTTAAGATTCCTAGTTCCCCATTCCTACCCGAATTATTGTTATCCCTAACCTCGACCAAGTCGCGAGTTTTTCGGCTTTCCAAAATTAACATAGTTAGTAACCCAAAAAAAAAGGAGAGAGTTCATCTCCCATGTGCGCATCAGTAAACAGAGTGCACACAATAGATCGCTAGAATAACTATACAAGCCACAGTGGTACATGAGCGTCTTCCAACCAGACATTTTTGCCTGTTGAAGTGGCGGACTTAGTCCGTGCTTCGACCTACCCCGCAGTGGAATGTTAGGCAAAAATGTCGTTGGTTCGAGTACCACTGTACACATGCCCTTTTCGCTCAATTTTCCTAAAACATCTGTTATATTTCCAAACCTGCCGCACACTAGCGGAACTATCAAAACTTTCTCTTCATATCTTTCATTCTAGCCAAAAAACATTATTGTTCACTCTTGGTGCCTCATGGTGATGAGCGAACATCTCCTTCTACATCATAATCGTTACTCCTCGCACGGAGAATATATAACATAACAATTAATGTATGTAAAACCATAAATGGTGGTAACCATTAATTATACTGGTGGGGACCAGTATCGCATCGCTTCACGGTGTTTCTCTCCGAGGTCTCTACGTTGGAGACGACGAGAAAAACTTTAGTGATCGTCAGTCGGTGCGAATCAAAACAAACCCAAAAAAAAAACGAAAAGGTGAGATATGTCAGTGACATATCTGCAAAGTCGACGTAGGACTGCTTGTTGATGTGGAGGAATTGTAATAGAAATAATAAATATCTACTATATTTTGTTCAGTCTAAAGACTCATCAAACCATCTGTTATTAGTTTTAGTTTTCCACAAAAATTAATATAGTCAACTCTTTATAACTCTTGAAGTGGTCCTAAAAAGGGCCGTTTGGTATTCAGTTATTCGCTGTTCCTGGAGTGATCCGAGTAGAACCGGTAATTGTCGAGTACCAGATGATGAGTTGGTAGACAGTCGAATGGGTGGTCGTTGTTGTTGGTTCTGTTCCATGGAAGAAAAGCATATAATATTAGTCTTTAGGTGTTTTAGGAGCGTTAATACTGTGTATGAAAATCTTGAATTCAACTCTTTAGAACTCCTTAAGTGGCCCTGAAAAGGGCAGTTTGGTATTTTGTCGTTTGTTGTTTATGGTTCGAGTAGTACAGACAATGGTCCAGTGCTAGGTTCGGTCTCACTCTTTCTTCTTCTTCTTTCTTCTCCATCTCACGCTTCCGCTTGCGGCACACCGCACGATACTTCTCGAGCATGTGTTGGGACAAAATTCTAGCACTCGTTTTTAGGCTATCGAGGAAGTCAAACTGGACAACGAATGATAGTTAAGTTTTTTAGTTAACATGTTTTATATTTCCAATTCATTTGTCATTTGTCATACTTATTTTAACATTTTAAGTGTTTCAGCCCATTGGGCTCTTCAGCTTTGTTTATTTTTTTGTGTTTGTTGTGTTTGAAATGTTTGTGTTTTACATGAAATTTTTCGTTCAGCACTTGGGGTATTGTTAGTTAAAATTTGATAACCTAATTCTACAACTACAACTACAATTTGAACATTCTAGGAGTGGGGAACCAGATTCCGGATGATCTGGTGATCCGATGTCAAGCAGCGTGCCCTGTACCGATTGATAGACTCACTAAAGCGATCGTCGAGCATTTTTATCTCGGCCAGACGGTGGACCTCAGATGTTCTTGGAGGGGTGTTCAGGATCAGGAGGAACTGAGGAACTTATTTTGAATACGCTGAAGCTTCAGGTGATGTGTTTTGCGCAGCTCTCCCAGATTGGCATGCCGTACTCGATGACTGGAAGTATGATTTGCTTGTAGACAGCAAGCTTGTTTTTCAGGGATAATGTAGACCTTCTGTTGATCAATGGGTACAGTAGCTTCAACAGAACGTTACACTTTGTGACCGTTTTGTCAACCTGCTCCCTGAAAATAAGCTTGCTGTCTATGATAACGCCAAGATAGACAGCTGATTTGGCCCATTCCACTGTTGTGTTGTTTAGGCTTATTTTACAATCCTCAGGCGGAACAAGTCTGGGGGAGTTGGACTGTGGAAAAAGGATGACCTGGGTCTTCGCCGCATTGATACAGATCTTCCATTCGGTGAAATATTCAGACAAAACATTCAGGCTTCGCTGCAGTTTCGCTGTGAGCGCTCTTATTACCCTACCATTGTGGACGACTGCGGTATCATCGGCGAACAACGACAGAGATCCATTTTCAGGGAGCGGGGGTATATCCGAGGTGAATAGATTGAACAGAAGTGGACCTAGTATACTTCCCTGCGGAACACCGACAGAAATCTCCTGTGCATCGGAAACTGCACCCTGCAGCGAAACACGGAATGTCCTGTCCGACAGATAATTTTTAATTATCTTCACCAGAAAGATGGGAAGATTGTATCGATGCAGCTTGTACACCAAGCCATCGTGCCACACGTTATCAAAGGCCTTCTCAATGTCGGGAAGTGCCATGGCAGGTGATTTCGAAACAGACTTGTTCCGTCTGAGGATGTTAATGACTCGGTTAAGTTGGTGAATTGTCGACTAACCACGTCGGAAGCCAAATTATTCGTCCAGCAAGATGTTAAGCCCGTCGGCAGATGAAAGAAGCCGACGGTGGATCGCTTTCTCAAACAGCTTGGATACTCCTGAGAGAAGGCTGATTGGCTTTCCCAGGTTTCCGGATAGGTATGACTTTGGCTGACTTCCAACACGAGGGGAAGTAGCTAAGTCGCAGGCATTGATTGAAAACCATCGCCAGATGGTTATAGAACTGGGGGCTCAATTGCTTGAGCTCCAAGTTCAAGATGTTATCGAAACCTGGGGCCTTCATCTTCTTAGACGCTTTGATATAGGTCAACAATTTGTCAGCTGAGATTTCCAACTATTCCGAGAAGTCATTGGGACTTAGATGGAGGACAATTAGGACAATTTAATAATTTTATTAAATATTCTAATAATAATAAGAATTATAGTTATTTTTTTAATAATAATGAAAATTAATATTAGCAGAGTTTAAATCAGTAAAGATATTATCTTTCGAATGTCTTTACACATAGCTAGAATATCATGAGAAGTTAATTTATTTCTTCTATATTCTGTTTCTTCTCTACAATCAATTAAACAAACTCTTTAGTTGGGAAAATTGTTTTGAAAAGGACCCTTTTTATTAATGGTCGGGGAGAGGAGGGGGGTGTTTTCGAGTAGCAAGATGGCCTGAATTTTCTCCGGCCTCTTGGAGTAACGTCATTTTGAAGTAACGCCATGTAGTGAAAATGTCGATTAGCTCAAGATAAAATATTAATTTAACAAACTCTTTTATTGGGAAAATTGTTTTGGTCGCCCAGAAAGAACAGGTTGTATTAATTATCGGGGGAACATAGGGATCAAATTGGCTTCTCGGTCTTCTTAAGTAGCAGGATGGCCTGAATGATTGGCAGGTAATCACCCTGTGAAATTGTCAGAACAGAGAAAATCGGGATTTACATATACACGGTGTTCAATAAGTTCGAATACAAGTTTTCATCATTGCGTAGGTATGCGCCATGTACATATTCTGCATTGGTATTGGTGTCAGCTTTAGTTTCATTCATACGCTACCGAATGTGCGCGGTGTTGACATTCTGTTAGTTGTTGTTCGTTTGTTACGCGCGATGAAAGAGTATCGGGACTTCGTAATTAAGCGTTTTTTGAACGGTGAGCGACCCGGCGATATATTCCGGCTGCTGAAATCGCATGGGGTCAAGCGGAACTTTGTCTACACGACCATCAGGCGATACCGGGAGACGTCCTCGACCAATGACCGTGCGAGATCCGGTCGGCCGCGTTCAGCGAGGACGCCACGGGTCATCGAGATCGTGAGGGAGCGAATTCGGCGCAAAAAGAACCGCTCAATCCGGAAAACGGCTGCAGATCTCAACGTTTCCATTGGAACCGCTCACACCATACTCACCAAGGACCTTGGTTTCAGGCCTTACAAAAAACGTAAGGTCCATGGCGTTTCGGAGGCTACCAGCAAAAAGCGGTTGGATCGAGCTAAGAGGATCCTCTCTCGGCACGCTGGTCAGGAGTTTGTTTTTTCGGACGAGAAACTGTTCGTGCTGCAGCAGCCGCACTAATGTGCAAAATGACCGGGTGTGGGCGCCATCGAGGGACAGCATTCCTGAATCCAATATAAACATCCCTCGGTTCCAAAGTGCCGCGTCGGTGATGGTTTGGGGGCAGTATGCAAACGTGGTAAGCTACCCTTGGTGTTTATTGAAAAAAACGTCAAAATCAACGCGGCGTACTACAAAACTGAGGTTTTGGAAAAGGTTGTTGCCCCCAGTCTCCGGAAGCCTCTACGGCGATGAGCACTACGTGTTCCAGCAGGACGGTGCACCAGCCCATACGGCAAATGTGGTTCAAGCCTGGTGTCGGGACAATTTAACCGACTTTCTGGACAAAACTTTGTGGCCTCCCAGCTCCCCGGACTTGAATCCTCTCGACTTTTTTGTTTGGTCCTATATGATGGCGAAGCTGAACGAATACAAGGTCAGCACTTTGGATCATTTCAAGACGGTAATTCTCAAAATCTGGGACGAAATGCCCATGCAGTCCGTGCGTGCCGCCTGCGACGCGTTCGAGAAACGTTTGAAGCTCGTTAAGGAGTACAAAGGGGGGGTCATTCCAAGAGAAATGTTGTAAACGTTCCTTGTAAACATAGCTTTCAATAACATAAATCCAAAAAATAAAAAAACATGTTTTCATTTTTTTAACAAATTTTGAAAGTGTATCCGAACTTATTGAACACCGTGTAGATAAGCAGCATCAGCGTTGTAATGAAAATGTCGATTATCTTATGATAAAATAATATTTTAACAAACTCTTTAATTGGTAACATTGTTTTGTTCGCCCTGAAAAGGACTGGCTTTTATTTAATTGTCGCGGGGCAACATGGTACACGTTCGAAATGTGCTTCTCGGTCTTCTCAAGTAGCAAGATGGCCTGAATTTTCTCCGGGCTCTTGAAGTAACACCATATTGAAGTAACGCCATGTAGTGAAAATGTCGATTTGCATATTGTTTTGGTCGCCCTGAAAAGAACGGGTTGTATTAATTGTCGGGGGAACATGGTACGCGATCAAATTTGCTTCTCGGCCATTTTCCGGGCTCTTCAAGTTACGCCATATTGCGACGATGCGTTGTAATGCTATTTTAAGATATTAATAAAACAAACTCTTTAATTTGGCAAACTGTTTTGTTCGCCCTGAAAAGGGCGGGTTTCGTCAATTGTAGGGGAACGCGATCGAAATTTGTATGTATGGCCTGAATATTTGACAGGAATCCACTGTATGTACTGCCATCGTCAGTTGCTTTTTAAGTCACGTCAGCTGGGCACTGCTGAGTGAATGATCGCAGCAAGCCGTGCTTTGAAACTGACGTGTTTTGTTTTTGCTGCGTCGTTTTCGCTAAACAAAATATCAAAATTAATTCATAATTCAACTTAAGCAAACAGTTAAATTATAAAAACTCCGCGTGTTTTGTGTACGACGTAGTGAATATAATCGATTCCTTCCCAAAATATATAATGATCGGTAGCATTTCCCCATTTTAATAGTATTTTTTCTGCACACGGAGGCAGAGTTAAATTAGCTTTGTTTTGTTTGTTGGTGCTATTAGTATTGTGCCACCCGAGTAAAAAAGGTTCAATTAGAGTATTTTTCCGCTTGCTCACGAGTGTATTCATGATTATTAGCAGTTTTGAAGTCGATATAAAGTCGCGTCATAACGTGGAATTATGATAAATGGCAGAGTAATGTGAAAAAAAGAAGACTAGTGCAATGTAAAAAACGACCATTTGCTGGTCAGAAGCAATGATCGAAGCTAACGCGCATCTGAGTGGCTGGCCTATAATTTCAGATGCATACCGGACGGTGGGCAAATTATACATACACACACACACGTCAGCTGGGCATTGCTGGGTACCGCCGGCTACTGCTGCCAATGCTGAGCACTGCTGCCTAGCTTTTTCTCCCACCGGGAGATCCGCGCAGCTCCAATGCTGCCGAACGAATGAGGCATTTGTTCGGAAATGTGCGTTTTATCATGGCATCGGGTACCATTGCATGAACAAAAGGGGGTATCAACTAAAGCAATGTGAATCAAATTCATTAAAAGGGGAGGGGAATCTAATGTTTCGCCAAACACTAGCGTGAAACAGAATCTACCTCTCGAGAACAAAGAATAATAAGAAGAAGACGATGTGAGACGTCTCTTGCTTAGATTTGAAAACTGTGCTAGGAAATTTGGTTAATTTACTCTGCGAATCGAAATTATAAGACATCACCTTACATTTACGTTATTTTTAATAAGTTAATGTTAAAAATCAATTTACTTGATTACTAAAACTGATACGTAGTATTATTTCCAATCGATTGGTGCAAACGATATAAAAATCGTTTATGCAATGACTTCTGTTCGTGTAAGGCTTTGCCTTTTTCGAGAAGACCAACATTTGTTTGGAATAATCATGATATTGGTTGTTCTGAGGGAAACTAATCATCTAAGGGAAGGTCCATTAATTATGTCACGCAGTAAGGGGGGAGGGGGGGTTTGAGAAAACGTGACGATCCATACAAAAAAATTTGAAGGTCCATACAAAAAACGTGACAAGGGGGGGAGGGGGGGTTGTAAAAAGTCAATTTTTGCGTGACGTAATTAATGGACGTTCCCTAATTTGTTTTCAATGATATTTAAGGTTGGTATTTACCCAACCATAAACGTGAGAAAATTTTTGTAAGGACCTTCAATTTTTTTTGTATGAATCGTCACGTTTTTTCAAACCCCCTTCCCCCCTTACTGCGTGACTTAATTAATGGACCTTCCCTAAACTATGGTTGTTTATACCATACTTTTTTCTCCGTGTAGGAATTTTGCTGACATCAGGTGAGGGAAACTAATCATCTAATTTTATTTTCAATGATATTTAAGGTTGGTATTCATTCACCCAACCCTTAACTATGGCCATTTTTACCAAACTTTCCGGTCATTTCAACTTAAGATCATAGTTTGAATCAACAAAACAGAACTGTGTCTAGCCATTAAATTTTTAAAACAAACATTTTTAAGGTTGAAAATAAGCAGACTTGTACTTCCAATCAACTAACATTAAATTTGAAACAATTTTACAATCTGAGTAGAAATCACTTGAAAAAGCGGTTTGTTTCAAATACAACCGCGAGTTTGAAGCAAACAAATATCCACTCTAACTCAAGCAGAACCAGAGTTTGCGTTTTAACCATAGTTTTACTTGTTTCAAACAATAATCATTTCTTTCCGTGTATGCAAACTAGGGTAACCAAAACAAGAAATAACATTTTCCTAATATGATAGTGATGGTACTTTCCGTGGAGGTGCTGAGAGTTTTGAGAAATTTACGTTTGAATTTTACTTCCCCTCTTTGTTTACAAAAACAGATACGTCTGTTTGAAAAGGTAGTCAAGATTATTACGTCTCCAATTAAGTCATACACCAACAGATGACAAGACTATGAACTGAGGCTTTGGAGCATGGGCAAGAGTAGAGACAAACGAACTCAGACCGCTGCACTCGCAAGCTTGAAGATTCTTAGAATCGACGTTAAGCAAATTACAAATCTATACATATCGCTATCATACATTGCACTTCAGAAGGGCGCACCGTTGTGCCATCTTCTATTGGCATTAGCAGAATGTCCACAATGTTTTCAAACAAATTGGAAGTCAAACTTTTCGAAACCCTTGCAACCGATAAGCATCGATAAAGATTGATTCGATTTTAAGCTATATTGAGTTACTCGCAAGTTACTTGGTGCATCAAATCAACTCAGAGTAGAGCTGTATCATGCCTGGCAGACTTCTTTCTTTAACAATTTTTTATTAGCAAGTTTATTGCAAGGTAAAATGATTCAGCCATCAACCATGTGGTAGATCATTCTCTTCAATCGTATGAAATGTCAAGTCAACTAAAATAAACAGTGCTAAATCTGATGATCAGTTTTCTTTCTTGGTGGATTTATCTCTTGTATGCTTGTTGTTGTACATCATTGCGGTTTCATGATAGTCATGCATGTTCCCTAGCGATTGATTTCACTATGATAGTTCAAATATGTTCGTTAATGGAACTAAACTTATCAGAAGCTGACATTTGTTTCCCTGATTGTTCAGAAAATGTCCTAACGATAATTGGATTTTCTGATTTTCCAGGTATTCAACACCCTGATGGATAATATAGATAGGAATTTACAACATAAACTCACCACGGGAAATCGAATGATAGATTCCTTTCCTTTTGGCAGTTGATGAGTAGTGTGTCTGCTGGTGGTTTAAGCTCTCTATAAGATCTTCGAAATGATCGACATCGCAATGGGCGCATTCGAACGAGCCAGCTCGAATTGAGTCCAAATCTTCAGGATGTTTTCTTTTTAAGTGTTCCAATAATGCAAAAGGGAACGCAAACGAATCAGAGCACAAGAGACAGTTTAGCGATGGTGTATGTGTTTCGTCTGTCTTTTGATGAACTCGCATGTGCCGTACTAGGTTCCGGTTACGCTTGAAATCAGCACCACACTGTTTGCACACGAAAGGACGATCTGGTAAATGAACGCGTTGATGGTCATTGAGTATGGTCTTCGAAGGAAACTTTCTTTGGCAGGTTTCGCAAGTATATCTCCGTTCCATATGTCTCATCGTAATGTGTTGCCGAAGTTCGTTTTGACTGAAGTAACATTTTCCGCATTGAGAACATTTGAATGACTTTCCTTTGTGTCTTCCCTGGTGAATACGAAGTGAACTACGATCGGTGAAGGATTTAGGACAAAAGGCGCACTGATTATCCTTTATGTTCAAATGTATTCGAAGATGTTTCTTAAGCGTATTCCGACCACGGTAAACTTTGTTGCAATAGATGCATTCGACCAATGGAACTTTACGACTTCCTCGGTCAATAAATCCCAAAGTTTTTACCTCCATGGCCACATCTATCAGTTGCTGCTGTTCGTTGTCAAGATTACAGCTTTCATTGGTATTTTCTCTATCCTCTTCTGAAACGCTTTCGATTTCTACTTCTTGAAGAGTGTTCTGCTCATCTATTATAGAAATTTCATCATCTTCCAGGCGCTCTATAGTCACTATGTCTTCATCAGAACAGTGATCATCAACGTCATCCACGGTTGGTTTGCGAATTAGATATTCCTCTCCATCTTCATTGTCTGCATGTAATTTACCGTTTTGAACCGGCTCAATCTTGGCAATTGCTGTAACATTTTAAAATAATTTAGGAAAAAACTTTCTCTTAAACATTAGAAGTACACACCGCCGTCGTTGTCTATGGATACTTTCAATGCATTTCCTAGAAGTTCGTAGGATTTTTCGCACGTCGATTCAAATTCGACAAAGTTCTCGACACATGTAACACATTTCATACAAATTCTGTTTGGAAGGCCATCATCCTCGTCTATCTTGGCCAGAAGAATATCCAACAACTTTTTCAACCTTTCATTTATTTCCAGCTCGTCCGTAAAAATTTGTATGCATTGCTCCTTCGACAAACAAAATCGGCAGAGTTCACGAAAGTCAGCACGAATAAGAAACAAATCCATTTCAAAACACAATGCAATACGACATATTGTTGATTTTTGAAAAAAAAACCTTTTGTTATCTAGGACGGCGAAATTTGAAAAACGTTTTGTATAGTTTATAAATTTGTAAACATAATATTAGGACATTCGCGACGCGGTTTGTTTTGTTTATGCAGAAAAAAAACTACCGATTCTCGAGTACTTTTTCGAATGGACGTATGTAAAATTTGGACGAAAATTAAAAAATCAACATTGAACTTTTTGAATTTATTTTTATTCCTATTTAAAAACCAGACATGTTTATCCCAATTGAATTCCACTGAATGACACATTGGTAAAAGATATTACATCACTGTGCTTAAAAATTACACTAGGAGTGAAAATTCAAGTTTCATTTAGAAAAGTGTTTCTTACAACGGTCTGCAATAGAAACAGATAATACGTCATTTTGATAAGTCAGTATAATAGATTATAGACACTCAAGTAATAGACCGGACAACGTGCCGCCATGTTGTATCCAAAACGAACATTTCCTCGCATTTTCCATACGATTTGACAGTTGTTTTGGATACATCAACTGTGCCAGACTCACGCTGTCCGGTCTATTACTTGAGTGTCTATATAATAGATGGCCGAAATGTTACGTCAAGTTGTCATAAATATATTTCACCAAGGAGCTGGCGAGAATTCATTTTGCTTTAGCCAACATCTCAAACATCCAAACATCAAAAGATTCATTATTTGTAAACAATACTGCCACTCGTGCCCGTAGGAACAAACGTCAGACGGGCCTTATTCAAATAAGGCCCGTGATATGTTGCATACTGTTAAACGCTAGTAACAAGGATAGGGTTGCCAGGCCCCTGTATTTCACACAGATCCGCCGAAATTATCAAAATGACGTATTAGTTTTTTTCTGCAACAAAACGGTGTAAAAAAATATCTTTGCTAAAAATATCAACTTTTACTAAGCAAAATCTAAATTTTTAACCTTGTGGTGTAAAGATTTCTATGCGTCGTTAAGAGGCATTAAAATGATATAATAATGATTCGCAAGTTATTTTTCAACACAAGAGGCGTATGTACATTATTCCCAAAAAGTGCAAAATTGATTTAACACCGTTTTGTAAGAAGTTAGTAAAAACTTTCAGAAATAATCCATCAGAGAGTTCAACAAATATGGGCATATATACACTCCCGCTTCACTTTACTCAATTTTTGAGTACAATTGTATGCTATCTCTTTTTCTCTCACGGAAATGTTACTCAATTTTCGTTAAAAAGTGGATCAACTCCATTTTTGAGTAGATCCACTTTTTACGAAAAGTGAGCAACATTTTTGTGAGAGAAAAAGAGATAGCATACAATTCTAGACAAAATAGTCAGAAGGTCGAAAGTAACATTTATAAACAATGACTTCTAGCGCATTTTTCTGGGATCTGCTTGCTCCCACGAGCCAAATAGCACCAGAAATAGATACAAGGAATTATTACCTTTCCGTTGGTAGTGGATGTAGATGTTAGCAACCTGGCATCTCCAGGAAATTTAAGTTTTAAGTCATTGTTTACAAATGTTACTTTCGACCTTTTGACGATTTTCTTTAGAATTGTACTCAAAAATTGAGTAATGTGCAGCGGGAGTGTACATGATTTTTTAATAACATCGACATGGAGTTTTCATAAGGGCCAATGTCGCAAACGTAAACAATGGCTTCTTTTGCGAATTTCTTGAAAATGCTAACTCGCTCAAGTAAACTACCACTTCTATTATAAAGGGGAACTCTTGTTCTGTACAATCATCGTCATAATTCACTATGATTAAGTTAGCGTTCTCGAGAAATTTGCGGAAAGTCATTGTTTACGTTTGCGACATTGGCCCTTATGAAAACTTTTTGTCGACATGCCATGAACAACGCGTTTGTTTACATTTTTTGACTTACGTCCTTTTGGAAAAGTACTCGAGAATTTAAGTTCATTAAATTTTTACTCATTTTGCATGTTTCTTTACTCACTAAAACCATAGACTAACTCTAAGACCAGTAGGTCCCATACAAAAACGATTTCTTTCTTGGCTCAGTCAGTACTAGAACATCGGTCCCAAGCTTAATAATGCGCCCCTAATAATGAACTCACATGAACACACTCTCAAATATTCTGTCAAAATAACACAGCAAATCAAAACAAAGGCGCAAATATGTATAACAAGGTGCTGGCTTCAAGGTGTAATTCGAACCAAGGGGTTCTACTACAGTGAACCAATTTCAAATCGCTAGTTGCATATTGATTGTTGCTAAAACCACGGACTAATTACGGACATCGGACGGACGATTTATGCATGACGCACCTAGTCAAAATTTTCAGTGTATCAAGTATCCATATATACTACACGGATAAAAAAATTCATAACCAATGTATATGAAAATCTAATAATTTTTTGCCATAACGATTTACACATAAAGTCCATATGACAATCTCATAAACTTTATGAGAAAGCTTCAATAAGAATTATAACAGAATTCATATAGTGTTAATGCATCTATTCGAATAATATGTTTCATATGGAGTGTTATGGCATTCATCATAATGAGGAAATAATAATCATAGACTTGACACATACTTTCTATATGGTAGGAAAAAGGTGGTTAGGATTATTTTACCAATATAATCATGAAAAATGCTACTTATTCATAAAAAAATGACTTTCATAAAAGTTTATATTTGGCGGCTTCAGCAACTGGTTACAGGGACACCCGGATAAAAATAACCATACAATTACAATACAATAATATAAAACAACATTAAAATCTATTTCCGACCATTAATCTTATTGTTCATGAATCAGATAAATGAAAAATGCATATTGTCATTGCATTAGATTTACAACTCACTCTATATGCTAGCATTTTCAACAATTGAGGAACAATACAATTAATAGTAATTGACTCAAATTTGTTCGGAAAATTATGATTTTTTCTACAGTTAAGATACATAACAACCCCCCTTTTCTATTGTCGATGTTTCAATTAACATTAGATTTTATTGTGGTAACAATAACTCCTATTGTCATCTTATTGTTGTGAGCAATACTATTAATTGTACTTACTATAGATTTTATTGTATGGTTACAATATATTCAATTGTAACTCTATGAAATTTTTTTATTCGGGCATACTTATCCGTAAATGACAAAAAATATCAATAGAAATGTGCTTTGGCCAGCGGGTTCTTTTTTCTTCCTTCTCGACACACTTCTGTCCACTGTAGACCCTGACATTGACCGGTCCTTCTCTAATCAAGCAGTGAAACGTTAGCGGCCTTGAAACAGACGCCGGGAATATCAACGGCGTGACATTAAGTGACCGAAACCGGCAACCAGGATCTCGTTGTTTTCTTTGATGCAGGCCACCATCCCGGGGAGTGATTTTGTTGTCGTTCTCGATGAGCTGCATTCGGAAGTATTGGTGGATGGTGAAGTTCGGTTGCTTGACTTCGATGCTTTTTTTTTTTTCTGAATCTGAATCTGAATTGAGCGGCTTCGGCGGATGGATTGAACTTCCAGCGAGTGCCAAAAAGATCCTTCTTGTAATCTTTATCGGTTCTTCGCTGATCCCACGGAGACAGATGCACTTCCGAGCGATCCATGTTGTTTACCCATTTGACGCATCGTAGCTGAACCGAACGAACACTTATAAAATAGAAAATAGAATTATATTGTATTAGAAATTATATTATATTGACAATGACCTATACCTGCGTCATGCTGATTTTTCAATCCAAAACACAATCAAAAGTATGTGTCAAATCTAATAATGTTCAGTCATAAGGCGCGACACATACTTTTCATTGGATTTGAATATGCAAACTATCTGTCGAGATAATACGTTGGAAGTGAATCACAAATAAAAATGATTTTATTAGTTATGAAATATATGTGATCATAACACATAAAGAGCATAACTTTGCATTAATAAATTGATTATTTGATTTTTTATCCGTGTAGATTATCATTACCAGAGCAGTACTAGAAAATACAGCAACACTTCCTTTTTTTCAACTTCGGCAACACTGTTTTCTTGTCAAAACAAAGTCAACAAAGTCGATCTCGAGGTCACAGCTCCTGCCCGAAAAGTTTGGATCGGAATACGATAAAAGACGTCTTCGACTGGGCAGCTCCAAAGTTTTTACAGACAGTTTCCAACAAATTCCGAATCCTCGAAGTTCCGCTGGAATGTGCCGGAGGATCGTCGTTTTGTTCAATGGTCAATTGTACAGATTGAATCCTATTGATTGCAGGAGCTCGATCCCTTCTTTAGAAGCCACTTCACCACAGTAGCTGCTATTGAATAGGTCTATTCACCGTCGGAAGCAAGTTGCTGGAGGTAATTGGTCCCACCATCAAGGCAACGAGTTCAACGAGACCCGGTATCAGTGAGACACGAAGCCGATACGTTAATCAGTTTGTTAATACAGGTACGTAACTTTAATCAGTTTATTAACCCAGGTACTTTTCTTGTTACAGAGCACTAAAGTCAAGTGTCTGTCAATCTCGGTTCCGTTTGCGTGCAACATCCTGTACATAGAGCACATGAGTCGCGAGCAGAGCAGACTACGCCTTCGAGTATAAGTTGTTCAACATGGGCTAGGGCTACACAAACGACTGACCTACATTGGAACCTGTTGGTTGGTTGTTCTTCATCGCCTTTGCATGTTCTCTGGACAGTAACCCCTATTCATCCTTAGCGCAAACAAAGCCACGCAGAAAATGTCCGTTTGGTAAGTACTGCCACTAAATTTACGATTCAAAATTAAAATAATGCAATATTTCAGCGAAACCCCATTCAAACGGCTTTCCCTGGCATAAGCAATGCTATGTTTAGCAGTTGAACTAAACTGGGCTGCTTCTTCGACATCAATCAGTACAACACCCGGTGGTTCTATAATGCGTGGAATTACTCCACCGCTGGCCGGTAGTAGAACACCACCGCTTAACTTCCAGCTGAACCAACACCAATAAGTACGACAAAATCAACAACAACAACATCATCATCAGCATAGTCATCAACATAACCATCACCATCGGCCAGCATCGATATTCGTCACCTTTACCATCGTTTACCATGGGTTCTCTTGCGGCTGGATCGACTATCGGTTCGGTGATGAGCCAACAACAGCACTAATAAGGATGGTTGAATCGCAGCTTTAGACCGTAGATCATCCGCATCGACACCGACACCATCACTCACTGCTGGAACTTCGAATAAGAATCGTAATATACTTGGAATATAATAGTAATGATAGGAGTAATAACTATTGAACGAGTGATCAGCTCAGTAAATTAGCAGATAGGTAACATTTAAGCAGACATAAATGATATATACATTAATCATCAAATCAGAAATGGTGCTCAATTTCGATTTCAGTTTTTTAGGTATTCGGCAACAGAATGTTTTTGAGTTTTTAATAGGTTTTTTGTTTGCTTGTTGTAAGAAAATGCGTTAGCAAAGTAAGTTCAACTTGCGAGACAAACCTAATGATGCGATTATAAGTTTTTTTTGTAAAACAAAATATAACGTTCAGACTACCTTTTCCTCTCTAGAAAAGTATATACATCAAGATTTCTATGAGAATATTTTGGTTTACCCTTATAAACAAATGGTTGAGAAAGAGTTTTGTAATTAATGAAACTATTTGAATGTTATCAACATTATTAAGTTATAAAAATACTATGGAGGTACCTCTTAACGAGACCCACACCAATTTTTTATTTCATACATAAGAGTTTCTCCTTTATTCATTCGGCAATACATTCAACTCAGAATATTTCAGTTAATTGCCATGACATCCGTAGGACAAACTAAACGAATTTTCATCGAAATGGTCCAGTAGATCGTCCGATGGTTCCTCTTTCATCTCTAGTAACTATATATCGTATGATTGTTGCCGATATTGTTATGTATTTTTGCAGTGCCTCGTAGTTCAAAGTCGGATCATTCTCCTTGTCCATGATGGCGAAAATCTCCCTCTTGATGCCCTTCTAGTAAACTGCATATGGTAGGGTGTGATAACCTGGTCGTCCTCTGGAGGCAAGGTAGGTCATTCTGGTCAATTTAAAATCTTGAAAAGATTTCAAGTGTTTATATTTTCATCGCCAATGACTACTTAAAGGAATTGCGTACCAAAATCGACACCGCATGGCGTAGGAATCTACTGTTCTACGTAAGCATTGTCGAGAAGCGCCACCAAACGGCTCGACTCTACGTGAGCAACGGTTTGCTAGTGTGAAATGGAACTGGTGCCACATGAAAGGTCAATATCTAGAAGTGTTTCCAGAAGCAGCTCATTTCCATCTACATCATAAAAATGCTTCATGCGTAACCGAGCATCGACGACGTTGTTTAGGTTGTTGTCGGGGATCGACAGCTTTCACGATAATAACTGTTTTCGGTTGCAGTATGCAAAATCTAATATAAGGACGCTAAATAATGGATTCAGATGAATTGAAAACATCGTTTAATCATTAAATGAATCTTTACTTAATTACAGTTTTTAGAGGGTTCATTTTGTGTTTAAGATGGGTTTGAGTTGTTATATTCTTGTCATATGCAGGAGAAATTAGCGCATTGAAAATAATCAAATCATTGGGAATAGGAGTAAGACTTTTGGTTGGTGCCGGTAGTATGGAAAGCAAAAGATGCCAAAAGTACGAATTGAATTTGGATATTCTAATTTTCCTAATTACTTCAATCGATATTTTTATTTGGTTTAGAATAGATTGCTCTACAGTACGTGTCTCGCTTTGTTACAAATATAAGTTCCAGTTTGGAGATTTCAAAAACATGACTGAGGGTCCGCTTCGAGGGAGTAAAACGCAGTTTAAGAATTTTCAGTATGGGCAGTTTAGATGAGAAATAGGCAATAAATATTCAAGCATCCGCTTTTTTTCCAAAGCAGGTCATAACCAAAGTAGGTTTATAGCCTAAGAAATAACACCATGATGAAGTAAACATGAATTTATTCTTTAATTTGGAAGATTTTTCTTGTGATGAAGCCGAAGATGAAGCAGAAGTTGGACGGTACGTACGTGCTCTTTATTTTGAGTAGGTAGAGCTTCACGTGAAAAAAGTCTAGTTAACGTCAAAGCAGTCACCAGTGGAGATGTTATTCGATGGGACAACATCAATCCCTTTCCGAAGAATTTGGTGGCACCTAAGATATGGGAAGCATGGACTTCTTTCCTCGAGGATTTTGAGAGCATCTGAAGTGTCCAGTTGAACTCTTCCTACTGTTCACGAGGTCAAAAGAATTGTGCAAGCCACAAAAGCTATGACCAAGTATAGAGGATGGCAATTATTACTAGTTATTATTAGTCGTCGTAATAGTTCCGGTCGTTTCGGATTAGTTGTGGTACTGCTTGTAGGTCAACATCTTCAAGTGATCGGTCTTCAGACCGAATGTGTCGTAGATGATGTTGTACGCGGTGAGTGAAACAGTTCCCTGGTGAACCGATTGCAAAACGATGTAGAAATCCGATCTAAAAGAGGAAATAACTGTTTTTTAAGCAATATTAAGCAGTGAAGTTCTTAATTTTACCGTTCCGGAAGAGTGACAACGTTGTCCACAATAGTTCCGGGCTTGGGATTCTGCCTCCAATCGAAGTAGCGAGTGTAATGCGTTTGTTGAGCACGAACCAGGTGAAAAGAGCGCCTTAATCGGATCCAGCCGATCGATACACTTCGTTTAGTTTTTTCCGATCCGATTTGACACACGAACCAATCAAACATGAACACGTAATGCAGTTAACGGCAACGCCATTCCGGTAAAAGATGATTTGTTTCGGCAGTTCTCCATACTCACTACGATATTCGTTGAGCGCTTTGATGGTGTTAAGTCGCAAATAATTGTTGATTTCGAAACCGATTATCATCAGACCATTGAGGGGCATTTTGACCTTCCACGGAATACCACCAAGTTTGCAGTTTATCTGTATGACCACCTTGGTTGCGACGGATATGAGTATCCGCACATTGTCACTCTTGGGAATGATCGTCCACCGAACCATGAGCTGCGTTGCACGACCGTATCAAACAAAGTGAATCCACTCATCACTACCATCTACGAAAGAGCAAAGTCTTCACTATCGGTACATTACGATGCCTGACCTAAAATGAAGAAAATCATAGAGCTTGTGAATAAAGAAACCGAACTCGGGACGACAAAAATAACTGATACCTTAACAATCCATCTCACCGATCGCCATTCCGGTTTTCAACGACTTTGGCACTGAGTTGCTTAACTTTGATAGCAGGTCCGGGAAATAAATTCTTCTTCTTCTTATTCTTCTTCTCTCTTTTCGAACTGCCTCATCCTGATAGTTCAGTTTGAAGGGCCAGTCGCACCGACTATATGCCCTGCGTTCGTGTTTACCCGGGGCCGGTAATTTTTCACAGGTTCAATTTGTTGTCTCGTACAAATTTCACTATTTCTTTGTAGATGTCAATGTTTTTCGATTTCCATACCTCTGTCAGTGATCCAAATTTATAGATCATTGCACGGAATGTATTAACCTCACTTTTTTGACAGTTCAGGGAGCTTGTTTACAAGGTGTTAGAATTTGGACCGTTCAAACGAACTTTTTCTTTCGCGTTTTCCGGATTCTGTACGATTAGATCCAAGCAATGATATGATAATAAGCACTGGTGTCTGTTTTTCGGAAATTTTACTTCAATCGTACTAAATATAGAGCACAAAATCTCAAACCGATCTTACCGAAAATATTCTAAGTCCACGTAAACAAGCTCCCTGAACTGTCAAAACTGCATCGATGACGCCATCGTGCAATGATCTATTGTCGAAGCTGTATTTCATTCTATAGATCATTGCACGATGGCGTCATCAATGCAGTTTTGACAGTTCAGGGAGGTTGTTTACGTGGACTTAGAATATTTTCGGTGAGATCGGTTTGAGATTTTGCGCTCTAAATTTATTACGATTGAAGAAAAATTGCCAGCAAACAGACACCAGTGCTTATTATCATATCATTGCTTGGATCTAATCGTACAGAATCCGGAAAACGCAAATGAAAAATTTCGTTTGAGCGGTCCAAATTCTAACACCTTGTAAGCAAGCTCCCTGAACTGTCAAAAAAGTGAGGTTAATACATTCCGTGCAATGATCTATTAATCCCATATAGATCATTGCACGATGGCGTCATCAATGCAGTTTTGATAGTTCAGGGAGATTATTTACGTGGACTTAGAATATTTTCGGTAAGATCGGTTTAGGATTTTATGCTCTAAATTTATTACGATGAAAGTAAAATAGCCAGAAAACAGAGAAGAGTGCTTATTTTTACATCATTTCTTGAATCCAATCGTACAGAATCCGGAAAAAGCCGATGAAAAATATCGTTTGAGTGGTTCAAATTCTAACACCTTGTAAACAAGCTCCCTGAACTGTCAAAAAAGTGAGGTTAATACATTCCGTGCAATGATCTATTTAGGACAGTGCAAGATGCTGTGTTCTGCTGTCTCGGCTTCACGGTTACTGGCTAAAACCCATTAATGGGTGAAAAAATACGCATTTTTCAACACCACACGTAAATGTCAAACAATGGGTATAATTTGATTTGCTAAAATGGGTGAAAAAATACCCATCGGTGAGAACTTATTAGCAGGAAGAAAATGGGTGAAAAATAGTTATGAAAATTATTTAACTCTCTTCAGTCGTTTGCGCGTTGCGATTCAGTTAAGTCTTGAATCAAATAAATCCGGTCCGAAATCTGCCAACAAAGGCAATTAAACAAATAAGCTGAGTAAAAGTGGATAGTTGATCCAGTTGGTATGTAAAAGATTCCTAAATATATGAATAAATAAATTTAAAATAATCAATTTCCAAAACCGCCATTTTCAGATTGTTTGTAAAATGGAAGAGCTTCGAAAGAAACTGCCAGTGCCCACTAGTATATATCAACGCTTGTAATCAGGAAAGCTTGAAAGCGTACAAGAACAACGTCATGTGAAACAAAATCCATTCATATGAAATGGATGCCTTATGAAATTCCATAGCATCGATCATAAGTTCAACCTTATAAAATTCTTAAGATTATTTGGTTGAGTGTACGACTATTTTTATTTCCAACGGATAATTTTTCGAAAGCACACGATTTCATTATCAATTTATCTATTCATGATTCAAAAATGGGTGTTTTTTTACCCATTTTGTAAAAAA
The DNA here is from genome assembly GCA_034211315.2 of Aedes japonicus. Lineage (NCBI taxonomy): Eukaryota > Metazoa > Arthropoda > Insecta > Diptera > Culicidae > Aedes > Aedes japonicus. The sequence continues at coordinate 450,312 of JASCZW010001196.1, forward strand.
AAAATTTATCCTGATGGGTAAAAAATTACCCATTTTTTGACGGAAGTGGCCCGTACTCATTAATGGGTTATTCACGTTTACCCATTAAATGAGGAGTGGCGATTATAGTGAAAGTGAGTACTATAGTACCCATTAATGGGTTTTTGCCAGTAACCGTGTAGGCACCAATCACAATCTGGATCCGTAATGATTTTCATTCGTGCTAACCAAAATGTTGAATTATCGTGTCCAGACATCAGACGGTTGATTAACCGGACATCTTGACCCTTGAGCTGCTTCTTGTTGTACCATGGAGTTGTCGAGAAAGTGTGTTGTATTTCGTAGAACGATTTACCTTTATTTATTGAGTATGTTTCATACCATTCTGAGGTCCGTTCTTCCAAAAGTCGGCTAAAGTACATAAATGCATCTTTTTTTAATAGTTTGTTTTCCAAAGTATTCTCTGACGATAGTCCTCCTTTCGCCAGTTGGTCTGCGATCTCGTTTCCATGAATTGCAACATGACTCGGCACCCATTGAACAAAGGTGTTCCACGTCGAGCAGACCTTGAGTATATCTATCACTATGTCCTCACCTCGTTTGTCATCTAAAGCGTTTTCTAGCATAACGCACGCTGATCTTGAGTCAGTGTATATGACGAAGCTTTTCAGTTGCAGGGACTCTATTAGCCTTGTCGCCTCCTGTATGGCCAATATTTCTGCTGACGTGATGCTTGTCTCGTTCGATAGCCGATAGTGGAACCTTTGTCTGGTGCTTTCGATGAAAATTCCGATCCCGCATGTATTGTTCTCCTTAGACGCATCCGTGAATATGCGACCTCTGCCTCTGTGTTGCCCATTCATGACAAAAAGGGCCATCTGTTTCAGCTTCATCGGATTCGTGTTACTCTTTGAATCAGTTAAACCCTCTATGTGCGATGCGATTCCCACGTCTCCGTTGATCTGCAGTGTCTTTTCTTTACAGATTTTGTTAAAGATTGTCCGGTTACTCCAGAAAAGCTGTTCCGTATAAGAGAAGCGGTCCCATTGGTCTTTGTTAATAGGTAAAGCAATTTGTTTTAGCTGTTTGGCGATGATATTGTTTCTTGCGAAGCATCGAACCAGTTCCTTGGAAGACACATATTGTTGCCTCAGTTCAATTGGTTCCTGACCGCTTAAAGCTGCTAGGACGTTCAAAGGTGTTGTTCGCGTTGATCCTGTTAACTTCCTGAGGCATTGATTATTTACTACGGCAAGCATCTGACGATTGCTTGCTTTCGCGTTACAGTGGATCATACAGCCGTACTCCAATACACTACACAATACACACACGGAAAAGAGCTTTATATATAAGGGTGAGCGTCTCCGGATGGGCACCGTTTTTAATTCCACTAAGGACTTTAATCATGTTCAGTCTATCTTGCATTTTGCAGCGAATTTCCTTGATATGCACCCCAAAGCTTAGGTATCTATCAACTACTATGCCCAGGTATTTATGATTCCGTACCGATTCCACTGCAGTTCCATTTAATGTCAGGTTCAGATGTTTGTCGTTGTTTTGGAACAGGATAGTCTTCGTTTTGTCGGCGTTGATTTCGAAGTTAAGCGCTTTCGCAGTTTCCATAAATTCGTTCATGTATTCTTTGGCCAGCGTTTTCAGCATCTCCAAGTTTCTCGCTCTAATCAGGATGCCAAAATCATCCGCATACTGCACAAGAACAACATCTGGTCGCTTTAGTTCATGTAGAGGTAGTGTGTATATGTTGAAAAGTGTTGGTGAGAGTACATCCCCTTGTGGAAGACCGTCGCTGATTGTACGCGTGATGGTTTTATTTCTAATGTGCAGGCATAGTTGCCTATTCCGTAGAAAAGATGATATCCACGCACAGATTTCTTGAGGAATGCGTATGGTTGAAAGAGTTTCCTCAAGTATATCGACCTTGACTGCATTGAATGCATTGGATAGATCTATGCAAATCATTGTAGTCACATAGTTTTCCCTTTTACTCTGTTTGATCCAGTTCACGACGTACGAGGTGCATGTTGCGTAGACAGGTTTTTCAAAGCCGAGGATGTTTCTGGTAGAATGTTGTGGTGTCTAGGTAGTTGACCAACCTTCTTTGTACAGCGGTGTTGGCTATTTTGGTGAGCGTGGGTACCAATGAGATGGGTCTTTGCTTGTGGGTAGATTTTGGTCTCGCCTGGCTTTGAATGGCCACGATCTTTATTTTTTAACGAATCCTCTAAACAGCTTCGCTGCCACATTCCATTCAATAGTTCGATTAATCTACTACTATTTCCGGTTGAGGGCGCGGAGTATCTCATACGACACCCCATCCTCACCTGGTGCTGATGTTTTCCTTTTAGAGTTGAGAATATCCGTCCAATCATCCTTGCACAACAAGTTATCGTGTGCGACAGGTTCGCAGGGTGTGACAGGGGTAGGTTCGTATCGGGGATCGTGTCTTCCAAAATGTGTGTCCAGGAACGTTTGCGCCAACGTTTCGTCCTCATACATAATGTTGTTCTCTTTTCTATGGATTCGTTTACCTGTTAGCTTTCCGATCTTGTACCACAGTTCTTTCGAGTCCGTGAAGGGTCCAACGTCACTCGGTAGCTGCTCGAAATGTTTTCTGATTTCCTCTCGTTTTTTCTTTTGAAAAGAGGCTGCCTTCCGTTTGAACTCCAGTAGATTTTGTTGATTTGAAACCCGATTGAATTCTCTTCTCGCTGCTGTTTTCTCACGCCAAGCTTCATCCACTTCAATGGACCACCAGAATTTTGGTTCTTTGGAATCCTTCCTCCTATTTTTTTTCGTATCTTATTGATATAACTTCCAAGATCGTCGATGTTTTGAATCTGGGTCGAGGTCAACTTGCCGACTTCATCCGCAATTTGCTTTTTATCAAAGTAGTATTTTTGGTTTTGTACATTGATACGGTGTAGTTCAATATTGATTCCTAGATGGTCTCCGCCGACACCGTAATCGAGAACGTTCCAATCAACGCTGCCGAATAGGTCCGTTGAGCATAAGGTAAGGTCTATCGCTGTAGCTCGGCGATTCAATTGTAGTGGGATAAATGTCGGAGAACCATCGTTGATGATGAGAAAGCTGCTGTTGTTTATAGCGTCCATTAGGGTTTGTCCTTTTCTATCACAGGTGGTGTCTCCCCACGTTAAGTGATGGGAATTGAAATCCCCCCCAATAATCACTTTTTTAAAACCTTCAATGGTTGTAAAAATTTGTTTGATGTCATTGTCATACTCCATCATGGTGATTGATGGGCTAATGTAGATAGAGCAAAGATGTAGGTCGTACTGGATAATCTTGATGATGACTATTTGTGTGTGATCTGAAACCGTTGGAGTTGGTAGTTTTTGGTAATTCCAGTATGTGTTTAGGTAGATTCCTGTTCCACCATAATTGTCACCCCTGGAATGTGGTATAAAGTGGAAATTGGAGATTCGATACCTGTTGCTGTCTTCCATGTTTGCATTCGTCCACGTTTCTGATAAGAAAGCAGCCGAATAGTTGTTAGCTGTTAGTATTCGATGTACTTCGGTTTTATTTTTGAATAAGCTCTGTATGTTTGCCTGAAAAATTGTAAACTTTTGAGTCGCCATTTCTGGAGTTTTAAGGGTTGGTTTTGAACACATGACTGTTCAGCACCACGGTGTTCGCCAAATTGAAGTGTTTTTCGGTGCACTTCTTAAACATATTTTTGATGTCTTCTTTGGGGCCCAACATGCCGATGAAGTCGGTGTAGAAACTCATCATCGTCTCTTGAAGTGTTTTCTGGGTTGTCGCTTGTGCCTCTTTCCGGGCTTCCTTCAACATCTCCTCCCAGCGTTCTAATTCCGAAACACTGTGTGGGTTAGTTAAAGCTGTCCCATTTGCCATAACATTTTCATAGCCACTGACCAAAGCGTTGCGTTGATCGGAAGTCGTCGACGCTATTGTTGGTATTGCCACCCGGGGTCGTTTTTGGTTATTTGGTTTAGACTGTTCCTTTGGCAACTGCACCGCTGCTTGGATCGCCTTCCGCTCAGTGTTGGTTTTAATCCATTGCTCCTTCATTGGGTCCTTCCAGGTGAATCTTCCTTTCGTCATGGCTGCAAAACTCTCCTCCAGATCTGGGAAATCTCCGACATCCATGCTCAGTGGCTCGTACATATTCCGAGTGATGACTGGAACCTGCAGAGATGCTTCTGTGTATGTAAGGCTCCGTTTGGTCATCAATGTCTTGATGTCCAATTGCCTTTTGCGTTCGGGGCAGCATTCGTCCAGCGAGTTGTGTTCGTTGCTTTTACAGTGTGCGCAGGTCACTTGTTTCCGACAAACCGGAAAATCTGTTTCGCCTTCGTGTCGCTCCGCGCATCTCTCACATCTCTTAATACCCTTGCAATTAGCTTGACGGTGTCCAAATCGAAGGCATTTCATACATAGGACAACCCGTGGAATAAACGGGACGACCTTGCTTACGCAGCAGAAGAATCTCACTTTCTCCGGAAGTTCGCTAGCTCTGAAAGTGACGCTTATGCGGCTAATAGGTATCCTTTCATCATTGTCTCCTCTTCGGGTCACGTTGACGTCCATGATCGGTACATCGCAATCCAAATCTCTCTTTATGTCTTCTATGTCGAGGTCCGTTGGTATACCCGGAACTACACCGGTTACACTAACCAAGTGCCTCGGAATGTACGCTCGGTATGCTCCGTTTCCCTTGTTGATGGCTTCTTTCAATAGGTTCGCTCGAACGAAACTGCTCATAAACACAAGTATTTTGTGGCGACCGACATACTTCATGTCCGTGATGAACTTTTTAAGTCCATCCATCTTCCGCAGCTCTGATCCAAGTGAGAACTTGTTGATTTTCACTGTTCCACCTCGGTTGTCCCGTAGTTCACAGTAGATGCGATACGGTCCGCTGTCGCTGTTGTTGTAGGTTATGTCCACGTATTTCTTGGTTTCCTTATTGCCGGCATTTGTGCTTCGTGGTGTGTCGTCGACGGTCATTCCATCTGTACTTTGCCATGTGTCTTTCCGTATGGTTCCGCTGCCGGCGCCACCACCCGGGTCTTCTTCCTCCGGCATCCTCCAACGCTTTACCACTTCTTTTTCTTTGCCAAAATATGGCGTATGTTTCTCTTGTAAAACTTATAACTACTTTTTCTCTATAAATCACTTATTCTCTCCCCGTAAAATATACACTCCTTTATGCGTTATTTCTCACACTTCGACCGGATACTCTTTTATTTGGTAAAGACTCCGTCCAAAACTAGGAAAAAACAAATGTTTCGAAAACGACCCTGGCTGAAAGACGTAATCGCTGAATGAATGATAATTATGGGAAATAAATTCAAGCAGATTCGTGCTGACATTGGATACTAAAAGTTTCAGTTGTTTTTGTAAACAACAGCTGATACTGACATAACTATCATGCACACTAAAACACACCTACGCAATTTTGAAAATAATCTAGTATACACGGCACTTTGACAGTACTAGAAGCGGGTTTTCCAGTACGATAGTGATCCATAATTTTTCAAATGTTTCTTCGGCACAACTACGTCCTTCCCTTTTGGGTCCATGGTATGTGCACTTTTGTGCGATTTTCGGTATTTTACAATACTTATTTGGCATGCGTGGCCAGTAAAATATCCGTGTTCACTTCGAGTGTATAAAATATTATATTTGTCAAAAATAATCTAGGGGGTTTATATACAAAATCGGTCAATGCCAAGGTCAGTGGCATTTGACCCATCAAAATCATCAAAACAATAATCTATACAATATGGTGTAGAACGCAGAAGGCAGAAATAAAGGGTATTGTTTAAATTTATATCTGCTCTCGATCGGGTACGAGATGTTGCACAGCAGATGAGTGCTGTCGACTCGATGATGCAACGTTTATGATGCTACAGTACTCCCCTTCTAGACTAGGTATCCTTCTAGCGATAGCGAAGTGGGATGACGACTCGACGACCAGAACGAGTGACCCTAGTCGGTGAAGTTGTAGCAGCGGGTGTATCTTCGGGAGCAGAGCTACTGTGCGACGGCTGTCGCTCCTCAGTTGTGTAAGCGGGTTTCAATCGGTCGATCGAAACATTCACCATCCGCCCTTTGACGTCGATTTTAAAGTGCTTGCTGCTCCGACTCACCACCTCGAATGGACCATCGTACGGGGAAGATAACGACGGTCGCACGGAATCGTTACGGATGAAAACGTGCTTGCATGTGTGCAGATCCTGATGTATGAATACGGTCCGGTTTCTATGCCATGCAGTGTCCTTTGGTCGCAGATCTCGCATAGCGTCTCGTAGCTTGACGACAAAATCTGCTTCGGTGCGGGTGGTTTGTTATCGACGAAGAACTCGGACGGTATGCGGAGTGTCGTTCCGTACACCATCTCAGCTGGCGATGCTCCGATGTCTTCTTTGTGGGTTGTCCGCAAACCAAGCAAGATCATCGGCAGGTGTTCAGTCCAGTAGCTCGGGTTGTGGCAAAGAATCGACGCTTTTAACGTTCTGTGCCACCGTTCGATGATGCCATTTGATTGGGGATGGTATGCTGTTGTTCGTAGGTGGCTAATCCCAAGCAAGTGAACCAATTCGGAAAACAGTGATGATTCGAACTGGCGTCCTTGGTCTGTCGTAATGTATGTTGGTACACCAAAGCGAGCAATCCATCCAGTGACAAGTGCCTGTGAGATCGTCGGTGCAGTCATGTCAGGAACAGGAATTGCTTCTGGCCACCGAGTGTACCTGTCGATGACGGTTAAGCAGTATCGATGACCGTTGCTTGGAGGAAATGGACCAACAATGTCGATGTTGATATGCGAGAACCGGCTGTCTGGCATCGAATAGCGAGTAATGGGTGATTGTGTGTGGCGCGTCACCTTGGATCGTTGACACTGCAAACAGTTCCTGGCGAAGGCGATGCTGTCCTTTCGTATGCCCGGCCAAACGAATCTTTTGGTCATCAGTCTAGCTGTTGCACGTGTACCAGGATGAGAGAGGTTGTGGGTTGCTTGCAGAGCAACATTACGAAAGAGTCTCGTGACAAACGGACGAATGCGATCATCAGAGCAATCACAAAACAATTGTTTTGAATTGCCTGGAACGGTAAAAAGTTTTAAGTTTAAAGATGAATTCAATTTACCTTGCAAAATGTTTTGCAGCTCCTCGTCGGTTTGCTGATCGTCAGCAAGGGCGTCGAAGTCAATCGACAGGAAAGCTTGAATTGAAGCGATGCGGGAAAGTAAGTCGGCAACGATGTTTTCCTTGCCAACTATGTGCCGAATGTCCGTCGTAATTTGCCCGATGTAGTCCAATTGGCGAGCTTGGCGGTTTGTGGCTTTGTCGAGTTTTTGACGAAAGGCAAAAATTATCGGTTTGTGGTCGGTGTAGATGTGGCAGCTTCGTCCTTCTAGCAAGAACTTGAAGTGCCGCACTGCGAGATAGATTGCGGTTAGTTCACGGTCGTACGTGCTGTACCGGAGTTGCGCCTTGTCGAACTTTTTAGAGAAGAATCCTAGTGGCTGAACCTTTCCACCCACGATCTGGTGAATGACTGCTCCTGCTGCTATGTCGGATGCATCTACCCAAAGCGATAATTCGGCCGATTTGGCAGGGTGTGCCAGTAATGTTGCCTGGGCGAGTTGCTGTTTGCACCGTTCAAATGCTGCAGTGGTTTCGTCGGTCCAGATCAACGGTGAACGATCGTTGCGTTTATTGCCAGGTGTCATCGACAGCAATGGGATTTGCGCTTCGATCGCGTTTGGCACGAACCTCCGGTAGAAGTTGATCATTGCCAGGAAACTTTTCAGCTCCTTCACCACCAATGGCTTCTTGATGTTTTGGACAGCTTCCACACGTTCTGGCAAGGGACGAATTCCTGCGTCGGATACATTGTGTCCTAGAAAGGTGATTTCCGTACGTCCAAACTCGCATTTGGCAACATTAATTGCCAGGTCGTGCTGCTTTAATCTTTCAAACAGCTGGCGCAAATGTTCTCGATGCTCTTCAGGCGACGATGAGGCAATAAACAAGTCATCAATATACGGAAATACGAATTCCAGTCCTCGAACGACCTCATGGATGAGCCGTTGGAATGTCTGGGCAGCATTTCTTAATCCAAACGTCATGTAAGAAAACTCGAACAGTCCAAACGGTGTCGTGATAGCCGTCTTCGGGATGTCCTCAGGATGGATTGGAACTTGATGGAACGCCTTCTGCAAGTCGACCTTTGAAAAAATAGTTTTACCTTGCAAAATGGTCGTAAAATCCTGAAGGTACGGAATTGGGTATCGATCAGGAATTGTCTGTGCGTTAAGAGCACGGTAATCTCCACATGGGCGCCAAGATCCATCAGCTTTCTTTACCATATGCAACGGGCTGGCCCAGTTGCTGCTGGACGGCCGGCAGATTCCAATCTTCATCAGATGTTCGAACTCGGTACGGGCAGCTTCCAGCTTATCCGGTGGAAGACGCCTCGGTCTCGCGTAGATAGGTTGGCCGGTTGTTTCGATTCGATGAACAATGGTCGATTTGCTTACCGTACCTGGTGGAGCTAGTCGTGTGATGCTTGGAAATTCGGCTAACATTTCTGCGTACGGTGAAACTGCACTGAATGTCTTGATGGAATACTCACTAGTTTTAGCAAGCACTCCTGCCGATTCGAGACTTGTTGTGGCCGATTCGAGACTTGTTGTGGCTTTCACTTGTTGTGTTGTCGATGAGGCGATTGCGTTTAAGATCGATCAGCAGATCGAAATTGCATATAAAATCTGCACCGATGATTCCTGAGGTGACGTCAGCAATAAGGAACGTCCACAAGAACTCTCGACGAAGACCAAGATTTACTTTCAGAATCACTTCTCCGTAGACCTTGATTGCTGTCCCATTGGCGGCAAAAAGTTTCATGGTGGTCTCTTTCATCCTACTTGAACTGGAACCTCTCGGAATAACGGACACGTCGGCTCCAGTGTCGATCAAAAACTGCATGCATGTTGTCGTGTCCGAGATTTTTAGGCGAAAAATTGCGCCTGCATTGGCAATTTCGCCTACTTCCAACGCAGTATCCATGTGGCGTCATTGTTTGTTGGCTGTGCCAGACGATGATGGCTGGCTGAATGAGCACGGTTTTCGGCATTGTTGTGCTTCATGACCAAAAGTTCGATGGTACCAGCAAAGCTCATTAGCCGGAGTTTTATCACGGTGCACAAATTCTGACTTACCACGGCTGTGTGAGCGCGAGCGTGATCGTCCTCGAAAACTGCCAGTGCCACGTGATGAAAGTACCTTCTCGAGTTTACTCGTCAGCTGGGCAATTTCACGATGAAGAGTTTCGATGCTGTTTTGCACTGGGATCTCCGCAACATATGATGGTGCCGTAGGTGTCTGTTGTGCCTTCAAATCGATGGAATTGATGTTTCGAAGACCCATCGAGTCGACGATGGCATCTGCAATAGTCGTCCTATCAGCAGCGTCACCTTTCGATGCTATTACCGCAGCTTGAGCGTGGGGCGGCAACCTTGATGCCCACAAATCCAGCAAAACAGTCTCCCCAAGCGAATTTCCAGCAACGCGCTTCATCTCGTTGAACAATTGACTGGGTTTCCTATCTCCGAGTGGCATATCCGACAGAACGAAATGCAAACGTCTCTGTTGGCTATCTGTGAAATGTTCGATGAGCTTCTTTTTGATGTACGCGTTCTTGTCGTTGGCCGGCACACCATCAATAATCGAACGCAGCTCCGTTAGCTTGTTCGGGGGTACCTGTGCCATTACAATATTGTATTTCCGCGCGTCGTATTGAGCATGAACACCAAAACCAGAGGCAGCGAACCAGAATTCCAACGAGAGAAAGTACGACTCGATGTTGGATTCACTCATATTCGGCGGTTGGAGCCGCGGTACACTTATCGATTCCAACAATTGCATACCGGGTTCTGGTTCTGACTTTGGCGGGTCAGGCATTTTCGCTCACCAACTCACTTGTACGGTCGATTACAACTTCGCGATAACAGAATGCGAAACTGCCTTGATTTTTACTTAGAACGTTCGGGGTCACCACTTTGGCATGCGTGGCCAGTAAAATATCCGTGTTCACTTCGAGTGTATAAAATATTATATTTGTCAAAAATAATCTAGGGGGTTTATATACAAAATCGGTCAATGCCAAGGTCAGTGGCATTTGACCCATCAAAATCATCAAAACAATAATCTATACAATATGGTGTAGAACGCAGAAGGCAGAAATAAAGGGTATTGTTTAAATTTATATCTGCTCTCGATCGGGTACGAGATGTTGCACAGCAGATGAGTGCTGTCGACTCGATGATGCAACGTTTATGATGCTACACTTATAATATGGGTAAATTATACTCACAAAAGTGGGTAAACTTTACTAACAATGTGAGTAAAGTGATTTATCCTAAATATGAGTAATTGGACCTTACCCATATTTGGATGAAAAAATAAACATTGTCCGTTCGTATTTTTCTTTGGAACGAGTTGGTTATCATACCATCTTGGGAACAATTTTATTTTTATTCATGTCTTGAATTTGGATTTTGTCGTTCTTTTTTTGACATTAACAGAACCAGCAAGCATCTAATATTTGATTTACAATTTGAGGTCATTCACGGAAGTTGGAAAAATTAGAAAACATTTGGATCCAGATTCGTCCGAAATATGAACGGTAAGTAGGTTGTGGCAGAGTCGTGACATTGAATTGAAATGGATTACGGAGGAATCACAAAATCTGAGAAGGTAATGCCGTTCTTGTTTTTTAACCAGATGGGTTCAACCTGACGGAACTTGACTTAAATGACAAAGTTTAATTACCGTACAAAATTACACCCAATGTTTGAACGTATGCATCAAATGTTTGTTTTGAAGTAGATTCATTTACTTTTTTACATCATCTTAGTTCCTACCCAAATAAAGAAACAGAAGCATTTTAATATTGTATATTGTATAAGTTCTTTGTAGAATGCCGTAAGTATTCAATGGAACTGATTAACAAAAATTTTCAATATTGACCATCATACCAACAATCAATATGTAACTAGCGATTTGAAATTGGTTCACTGTTGTAGAACCCCTTGGTCTGAATTACACCTTGAAGCCAGCACCTTGTTATACATATTTGCGCCTTTGTTTTGATTTGCTGTGTTATTTTGACAGAGTATTTGAGAGTGTGTTCATGTGAGTTCATTATAAGGGGTGCATTATTGAGCTTGGGACCGAGCTTGGGACGATGTTCTAGTACTGACTGAGCCAAGAAAAAAATCGTTTTTGTATGGGACCTACTGGTCTTAGAGTTAGTCTATGATCATACTGCAAAAGATTGTTAGGGAAGACGTTTTTGAAATGTTATTAAATAAAATTGAATAAAAGATTAAACGATTATTTTATTTGTTTTCAGGAAACTAAGGAAATATACCCATATTTGCGTCTAATTTAAAAATAATAATAATTATAATTGACCTATATATGCATTAAGTTTCCTTTTAATTGATTACTCATAAGTGGGTATACATTACCTTTATTCTTAATTAACCATGTGTACTCAAATATGGGTAAAGTGAATTTACCCATAAAATGAGTATGTGCACTTTTCCGCGATTATGGGTAAAGTTCACTCATATTTAGGTAAACTGATCTTAGCGTGTTCAGCATATTGTTATTTCAAGCATAATTTTTCAAATCGACGTATCTAACATTTCATAACTGAGAAAATATCTAACATTTCATAACTGAGAAAAATGAGTTAGAAGCTCGAGATGCTTCATTAAATTCTATTTAACTGCATTGTGAGTTTTATTCGATCTGTTGCTTCTATTAAGGTTAAATTATATTATAAGTAGTAGAAATACTGGTTTTCATTCACTTTCGCTCTTCTTTTGATATAAGTAACACATACACCGGTTTGCCTCCATACCATACACATACACCATGTTAGATACGTCGGTGTGACATTTTGATTGTAACATACACCACTGAATATAATTTGAAAGCGCAGATACGTCGGTTTGCTGTGTGGTGTATGTGCACTATTTGCTCAACATTTTAAAAGATCAGATACGTCGCATATGAGATTTGACTCACTCAACTGAATATTTTTGGTAATAGTATTTGGCGTTCGCTACAACATTAAGCGAGTTATCAATGAGTTATCAATAGAATAGAAAACTTGATTTGTTTACTTTTGCGACATACATCCTTTTGAAAAGTTATGCTTGATTTGGCCTTCTACCACACGGTTGTACGCGAAAACCCATTAATGGGTAAAAAATCACCCATTTTAATATAGCTCCCCTATCTGTCACAAAATGGGGGAATTTCTCAATCACACAATGGGTAAAAAAATACCCATTAGAGGAAACCTCATACAATTAAAAAATGGGTGAAAAAAAGTTCAAAGTTGGTGGAAACATGAACATGGAGGAATTAAAAAACGAGCTTAGAAAGAAGTTGATCGCAGATTCATACAGAAAGCTGGAGGGTAAGAATTTTTATTATTTGAATCCCTGATCCATTTTAAATATTATCTCTGCCCTGGTTTTCAGCACATCAAATTTGGGCATAACCTCAGTACAAGCCCGAAGAATGCTGTTCCGGAAAGAAAGCTGGCACATTTTTTCATGTAAACAGCCAAATAACGTGGATCTGAAAGCTCGATTGGAGGATTTATTGATGGATGATTCCATAAGTTAACCAAAAAAGGCATGAATAAAACAAATACAAGTACTATTTTGTGTTTTTCTATTGCATTTATTGATTAAGTACCATGAAAACCATGAATTTATAATCTCGTTTATAATGTACCAAACTGCTGCATAATCTGCATGCAAAAATGAGTAATTTTTTACCCATTATGGGAAAACCTGGCTTCTTTGCAATGGGTGAATAAATACCCATTTTGTGACATACACTGCTTTTACCCATTAATGGGTAAATCGAGTTTACCCATTAAATGGGGAGAGACACTTCTAGCGAAAATGGGTGTTTTTTCACCCATTAATGGGTTTTTGCAAACGACCGTGCATCTGAAATATTGTTAAAACGATATAGGAGATTGTTGGTTTATAGTTGTCAACTGAAAGTGTAAATGTCGTAACAATAACGGAAATGGTCGTCAAAATTAAGGGAAGCAGTCCAAGAATGGTTTTTCATTATGCGGGTTGGCATATGCAGTAAATCAACCCTAAATCTGCATTTCAGATGCTACAAGCATTATATTAGCATTATATCAGCTTCTTGAATCTGTTGTAAAGTTGAATTTCAAATGCTATTTAAATGCTTGTAGCCTGTAATAAGCACTTGAAATGCAAAATAGCATTAATGAACCATTATCATAGCATTGCAGTAAAGCAGCCGTACATTGGGCCAAAAGTGGCATTTATGTTGCATTTAAGGCGACTTAATTGCTTGATATGCTGCCGTTAAGACGCTTTGGAACTGCTTATTGGTTACCTGGGTAGAACATCGGTCCCAAGCTTGGTCCCAAGCTTAATAATGCGCCCCTAATAATGAACTCACATGAACACACTCTCAAATATTCTGTCAAAATAACACAGCAAATCATAACAAAGGCGCAAATATGTATAACAAGATGCTTCGGACCAAGGGGTTCTACAACAGTGAACCAATTTCAAATCGCTAGTTGCATATTGATTGTTGGTACAACGTTGTACCAACAATCAATATGTAACTAGCGATTTGAAATTGGTTCACTGTTGTAGAACCCCTTGGTCCGAATTACACCTTGAAGCCAGCACCTTGTTATACATATTTGCGCCTTTGTTTTGATTTGCTGTGTTATTTTGACAGAGTATTTGAGAGTGTGTTCATGTGAGTTCATTATAAGGGGTACATTATTGAGCTTGGGACCGAGCTTGGGACGATGTTCTAGTACTTACTGAGCCAAGAAAAAAATCGTTTTTGTATGGGACCTACTGGTCTTAGAGTTAGTCTATGGTTGTACGTTGTATGTCTGTACCAGGCATTAACCTCACTTTTTTGACAGTCCAGGGAGCTTGTTCACAAGGTGTTAGAATTTGAGCCTCTCAAACAAAATTTTTCATTGGCTTTTTATGGATTCTAAACGATTAGATTCAGGAAAAGATATAAAAATAAGCACTGCTGCCTGTTTTCCGGCAATTTTACTTCAATCGTAATAAATTTAGAGCACAAAATCTCAAACCAATCTAACCGATAATATTCTAAGTCCACGTAAACAAGCTCCCTGAACTGTCAAAATTGAATTGATGAAGCCATCGTGCAATGATCTATTCAGGGGCCTGCATACTAGCCTTTGACAGTATGCAACATATCACGGGCCTTATTTGAATAAGGCCCGTCTGACGTTTGTTACTGCGGGTAAGAGCACCTGCATTGTTTACAAACAATGCATCTATTGATGTTTGGATGGTAGAGATGTTGGCCACACGAAAATGGCTGCCAACCAGGCCCCTGGATCTATTGGTAAAGCTTCTGACGTCATGACACCCAGTTTTGGGTTAGTTCAGTTTAGAGTGACACCAGTGTAATTTGAAGTAGCGTAAATTTAAATTATTATTTTTTTACTGTTCATGAATTCTAAGACGCCCTGATCTGAACTTTGTGGACCGTCAAAAAAAGACACAAGAATATAAGTATATTTACGTTGGTAATTGGTAGTTTCATGCAGTACGATATTCCTGTGATTAAACAATTTGTATCAAGGCAAGGAAACTTACGTTTGATAAAAGCATCGTAGTACTCGAAGTAAGTTCTCATTATGGATCCAGATAGGAAGAAATCAATTTCATCCAAACTTTCGATGTCGTGCCGGGCATGTTTGATGACGGAGAAAGAGTTAGATCTGTATCAAATATCTGATATCTTCCTGGAGGAAGACGAAGTCACCATCCAGATCCAGTCCTTCGAAGAGGTTCTTTGCCTGTTTATTGACGACGAGGTAAGCAGGATTCATCTTTTTTTTCCCCTAATACTATTTTGAAATCACAATGTTCAAAGCGGCTCTTTATTCGACACTTTAATTATTGACTCTTTGGAACTTGTGTATTAGGCCATCCCTTATTTTGAAAAAAGTTGCCAAGTCAAGAATTCCACCTCTTGAAATGTTCTTCTTGATTAGAAAACAAACATACTTAAATTTGAAAACCGTACGTTGACGTTAAGTGCTCCCCAAACGGACCTGAAGAAATGGTAGTACGGGTGACTACCCACGCGGTGGCAAGCACGCTACTGTAGTGTATGGTCTTGCAGGTCGACCAAGTGCAGTGTCATCAGGTTGTTGGGACACTTTATCATCAGTAAACCAGTTTTTAGGTACAGTTTTTAAATACCGTGGCCACGTCCTCACGGTCTTTGGGGAGGGGGGAAGGATGATTAGTTTGACAATCGTTGGTTAGAGACCGTATTTACCTCTGCGTCTCCACAATTGTCAAGGGAAGGATAGGATAGTTTTTGTGTTAGTGAGGTAGGTTATTTTTAGATCATGGATTCACTGTGGTAAGTGATGCGGATCAATGAAAGCGCAGTAAACTGCTTTTTATTTTAGATCTAGTGATGATAGAAAGAGGCAAGTGACAAATGACAAGGAAGGGGACGGGCCTGGGATTGAACTCCCGACCATCTACTCAGTAAGTAGAACGGATAACCACTGAGCTATCCAGCCACGTCTATCATGACGTGATTGTGTTGTACCTAAAAACTGGTGTAAAATGTTATCAACCTGACGACACTGATCTTAGTCGACTTGCAAGACCATACACTACAGTAGCGTGCTTGCCACCGTGTGGGTAGTCACCCGTACTACCATTTCTTCAGGTCCGTTGGGGGAGCACTTAACGTCAACGTACGGTTTTCAAATTTAAGTATGTTTGTTTTCTAGTCAAGACGAACATTTCAAGAGGTGAAATTCTTGACTTGGCAACTTTTTTCAAAATAAGGGATGGCCTATTGTGTATTCAACTTTTTTTTTTAACAATAATTCAAGAGTTCATTCTTCAGATTGGTAATCAAAAGGACCGCCTTCCGAAAAACATATGTATGGCCTGCATCGAAAAAGCTCGATCTGCGTTTCAGTTTATCGAGATGTGCCGTAAAACAGATGGGCTTCTGCGTGAACTGTTAAGTGGTCCACCAATCGAACAGAGTTCAGAAGAGACCGAAGACACCGAACTGGAAGTGGAAAATCTTCTAGAAGCCCATAGTGTATTGATCGAAGAACACGAGACGCAAAATACGAATGCAGCAGAATCTACTGAAGAAAGTGTAAAGAAAGAAGTACATTCCTTTGATTCAAATGAAGAATCTACCGAAGAGGAATCACAGCCAGTAATAGTAGCAAAGCAAACAAAACGTCATGTTTGTGACATTTGTTACAAAACTTTTACTCAACCGCAGACATTGAACCGCCACAAGAAAATTCACTCGAAGGATAGCATACCCGGGAAGTCATGTAATTATTGTAGCCGGATGTTCTTGCGCGCAGATGATTTACGACGTCATATCCGGACACATACAAACGAACGACCATATGTATGCGAGATCTGCTCTAGAGCTTACAAGCAGTCCTTCGAATTGAAAGAGCACAAGGCAGCGGCACATCCTGCGTCTGGCGTTCGGAAGGTGCACACCTGTTCAATCTGTAATAAGCAATTAACAACCCGAAATGGTTTATATGTACATATGAAGGCACATCGAGGAGAGAAAAATCATGGGTGTTCTTTTTGCGAGAAACGTTTCGTTACTTCCGGAGAGTTATCATCGCATTTGAAACATGTGCATACTAGTGAAATCAACGCTGAACAACTGCCTTGTGGCCTGGAAAAATGTACGAAAACGTTCGTTACAAAGGCTGCTTTGCGGCATCATCGCATTACCAAGCATGCTCTCAGTGATGAAAAATAAAAAGAGGGACGTTCATCATCGTTGTATCTAAGGTACGTTCTCTGGTTGCCTCAATAAAGGTGAAACTATCGTATGTTTGAAAAACTACACCCTCGCTTTCCCAGAAGGATTTTTTTTGTTTTTTATGTATCGAAACAATCTTTTTTGCATAATTTCCAATCAATAAATATCTAATGTCACATTGGACACTCGGAAAAGCCTAAACATGTAATGATTATTTTGTGGTAGATTGTCAAACATGAGAGAGGCTCAAAAGTTGTGGAGCACAAATACTATGGGAAAGAGAGGTCTATTGTTAGTGGTTCTTCAATGGTAGAGAAATTGCCTTGCTTTTATGTTATTTTACTATTTTTAATTCTTCGAAAAAATCATCCCATACAAAAATTTTCTTCGAAGATGCTAATGTGTTGAAAGCGATCAACTGAGATTTCTAAACTATCGTGTTGAATCGTCTTCCACGCAATTCTTGTGAATTATGGGATTGATGTCTATTTCAGTCTGTTTCGTTTTCGAAATATATAGAACCTTTCGGAATGGAACTCTAAGCGTTTTTTTCATGGTTTGAATCTCTGGTAGGACCTCGGTTGTCTATGTTGTCATCAATGGGTGGCAACCAATGTCCGTCGGAGGTAGTCACTCGATTGCGGATAGAGAGTATAAAAACAAAAGAAAAAGTTCAACTGCTAGTATTCCCATTTCTATGCGTGGTTAAATGTTCATTTAAATTCTTCGATCGTTTGAACGACCTGTCACACAAGGTACAGGCGTAAGGTCTAACATCCGAATGAATTTTCTCATGTTCCTTTAGGTGATACCTGCAAGAAAACCAATCGTGAAAAAATGATCTATTTTGTTGTGCTAAACTTTCCTACTTCATTGCAAACATTTTCCCACATTCGTCACACTTAAACTTTCGTTGTTCGTGATTTAAGCTGTTGTGCTGTTGCAGGCCTGTTGATGTGTAATATGATTTGCTACAAATGTGACATGTGAAATTCTTTGTATCTTTGTGCTTCACAACATCATGGTACCGTAACGAACTACGGTCAGTGAACGTTTCCGAACAATGCTCACATCGGTACTTTTTTATTTTAAGATGAACTGAATTTACGTGTTTGCGCAAAGTGGTATCATGGGCAAACTGTTTACCACAATAGGAACAAGCATGTCGCTTTATACTGGAATGCATTGGTAGATGCTTGCTTAGTTGAGATACAAACTTCCCGCAAATGGGACAGTTTTTACCCTTTTTCTGCGATGGTTTGTTATTTTTTGAATCTTCGTCAACGTCTAACTCAAGATAATCATTGTACTGCTCATCCGTACTTGCCTCATTTGGGGGCTGTCCACTTTCGTCTGGAGCAACGCCCTTTACTTCAATTATGTTTTGTTCTATATTCTGTATGAATTCTACATTTTCCACAAAAGTGATTTCTTCGGATTCCTTAATGCAGCTATGGGATATAGATGTATTCAGTTCTGAGATTTTCTGAAAAATAGTGTAGGTCTCTTGGCAGCGTTGCTCTAGCTCGGCAAATTCGACCACACATTTGAGGCATGTTTGACAAATTTTGTTTGGTAAACCATCATTTTCATCGACCTAAAATAATTTACAAAAAATCACAATATAATCAATCATTTTGGAGTTACATAACTAAATGGCGAGAGTAGGTGAGGGAATTAGCTCACTAGAGGTAGAATATCTTCATGCAACTTCATTTGTTTCCTACCTTAGAAACGATAAAATCTACAGCTTTTTCCAAGGGCTTGCTAATTATACCATCCGACAGAATTTCAACACAATTATCTTGAGATAAACAAAACCGACAAACGTTATCGAAATTATCCGACAAATACTTGCTGTCGTACTCTATCATATTTTTCTGCTCTAAATTTCTTTAACCAATGTTAAAAACACGGAATTAATCGCATTTTGTTTTGTTTCTTTTATTATGTCGTCTGATAAATAAATAAAAAACAAACCGTTGTCAACCTGAACATTTTGACAGTTGATCTCGTGGTTGAAAACAATAAACAACTCGCTAGTGTTTGTGAGATCGCTCGGCGAGAACCTACACGGAGGAATCAAAGTACTCAGAAATGGTTGATTTTTCACCCACCTTGGAAATAAGTGGACTAACCCACAAGGTGGGTAAAAGCGTTTTACCCATAAGTGGGAACAACGTCTGTACGTCAAAATGGATGTTTACTTTTCATTCATCTTCCCAAGCCAGAATTTTATTTTTTGATCGAATCAAATTCGATTAAATACTATTTTCAAATTTTTTTTTAAATCTTTAAAAATTAAGATTGAAATAAGCTCATTGTTTTCAATGATATTCTAAATAAACAATAAAGCATCGAATTAAAATTAATCATTTATGTTCTAGCCGTTTATAAAAAAGTGTTTCTAAAAATCATTTTCCTTCTAGCTTGCGGAAATATTCTGGGTCCAGTTTATCCCTACACATCGCATGCTTGAAATTTTATCGTGAATTCAGAGCTGAAAATAGAATTACATATTAAAGCGAGGTGCAAGGGATAAGAATTGTATAGTTGTTCTTCTGACGAACTCTGAAGAATTTTAATTTTTACGAAGTCAATTTTCACCCATATAAGAGTGAAAAACACCCACCTCTGGAACAACATAAAGCTGTTTCAAGGTGGGTACTTTTAACTCACATCGTATTTTTTAAAATCACCCATCTCTCTGACAGCTTCATATAGCTGCCGAAGGTGAGTGATTTTTATACATAAAGTGTGTAATCTCAAATCTCCGTGTACGGTTATAATCAGATACCCATTCATTGGTTCAATTGGTCCAAATTTTGACTTCCTGAAAACCAGGGACCTGACAGACAGCCATTTTCCTGTAGCCTAACTCTAAGACCAGTAGGTCCCGAACAAATACGATTTATTTCTTGGCTCAGTCAGGACTAGCACATCGGTCCCAAGCTTAATAATTCGCCCCTAATTCTAGACAAAATCGTCAAAAGGTCGAAAGGAACAATTGCAAACAATGACTTGAAACGTAAATTTCCTGGAAATGCCAGATTGCTTACATCTATATCTACTACCAATGGGAAGGTAATAACTTCTTTTATCTGTTTCTGGTGCTATTTTGGTTGTGGGAGCAAGCACATCCCAGAAAAATACGGAAGAGGTCATTGTTTACAAATGTTACTTTCGACCTATTGACTATTTTGTCTAGAATTATGAACTCACACGAACACACTCTCAAATATTCTGATAAAATAACACACACTCCCGCGGCACTTTACTCAATTTTTGAGTACAATTGTATGCTATCTCTTTTTCACTCACGGAAATGTTACTCAATTTTCGTAAACAGTGGATCTACTCAAAAATTGAGTTGATCCACTTTTTAACGCAAATTGAGTAACATTTCCGTGAGAGAAAAAGAGATAGCATAAAATTGTAATCAAAAATTGAGTGGCGCGGGAGTGCAGCAAACCAAAACAAAGGCGCAAATATGTTCAACAAGGTGCGGGCTTCAAGGTGTTTTTCGGACCAAGGGGTTCTACAATAGTGAACCAATTGCAAATCGCTAGTTGAAATCTATAATAACATGAAAATAATATAAAATAACATTAAAATCTATTTCCGACCATGAATTTTATTGTTCATGGATCAGACAAATGAAAAATGCATACCCAAGTAACCACGAGGCTGTAATAGCATGCATATATAGGGCATATGTATTACGTATAGTGCATCATTGAAGTTGGATGAAAGCTGAAAAGGGCCCCACTAAGATCGAACTAAAGCTTGTAGTACACTGTTTGTCCAATAGCCAAATATTTGGCATAGGCAACTAGACAGCTGACAGATATCATAGATGTTTGTCAGATGCCTATCTGCCTATGACAAATATTTGGCTATTGGACAAACAGTGTACTACAAGCTTAATGCTATATCTTTTATAATGCCATAAGGCAATGCTAAAGTAGCATTATTGCATTGGTAATGCATCACTACATTCTTAAGCTAATCTAACGCTTCATTACTTGACAACTGTTGAATTGATGTGATCCCGCTTTACCAATGTTGATTTTGGGTTGACTAAGTGCAATAATATAATGCTTGTGGTTACTTGGAAATACACTCAGTAGCAAAATAAGAGCCGAGCAAGATTATGCTTTCAAAAACACCGTGTTCGACCTTGTGTAACTTTATCAATTATCAATATTTTTAGTTGAAAATTTTTCAGCATGTATAGACCTCATGTTACCGAAATTTCATGTTGATATGATTTATAAATTTGAAATTTTCATAACATATGTGAAAAAAGTCATTTTTGGACATACCAATTTTAAAAATCCGTAATTCTGTGTAAAATTTTAGTAGCTAAAAAAAAATTCACAATAGCTTATAAAAACATGGAAAATAATGTGGACAAAATTTAAACTGTTTCCATCAAGTGGTTTGGACTACAGTTGGCGTCAAAGTTGATGTACCGTATTTTTTTCACATGTGTTATGAAAACTTCAAATTTATTAACTTTATCAGCATAAAAATTTTGGTCAAATGAAGTTTATACATTATTTATGGTGCTTTCAAATGTTCAACTAGAAGTATTGATAATTGACAAAGTTACAGAAAGCATTTTTTGGAAGCAAAATTTTGATCGGCTTTTTTTTGCTACTGAGTGTATTTCAATTCTATCGAATGGAAGGACTCGTGTTCTTCAAAATGGCTGTGGTAGATTCATGAGGCAAGTTTCCTAGTTCGACAAATTCAAAGAAGAAGCCATTGTTTACGTTTGTCAGTTAAGCCCTGCACGGTTAATCTGAAGTATGCAATTATGACTTTAAACAAGGCACTATGCTTGAAGACTGGAATGATGCATAAATGCCTAAAAATGTTTTATGCGTCAAAAAGTGAATAAATTTTAGGCATTTTGCAGCACGTGAAAAATATTAGAAACTATACATTTTTAAAATGTGATTGTTTGTAGGAACTAGTCGCTTTATAAAATGAAGATGAATAAAAAAATTGTAATCAACGACATTCCTTAGCGAATTATCTCAAAACCCCGTATATGCAAATAAAACACACCATAAGGTAGGAACAAGAGGTGGATCGCTCAGCACACTTTTCTCCTGTGCTATTTTTTTTTGAGTGTGTCAACAAGCGTTGCAATGTTCTGGGAGTTCCCGTAATGTGCCGAAGGTGCCAATGTGTTGACAGCCCAAATTACTATTTTCTGCTGAGCCTGGCAACCAGGCAACGCATATTGGCAAGGTTGCTGGTTTCATATTTCTATAAGCTCAACTGTCAAACGTGTGCCTCAGTTTCTCTGTGCCTCAGTGTGCCACAGTTGTGATATGGATTGAAAATCAAAGTGCCGCTGCTAGGAAACATATTCGTCTAGTGTGAGACATCGTGGCTGGCACACTGTTCTAAGCGATTTACCCTTGGGTAGGAACATGTTTCTTCTGGCTGGGATTGATGACTTGCAAGAGAAAGTTTTCATTTCCTATAAAGAATTGTTCTCTATAATGTTCAAGATATTCGAATCCTGTTGTCAAGCAGCAAAACACAGGTTTTTATGTTGGCAATCTACACGCTAAGATCAGTTTACCCAAATATGGGTAAAATATACCCATAATCGCGAAAACTGCACATACCCATTTATGGGTACGTTACTACTTACCCATATTTGAATATTTTTTCCCATACAAATTTACTCAAATATGGGTAAAGTCAACTTTACCCATAAATGGGTATGTGCATTTTAATGCGATTATGGGTAAACTGAGCTTAGCGTGTATGTTAACCATTGTCTGTAGAGAAGCTTAATATTTATGACATATTATGGTTTCAGTTGAAAATCGAATTTATCGACTAGCGACAATCGATTTTACTCTCATTCTGTACGTTATACATAATGTCGGAAGTAGTGCGCTGTACAGCGCATCTGATGCGCCATACAGCGCACTACTTTCGACATTAGGTATAATGTACAGAACGAGAGTAAAATCGATTGTCGCTATTCGATAAATTCGGTTTTCAACTGAAACCATAATATTTATTTTATAGACTGAAGTTTCGAGCCAACCTTTTCAAGATGCTCCGCTGTATGTTGGTCTTGTGCAACCATAGATAAAGTTCGAATTTCAAATGAAATCTTCTTTATAATATAAAATTTTATCAAAAATATCATAACCCAATCGTGCGATAATGTCAAGTATGAGGCAATTATTTTTTTTTTACTTCAGTCATAATGATCCTCATAAGCTTTAGAGACGAACCAGCCAACGGCTGAAAGTCTCTCTAATAAAGTCAAATCAATCAAATCAATCAATCATAAGCTTTTTGGGCAAATTTCCCATAATCGGATAAGATTCTACGACACACGGGGCAATCGAGTACTTTCAATGAAACCAAAAATAAAGTTGCTTTATATCGAGGTATGGCTGTACTTCCAAAATCTGGCAACTTTCTCGGAAGTTCAGGATCTACCACATGACCTCTGAACGGACATCTTCAGACCACGAATTGAAGTTCATTCAACTTTCACAAACTAAATGGTGATTTCAAAAAATAAGAACTGGTCACTATTACGGATGTTCAGGATCTTCCGGGTGGCCACCATATGACCTCTCAAGGGACATTTTCAGCCCACAAATTGAAGTTTATTCTGTTTTCACAAACTAAATGTTGATTGCAAAAAAATCGTCCTTTTGGGGCTGCTTCCAACAACTGGCCTCTTTTACGGATGCTCCGGATCTTCCTGGTGGCCACCATATGACCACTGAAGGGATATCTTCAGACCACAAATTGAAGTTCATCCTGCTTTCATATACTAAATGTTGATTGCAAAAAAAGTCCTTTTGGGGCTGCTTCCAAGAACTGGTCACATTTACGGATGTTACGGATCTTCTGGAGAGCCCGTTGGTTCTCAGCATGGTTCTCAAAGATGATCAAACTAAAATTGTTTTTTTTTCTTTCAATGTTTTTATGCATACCACGCTGATTTTGAAAGCAATTCACGAAGTGAGCTAAGATTATCTTTGCTCTTATTCTGGAGAGGAAGGAAAAACCTGAAGTTCTGTCACCAAATTTGATAAAACTCAAAATTTACAAAATATGTTGAGAAGTTCTTTGCACCATATGAAAGTTATTGATAATAGCTTGGAAATGTCGTGCGTAAAATTTTTGTTTTCGCAGATTTTCCTTATCAAATAATTTAAAGACTTATGATTTCGCCCCGCTGCAATGGTCACCTTAAGCATAACAAGGGATTTATGGCCAATTTCTTCACCTCCGCTTAGAGCTTAAACCATGTTTAAGCGTATGGGTAAGCACCGCTTAGGAGTTAAGCGGGGGTGAAGAAATTGGCCCTTAGGGATTTAATGTACACTACACGGTAGGAATCGAAAACCCATTAATGGGTAAAATTTCACCCATGTTTCTTACCTGTGTGCAGCTGTCAAAAAATGGGTAAATACAAAAACAAGAAAATGGGTAAAATATTACCCACTTGGATAATTTGTCATTGAATAAAATATGGGTATTTTTTTACTCATAAATGAGTATTGAAAATATTTCTAGACAAAATCGTCAAAAGGTCGAAAGGAACAATTGTAAACAATGACTTAAAACGTAAATTTCTTGGAAATGCCAGATTGCTAACATCTGTATCCACTACCGATGGGAAGGTAATAACTGCCTCTATCTGTTTCTGGTGCTATTTTGGTTGTGAGAGCTAGCAGATCCCAGAAAAATACGCTAGAGGTCATTGTTTACAAATGTTACTTTCGACCTTTTGACTATTTTGTCTAGATTTCAACTTTTGTTTGCACCTGCCATCCACTATCCATCTTACCTCTCATCAGTTTCCCATAATGGATTGACTACGGATTGACCTCTGCCCCGATTTTAAGAAGTTCAAAAGTTTCAGAATGCCTTGCTCGAGAGGCTGCAGGGTAAGTAGGAAGTAGGACTACGTGTTACGGTATTCTAAGATAACGGTAAGTGTAATGTAAAGACTTGAGGTTTGAAACGTCCAGTGTCCGGCTACAATGCCTTAATGCAAGGAGGCGTTGGTGATCTCAATGTTTATGGTAAACATGACCATTACTTAAAAACGAGCCGTAAGAATTCGATCCAATTTATAGATGATGAGAAATAAAGATTCATAAAATTGTTGCATGCGTTTTTTTCCTTAGGAATCAAAAACCCATTAATGGGAAATTTTTACCCATATAACAAAAAAGAGAGTATCCATAACCTCGATTTACTCATTATTGAGTAAATGGCGCCAATGTCGAATAATGGGTATTTTTTACCCATTTTCTACAAAACTTCATTTTTAAAGATGGGTGAAAAAATACCCTTTTTTAATTTATGTCTTATACCCATAAATAGGTAAATTGAGTTTACGCATTTAATGGGCTGACTCTCTTTTTGAGGAAATGGGTGAAATTTTACCCAATAATGGGTTTTTCATTCTTACCGTGTATGCTATTTAGTTTTGTTCATGTATTTACTACCGGTAACACTGTTCTGAAGCCTATCCTCCTCCAAACACGCGTCATAATCGAGTTTGGAGAGCAATTCCAACAAACAATTCAGAGCGGGTTATAAAAAGTCACTTTTTGCGTGACATAATTAATGGACGTTCCCTAATAGCATGCATATATTGTGCATCATTGAAGTTTGATTAAAGCTGAAAAGGGCCTATTAAGATCGAACTAATGCTATATCTTTTGTTATGCCATAATACATCGCTAAAGTAGCATTATTGCATTGGTAATGCACCGCAGTATTCTTATACACGTTAAGTTCAGTTTACCTAAACATGGGTGAAGAATACCCATAATCGCCAACAGTGCACATACCCATTTATGGGTACATTATTACTTACCCATATTTGATTATTTTATCCCATACAAAATTTACTCAAATATGGTAAAGTCAACTTTACCCCGTTTATCGTGGGATGGGGACGCTTTTTTCCTCTGTTCGGGACATAAACCACTGCGATTATTAATTTGATCTATTGAGTTTTACCACGGCAGAGTAGGTCCCGCAGATAAGTACAGCAAGGTGCTGATTTCAAGGTGTATTTAGGACCAAGGGGTTCTACAACAGTGAACCAATTTCAAATAGCAAGTTGCATATTGATTGTTGGTTTTACCAACAATCAATATGCAACTAGCGATTTGAAATTAGTTCACTGTTGTAGAACCCCTTGGTCCTTAATACACCTTGAAATCAGCACCTTGCTGTACATTTTTGCGCCTTTGTTTTGATTTGCTGTGTTTTTTTGACAGAATATTTGAGATTGTGTTCGTGTGAGTTCATTACTAAGGGCGCATTATTAAGCTTGGGACCGATGTGCCAGTACTGGCTGAGCCAAGAAAAAAATCGTTTTTGTATGGGACCTACTGGTCTTAGAGTTAGTCTATGGTTTTACGCCAACCTAACATAACCTCGCAAAATGAATCGGATGAATTTCTTTTGACAGGAGTTCGTGGTTTGTTTATTTCATCTGTTTGTATTCGAAAACAAACAAACCACGAATACTTGTCAAAAAACTTGCAAAATTCGATTGTAGTATATTCCGTATCCTTTGTTTAGTGCATGTCGAGTTACTTCATCACTAATGATAAATTATTCGGTGTTATTACAGTTGGCATTGTTTGTTTTATTGGCAATGAATAAGATTTTATTGAAAGTTTCTGCTATTTAAACCCTTTGTGAGTGACAGCACTTTTCAAAGGCACGCCCCTTTATCAGTCAAACCCGGATTCATTGCAAACAAAATAAACAATGACTCCGATACTGACCATGCATCAGAGCCCTAGTCCTAACCAACTCAAACTATAGAACATCAAATAGAAAATGAGAATTCACATAAATGAAGACTAACCATGTTTTCCTTAAAGGGTGATACGGTCAAAATTTGGTCAAGGGAAAACGCGTGTAAATCGGTGAAATCGTTTATTAAAAAAATCAAATTAAATTTCTTTTTCAAGTTCAATTAGTATAAAATTCAGGAAAAATATTCAGTTAGGCTTCCGCTTTTCCAAATCCGAATTGCCGGGCCTTACGCTTGACCCCTGCCATCAGATTTTGTACAGCCACCTTGTCCACCTTCTTCGCCGCAGAAAGCCAGTTTGCCTTGAACTGCTGCTCGTCCTTAGCAGTTTTTTTGGTCTTCTTTAGGTTCCGCTTGACAATAGCCATAATTTCTCAATTGGGCGGAGCTCTGGCGTGTTGGGAGGGTTCTTGTCCTTGGGAACCACCTGCACGTTGTTGGCGGCGTACCACTCCATGGCCTTTTTACCGTAATGGCAAGATGCCAAATCCGGCCAAAACAGTACGGACACCTTTGGGATGATATAATATTGCCATCGCCCAAAATCTCCTTTACTCCATTTATACTGCCAGCTGACGAGTGACTGTTGACGAAAAATAGTAAAAAATTCTTCAAAGTCGGTTTGTCGATCATAAATATCGCCTTCTATAGCGCCCACCTTTGCAAGCGAGTCCGCTCTCTCATTGCCCGGAATTGAACAATGAGAAGGGACCCATACAAAGGTGATGATAAAATTACGCGAAGATAAAGCACTTAGAAGCTCCTGTATTTTCATGAGAAAATACGAGGAGTGCTTTACCGGCCTCAAGGAGCGAATAGCCTCTATAGAACTGAGACTATCCGTAAAAATGAAATACTGATCCGGTGTTAGTGAGGCAACAATTTCTAGCGTGAAGTGTATTGCCGCTAATTCAGCGACATATACGGAACAAGGAGCATGAAGTTTACGATTGGCGCTATAAATTTCACTAAATATACCAAAGCCTGCTGACTCCTCTATCAAAGATCCGTCAGTGAAGAACGATTTAGTGGAATCAACTTGGCCAAACTTTGCAGTAAATATTACCGGAGCAATCATAGGACGATGATGCTCTGGGATTCCATGAAGCTTCTGCTTCATGGATAAATCAAAATGAACCGAACTGCCGAAGTCGGAAAAACAATATCTTATATCCTGTTTTATTTTGTCTATTTTGGTTTGTTTGGTTTTTTGTTATGCTTGTCTTTTTGCAGTCACAATTCAAGGTAACTCCTTCTCACTAAATTTTCCTTATCAATCTCCACCTATCCTTAACCATCTAGGTGCAGGGTGGAGCTAATCAATAACAATAACAATTTTTTTTCCCAGCGGAAACGTTTGGGTTTGATGAAGTATTGGGTTTGGATGGTTAAGGGGAATGCTTGAGAAAGAATTTATTGTTGGCCAATGCAGGGCACCTTCTACGTTTTCATTTGGTTTGAATAAATATTTAATAAGTTGGGTTTATGGGATGATTTTAAAACTCCAAATTCAAACGGTATAAACCTGGACATGTTAATCGGTCCCATTATGAAAAGTTTCTAATGTTTATAATATTTTGAAGAATTCGGTTCGGAGTTTTCAAATTATTATGGCCAATTGAGTGCTATACAAATTACTACCGGCTAGCCGTTTTACACATGGGTTTCTCAAAACTTTTTATGTAATAAGTACTTTAGTTAGGCAAAGATGAATTAATGTACCAGAAACTGGACGGACAATTGCGCCTACCCAGTGGAGGACCCGGATACGACCACCCATGTGAGTCTAGAGTATCGCACGAGCTGACGAGTGCAACGGGAAGGACTTATAGGTGTATAGACCTGGGGGTGAGTCCCCGGATACGCAATCTCAGCAGGAAAGCACGGACTATACACTGAACATTACAATTACAATTACAATTACAATTACTAACCATGTTTTCCTTATTTCAAGCTCATCCTCGGTGGATGAGTCCGAGTATTATCACTTTTCACAAGACATAAATGTAATAAGGACTATTATACGTTCCTTTGACTACAAAAACAAATATGTTCCCTAGTTTGAATTAATTCGGACACGGGTTCGGTGGTAGATCTGATACTCCGTAACGCACCACGAAAAGGCGATCTACCAGCGTTACGGGTCATGGGGACGCTTAAGGAAAACAATACATAAACAGTTACAGGGCTATTTCGGATGTTTTGACACACATGTGTTATTTTTTCTAAATACATTTATTTCCTAAATTAAATATTTACTTGAAACGTTCGCCTTTCACTAAGAGAAATACAAAGGAATTAGTTAGCATTTCACCAATTGTTTTTTTTTCTGCCAAAACTGCATCTTATCTTGCTTACATTGTAAAATTTGTGAATGGGTGTCCAGTTTATATAATTACCCTGCGTATTGTGGGTTTGAGATTTAACGGTTTGCCAATTTTAGAAAATGATCAAAACTTCAAATCTTCAGTTCAGTTTATTTTTGTTTTACGTCATCTGATTTGTGTTTGTTTGTATGTGATCTTCACTCTTGTGCTTATATTTATTCCTCATGGTTTTCCACTTATGTTTCGTTGGCCTGTTTGCTTGTAGTATTTTGGAATAATTCTAGTTTCATGTGACTTGTTTTTAACTTGCTTATGTGAATATATAGGTTACAGAGAGAAGAATTGCGAAATATTACGAAGTTTATAATCAACTAATTATTCTAATTCCTTTTTCTCAACTTGACTTGCTGTGTTTTTTTTTTATTTTCACTATGTATAATTTTCACATTCTTCGATAGATAGAGCTGTTCGTGGTTTTTAGAAATTAGCTCATCTTAAAATTAACTCTTACCGATTCCATTATTTTGAATTTACAAAAAAATGAAGTGATTTTTTCTATTCTTATCAGTTGAACGATAACCAGATGAAAGATTGTTTGTATTTTTGTCCAAACAATACGAATTCTAAACCTTAGTTATTGCTAGTTTAGTAGCGTAGTGTTCTAACGTGTTGATGAGTTTCGATGAAAGATGGAAGATTGAGACGAATAAGATTTGAGTACATATCTGTGCACTTGTTTAGGGTAATGATGGCGATTAAGATGATGGGTAATAATGATTTAGCAATGATTGTAAGGAACAGAGATCCAGGCTAAAGAACTAAAATTTACGAATAAATCACAAAATAAAATCAATTTAACGTTTGTTTTGCCTGAACCACTTGCGGCAGGACAAGTTGCTTTAAAACAATGACAAAAAAAAAACAATTTAAAAGAGACTAGATTACGAAGTTAAAATAAACAACATGTCATTAATAATGTCTTGCTATAGTCCTCAAGGTACTATTGCAAAGAAAAACGTTACTTTTACTCAAAAAAGACCTACAAAAACATCAATACTGAAAATGACCGTTGGGTAGATCCAATTAAAATTTTGTGCAAAAGAAACAAATGTACACTCTCTACAGTTTTTTTTTCAGCAAGCTTATATTTCACCAGTTTGTCGTTTATAACAAAGACCTATTTCAACTAAGCTCATTCTAAAGTCCAACCCTAAGAATCGATTGAAAACTAGCATATGTACGAGAAAACCAATTTCACATGTCCAATTGATGTACAAAATATTTACAGAATAAAGTTATGTGGAAAATTCCTACTGAAAGGAAATTTAGTAGCACAAATTGTTCCAATTATGCCGGCCGTTGCATAGCTGAGCGTTCGATTTTCCATGTTCAATCCGTATTCATTATATCAGACAATCTTGACTTGTGTTTGTGTGTATTGTGTGTTTGTGTGATGTGCGTTGGGTTTTTCCTCTTTTTGTTTGTATCTTTTTTTTTCAAATATCACCTGTTGCTGACGATTTTTACAGCATTGTTCAAAAAGTCTAACATATAAGAGGCACGAATCACGTTCAGTCAGCCAGTTATTTCTTTACATGTTGTAGGCAACGTAGATAGGGTCCAGCTGATCGGCTAAGAATCCATCTCGCAAATGCATCCGCTGCTTTTCTCCCCTGCTGTTGATCGGCACAACGCCTAGTGAAGAACCATAAAAATAACAATATTAACAACTGACCTCTAAAATCAGTATAAAGTTGCTTACCTGGATCTACTACAACCACCACACCGACGATTAGCTGATGTTCCTCCAGCACCGTATTGGTCACCAGTGGAACCAGGTCCAGTGCTTCCGATTCGTTGCCATCGAGTTCGACAACTACTACCAGAAGATTGGTCCACGTGAATACAGCACACTCGGCAATCTTCTTGTGGCACCGCAAGACCGAGTTTTCGATGTCAATCGGATGATAGTACATGCCACGAAGTGTAATGACTTCATCCAGAGCACCCACGATGTAAACCGCATCGTGCAGTTCCTGTTCGTTTCCAGTTGCTGGGACCGTGGTGTTGGCCGCATTCGAGCTCGTAGTGGAGTTCAATGTATTGTGACCCTGTGCATGAGAGAAAGTGGATTTTATTTTATCAAAATAAGCCTAGAAAGTCTAGAAAGTCTAGTCGCGGATCACGAAAGTCATGGATGTCTAACTCCAATATTGTAGTAAAATATGATTAGGTCCTCGGAACGACTTAGTCAGAGGAACTGCCCAAGTTAACCACTAAGCTCTTTGTTAATCTGAAGCAGGCCTTTTCTCTGCAATACCGAGCTGCAATTGCCCTGCCCTGGGATGCATAGTTGACGTAAGCGCCAAGACGACCAAAATTCACTTTTTTGTGTTTTTGCATTCTTTACCCTATAATACATTGCCTCCAAGTAAAAACAAAAAAAGCTTCTTCGAAAAATTGTGAGATAAATTGAAAAGAACGATTTGGCGTAAGCACCATATGGTCGCACGAAAAACGTCTCTCCAAATATCACATCACGGGTTGCTATAAGCAAAGTTGAATGCACCAGGGAAAGCTGATTAGAGATTACATACATAGGGTAACGGGATGTAATGTTAGCCTAGCTCCTTCATTCGGCCTATGTACCCAATATGTCATTAATTTAGCGATAATCAACAAAATCATGTTGCTATTAGGATGACCGATGTAATCCAAAGCAATTGAACCAATATTAATCAGCTTATAGTTGTTCACTTCCGCGTAATTTTCGATTTCTTGAACTTTTGGGGCATCAAGATTTCACTGGTTAAGCTGAACAGATTATCTACACGATTTTCAAGTGTTCTAAATTTTGCTTCATTGAATCGATGAAGCGAGTAATGCATTTTGGATGTACAGAAAATAGTTACACTTTACAAACTAGCTGTTCACATAGCTAAAATAACAATAATTTTACAAGAAAATCGTAGACCCAATGTTGGGGACATATTTTATTGTATGTTCCCAACTATGGCCTGTTGTATCAATAACGTAGTAAAAAGGTTGTTATTTTTAAAATGTTAAGTGGAAATGCATGAGTTTACGGTTGTTTATATTCAAGTGGCTCATCTAAACACAAACCGACAAACCGAAGAAAGATACTTATTGTATAGTGAATTATAATGTTTTCTTTATTGAATGGCTAGTAAATCACGTATGAACATTACCTTAATGTTTCAAAGCAGTTTTATTGTAGTTTGTTTTGTGAAATTTTGTGTTAAGTGAAGCGAATGCAGCTGGCAATGCCTTAGTTCATAAAATAACCGTACAAAGACTGCATTTAGTAAAAAATCTATCGAATGGGACAAAGTATCATCCATGAATAGACCCAATTTGGTGCTCATAGACCGACATTAAATCCATATCCGTTGAAAGTTTCTGCCTTTATAAAAAGAGTTGTGTAACTTTTCATGATACATACTACCAAATGTCTTATCATAATTATCTTAGCAAGTGTAGAACTTGTTGAATCTCGCTTATAGCTTAATAACTTTATGAGTTATTATCAAAAATGTAATCGATGGTTGCATAATAGGCTGAGTCAAGGGACACATACCCTACTTGCCATCTATCGACCCCTGGAAAACACCTGTCCTGTTCCTTACGATCAGTGGGGATACTGTATCCCTCATACTGCTTTCATAGACATCTGGAGTTGAAAATGGAATAGAATTGATGGATTTTTTTCCTTGGCGAGAAAGTGAAAAAGGATGAACCTGGAATTTTGATATATAATCAAAACCACAGGTAGTAAAATTGTATAATGAACTAACAAATGGGTGTTGAAATTGACGTCATCATTTATTGTACACGTTCCGAAAGCTCATAGCTTTTCGAGTAATTAAAAGGCCGCCATAATACCACCTCGGCCTTCATTAGGATCTTTAAAAGCTCTGCGTGCATGCGAATAGGATTACAAAGCAAGCCCATTCTGAAGGTGCCTTGGTTCAATTCCTGGTACTGTCCATGAAAATGTACAGGTAGGAAATTTTCTCGACTTCCCTGGGCATAGAGTATTGTTGTACCGGCCTCACAATGATATGAATGCATAAATGGCAACTTTGTCATAGAAAGCTCTCGATGAACAAATGTGGAAGTGCTAGGCGAGTTTCAGGCACGAGAGGGTATTCTGGTAGTGTATAGCATTCACAACGACTGATATGCATAAAAGGTTACCTTTTGCAGATCAACAGAGAAAGCCGACTTGTTGATTTTCGCATTTGACCGATCGCTATCATATTCATCTCGCCCAGCAATCGCTCGTGATACGTAATCCTTCCACCTCAAACACAACTCGCATTGAACTTCGTTCGTTGTTGATACTCCTTGATCATTATCATCAGCTTTAGCAGAGATGCTCTTCGTGAACATGTTCATGCCCCAGTTAGGTAATTTTAACACCTCACAGTAGAAACTGTAACTGCAACATTATTGCTTTTTTTTTAACTGACGCTCTTTCAAGTCGAGAGTCGAATATTTTCTGGATTGATAAGTCCTATGGTAGATATTAGTAAAATCAAATGGGAGCTTTACTGGTTGAAACTTTTCGTTGGTATTCGTGAAGCTAATCAACGAGAGCCTAATGAACGACATTTTATTCAGAACACAGCAGCCTGGTTTTTACGCCAAATTATGAGAATAAACGTACAGTAATATGCCTGTTTATTCGCATAAGTTGGCGTATGCGTTTTAAAGATGATAAAAAAATGAAACTATTCTAATTATCTTGCTGGCCCACTTTTATTAGTAAAACTTCATGAAATGGACAGAAAATTTGGCCATTTATGTTGGAATACATTGCATTTCAGCTTAAACTCGGAAAAACGCGTTTTCTTAACAACCACACCGATGGTGGTTACGTCAACTATGCATCCCAGGGCAGTCAAGGCATGTCAAGGAAAAAACTAGTTTATTTACAAAGAGTTGTTTACCATACAGAGTTTGTTTACTATCAAATACTGCTGATAACAAATGTCAATTTTGCTCATACTTATTGATTATTCGGGTGGGGACTCCTGGAATATCGCTCGTTCTAAAAATGTAGCGTGTCGCCGGATGTGCGGTAGGCGAGATCGGGGGATTATTACGGTTGCCACCTTCACTATCACATTCACTTCACTTACACATCACGTCACTTTTTTATGCTATTACTGGTATCACCGTGATCAAAAATGAACTCCGTGAGGTGGAAGTGATAGTGAAGTGATAATCGTAGTAGCCCTCAGAAAATCTACGGTTTGCATCACTTTTTTCGGTGGCGTGATGGCAACCATAATAACATCGAGTTCATTCGAATCGTCACCTCGGATGAACTCTTCCATAATTTTTCACTTGGGTGACATTCGTAATAAGGTTTTTGGTTTTCACTACGTTTTCACTGTGTAGTGAAATCCGTCGTAAGCCCCCCGAACCAAGCGCCCAAGCGACATCTGAGTTCAGGACCCGGACGACTGTGGAGAACGCTGGCAGCAAAACGCTTCCGGAATTCTGTAATGATATGCTATCAGGATTTATCTCGAATCATTCTAGAACTGTTTTGGTATGCTTCCTAAAAAGTTTTAGGCATACTTCCAGTGAAGTTTTGAAATGTTTCTAGAGTTGTTCGGGGATGCTTCCAAGTTCTGGTATGCTTGCTTTCAAAATAGTTCTGAGATATTTCCAGATGTAACCCAAAGTATCAACTGAGCACACGAAGCCTAGAAACAGTGTTTCCGGATTAATGAGAGCTATGCGAAGCTCCTCTGGAGTCCCGTTGTTGAAGTGACCATCAACAATACAGCAGAAAGTTCAAAATGTGAAATTATACGGACAGAAACAGACACAGCAAATCAATCTCTGCCGGGATACGAAGTGCTGCCTTGGAGTGTGAAGAAATGGAGTATTTGTATGGTTCTCAAGAAACCTGAAAATCTTACAAGAAACTGTACTGTTCCACTTTCCCTGGGTACAATCCTAGCCGAGGTCAATGAGATTTTTCAGTGATAAAATCGTTGGGTCCCGGTCGATGGGGTTCGATAGGTCGATATGCTACGCAGGTTGTCACCAACGGATGGTAATCCGAGTCAAATAAGTAAATCACAAAATTTTAGTATTTTTGATTTAGCCGAAACTTTGCAAACGTGTTCAGTAAAACTGTATAATAGCCCAAAGCTGAGCGCCAACGGTCTGCTCGTCGGAAAAACAACAGGCTAGATCCAAGCCGATTATAATTGGACATATAGAAAGGTTTTTTTTTATTTATTTATTGATTTTCATTTATTTTTTTATTTATTGATAATCACCGACGCCAGGAAGACGACTCCACCACCTGGACCCTACGGCAGGGTAATAAAACATCAATAAAAATGAAAAAAATAGCAATAAAAATACGTGAAATTTCCACTAATTTTTTAAACACTGTGCCAACAAAAAAATAACAATTCGCACTAGAAAAACTTAAAATAGCAATAAAAATTGATAATTCACTTTCAATAATTCAAAAGTGACCGGTAAAACTTTCAAAAAAAGTAATGGAAATTAGTATAAACGCAATAATAAGCTGATATTTTTCTGTCATAATAATAAGTTCTAGCGGTAAACATGTGACAAAAGTCTTCAAACACTTCAACTTTTTCCACAAAATCGCAATAAAAAATCAAAACATTAGAAAAAAAATTCAAAGATTTTTTTTTTTGGTTTTAATTGGAAAGATTTGAAAAATTTGAAGACTTTTGTCACATGTTTACCGCTAGAACTTATTATTATGACGGAAAAATATCAGCCTATTATTGCGTTTATACTAATTTCCATTGCTTTTTTTGAAAGTTTTACCGGTCACTTTTGAATTATTGCAAATGAATAATCAATTTTTATTGCTATTTTGAGTTTTTCAAGTGCGAATTGTTATTTTTTTGTTGGCACAGTGTTTTATAATTTAGTGGAAATTTTGTGAATTTTCAATGCTAAATATTCATTAATTAGTGCCAGTATATATTTTAGTCTGGACCCTACCTATCGACTCATGAATATGAGCCGGGACCAACGGCTTTACTTCCCTTGCGAAGGAAGACGTGACCAGATTTTTTCGCCTCAGAAAAACCACCGAAGTCGACTGGGATTGAATCCAGACCCAGTGGGTGCCAAGTAGCAGTCACGCTTACCACTACACCACCGACGCCGGCTAACGAAAGGATTATCAACAACTTTCAAACTTGTCGTTTGCCGTTCCGTTTCCGTTATAATTGTGTTTGGTCGGTAAGGGCATCTTCAACGGTGGTCCAAGTCGTGATTTGGATTTATTTTTTTAGGCCAATCGCTGAAACCAATGATATCTTGAAGATAGATTCAGTTCGTATTTCTCGGAGGAAAAGCTCGAAAAATCTTTGATTTTTACAAGAAACGTTATTAAATATTATGTTATTCAATTGCATACTCTACAGCATTTAGACAAACCTATGCATTTCTCGGCAAAAACGTGAATTGGTCAGAACTAATATAAGCTTCTAAAAATTGAACGAACTGTTAAAAAAATGTTTTTTGCATTACTGCGAACTGAAGACAAGATGGACATATAATGAACTTGTGAAACTTCCACGCTATTGATTGAACAGTACATGATTTTTTGATTTTTGTTTTGATTTGGTACAGAAAATTTTTAAGTAGAAAGAAGTTTAAGTTTTTATTAAACCTGAGCACCTGGGATATCCTGGAATTCTGGGAAGTTCCCCGGTCTTTGTGCAAGGTCTCTGAAATTATTGAAAGATCCAGGAAACGTCTAAAATTTCCTTCTGGAAAGTTTCCTGATCTTTCGAGAAGTTTTCTGAACTTTTTGGAAGTTTTCCGAAGTTCTGGGAAGTATCATGAACTTCAAGGAAGTCTCTTGAATTCCTACAAGCTTCCTAAATCTGATAAGTTCCTTATAATTCTGGGAAGTATAATGAAATTCGAAACTTTGAAACTTTTCAAAAGCTTCATGAATTTCTGGAAAGTTCTCTAATCTTGTGGAACTTAAGAATTTTCCTGAACTTTTGAAAAGTTCCCTGACATTCTGGAATGTTCTCTGAACATCTTGGCTAGTTCTTCTGAGAAATACAAAAAAAAAACTGATAAGTTTTCTTAACTTCTGGAAAGTTTCCTGAATTTCTGGAGATTTGCATGAACTTTTGGGAAACCCCTTAGCTTTTGGGAAGTTATCAGAATTCATGTAAAGCTCTGCATTTATGGAAAATTCCCTGAATTGTCGTCGTAGGTTGGCGTGTCACTAAAGTAGTCCTAGAGCAGTTTCTGATGACCGAAACGAAAATCACGGTCGAAGTTGTGGCGACTTCCAGGACTCGATACTCTCCGTTTCGACTCTTGTTTTTTCGCTGCATGCAAAGTACAATAATGTTCAATCACTATGGTTTGTAACCCGCAGAATTACAAAATTTCTTATGAAATTGACGTGGATTTCGCCAATAAATTTATCTCTTATACTATGCAAACTATTAGTTCAATTGTATGACCGTCAAAGAAAAAGTTGTTGGGAAATCCATGTGTGTTGAAACAAACATAGTTTTATTGATGGAACATCTTGAATAACTTATGAAAAGGGCGTGTTTGTGAGATTGTAAGACACTCATGAAATTAAATTCAAAATATCTCGAAAACGATTACTTTTAGGGAGGTCATTAGTATAAGCGGCAAATTCTGGCATTACTTCTAAAAAGAATAAAAAGTTGTTGTTGTCCATGTTGTTCCTACCACTAAAACACCGGACTTTTAGTCCAAATATCACCATTGAACGTTCAAAACAAAGCGTATTTTTGGAATTTGAATTTTAAGTTTTTATTACGATTTTTTCATGAAAAAAAAAAAAAATTTGTTCAGTGTGAATTTTTTTAAGGACATTTCAGTTCCCTATCATTTTTCTCGGACACTTTGTCTTTAAAACGAACGATTTTCGAGTAACTGTTTTCTTAATACTGGTACATCAAAAACACGTAAGTCCTTCTCAATAGTTATTCTTCAGTCCAAACAGTATATACTTATGTCAAAATACGTATACTGTTATACTGAATACATTTGCAAAATTTGGGTCTTCCCTCATGCAGTCAACGGTGAGTCGTGTGATCAAACGTTACTACGAATGCGGTCAGAAGGGATGTTCTATTAGTGATCAGGACCACAAGCGTGCCATGAAAACGTTTAGGCGGAATCCCTACACCCAAAAGTTGAAATTGTAGCAAAAAATGCTATTGCAGTTTTTGCAATCATATCTTGAGAAATCCGCATGATTCTGAAAAGGCAATTTTGCCCATCATGATCCACAGAGCTTTTTATGGTATAAACACAGCCATGCAAGTGCGTGCAAGTGGTTATCGCTGTGTGCTAAGTGCCTCGACAGTCGCAGCAACCGTTGGGTTTTTGCTCAACCGTCAGCAACTTCTCAATATGGGTGAGACAATGACACAGAACGCCGCTACGCTATTTGCCACTGTTATGGCTGGCCCACAATTGATACGTTGCGGATGCGTTTGCGTAAATTTGACAGTTTTCCCATAGGTTTACCGTCAAATTTACGTCAACGCATCCGCAACGTATCAATTGTGGGTGACCCTTTACTATTCCGCTGTCAAGTGTTCTATTTTTATTTTCA
Source organism: Aedes japonicus (assembly GCA_034211315.2). NCBI lineage: Eukaryota > Metazoa > Arthropoda > Insecta > Diptera > Culicidae > Aedes > Aedes japonicus. Next base: position 489,057 of record JASCZW010001196.1, read on the forward strand.
CTCGTTATCACACTACTATCTCCCTCTCATCACGTGCGTTTTATGAAATAAACGAAGCCGGGTAAGTGTGTGCGACCGACATTTGCTTCATTGTTGTAATCTTGAGTGCCTCGACAACCGAAGCAGCTGTAGGGCTTTTATTCCGATCACCTCAACTTGTTATGGTGGCTCGATGTTTACAATGAAGAGCTGACGGCCGCGGTTCGAATCTCAGATGTAGATCGGGACCTTTTTTTGCGAGTCATTGAATTTAATACTACTAATCAACTGCACAACCACACGCACACATTGAATTTTTCTAAATGAATTGATGTGTTGCTTTTTTGCCTATGACCAATGTTGCATTTTTTCTCCAAGTTACGATCCATTACGAGAAATGAAACCAAATCATGCGAAATTGCATTACAATCTTGCTTTTTTATTTTGGGTGTATGTTTCGGTCAGGGATGTGTCCAAAAAGTTAAATCTGCCCAAGTCTTTCGTTCAGAGAGCAGATGACCGAGAGGCACTGCATACGTACAAAGTGAATCGTGTACATCGTGACAAACGGAAAAATCATCTGAGAGGTATGAATGCTAAGTCAGAAACATTACTAGATTTTTAACGTAGGGCTACGTTTCTCTTTTCTATACCGGGTTTCAATTCAAAATTTAAAAAAATGAAAGCATTATGCGCAAATGAAAGGTTTTTGCACGCTAATAACTCTCGTTCAACTGAACACAATGACTTCATTCATACACCGTTTGATCAGAAAAAAAAACCTAAAAATCTGCAAAACTAAGTGCTATTAGTATAAGTAGTTCCATTTTTTACTTGAAAATGACCTACTCTTGCTCTCATACAAACCTCGGTATGAACTGGTTGAAAATATGTTTTCCCTATCCGGGTTTTCAAAAACGGGTAACAAATGGTTCGAATTGCCTTCTACTTTTTATTTCATTTAATTTCATTCCATGAAGAATACAGAAATAGCCACACCCTTTAGCTGTAAAATCATTTTTTCTTTGTTGCCGGTGTTTTATAGAATCGGGCATCAGATAAAAATTGAGGCTCTTCCCCTCTTTAGAATTTTGCTTCGTACTGTATTTTCGTGCCTCGCTTCAAGATTTTCTATAAAACTTTGTATTACAATACAAACATAAACATCTCCAAAAGCTTCCAACACCTAAATTCTAACACATAAAATAAAAACGAAAATAAAACATTTATAACACACTACAAGTACATTTCGATTCGAATGATTTTAAAATCTAAACTCCGCCCTGTCATTGTCCTAGGCTGAAACAGGTGGCATTGTTCAGATACTCGCCGGTATCCAGCAGCACTCCGCCGGGCATGCAGCGGAACGGGTCTTCCGTCATTTCCTGCCACTTGCTTAGTTTCGCTTTTAACTTTTCGAAAATCTCCTTCGCCACCGGCTTTCCAACGAGATTCTTCCTATCCGCAGGATCCAGCTTCATATCGAACAGTTCCCACTCGGAACGCTGGTAGTACTGGTGGAGGGTTTCATACCACCGAAGATCTTGCTTATTGGCGGTACGCCCGAGCATGTCATGGAAGGTGGGTGAAACGAACAGATCCTGGTCGATGGGGAACGGCAGCTGGTAGTTGAGATTGTGAATCAGCTTGTAGCATTTTGTGCGGACGGCTCGCATCGGGTAGGCCATAGTAATTTCGTGGAAGGATTTGGAGGCGTAGACGGCTTGATCCGGATCGGAAGGAGGTTCGGCGGTAAGAAGGGGGAGAAGTGATTGGCCGGTTAGGAAGGGTTTCGCTGGGGATTGATCAATTGTATTGGTGTCTAAATTGTCGATGACGAGGGCATCGTCCACCGGGTAGGAAACGTTGAACCATTCAAGGAAGGTTGGTACCAGATCCAGATGGCTCGTCATGGAATATGTTACCTCGTTTCGACGGCTTTTTGGGTCCGGAGAACGCATGAACATTATGGACACTGTATATAGACCGGACAACAATTGTCTTATGCAGCCAAACGACCTGTCAAAAAATGCAGCCAAACGGACTGTCAACTTTTGATTCACTTTAAAGGAGCAAGTGTTGTGATTAAGTATTGTTTTGACAATAGCCAATTATGAACAAATAAGGGATTATCTACTTCTATATTCAGTAAATGTAAGTATTTTCGATGTATTATTTATTGCCTTATATTATCTTTCTTCGGAAACCGGAAGAAACCCACAGAATTCACTTCACATCGCGAGTTATTGCCACAATTTCGCTCCAAACAATTCATTTTTACACGGAACTTTTCACTATGCTTTTAAATGAACATCTTCAAACGGAATCGAAACAAACTACCAACATCGAAACCGAATATTTTTTTAGCCTATTGCGCTGTTTACTTCAAGTTTGTACAAATACAAGTGGTGCCAGATCAATTGCTCAAATGTATGGCATTTTTTAGGATTGGCAGATTGTATGATTTTGCGTTGTCCGGTCTATATACAGTGTCTATAATGAACATGGGTTCGGCCATACCGGGGTCGTATAAGTTCGTTCGAGCCGCTGGTAGGGGAGGTCCATTATCAGACGTGTAGACAACTAAGGTGTCTTGTTCGAATCCAGCATCCGCGAGTTCCTGGAGTACTAGACCCACACCTTGATCAAGACGAGAGATGGTTGTATACTGGGAAGCGACATCTCTTCGATTCGGTTCAGTATCCGGGATGTAGTATGGTAGGATCAACTCATCCCAAACGTAGTAAATAGGATGCCAATCCGGAATCAAACCCATTCCTTCCTCGCCGGATCCCCAACGCTCGCAAAACGGCCCATATTGAGGAGTTATGTGCCCACATCGATGTGGATCGGGGAACGAAACCATCAAAAAGAATGGTTGATCTTTTTCTTTACTTTCCCTTAGAAATTCTTTCACAAACAGTTTAATATTCGTTATGTTCCTTCCAACCTGATTGACTGGATACTGCTCTTCCGTGCGTTCGTAGTCGAACTTGAAAACATCTCCCGGTCCGACGTGTTTCTTACCGATTAAGCCGGTCGTGACTCCTGCATCGCTTAAGATTTTCGAAACACTTTTTACCTTGTCCAGCGAATTGAAATGGTTTCAGGGCTATGCTATCAACGTAAGTATATAGCACGCGAGATGAACCGGAATGATTTCAGTTTTCGACGCGAGTTCTCAGCTGGTGGTTCGAACAGGGCTTTGACCACACGCCACAGTCTGACTGGTTGTAGTATTGGAGACAGAGCCATGCAAGACCGGCTATCGAGCAAAATTCATAAGGAGGGACGGGTCCAAAGCAAAATTATAGAGCTGTTTTTTTTACATTTTAACCAACCATATGTGTAATGATATGTATAAATTAGATGATACCATTATTACTATAAACCAACGCGGTCCTACGTGAACCTTGCGGTTATATCCCTGATATAACCCACTACTTAATCTTTTAATTTGGCTTTTTGGAGCACGTGGGTACATGGAACCGGTTCCAGTAGCAATCTAAATTGGACACATTTCAGAATTTTTAATTTGCTGGTGCCGCTCGACGGCTCAAGATTCATGAATTTTCATCCAAAATTGCAAAAACTTGTTATTTCATGCGACAGCAAAAGGAATTTGCACTTCCGGATACTCTGGAATCGGTTCTAGTAGAGCTCAAAACGGACACTTTCAGAACCTAATTTACTGGTACCGTTCCACGACATAAAATGCATGGTTTTTCACTTAAGTTAATAATTTTACATCATGTTTGGGACCAACAAGAGGAGTTGGCCACAGAGTATCTGGCATTGGATCCGGTAGGGTCCAAATCGGACATTTTTTGAACCTCAACGGCTCAAAATTCACGGTACTTCGCCAAAAACAATATCATGCCATAGACCGATAAGGTGATTTGGCTCCTTACGGATACTCTGGAACCAGTTCCGTTAGGGCCCATACCGGACATTCCCAGAACCTAATCTATTGGTGCCGTCCGATGGCTTAAAATTCGTGATTATTTAACTAAAAGTACGTCAACATCATACCAAAAACTAACACGAATTTCATGATTTTTCATCCAAAGGTGCAAAGATATCGTACTATGGATCAACTAGGGGATTTTGCCACATCCGGATAATGTGGAACCAGTTCCGACAGGCCAAATAAGAATACTTTCAGAACCTCATGCATTGGTACTGTTGGATCGCTCAATATTCATGATTTTTTACCCAGAAATACATAGACCTCTAGTCTTTACCCAATTTGGGATACTCTGGGACTTGTTCCGATAAGGCCCAAAATGGACACTTTCAGAATCTCATGTATGCATACCATTCGATGGATACATTTTTTTTTTTAATTTTTCATCATGATTTACATCACTTCTGGATACTTTGGAATCGGTGCTAGTTGGGTCCGATCGATGGCTCAAAAGTCAAGGGTTTTCACCAAAAAAATCATAAACATCATGCCATGGACAAATTAGGAGATACGGCCACTTCTGGATACTCCGAAACTACAAAGTGAATCAAAATTAATTATTTCCCCCCCAAAAGTGCGTCATGATTTTTTCACCAAAAGTTTCAAAAAAATCATTTCATGGACCAATAAGGGGATTTGAATTCTCTGAGACCGGTTGCGGTAGGTCTCAGAACGGACATTTTTAGAACCACGTACCATTCGGCTCGAATTCGTGATTTTTCACCAAGAAGTAGAAAGAGATCATTCCATGAATCAACAAGAAGACTTGGCCACTTCCAGATACTCTGGAGCCGCTTCCGATAAGGCATGAAAAATGGAGATTTTAACTGAAAAGCACATGCACATCATTTCACGGATCAATTCGGTAGTTGACCACTTCCGGATAATCTGGAACCGGTGTCGTCAGGGCGAAAAACGGATACTTTTAAACCATTATTTACTGGTGCCGTTCGATGTCTCAATATTAATGATTTTTCACTCCAACATTATAATTTTTAACCGTCGTAGGACTCTGCAGAAACCGATTCCAGAGTATTCCAGAGTAAGTCCCCTTGTTGATCCTTGACGGCTACGTATTTCTCTGGGTGAAAATTATGAACTTTTAGCCATCGAATGATGCCAATACTTATGGCTCTGAAAGTGTCCTGTTGTGGACCCTGTCGTATCCGGTGCCTGAGTATTTGGAAGTGGTCAAATCCAGGTCCAGGTATTTCTGGATTAGAAATCATGAATTTTGAGCTGTATAACATTACCAGTACATTTTCGGGGCGCAACCGAACCGACTTGCATGACCTGACGTTTTTATGCCACCACTCAATCACGCGCTTTTGCGATTCGCTATATGTTGTTTGACCATTTAAAATTCTTATGGCTGAATCTTTTTGTGCGGTGGCTACTGATCAAGAATTCAAAATACTACGCCACATATCCATTTAGGACCCTCTTCTAACCATATGTCCTTTGTTCTTAAAATGTGATACTGACCATTCGGGGAAGTGTTATGGGTGGTAATGCCATACAGTCATTACAATGCGTTTACGTGCTTAGATGAATCGTTGACAGATGTGTAATAAAAACTAAAACACTCACCTGCGAATGAATCGATTCGTTATCCGAGTCCCTACTGGCGATGCTGGGCGTTGTCTCGTCCAAAATAGAACCAGCTTGTGAACACTCTGTCCGTCGTAGGAATCCAAGATAGCCGGTTCTGGCCCATGTTTCGCTGATACTACACCCGGTGACCAATTTGGCATTGAAATGGTCATTATAGTCGGTCTCATCGCCATAGATGGTAAAGTAGCCGTTTGAGTTGTGAGGTGATTGTACCTGTGGTGAAATATTTGAAAATTTTATTGAGCAACTCAAATAACTACTATGCAACAAGCAGAGAAACATACCCAAATTTCACCTAAGTGAGAATCGCCGCATTGACCTTTACTATCCGGATTAGCGATGATAACCTTTACGCCCGGTAGTAATTTGCCAGATTCAACCAGACAGAGTGAATTTGGAGCACCCCTTTCGACCAGCGCGACCCGATTATTTCGAAGCGCACGGAGATCCACATACACTTGAGCACTTTCCGCCGAGCTTGCTCCTTGCACACAGATGGCCGGATTTACGCGACAACCAAACGAGGTTGATACACACCGCATGTTGAGTCCCAGTGCTTGGAATAGTTTGCAGAATTGTTGCGTCAGTTGAACTCGAGGCCGTTCTTCTGCAACTACCACACATGTTCGTACACAACCAAGATTGATGTTACGTTGCTTGAGCATTTGGATTGAATTGCTAAGGGCTTTCGTACACAGCTCTATCACACCGTACGAGCAGAATGTATCACGAACACGATACTGCGATAGCGTGCTCAACCATAAGCTTGGATTTGCTTCGACCTGAAGGCGAAAAGGGGGTAAACCGGAGAACCAAACTACAGTTGCAACGGATACTTACTTCGTATGGTGCTATGAGAATAGAATGGTGTCCGCTGTAGACACTAATCAAGGTCCACATTGAGAAACCCAATCCGCAGTATGGGTCTAAGCAGAGGGCCACGTGGCGACTAGGATACAATTCACAGGCTAACTTCAAGCTGGCACATAAACTCGAAAGAGATCTAGAATAAACCAATGAGTTTGATCGACATGCAATGTGTGACTTAAGAATACATTCTAGTTCAACATACCGATGAGTAATGATGACTCCACTAAGCCGTCCGCAAGTTGAAACACTAAAATCCAGATAAGCAGTTGAATCTAGCGTACTGTTGGCGATGGCTAAAATTAGATAAAAAAAAGAGGTTAAGCACAATTTCTATGACACCGCAGATCAAGAATGCATACCAGCAAGCTTCCGCTTGGGGTTATCTTCAATGTCCAATATCACAGGCCAACTTTTTGGATCGATAGAGGTGGCAGCTTCACGAGATTTGAGCAGTTTGATGATACTTTGGATGGACAGGATAATGCCACTCTTGGACACGTCCACAATCATCCTTACGGTGGGTAGAGTTGTAATGAGGTTCTGAGGATGAGGTGGTCGTATCGTAACCGGAATCGCTCCAAGGTAGAGACAACCGTAGAAAGCACAGATCAAATCCAGACCCGGTGGGAAAATGAGAGCAACATGGTCGCCTGGATTGATTTTGCCGCGTTCCTGCAGCAGTGCAGCTATCTTCTCGGCACGCTTGTGCAGCTCGGAACAGGTGAGGGTCTTGGCCACGGCACCCTTGGAGTTAAGCAACGTGTACAGCACATGATCGGGCGACGAGTTGGCTCGCCATCGAAGCACTCCGGTTATCAGTTGATGCTGGTGGAGAAAATATAGATTCAATTTCTAGTTTGCGGTTCACCGTTTACGGTGCGTTGAAGTCTTTCGTACAGAGAAAGCTCGATCGGTCTAGCGCTTTCAAATGACTTCAATGTTTTCCTAGCAGAAAAACGACGCAATGGGGGCCAACAAAACGACCAACAATTGCTATACTGCCGTTATTCGCATAACTGTCCCATGTATATAGGGTATCCCATAGAACATGGGACAGTTATGCGAATAGCGGCAGTATAGAGGTGCTTATTTTTTTGTAGACTACGTCTTACGGATCGATGTAAGGGTGTAAAATAAGGATCTAAATTTAGTGGATGATGTCCCTGCTGTCATGATATGATTTTGAGCATTAACAACACAGTCAGTACACTGTACACTTTCAAGCTCTTTGGGTCATTCGATTGGAAATTTCTTCCTCTACCTGATTTAACTACAATCTTATTGCACTTAAAGCAGAAATCTGGGAGTAATTCTCATTGTCCAAAAATTTGCACAGAAATCATTGGCGTTTTCTAACACACACAGAAAAAAATAATTAATTTCAACAAGCGCGTAAAATTTCCCCTCGTGTAATTCCAAGCCAAAGGAGCCTAAACAACGATATTGTTTGCAATCTTTTATACAACAGGCTAGATTTAGGCGTTATCTGTGTAGGATAATCTTGTTAGCTTTAGTTCATTCATAACTTAAGGTATACAATTGTAACAGTAGCTAAGTTAGTTTGTTTGACATGAATATCCCAAGATTATCGTATAATGTCTGGTTTGAATATATATCAAAACATTCTAAAGCGGATGAAGGTACGTTTACAACTGTAGATCGTATGTTCTGAACTCCAACGCAGTTTGGACGACCAAGCACATCTCAAAAAAATATATCCTACACAGAAAAAAATAATTAATTTTAACAGGCGCGTAAAATTTCCCCTCGTGTAATTCCAAGCCAATGGAGCGTAAACAATGATATTGTTTGCAATCTTTCATACAACAGGCTTGATTCAGGCGTTATCTGGCTTAAATTTACATGAAATATCCCATTATTTTTTGCCAAATCTGGCATTCCCTTTATGTGCATTAGATAACGCAGAAAATTCAGTGTTTCTTTATATCTGTGTACTTTTTTCAATCATTTCTATGTTATTGAGCACCAATTTATTCAGAACAAACCAAATTGCTTGTATATTAACGCTTGAAAATGGTAAATTCAAAGAATATTGCATTGTACAATCTGAATGGCTTACATTTAGTTGCGTAGTCCTATGTTCCGAAGAAACTCGACAGGGATATACCTTGTAGTTGTTTGCTGTTTTTTAAATTGTTGCATTCTATAGTAAAAATGTGTTGCCAGTTTGTTTTCTATACAGTCCTTACGTGACAGCATGAGTGGATGTACCCACCAAGCTTAAGTTACGTTGCGCTGATAATTTTGCAACAAGGAATTTGCAGTTGTGGAAAGAAAACCAGAGTTTTCGTAACGAATAAGACGAAGGAATCAAAGATGTACATGTATTAGCAAAGCTGTTGAAGAAGGCAAGAAATGTGACTCCAGGTACCACCCAGATAAGGGAACAAACTTGACGCTGAGAGGTTAACTAGCAGCGTGTGCATGCGAAACAAATGATAGCAGAAATGTCCAAGAAAGCACTCGATTTATTCGAAGCATTTTAAATTACCATCTGTTTGAATTATAAACATTTTGCTTACGCTTAATCAATTCCGATATGCAGCTGACTGTTAATGTCTGCTGGAACCCAAGATGTGAACAAAGTATTGATAGGTCCGTAAGAGCACGGCAGGTTGTGAAATTGAATAGAAGTAGTTGAATTGAGCGTAGGGCATGTTTGAAAGACGGCATCCGATCAAGCAGACAATCTTTTGCCTAGCTACCCCAGTGCGGGGTAGGCAAGGGAAGGGGACCTCCAAACATTATAATTGATTACGTGCTTCATGATATAAACATTCTAAGAGACCAAGAATTTTACCAGTAGTGAATGTTTTACATCACATCACTTCACTCAATTTTTCACTGCCACGTCGTAGAACGTTTATATGAAGGCACTAACATCAGGTGGGTTATGCCGCAATTCACTCTTAGACTTCTTACTTTCAATGAAAGGGAAACGACTTAGTATGAAAAGTACACTTTTCATTTTCATAGCAACTTATGTTGTTGTTCATCCGTTTGATTTATAGAATGACTAACCAAAATACCTGATTTGTTCATGGTATCATAAGTGAAAGAAATTGCAAACTTTCAGTGAGGGTCTAGTATTTGACTTACTATATAGAAGGGGTGGAGGGTGGTGTTTTAATCACGATAGTTTTATTTCAATTCTGGTTAAGTTCCCTTTCCGTTCCGTTTCGAATCCGTTTCGGCTCCATCTCGGTTCAAATTCGATTCCGTTTTGGTGTAATTTTGATTCCATTTCAATTTAACTCAAGTTCAATTCGATGCCAATCAACTAATCGCGGTTTCATTTATTCTCTATCCTCTGCTCTCAATTTCTACTAACGTTTGCATTGAAAACATGGACAAAAATTGCCGATTTTTCAAGGGTTTACCTTCACGCGCACTGACGAAACTACCCATGCAGCCACAATCATAGTAACCCATGAGTCAGCAGACAAAATGTGACAACTCTGTCAATTGAACTCAAGCCGCGATGGCAAAAACAGTGAAGCAGCTCCGTTCAGAAGTGTGCGCGTTCAAAGAACGGCACCCTGTCGCGTCGAAAACGGACATCGTGCGGCACTTTATGGACGCTGGATACGCCCGTTCCGGCATCTACAACATCTTGGCACTATGAGACAACAATCAGAGCATCGAAAGAAAGCCCGGTTCCAGACGGCCGACGTCCCTGAGCGACAAGAAGCTCCAAAGGATGCTGATAAGGAAGACCGAGTAAAAAGTGGCTAAAGCGCTGCGTGCGCTTGGCCGGGAGGTCGGTTCAACCGTTCAAACAATGAAAAAGTACCTGGCGTACATAAACATACATGTCAGGAAGCGGATGTCGTGTCCATTGGTTTCGAAGCTGCAGGCAATGGCGCGCGGCAGCGCCTGAATAAGATGGTCAACACGATTTTTCTGGCAGATCGTGACGTGATGGATGAAGAGACCTATCTCATGCTGGATGGCAACGACTGGCAGGGCACTTCGTATTTTACGAAGGAAGTGAGCTCCGAGATGAAGTTTATTTCACACACCAAGTTCCCCAAGAAGGTGCTGCTGTGACTGACAAGCAGCGAGAAGGGGATGTCAAAGCCGCTCTTCTTTCGCTCCGGACTGGCCGTGAATGGGGAAATTTATAGTACGAAATGCTTGCCGGAAGTTTCGTCGTTCATCAAAAAATGCCATAAGGGCGAAAACGTGGTGTTCTGGCCGGATCTGGCGTCGGCCCACTACTCGAAGCGATCGTTGGAGGAGGTGGAGCGACTGAATATCGATGTGGTAGCCAAGTCGGCGAACCTGCCCAACGTCCCCCTGGCGGCTTCCCATCGAGAATTTCTAGGCCAACCTGAAGCGTAAGATCATGGGAAAGCAATCAAAGCAGTCAATCCATCAAAAGCAATTATCTGTCTTAGCTTTTTTTTTATCACCATCCGAAAAAGTTCATTTTTTAATGCAAACGTTATGTACACCTGAGTCACCGCGAGTGTTCATTCCGGGTTTCCAAGAGTTGAATGCTGTCCAAGTCAAACTATGCAAATCAGGAAGTATCAAGGAAACCGTAAGCCGTATGTTATAGTTAAGAAAATGGTAAGTATATTTAAATGGAACTGTACAGCCTGCGAAGCTAAACTTGCAAGAAAACTAGGAGGAGAAAAGAGAAGCGAAGAACGACAACCACGAAGAATCGAAGCATGATGCGAACGGTTTTTTCATCCGGAGGAATTGAAGACGTTGATTCCAGTTTTCAAGGAAGGCAGTGGTGTGACGGAATGAAGTGAAGTCATCGACCATGATCAGATGCTCTATGCGTGGAACGGCAATCAACTTTGCTTTACACGCTAAGATAAGATTACCGAAAATTAGGTTTTCATTTTACCGAAAATTTTACCGGTTTGATTAGTAAAACCGAAAATTTAGGTAAAATTTACCAAAAGATTAAATTTAAGTTTACTTAATTTGATTTTTTTTATTTTTAAGTAATTGTATTTTCAAATTTTTACGTAATTTGTTACCTAAAATCAGTTTAAAATTGTACCACAGTGCGGTGCATCTGAAAACCAACACTACCGCCATCGCGAAGTAATGTGCTTCTTGTTCCGCCTCCTCGCCAGGTTGTCCGGCTAAGAAAATGAGTACGATTTTTGAACACTTAGACAAAGAGCTCCAAAAAGAAATCGAACACATTGAGTAGAACTAATTCGTAAGAGAGAAAGCGTTAGTAAGCATAGAGAAAAATCGATCATTCAATGTAAAACAATGTAAAGAAACAAGAAAGATCACCAGCGTTTCGAGTAACTGTCGGGACGACAGTAGTGTCAGGATGGACGTGCTGTAGCGACCCTGTGCACACAGTCCTACCCCTCAAAAGAGGAATACCCTTTACAGTTTCTTTTTTCCTCTGCGAGCTGTTTGTGCTGACATCCACCACTTGTTTTCGTCTCATTCTTGATGCGATTACCACTCATTAAACCAAACCAGCCAACTTCAACGAGGCGAAGAAGAACACCTTGCAGTAATATCTTGTTTATAAAATGTTCCCGTTCGACTTAATGGAGGCAAGTCACTTGAGCAGGTCGCTGAGAAAGTGTCTCTTCGTGTGTGGTATATATCTCAGACCTAACAGCGAACCCGAACGCTGCATCCGGCATTCCGCAGCTGTCTTACAGATTCTAAATGCTGCCGCTGTGAGTGATACTGATGTGAATGTTGGCGACTACAACCTTCCACATTTGTCATGGTCTTTCGACGGAGATATCGTAGGTTATTTGCAAACAAACGCTTCTTCTGAGCAGGAGCTTGCACTAACTGAGAGCATGGTCGCCAGCGGACTTCTGCAAATTTGTGACATCCGTAACGTCAACGAAAGATTGCTTGATTTGGCCTTCGTGAATAATGACAGCAGCGTGGTAGTGATTGAAGCCCCTTCTACTATTTGAATACCTGATCGCCATCATAATCCATTCTAACCGTCTTACGGTTAGCCATACGTCGATTTGAGGATTCCCATCCATCGATAACAAACGAACAGGTCTACAATTTTAACTGTTTCGATTACAGCGCTGTATGTGACGTGAGCTCGAAAAACTGGGAACATCTATTCACCGATGGCCAACGTTAATCTAGCGGTCTCTGTTTTTTACAACGAGCTTTTCGATTCTATAAGCCGACACATTCCCGTACGCAGAACTCTTATTCGTCGGTCGTACAGACAAGTATGGTGGAATGCTGATTTAAGACACCGCGGTAATATTCTTCGGAAAGCTCGTCGTCGATTTGTTCGGCACAGAACTTCATCAAATCGGATTCTTCTCCAAAGGCTAGAGAATGAATACAACGATGGTGTAGCTTATTCTTTCCGTCAGTATGTATTTCGAATTCAGGATGATGTGAAGGCCTTTCTTTGACAGAAGAATGCATGGAAACTGGCTGCGTAACTGCTATACACAAATCTGATAGTACACACTGCGTGGAAAATTCTATTTCAACTCTGTCTTGATCTTGGAGATCTTGGAATCGATTATTCACGACAAAATGTATAGTGCCTAGAGTCTGTCATTTCCGAAGTTCAGCACGGTTTTGTAAAAAAATCGATCATCCATCACTAACCTCATCTCAGACATCAGAGCTCTCTACAGTAGTCTTGAAGAGCGATGCCATGTTGACAGTATATACATTGATTTTTTCTAAAGCCTTCGGTACAAGTTACCGTTGAAAAATCTGGAACGATTAGGTTTTCCTGGATAGCAGATAATCTTGTTACGCTCCTATTTCTATGGTAGATCTGCCTACATCAAGCTTGGATCTGTATATTCGGGCAGCTGCGAGATGCCGTCCGGTGTACCACAAGGCAGCCATTTGGGACAGTTTATTTTTATTCTCTTCGTTAACGATTTATTCCACCGCCCACAATGACACCGACTCAAGTACGCCGAAGATCTCAAAGTTTTCAGCACCATCAGGAGTACGGCTGATTGCACTGCTCTACAGCAAGACATTAACACTGTATCAAACTCGTGTCTTTTCAATGGAATGGAGATGAACGCATTTATACGCTTTTTTTTTAAATGCAAGATCAAAAGTTTCAACAGAAGCCGTTCGCATATAACTTTCCACTACTTGCTACCATAAGAAGTACTTGAACGAGTCAACTCTATTGAAGACTTTAGAGTAACGATGGATAGTAGGCTGAATTTCAGCGAACATATTTTCATAACATAACCGCTGAAGCTTTTGCCGTCCTTGGTTTTATTCGTCGAGACTGTGCCGTTTTCTGCGATATTTATGCACTGAAAGTCCTGCACTGTTCTTTGGTGCAAAGTATCCTTGAATATGTAGTTCAAGTATTGGTCTTATACTGCCGTGAAACGCATATCAGTCCCATCTTTGCTTGATTTCCTATTCATATGGGACTGATATGCGTTTCACGGCAGTATAGTCCTTATCATGCTGTACACGCTGACCGGCTAGAAAGAGTTCAACGCTGCTTCATCAGATTTGCCCTCCGCAACCTGCCGTGGAACGACCTTTTCCGACTGCCTCCATATGAACACCGATGTCAACTAATAACCCTAGAGCCTCTTCACCAGCGGAGGATTTACTTGTAGAGCCTGTTTACAGACTATGTATTAAGTAATCGCTTGGATGGTACACATCCTCTGCAACAATTACACTTTTATGTTCCTGCTCACAGTTCCCGACAACGACAGCTTCTGTGGATTCCGAGGCACCAGTCTTCGGTGAAAATCATCCACTGCAAAGGTGCCTCCGAAGATTTAATGAAGTAAGACATCATTTTGATTACAATGTGACGAGAAATAAGTTTAAGACTCTTGTTAGATAGGGTAGGTACAGCTTAGCTGAAGACAAAAGCTGAAGCGGTTGACAAAAAAATAAAATATCTAGGGTTTTTTTTTCATTAGGGCGAATCTACAATTGAGAGATTCTCTCCGGGCTCGCTCTCTTTCATTCATTACAGCGCCATTATAAAACTTACAAGGCATTCTTTAGTACAGATCGAAACACAACAGTGCTGGCTAGCATACTCTACAAATAGTAGAATGAAAAACGTAAAGGAAAAACGATTGGTTTATGAATGAAAGAGAGCGAGCCCGGAGAGAATCTCTCAATTGTAGATTCGCCCTAATGAAAAAAAACCCCTAGAAATACATAATTTCTCTGGGAACAAGGATAGACAGCTTATTGGCCACATACGGTAAATAGTCAGTTCCATCTGCAGAAAGTAGGCATTGGGAAAATGAACACTTGAGCTCGACTCTAAAGCCAAACGTGCTTCCAACGGCAGTAGAATAACTCAATTGAAGAATAGAAAAAATCCAACTCACCTTCCGCTCGTTATCATCCGCCAGTCCAATGTCTCGTCCCTGTGCAGAAGCCAACCGGTTGCCCTGGACCAAATTACCGACCATCACCGACGCTGGACCGACAGAGGCATCTGTTCCGGCGGTGTTGATCGAAGTCGACGACGACGGTGTGGTGCCGGAAATTTGAAGTTGTTGGATAGAACCTGAATTTAGTTTTTCGGTTCGTTTCACGATTCACGGACGGATGTTTTAGAGGGTGGTTATTTTTTAAAGGGTTGATGCGTGATTTTTGATGTAACGATATGTGTGAAAAGTGTATAATAGGCGTAATAATTGGCACGTGTTGATAATATGTGTTAGGTAGGTTATTTGTTTGAATGGGGGATTTATGCGTGGATGTGCGAATACGTGTGCGTGGGTTTAGTGGAGAGTTGGTGTTGTTAATGTTTTTTTTAATGTATTAAATTATAACAATGTCGTACGGTTATGTCAATGTTTTACGGACCACGATTATTTACAGGGTTGTAAGATTTTAGAAATCGAGAATACCAGAACCAAATAAATAATGTTTAATATTCGTAGGCGATGATGGTTTTAGGGATGTTGATGAGGGTATTATTCGGCCAATTCGGTGGCGAAGAGGTGATGGTGATGATCATAGATGATGTAGACGGAACCATTTGTTATCAATTATTTTACGTTATTGCGTCAAAACACACGTGTCGGTTTTGCAGATTTTGATTTTTAGTATTTGTGAGGAGCAGAGCAGCATTTAAAAAGAAAATTAAGAGAGAAAAACAATGATATTAATTTTGAGTAAATGAAAGTTTACGAAATTAATGGAAACAAATTATATGATAAGTAGTACAGCCAATTTGATAAGGCAAAATACGATTAGTAAGGTGGTTGCCAAACGAACAAAAGAGTAGTCAGAATACACGCATTAGTTTTCGCTCGAGAGGATTCGTTCCAAGGTGGTAGGACAAACTTTTCCCTATAAAGCAAAAGAAAAAAACAATTCCCGACAGAACGGAACATATCGACAATTGAGGGATAAATTATTCACATCCACATCTTGTAAAGAACCCCTTTTACTGCAGGTTAGTTTTGTGCTGGTAACAACCAAATTCAACATGTGCTCTACTCTACGAACGGAAAAGGCAATAACAGTTATTGGTTCGATAAACAGAAGCGAGAAAAATGGAACACATCGTGTGCAATAAATGGGTAGTAATCACTCAGCACATTTACATACCGTGATGAAGTTCCCTTGGTTTTGGCAGATTTGTGACGCACGTGTGTGGACACATGAGTACGTTGGCTGGATGCAGCGATCCCTCAAGGAATCTTCGACGAGCTTCCGTCAAATGGATTCCTCCCAGCGGAGTTTTTGGCAGATGATTAGGGGGAACCAACGCTAGGCAGTAGATTCCTACTTGATGTATGGAGTCCACCGCTTGAAGCACACGAGACATCCATTGGAAAGACTCTTCCTCGGAGCAATCAGGTCGTTGTTCTGCGATCACGCAGACTCGCTCGTCCCGCAATACCTTAATGCTAAAAACAGCTATGCGTCCACGGTATATGAATCGCATTGGCTCAACGGCTAGGACTGTGGCAATAATATCGTCAGCATTATGCTTGCGCCCAGTAACTGTCATCAAGCCGTCTCTAGACCCACAAACAAACACCAAACCACCGGGTCCCAGAAAACCAAGCAAACCACTTCTCACGTACAGTTCATCGCTGATGGGCTTTCCTAGTGTTTGTACTTCACCTTCCAGAGCAGGAGGAGGTTCGGTAAGGGCCTGAACCTAAAACAAAAGCATTGTAAAAGGATGAAGATCTGCGAGGATGTTGCTATCCACAGACGCTTACCTTGAATGTCGAGTTGGTCATGCCATCTAATCCATAATAGGTGGTTCCAGTGGATCCAGAAGTAACACAAATCTCACCAACCTGGTCTGTCTTGCATAGCACCGGTGGACCTTCAGCGTTAACCACTACCATAGTTGCTGTGTAAAGTAAAACATATAGGATCGTTCGTTACTCTCGAATACATGTGAATACAATTCGACACCTACCACTTGGCATAACTTGGCCACAGTCCTGCAACGTAAGCGATGTAAGTGAATCTTCACTATCAACGCGAACCACTCCATGTGAAAGGGCTGCCATTGAAAGTACTCCTCGTCCGGTAGCCGATTGATTGAATCCACCGGCTGATCGACCTGGTCGTCGGAGAGAAACGGTGAAGACCTCCGAGCTACTCGCACAGGGACAAATTGCATCCGGGCGTAGACCCTTCGATTGGAACACACTCAGGAATTGATCACAACTGGACAGTGACCAAGGATTGGCACCGTCTGCGACTAGCAACATTCGAAGCGATGCAAGTGAGATTTCTTTGTGATCTTTGGTTGCCAAAAGACCCCAGTGCAAATCACGACTCTTAACTAAACAGCACGAAGCGCGATACTTGGTGATCAGTTGCATCCATGATGAAGGTTTGAGCTTCATAAGTGCGTATGGTATAAATAGAACATGCATTCCGTTAAGCACCGAAGTCAGCACGCTGTGCCAGAGCCCAACTTCTCGTTTGAAATCGAGCACGCAGACAATAGTTTCCCCTTCAGTATAGTGACATGCCATGGTCAAGGCTCGACAATGGTTGATCATTGACTGCCGCGAGACTGTGACTCCCATAACGCTTCCATCCTTATCCGTGGTGTATTCAATGTATGCGATCGAGTCCTCATTTATACGGTTATTGTTAGTATTGAAGTCTTTTGGAACCTTAGGTAAGTGTTCGGTGACAAACCAATGCAACCGTGGCCAACCTTTGAGTTTGGCTACTTCACCTGTCGACGACTTTGGCAATCCTTTCAGGCATGCTTCCGATGTCAATGCAACCTGAACACCACAAGAGCTTAACAGAAAACCTACCTGCTGTGGAGGGGAATCGGAACTTGAAAGAGGTAGCTCAATAGGCAGTGGGACTAATCCACGGAACATACAACCGTACCACGCCGTTATGAAACTAAAAAAGAGAAAGATGTTATAGGTACATTCACAAACATTATCAAGTATCCCACAATGATGGTACTGACCTTAGCGGATCACTGTTGGGATAAACCAGAGCAACCCTATCCCCTGGCTTCAGAGATATTTGTTCCGGGCCTTTGCTGAAAACTTTGGTCGAAAGCGAATACGCAATTTTCTGCGCTCGCGACAAAAGCTTTCCGTAGGTTAGGGTGGTTGTCATTTTTCCGTTAGGATCCAGCACAGTTGCCATTGGAGCTTTGAACGAGCTTGTGCCATACCGCTGAAGGGCGGCTTCTAGCGTTCGCGGTAGACCAGATGGAACAATCAACTGCTCCCCTTGTACCGGACTCATGACGTTACCTTCGGGTTTCGGAGCATTGGGGTCCTTCGGATTGGCGGCAATTTCCAACTCGATGTCATTGTCTTCGTAAAATTCCGGAAGCGGTCGTCGTTTCGGTCGTTTCAGGGTGTTCAGCAGTTGTTGAATTTTTGCGGAAACCTTCCATCGACCAGCTGTACCAGTGTCGCCGGGTTCTTGATTCGAGAGATTTACATACCTTGTGACACGGTCGGCTCCCCGTCTTGTATTGGCACTAAATTGAGTAATGTCCGGAGCAGCGTAAGGTCGCTGTTGATATTCCGAAATGTCGGTGATGTCATAGCTGTTTTTCTGAT
Organism: Aedes japonicus; assembly: GCA_034211315.2. Classification (NCBI taxonomy): domain Eukaryota; kingdom Metazoa; phylum Arthropoda; class Insecta; order Diptera; family Culicidae; genus Aedes; species Aedes japonicus. The sequence goes on from JASCZW010001196.1 coordinate 507,537, forward strand.
TATAGTAGGTCCGGTGCATCGCAGGGGGAGATCCGGCACTGGAGGTATCCGAAAGGGTGGCATGTTGGGTATTTTGAGTGGGTATGCTTTGCGGCGGTCGTCGTTCGATCGGTGCCGGTTGACTCGGTTGTTTTTGTTGGCTTGAGTGATGATGATCGCGCGAAGATGGAAGCTTCATGGGTTCTCTTCCGAGAATGTGATCACGTGGAAGGTTGTAGTTATCACGATCCGGTGTGGATATTCTGCCACCGATGATTGCCTCCTCCGGGATCGATTCATCGTCTGTGCTGGAATCTGTTGAAAGTTTGGAGATTATTATTGGAAGCAGCAGCGTTGCGCAATTTCTACTCAGTGATTTTGACGGCACATGAAAATGATCACCGTGAACATAAGGCATTCACAAAAAAGCATTTGTTGTTTTGAAACTGAATCAGTGGATCGAATTGTTTGTAATAGATAAAATTTGGTATGTAAGGTGGAAATATACGAACTGTGGTGAAGATGATGTGTAAAATGTCGACAATTTACCTGAGTCATCGTGATCGCGCTCGGGACTACGATTAAGCACAGAACTTCGTTTAGATGGCATTGGTAAGCTAGGTTTGGGGCGATTTTTTAATGCAGCTAATGCTTGCTGTACAGCTTCCTGGCGTACTTCTGTGGCGGTTAGGTTAGATGAATCGTTTGATATCGTTGTGATTTTGGAAAGGCAGAGCGCGTGGTGTGCGTGTGTGATATTGATGGGTGCCGGTACACGATGGGTGAGCAGTTTTGGTATATCAGCGATGGATCATGATCGATGATTGATGCGATGCACACACACAGAGTTCACACATACACAACGGACATAATGGGGCAATAGCGTGTGTGTGTCAAGTAGGAGGCAAAAGAAGAAAAACAAGAAATCAAAATCAGAAACTGCAATCTTATGAGTGATTTACAATGTATTGTGTTGAGGTTACAGAAAACGGTTCGTGTTTGTATAGTGTCAGCATGAAGTCTCCATTTCACATTGATCACACTTTCATTCATTAAATATTTTTGAGCCTATATGTTTTTATAAATTCAACGTCTAAAGCTCGATTCACTTAAAATCTTGACGCACTGCTTTTTTTCGACACCGCTTGGTCGGGTTTCTAATAATTTTACAGCAGATTGTTTGAGTGCCTAAAAAAATGCATTCTACCATTCACAAAAGCAGACAAAAGCCCTGTAAAATTACGCCACTACACAGTCCAGAGACACTTAAGTGGTATCGTTATAAAAGGGTGGATTTAACCGAAAAGGACCTCAACCCAGTCGATTGCCCTTAATTTCGCTCCATGAGGAAATATCGCGCAAATGTTAAGTGGGAAATCTGCTGCTGTGGAAAATTTACATCACAACTTCGCAATTCTGAAGGCGTGAATTTCAGAAACTATTTCATGTAGGAAATTGGAAACACTTGTATGCTGCAGAGAAGCAAACATTTGATCATGCTTTATAGGGTGTCTGAATATTATTCGTACAAAAAAATTGTGTTAAAACTATCTTTTATTTTTGGATTAAAAAATCAATATGTATTGTTTGTTATAGCAATATGTTTGCAAATAACAAGTTTTAGTTATTTATTTCAAAATGGCCGCCTCGTGCTGAGAAGCACGCCTTCAAACGTTCCGGGAAGTTGATGATGGCCGCGAGCTCTTCGACAGATATTTGTTCCAAAACCTTCAAAAGAGACGATTTTAGATGTTCTAGTAATTTATATGGTGTACTGCAGGCTCTTGACTCCAAGATGGACCATACCGAATAGTCCATCGGATTCAAATCCGATGAGTTAGAAGGCCATTCATCTTTCGTTCAAAAGCTTAGGAAAATGCGTTCGCCAAGACTAATAGTCTTTTTTGCTCCGTGCGCCGGCGCCCTGTCTTGTTGAAAAATCCATTCATTTTTGCCGAAATTCTGCGATGCCCAAGAGGTTACTGTGTCAGTAAGTAGCTTCTGATATACCGCTTCGTTCATTTTCACCCCCTTGTCGATGAAGATCGAAGGGGTTTTACCGGAATGAGTTATTCCAGCCCTAACCATGACAGAGGCGGCATGATGAATCCTTGAAATACTTACACGATTTTTGGAAGCAGCAGGAAGCGACCGATCATTTTGGACCGATGCTGCTCGATTGTGATAACTTTTTCATCGGTGAACAGCACTGACCGATAGCGGCCCCCGGATAAGCGGCTCAGGAGAACCTTAGCTTTTCTCAACAGCTTATATGACTGAAGCTTCAAATCGTCGTAAACTATAACTCCAAAGCAAAATTTTTAAATTTTCAGTGATTTCGCCAACTTTCGGATGAAAACCGAAGAATTTCGCGTGATCCGTCGCCGGATAATCTCGTGCATTTGTGGATTCCGAACGGTGCGCATTTGTCTTCTCCATACGCAGTCATCTAGCATTTCAAGCTGTTGGTATCGTTTGATTGCGTCACTCAGTGTAGATTTGCCATATTCAGGGTCTTTGCAATCACTGAAATTGTTTTCCCTTTTCGAAAAAGTTCAAATACACCTACGCGCAACTCATTCGACATCATTTTGAATGAATTAGAAATCACAACTTATTGCGTATAAAGACAATGGGTCAAGATGTTAAACCGTGTAGGTTAATCCGCTTGATTGTGTTGAGGCATGCCAACTAAGTCTGTACGGATAATTTGCAGCCACCCTGTAGTTTATGGTAAAGCATGAAATGGAATCTTTGTCCCTGCCCTTCGGTTCAGAAAGGGGTATGGGCGCGTTCTGTCGATTCGGTCGCGGCAGATTTCATGTGTGAATCGGCTGCCCCATCAACGTTCAAAAGTGCCTGAACCAAATGGACAGCTTGTAATGATCACTTGAAGATGCGATGGGGGATCATTGCCCTGTTATTCACAAATAACCAAACATGATGGAATTGAGTAAACGAGCGAAAACTCAACGGAAATGATCTCTCATATGCATCCGTCGAACCATTCTATACGGCCGTTGTGAGAATATCACCATGAAAATCTCACATGCGCATAGCGTGTTCCGTTTTCCTTGCTGTTCTCTTCCCTATCCTATGAACGCGAGCAGTATCATATGGTCATGCTAAAGTCAATTCTTCAAAAGCAGTAACATCAAGACAACACAGAGCAATAAGTAAAGCACGGTATAAACCCTAACCAATTTTGCTTTCAACCAAATTTTCTAACACAAGGTAAGCAATCAAAAGACCATTACAAAATATACTGAATATCAACATATCGACATAATATATAACGGGAAAAGGGAGGGACCATCAGGGCACCCAAGTGAAACGATTTGGACAGGGAGCAGGACTGCCTCCTCCCTATTGTTAACATTTCGTGGAACGAGGGCGGGCTCTTCGACCCCATCTATTGGGTTTATTCTGTCAATCGAGGGCTCGACTCTAACGCTGTATTTGTGAACTTGCTTTTGGAAGGAGATTCTCTTCCCTATATTCGCGGGTTTCGCGTAAGTGTCTATGCTTACGGGCCCGCCCAAACGTTTTTGGCCCTTCATACAGGTGCTTGAAGATCACAGACAACAGTAGAATCCTAATCAAATCGTTTTTCAGATTATTTCACTGCTATGGAAAGTTACCTTGCTACAATAGATGGTAGTATCTCATCATCAACATCATCAAGCATGAAATGGAATCTTTGTATTTCATTAAATTTCAAAAAGGAACCGGAGTTCCGGCGACTCATACTTCATAGATTTCTCTTTATCTTTTTCCACTCTTTGGAAATAAGGAGTCAAGAAGTTAGTTGGATTTACCTCGCCAATTTCATACTTAAAGAGTGTATTCGATAAAAATGGCACACAGAAATTCTTCTGTAACTTTTGAATCGTATGAGTAAAAAACCTAGAAATTTGAGTCGATCTTATCCATTGTGAATTATTTACATCTGCCAAGTTTCATAGTTATACATTCAGAAGTTCCAGTCATGTCGTCGAAACAAGAAATTGTCCGTGAGAAAATTTTGTGCACTCACAATCAAAATCCAGGGGCGTCCCATCGGTGGATTGCTAAAAGGCTTGGAATTGCAAATACAACGGTGTCTCGTGTAATAAGAACCTTCAATGAGCGTCTGAGTGTCCAAAGGAAGGAAGGGAGTGGTCGTAAAAGTGGTCCAATGGACAGTAAAATGGCCAGGAAAGTCGTACAACAATTCAAGAACCGTCCAAACATGTCAATTCGAGATGTCGCTAAAAAGTCTAAGGTGTCAGTCGGTTTTGTGCAGAAAACCATTAAGCGTGCTGGGTTACATGTTTACAAAGTGCAAAAAGCCCCAAACCGGAATGAAAAACAAAACATCACTGCGAAAACCCGCGCCCGGAAACTTTACACGAAGCTGCTCACCAATTCCGGTTGCATCGCGATGGATGACGAAACATACGTCAAGGCCGACTTCCGTCAACTTCCTGGGCAAGAATATTTCGTTGCCAAGTCGAAGTTCGATGTTCCGGAGGATGTTCGAAAGAAGAAACTATCGAAATTTGCAAAAAAGTTTCTAATCTGGCAGGCGATTTGCGGATGTGGTGAAATAAGTGCTCCCTTCATCACTTCCGGAACAATAAACGGTGCGATTTACACGGAAGAGTGCCTTAAGAAGCGTCTCTTGTCATTCATTAAGAAGCACAAAGGATCAACTCTGTTTTGGCCTGATCTAGCATCCTGCCACTACGCTCGAAACATATTGGAGTGGTACCGAGCCAACGGAGTCATTTTGTGCCAAAGGATATGAACCCACCAAATTCACCGGAACTTCGTCCAATTGAAAAATTCTGGGCAATTATGAAAACGGAACTTCGCAAACATCCCAAAACTATAAAAACAGAGCTAGAATTGAAGAAAATTTGGGTAAAAACAACAAAAACACTGGGAAAATCGGTTGTACAAAATTTGATGGGTGAAGTGAAAAGGAAGGTGCGGGCATTCGGGATGGGAGACGAAATTGAATAAAACAAATGTTGTAAATCAAAACTCATTAGTAGTTCTTCATTCCCTGAAAATTTCAAGAAAATCCGATAATCAGTTTAATTCTGATGAGTATATATGTGTGTGCCATTTTTATCGAATACACCCTTTACTACATACGAATAAAATTAAACTATTTGATCTATTCTGTAGTGTGTCTTCTAAAGCTTTGTTTACGTTTTCAAATCATAATCTTTTTATGGAGTCAGGTAATGAAGATCCAGAAGTAGGCTGCGCTTGTAACCGGACATGACATATATTTTTTCCGTGGACAAATTGAGAGCCTTCTTTCGCACACAAAAAAAGCAAGACTGTAATGCAATTTCGCATGATTTTGTTTCTTTTTTCGCTATGGATAGTGACTTGGAGAAAAAAATGCAACATTGGCAGTGGGCAAAAATACAGCACAAGCCGGCGTCGGTGGTGTAGTGAGCGTGACTGCGACTGGCACCCCAGTCTGGGTTCAATCCCAGTCAACGTCGGTGGTTTTTCTGAGGCGAAAAAATCTGGTCACGTCTTCCTTCGGAAGGGAAGTAAAGCCGTTGGTCCCGGCTCATAGTCATGAGTCGTTAGGTAGGGCCCAAGTGGTGGAGTCGTCTCCCTGGCGTCGGTGATTGTCACCATGTGAGGAAATAGGCCGACGGAAAAAAATACAGCACATTAATTCGCTTTGAAAAATTCAATGTGTGTGTGAGATTGGACTCTAAGAGTCTTATGGCTCACAAGAAAAAACAAGACCTAATCTGGAATGGAACCGTGGCCAACAGCGCACAGTGCGAAAAAAGTACATGAATCGCGAAAGAATCCAACATTTCATCTCCGAGTAGCACGAAATTAGTGAAAAATTGCATTTCTTATGTAAAAATTAAAAGGGAATCAAATGGAGACGTATCTTTACGCCGCAAAATTCAGCTGACGGAGATATTGGACATATTCTGACCCAATTCCCCGATTTCGTGTTTGCGGTAGTCTAAATAGGCCTAATATTGTAATATTTTTCTAGGAATTGAGTGGAAGCGGTTGCATCCACCGCAAGGGTTGATGAATGAAAATATTGCTGATTTTACCCCACTTCCCCATATTTTTAAATGAAGTCGTTTAGAGGTTTAGGGGACAGCGGTAGTCAAAATAGGCCTAATCTTATGTAAAATTTTCCTAGGAATAGTTTTATAGTAGCCATTGCGAAGATAAACTGGATTTTATATAAGAAATCATTGAAATGTGGAAAAATAAATGCACCCAATTTTAAATGTAATGCAAATGAACTGTACATCGGGCACCAATTTCGGCATTCTTTTAGATAACCTGATTGAATTGGCAGCATAATTAATCATCAATTAAAAGAGAGATTTGAGCAATAAAAAATGAAAAAAGTGCCACTAAATTATTAAGGCCTGTACCAACAAATAATGTGTGATCAGCATTAAAAAATTAGGAATGAGCAATAAAAGATGAGAAAAGATCTTCGGATAATCTAATTGTGACCGGTAAATCTGTCAAATAAAGCAACAGCTATTAGTATATGTGCAATTAAATATGGCAGTATTTCCGCCAAATTATGTAATTTGAGCACTAAACTATTCGCATATGTCTTTCAATTTTATTGGATTTTCCCATAAAAACAGTAAAATGAGCAATGGATATTTATATGGTTATTTATTTATCCATTGCTCATTTTACTGTTTTTATGGGAAAATCCAATAAAATTGAAAGACATATGCGAATAGTTTAGTGCTCAAATTACATATTTTGGCGGAAATACTGCCATATTTAATTGCACATATACTAATAGCTGTTGCTTTATTTGATAGATTTACCGGTCACATTTAGATTATCCGAAGATCTTTTCTCATCTTTTATTGCTCATTCCTAATTTTTTAATGCTGATCACACATTATTTGTTGGTACAGGCCTTAATAATTTAGTGGCACTTTTTTCATTTTTTGGTGCTTTTTCTGAATTACTAAGTGCAGGTAAATATTTTAGTCGATTGAATTCCATCAATTTTCAGGAAATTTATGATTAATATATCGAATATATATGTTTGAATTTTGTTTTTGTTGTAAACTCGTATAATTTAGGCGCAATAATTTTCAGTTTGTATCGTGTCAATATTCACCATAAAACTAAATGTGCATATGATTTGGAGCATGTACGCTATGTAAAACTCAACTTGTTTTGGATATGTTGCTGTCAAACAAAATTGTTAAAGTTTTTACAGCTGTGGCCATTTGGCCCTATACTGGTTTTGATGGCAGCCAATAGGTTTTATGAAGGTTCTCAAGTGGTCATAACATCTTTCACTAGAACATTTTCAAAATCTATATGGTTCTATAAGGGTTTTATTAATGTTGTTTTAACAACCGCCTGTAGAGTGGGCCACTTTGTACACATTTCGGCTTTAAAGGTGCATAGAGGAGGTGTTGGTGGACAAAACAGTTTACGGCTGAAATAAAATTAAATTTGTTACTTGGGTAATCTTATGTCAAATTTTTCCTAGTAATGTAGGTGGTTGCATCCATCGTCCGAGTCGTTAAATATTGCTGATTTTACCTCGCTTTTCCGGTATTTTAAAAATAGGCCAGATTAGCTATGCGCGTTGGGGAATCAGGTAGTCCAAATAAGCCTAATCTTATGTAATTTTTTTTCTAGAAATCTAATGGAGGTAGTTGCATTCACCGCACGGGTCGGCGAACGATGATATTGCTGATTTTATCCCACTTGTCCCGTTTTTCCGAATTATGCCCTTTTATCTGTGCTTGGAGGCAACTTTGGTACAGGGAAATAATGTGTTCTTCTAAACGAGAAAAAAACAGTTCATGATTTCAGGAATATGTTTTCTTTTCGTGTTATGAACATACACCATGAACAATATCCACGATTTCGGACTAATTTCCCGCTGCAATGAAATCATAAATAAATCTGGTCAAACCCATGACCTGAATTCCTTATACTGAAAACTTTATTCATAAATCTGACAAATCTACTTTATCGACTCTGAATGTTAGCAAAAAAATAAATCCATCGTTAGGATTCGAACCTAGTGTGGTTGTGGAGAGCTATCATATTACTAGGTGGATGTATAGTTATTCTTGAAAAGAGTCTTGACTAATGAAGCTGATTACACAACTTTAGATTAGAGGCAAAACAAGACTTCCTAAGTTCATGACTCGCATCTGTCAATTCAATAATGAAACCATGAATAAGAGACATGAGTTCATAAAATAAGATAAGAGTTCGTTTCATGATTTTTTATTCCGTGTAGTCAAATTATGCCTAATCTAATGTATTTTTTTTTCTACGAGTAGAATGAAAGTGATTAAATCCAACGCACGGGTTGCTGAACGAAGATATTGCAGATTTTACCCCACACTCCCATATGTTTAAATGAAGCTGTTTAGCTATACTCGTAGGAGACTGCGGTAGTCCCAATAAGCCTAATCTCATGTAATTTTGTTCAAGAAATCAAACGGAAGTGGTTGCATTCTCCGCACGGGTCGGCGAACGAAGATATGGCCTATTTTACCCCACTTGTCCCGTTTTTCCGAATTATGCCCTTTTATCTGTGCTTGGAGGCAACTTTGATAGGCAAAATATACCTAATCTTAACTTTTTGTCTAGGAATCAAACGGAGATGGTTGCATCCAACGCACGGGTTGCTGAACAAAGATATTGCTGATTTTACCCCATATTCTCATGTTTTTAAATCAAGTCGTTTAGCTATGCTTGAAAGGGACTGGGGTAGTCCGAAATAGGCCTAATCTTATGTAATTTTTTTCCTAGGAATTGAATGCAGGTGGCCCTTTTAGACCACCACAAAAAAAATTATATTATGCGTTACGATCAGATAACTTATCTTCACTCAAAGCTGTCGCTTTACTATTTTTGTATATATTCTTTCTTTACTATATTTGTCATCGTTTTCGCTTGTTTGGGAATTGTTATCGTGGTCCTGTTAGGGGCGTAATTCGAAAATATGAGGTAATGGAGTAAAATCAGCAATGTCTTCGTTCACCAACCCGTGCGGTGGATGCAAACGCCTCCACTCGATTTCTAAAAAAATATAAGATAAGGTTAGGCCTATTTAGACAACCGAAGACCCGAGCATAGATAAATTTACATTATTTAAAAAATTCGGGGGAATTGGGGCAAAATATGTCCGATATCTCCGTCAGCTGAATTGTGCGATTTCGATTCCCTATACATTTTTACAAAAGAAATGCTATTTTTCAAAAAAATCGTGTTACTCCGAGCTTAAATATTGGATTCTATCGTGATGTATGTACTTTTTCCCCACTGTGCACTGCTCTTGATGGTTACCATTCAAGCACTTTAACAAGTTGAAAAGAATGGAATTAAAACCCTACAGTTGCTTCAATTGTCGGTTCAATAATGAAGGCAAATTAATCTGTGTACAACCAGTCGCTAGCACAAAGTTGCATGGCTTTGTTTACTTCATAAAACGCTTTGTGGATCAAGCTAGGCAAAATTGCCTCAATATCACAGGTTCTTATAACATAACTTGAAATTATGAAGATTCTATTCGTAAGAATGGGAAAATGGCTGTTTGTATATGTTTGTCATAAGGAGTTGGCAGCTATCGTCGCTCAATTCGAGCTGGGTAATCAATGCAAGCAACAAGTAGCAGTCTCTAATGTTGAGTGAACGTCATTTTAGTGATCAATTAAAAGTTGACGAGGAAGCACCTAAATCGGCTTTACGTGACCAGACTTGAGAAACAAAGTCCCTATGAATGAAAAAGTGTGATCAATGTGAAAGCATATGTGTCGTGTCGTATTTGCATTTTTGCTATTGATCAGTGCTTTCGTCTGCGTTTTTCATTCTAGAATCTGATTTAAACAACCCTGCAACAATTTCCGCTGCTCAACAAATTGCTAACACCCTATGCATCACAAAAGGAATGTTACCGAAAATTTGTTCAAATAAAAAAAAACAACTAGCATGCCGCATATAATGAAATGGAAAATTGCACCTTATAAAAAAACACACGTAACTTTTTTTCCAAAACGAACGCAACTTCAACCGTTTATTAACATGCGAAAGTAAAACCGAATAGTTGGGTGAGTTAGGTGCTGTCCTTAGTCGTCGGTACCAGTGAACAAATATCCACGTCATATTCGTCGTTGCTATTGATATTTTTCAAGGACTTAGCATGTTAGTAGAGGAATAGTAGAAGAAAAGGAGTGGGTATTGAAACGGTTCCAAGCCAAAAGATAGAGAAAGTATATCAATTTAGATAAAATAAGAAACATAGATTTCAAATATAAGAATGTTCATCATTACCACTGGTGTAACGACTCTCGTGTCGTCCAATTCTTCTATTATTTCTACTATTATTGCCAGATGTTTGGTTATTACTTGTACGATCTAAATTGGTTTCTAGTGGCGGTGGCGGCTGTTGGACAGAGCTAGCCGCCGTTGCCGCCTGCTGCGGCGGCTGAGGCCGTAAATACTGCTGTTGTTTCTGTCGCATTATTACTTGGTTTTCCGCAAGGGAACCACTATCCGGTGCTGCAGTGGAAGTAGATGGTGGCTTTGTGAGGGCCGCAGCAGCCGCCACTATTGCCGGTGAGTGCAGCGCTAGATTACTGAAGTTAGTGCTGAGCGCTGGTACGTCTTTCCTCAGCTGTTCGCCGGTCGATGATTCGAGGGCGGCGAACTGTGAGCGGATGTATTGTTCGAATGGCCGCAGCGGGTCAAAGCTCGGCTTATCCGGATGCAACTCTGGCCGTCCCGCAGCTACCGTTGGTGGTCGCAATCGTGTTCGACAATTTAAGCGTGATTTGTTTGATGTGCACGTACGTGTATGGATGTGAAAATGGGTTGTGTGATAAACATGTCCAATGGTGCAGTGAATTTCATCGTTAAGTAGTTTGTAATCGGTGATGGGCCGTGTATAAAACAAAACACAACAACAAACCGAACAGCACATGCAAAAGAAAGAAAAGAAAAAAAGGAAACATAAATAAACGCAAACGAAACACAAACATTGGTGCACTTTGTCCAAGTACAAATAGATCCTAACTTAGCCATTACCGAAATGCGAACTATTTATTTGTATAGTATGGTCCATTTAAAATTTAGTGTTATAGTTAGTATAAATGTTTTAAAAAAAATATCCTACGCACCGAAAATAGTAACAACATAAAGTTTAACGTAAGCGACATTCGTGGTTTTCAGACGGTTTGTTAATGAATAGCAAAAAGAGATCCGGACGGAAAAACAGTCGATTGATTCCCACGCAAAGTACCCTCTGTAACGCAAGTTTCTATCACTATACTAAAGAGAATTGAATTGCATTCATTAGTTGTTTTAATTACGCCAGTATACTGACTTAGAACACACAGCTTCTGGCTAGACTGCCTCATTAACGCTCGTATGCAGTCAGATACAGTTGCAAAAATTCATTTGCATTAATGCATGAGAGAAGTCGTGCATTTATTGCTCAGCTGGTGGCGTAGTTCAATTTGCCTCTATCTCTATATAAATTATGGTACTCTAATACTGTTAAGTTACAGCGATCAATGATGATAATTGGAAGTCTGTCTACTTCAGCAAGTGCAGTTGAAATAATTCAATGGGCGTTCGACATGAGGAGTTGTCCTCATGTCAACTACCACTTCGCAATCATCATTCAAATGCAGGTTAATTTTCTAAAAACCATTGCAAGCATAGATGTGTTTTTTAATAAAATTTCTTAAGTTTTGAAAGTAAATGTATTTATTTAGGGCAGTTGTTATTTGGTTGATTAATAGGCGATAGATTTTTTTAACAAATTTAAAATGCCAACATAGAAATTATAAATTTTACTGGAAACCTTATTCAAATTTTACTCAAGTCAGGGATCATTTAACATAGATTTGATGTAAAATTAAGTGTTCCCAAACAGAAGTAGACGCAATTCGACAAAAACTGAGTTTGTTTGAATTAATTGACTTTCGACTGATTTTTATATTCTTAAGGCCGTTTTCATAAAGGATATGGTTTAACGTTTCTTTGTTATATTTCAAGTGTTTACACTGTTGAAATAAATATCAAAATTCAACAGGTCAATTTAAGTTCAATTAACTTTTGCATATTTCTTAGAGATATTTTTATGCAGCTCTTCAACTTTGCATCAAAGTCTTTTTGACTAAAAGTAACGTTGGTACGCTTTACTTCGAAACGACTACAGTGACGCACAACTGCTTTTTTAGCTAGCTAACTTTTGCAACAATCTTTTGTGGGATTTTGAGTTCCTCCGGGAAAGTGGCCATATTCAAGTCTATCCAAAACCTGGCTTGCGACATATCAAACTATATGATTTTGCAAAACTAGGTCTTCGGAGGATGCTTTGACACGTAGGCCAGTCCCGGATTTTCTGAAGGAGCTCGGATCCCGTAGGGCCACTCCAAGTGGCTAGTATGGTCAGACACCTTCCGAATGTCAGCTGAAGGCAAAATCTTGCAAAATCATGAAGTTTAAAATGTCGCAAGCTAGGTTCTGGCAATGATTTGAATATGGCAATTTTCCCGGAGGATTTTGGACCCCGCAGGGCCTCCCTAAGTGGCCAGTTTGGTCAGGAATCGTTAGAATATCCTAGAATAAACCTAATTCTGCAAAATCATAAAATTTGATATTTCGCAAGTCAGGTTTTGGTAAAAAATTGATTATGGCCACTTTCCCGGATGAACTCAGATTCTGCTATATCTCTTTAAGTGGCCATTATAGTCAGAGATCTCTTCTGATGATCTAGTTTTGCTGAATCACGAAGTTTGATATGCCGCATGCCATGTTTCGCATCTGAAAATATTTTGTCCAAGTATAACTTTGTGATCTATTGCGACAAACCGCATCGAAATCCGATGGCGAACGATTGAGTATCATAAATTTTAAATTTGATTTTTTCTATCTCAGAGGGGTTTGGGAACGTACGTGTTAAGTAGGCAGCTGAAAAGAATAGTATCGGAGCGAAACTTATTTAAATGAGCCCGGATAAGTTGACAAATTGTTTGTGCCTGCTGATAGTCAGGATCTAGGATACAGAACAGCTACCGGGGGAGTGGAAAGAGAGAGTTATATCCCCAATATTCAAAAAGGGAGACAAGTTGGAATACCGAGCGTGCTCTCGCAGATCATCTTCCGCCGTCTATCGCCGTTAGCAAGCAGATTTGTAGGAAGTTATCGATTCGGTTTTGTGGACCGGCGATCGATAACAGGCCGAAACGTTGCGGCTGATCCTTCAAAAGTGTCACGAATATCGAGCTCCTACGCACCACCTAATCATCGATTTCAAGGCGACATACGATACAATTGATCGTGAAGAGCTATGGGAGATTATGGACGAGAACGGTTTTCCCGGGAAACTGACGAGACTGATCAAGGTAACGATGGATGGTGTACAGTGCTGCGTGAAGATATCGGGTACGTTATCGGACTCGTTTGTAACACGCAAAGGACTTTGGCGAGATGATGGTCTTTCGTGCCTCCTGTCCTACATTGCGCTAAAAGGTGACACGATTTCAAATTCATTTCAATTCATTTGGTTTGCTGACGACGTGGACATTGTCATAAGAACGTTCCAGGCAGAACACTCGACTGAAACGTAAAGCAGAAAAGTTTGGATTACAGATCAATACGTCGAGGTCCAAGTATCTCCTGCAGTAGAAAACGAGCGCAATAGAGCTCGCACAGCCAGACGTGTGGTTATCGACGGAGATGAGTTAGAGGTGGTAGATGAGTTTGTGTACCTCGGATAATTGGTGACTTCGGATAAAGACTGCCTCAGAGAAATTCGGAGACACATGAAAGCTGGTAGTAATGCTTACTAAATATGAACTCCACAAGACCCTAAGGTCGGATAAACTTCACCCCCCGTAATAAGTGTACCATGTACAAGTCGCTGGTAAGACCGGTAGTTCTCTAGGGGCACGAAACGTAGACAATGCTTGAGGAGAACCTGCATGCACTTGTAGTTTTTGAAGGACGTGTGCATATGACTATCTTTGGCGGTGTACGTGAAAACGGCATATGGGGGAGAATAATTAACCACGAGCTGACGCCACGCTACGGCGGACCAAATGTCCAAAAAGTCGCTACGGGTAGAAGGGTACAATGGGCGGGACATATTGTTAAGATTCCAGAAAATAATCCCGCAAAAATGGTATTTGCAGGGGATGCAGGGGAGCGCAGCGAGCTAGGTTGTTAGACCAAGTAGAGTAAGCCCAGGAAGTGTAGGACACTCGAGAAACTGGATACAAGCAGAACTAAACCAGGTTTGTTGTGGAAGGATTCGAAAATCGGTCTGGAATCAATTCGAGTTGGTTCAGTCAGGATTTTCTGAGACGAAAAATATCTGTTCACGTCTACCTTCGAAAGGGAACCAGCCTCAGCCTGAAACTCTCGTAAATACGAAACAACAACAGATTTAAAAAAAATACCCAGTTTTCCTTGGCGGACATAGAAAACTTTCAATTGAAAAATGTGGATTGCTCCTTGTACAGTAATGTAAGGCACTGGCTAAGAAAGCGTAATATTTGAAAAATTATTGCTTATTTTTCAATTCTCATGTGATTTGAGTTAAATTTTAAAGCAGATACTGGCTGCTTTCTAAGTTTAATATGTAAAAATACGTAGAGATGATCTTAAAAGGACCAGAACACAATTAAATCGGGCGCATTGATCGTAAACTATAGTATAATAATGTACTAACGTAAAATTAAAATCACATACAAGTAGCAATCAATATTATTTTAAATGAAAGGACACCCCGTAATGAAAAACCAACAAAAACATCTATGAAAAGCTGATTAAGATTGATGAACTAATAGGTAGCTTTAACCTCACACGATCATATACAAAACATCCGCAGGCAACGAGTGATTATATAATGCGCAACTAAAGCTATAAAAACGATTAACAGTATGATGGTAGGCACTTGTAGCTCACTCCGATTCCAAGAGCATTCTTAAAAGTTCATGATCTAAGTTGAGTGAGTCGATTTGGTTTGAATTGAAATGGTTTGAAACATGAAAACAAATGATCGTGCAGTGATTTGATTTTCGAGGATTTTTGACTTCCTAGTGAAGATCTGCTGTGCTAACCTGAATGGTATCGTTTCTCACTGTGAGTGACTCTTCGCTGCGTGCTGCGCCTCGTTCTGTTCTGCTGGATCTGTTGCTGTTGAGAATGGTGGTGGCCGCTGCTTGAACGGTCATTACGTTCTCGACTACCACCACCACCACCTCCTCCTCCTCCGCCTCCTCCGCCGCTACCGGAGGAGGCGAAGATGTTCTGCTTCTGCTGGGATGAAGGATGGTGCAGGTGCGATTGGATGTCATTTACATAGCCTGGGTTATTACCACCACCACCACTGCCTCCGCCACCTGACGGCACAAATTAGTGTCAACAAGCGAGAAATTAACTATACGATTACACAACAGCTAACTACAACTACTGTTATTGCTACATACATAAATGATCTATAAATACTCGGACATTTATGCCAATTTTCCTAAACCATAGACGACCGGCGGCAGGTGCATATTTCGCTGAAGAGGAAAAGTCAACGCATTTTCTTCCGCGTGCGTCAACGATGTAAACGACAACGGCGGCTCTTGGACAATATCAGCCTATCTCTTTACTTATATCTGTGCGCCTCTTTAAGGAGAAATGGAGTTAATTGACGGGCAGACGATAATGTTGATGTAATTTTCCACTTTCTTGATAATTATCGCCTCCCCCCGTTGTCGTGCTCAAATGCACACGGACTCTGATCCCCGATTGAGGAGCGGAGAACCTTAGCAAGCGGGTGCAATAAACTGTCATAAAGAGGCGCACTGAGATTTATCATTTTTGCTCATCCATTCTTTCATTCACTCGTTCACGGTTATGAAGACCTTCTCACATGTGTAGAGAGCGAGAGAGCTATATGTACTGATGCACAAGAAGTGAGTGACAAATTCTTTCTGCGCTTTCATGATTACTACTGTCACGCTGTATTCACTGAATGAGATGGATTGCGATTTTTCTTTCGCTCTCTAATTTGTGGTAAATTGTAGCACTTTCGCGTGACAAATCGTCACCTTTATCGCAGCGATAATTAAGCAATTGAGGACTGGAGTGTAAAATCGTTTGACTGAACGCGAGCTTATGAACATGGCGAAGCCTATCGAGATGTACATATTAGCAATGAACATCATATGCCAGTAGATGTTTCGATCAATGGCGATTTGAATGAAACGTTGTCCACATGGTGGCTACTTACAGTGACGTACAATACACTAAGACCAAAGACCGATTTTAATACAAAATTGTCATGTCTGGGGGCTTGTCTTTCATTTTTTCGTGAACCAATGAGGCTGAAATTTCGGCTGTAGCCTAGAAGTAACCTGATTTTTCGTCTGTATTTAATTCAGAGTTTTTCTTTCACCACTTTGAAGGTTACAGACACCGCTTCCGACAAAACAATAAAATCACCATTTGATTTCCTTAAACACTGATCAAATTTGAAGATCTGAATTGAGATTTTTGAGTACCGGTCATTTTAACTTCAGTATACCATAAATTGTAATTCGAATTCATCAACATGACCTAAAGTATGGAAATCACAGTTGGTCGAATTTTGATGGTAATCTAAAGTGGTAAATGAAAAATTATGACTTTGTTATAGATGGAAAATCAGGTTATTTACAGTCTATAGCCAAAGTTCCAGCACGGAACATAGACAAACCTCCAAACATGACCATTTTGAATTAAAATCGGACTTTGGTCTTATTGTAAGGTCGGCCACTGTATGTAAATAAATGCTTTTATTATCAACAAAAGAGTGCTTAATATTTATCATGTTTTGTAGGATTTGTAGAATCAAGAATAGAAGCAAAATTTTGACTTATTTATAGTCATTTTTTAGCTAGAATTTGCTATGAATGCTATGAATGTTCTTTGCGACTAGTTTAGTCAAGTAAAAAATCAATCTGTACTATTCAGGTGAATCTTGAAAGGCCATCAAAATCAATAGTTAATTCAACTTCAACTCATCCATAAAATGTGTATGAAATACTGCCTTAGTGTCTAGAATGCTACTTATACAGTGCAGTTTGCCATGAAGGAAAACCCTAAAACAATTAATATGTAAGTTGTGGTCATAACTACTAAGCAATTTAGTGGAGTTCAAGGCTTTCAAATCGCGAACACTGGCGCTTTAAGCAACCCACCATGGTAGAAATGCTTTGCAAATCCGAGCGTCTGTCTACCATGGAGGTGCGCGTCAAATAGTGTCTGTCTGGCATCCAGCGACTGAATGAGAAATGTTCTTCCCCAGAAGCTACACCCAAGATGGCAGCCCCATTACGGGAATAGGAGACCTCAAGCCAACCTTAGCCTTACTGTCTTCAAATCTTGGAAGACCGAAGCCAACAGAGAAAGATGGCGAACTGATATAACGACCAGAGCTGGCATTTCGCTCTAATGTTACGCTGGCGCGTGAGATTTGTAGCTTCACAGAGGATACAATCATAACTAACCGCAGATGAAGCCAACATCTCTTTTATTCGGTGGTAAATAGACAGAGTGAAAGTTTGCGCCTGTGATGAGATGGCTTAAAGTGAGTGGATCACTCTCTCTTTTAGATGACCGCTCTCACGTGCTCTCACCTGTCTTCGCCCACGTGCTCTCGCCTAGAATCGCTGCCGCGTACACTTGTGCGAAGACGCATCAGTGCTCATTCTGTTACTCGCGTGTGCGGGTGATAGTGAAAACGTCGTCGGAGTTGTAGAAAATGTCCATAGGGAAGAAACTTCTTTCTTCCTGTCATGTAGCGTTAAAACAAATTTGCAATCACTGCTTTATTTTAGCAGAAGATCGCACGCGCCAGGGAATTTATCTGCATTCGCTTCTGTGAACTTGAGAGCTCTTCTTCTCACTCCATTTTTCCCACTCACATGCGCTATCCGCATGCATACACGGTGGTGAAAATAAACAAGAGAGAAGAGCTTTCGTTGAGGTAGGAAGAGTGTGTGGAAAAATTAAAACCTCTCTTTACCACACTGAGGATATGGAAATTACTGATTACTACGAGGTCTTCTAGCTCACAAAAAAAGGACAGGAATCGGAATAGGTAATGTCTTAAGTCAACAACGAGGCGTGGCGCCAAAAACTTTAAATTCTTGGGCTAAATAAGTCTGTTGGTAAAAAAATTCAGAACAGAAATTACCGTATGGACAGGTACTGATATAATCCGACATTCGAGATTACAACGCTCCCTGGTACCGTGGAGTTGCTTTGATGCAAGCCACAGCTTCATCAGAAGAACTCGTCTGCGAGAAGGATTTCGATATTTTCACGCCAGTAAGTAACCAAACAGGTTTTCTAAGCAAAACCTAATGGCTAAAACACGTGCCCAAATGTTGTACAATGAAGTTTTTACGAAGTACGAAGGTTGCAACCTCGTGGACAACGAAATGTACGTGAAGATGGATTAACGTTTGCATTAAAAAATGGACAAAAATGGCCGATTTTTCAAGGGTTTACCTTCACCCGGACTGACGAAACTACCCATGCAGCATCAATCATAGTAACCCATGTGTCAGCAGACAACATTTGACAGTCGAACTCGAACCGTGATGGCAAAAACAGTGAAGCAACTCCGTTCAGAAGTGTGCGCGTACAAAGAACGGCACCCCGCCGCGTCGAAAACATCTACAGGCATCTACAGCATCTTGGCACTATTAGACAATAATCAGGGCAACCTCATCTAGAACATTAAGGAAAACCCTAACATCTCATACCGCGATTTGGCCAAAAAGTTTCGCGCCGCACGCAGTACCGTGCAACGGATTCGTCTCCGGGAAAGCTTCAAGTCATACCGTGCCTGTAGACAACTAAATAGGGATCAAAAGCAGAACAATGTGGCCAGAATCCGTGCCAGAAAACTGTATTATCAGGTGTTCACAAAATTCAATGGCTGTCTCCTCATGGATGATGAAACCTATGTAAAGGTCGATTTCAAACAGCTACCGGGACAAAAGTTTACTTGGCTACGGCTCAAAGAGATGTTCGTGCCAAATTTAAGTTTGTGTTTGCAGATAAATTTACACGTAAATACATGATTTGGCAAGGCATCTGTAGCTGCGGTAAGAAGACCAAGGTTTTTTTCACTGATAAGATTTTTAATTCAGAGCTGTACAGAACGGAATGTCTCCAAAAGCGAATATTGCCATTCATCAGATCCCACAATGAACCTGTCATGTTTTGGCCAGATCTTGCAATCTGTCATTACAGTACAACAGTGCTACAGTGGTATGAAACCAACGGGATTCAGTTTATACCGAAAGCACTCAACCCACCAAACTGTCCCCAGCTCAGACCAATAGAGAGATTTTGGGCTATTATGAAGAGGAAGCTGAAGGTGAATAGCAGCGTCGTCAAAAAGATCAATGAATTGAGAACCAAGTGGAATAAGATTGCCGATGGATGAAACGATGGATAAGAATAAAATCAGCAAAATTGTTATTTAGATTTTTTGCTGACAAACATTCATGAGGATTTTTGTGTTAATGAATGCCTGACGCCCTTATGGAAAAACGAACAATTTCATACTGCAATTGAATATTCTTTATTTGTTCATTACAACCCACGGCCCAACGACTATGATTATGAGGAAATCTTTGAATACAACAAAGCTAATTACGAGAACATAAAAATTAAGCTAAATTCAATCAACTGGCAATCAATCATACGAAATGAAGTACACATCGAAAGCGCTGTTGATGTCTTCTACAGGTTTTTATTTGAAATAATTAATGAAAACGTACCTCTTAAAAGAAAAAGACGCAGATATAACTCCAAATATCCAATATGGTTCAACCGGAATATTATTAATTTGAAAAATCAGAAGCAAAAGGCCCACAAAATTTACAAGAAAAGCAACTCTAATGTCAATCTGCAAAATTATCTGAATATTTGTGATCAGCTTAATTCAACAATCAATTCCGAATTGGAAGAGTATAATTTCAGAACAGAGAGTGAAATCAAATCATGTCCTAAACAGTTTTTCAAGTATGTCAGAACAAAATTAAAATCAAACAACTTTCCTTCAAAAATGCATCTTGATGACAAAAGCGCTGGAGACCCTGGTGAGATTTGTGACATGTTTGGAAAGTATTTCCAAGAAATTTACACGACATTTTCAGATGATGATCGCGATCTAGATTATTTTTCATTCTTTCCTGCATCCTCAAATGACATTAGAGTTAGTCAGGTAGATGTTCAAGACATTCTTGCTGGTTTGAAAAATCTTGATGCTGCGAAAGGTGCGGGACCTGATGGAATCCCTCCAGCATTTATGAAAAATCTTGCATTTGAACTAACTTCGCCTTTATTTTGGCTCTTCAATTTGTCACTTGATTCAGGTCAGTTCCCTAAAATTTGGAAAAACTCATACCTAATACCCATATATAAGTCAGGAAAAAAATCCGATATTCGCAATTACCGTGGAATTGCTATTATGTCTAGCATCCCAAAGCTCTTTGAAGCTATCGTCAATAGAAAATTGTTCAGCCAAGTACAAAATGTTATAACAAATTCGCAGCATGGATTTTTCAAAGGACGCTCAACTTCCACAAACTTGTTAGAATTCGTAAATTATTCATTAAACGCAATGGACAACGGCAACCATGTCGAAGCGCTGTACACTGATTTTAGCAAGGCCTTTGACCGTATTGACATTCCTCTGTTACTCTACAAGTTAGGAAAAATAGGATTTGAGGATACATTTCTTAACCGTTGTGTGGCCGAATGGGTACCCGGGTACCTTTTCGGATTTCAATTCACGATATTTAAATGGTTTTTCATTGTACAAGATTTAAACTCAGTTAGATCCAAGAAAATGACGGTCAAAATCGATTGCACAATTTTCCGGAATTTTTCAGCAAGCACGGGTGAAATAAGGGGCTCTTACATTTTTTAACTACGTAGATGGCCGGATGGGTACCCGGGTACCCACGAAACTGAAATGCTTATATCTCAGGTGATTTTAGGCCGATTTGAACAATTTTGAAATCAATTGATTCAAAATTTATTTTTATATCAAGCTAATATCGAAATGGATCGATCCGGTCATTCTGATTTCCGGAAAATCCGGATTTCCATGGACATGTCTTGATTTGATGAACTGATCGTGGAATTCGGTAAATAATCAGCAATGCTGGTATCAAACTTCATGAAATTTCATCAGCAGGTTGGATTTAACTATCTTCGGTCCATCAGACGTGTGAACATCCTAGTGGCCATTGCGGAACAGGTTCCCCGCGGGGCCATGGGTGGTCATAAATAATTTTCCATGGAACCCCAACAATATGGGTATCAAACTTGTTGATTTTGATTGTCCTGGGTCCATCAGACGTGTAAACATTCTAGTGGCCATTGCGGAGCAGGTTCCCCGCGGGGCCATGGGTGGTCATAAACAATTTGCCATGGAACCCCAACAATATGGGTATCAAACTTCTTGAAATTTCATCAGCAGGTTGATTTTGATTGTGTTGGGTCCATCAGACGTGTAAACATCCTAGTGGCCATTGCGGAACAGGTTCCCCGCGGGGCCATGGGTGGTCATAAACAATTTTCCATGGAACCCCAACAATATGGGTATCAAACTTCTTGAAATTTCATCAGACGGTTGATTTTTATTGTCCTGGGTCCATCAGACGTGTAAAAATCCTAGTGTCCTAGTCATAAACATTTTTCATTGTAATCCCAGCAATATGGACATCAAACTTCTTGAAATTTCATCAGCAGATTAAATGTTACTATCTTTTGTCCATCAGACGTGTAAACATCCTAGTGGCCATTGCGGAACTGGTTCCCCGCGGGGCCATGGGTGGTCATAAACAATTTTCCATGGAACCCCAACAATATGGGTATCAAACTTCTTGAAATTTCATCAGCAGGTTGATTTTGATTGTCCTGGGTCCATCAGACATGTGAACATCCTAGTGGCCATTGCGGAGCAGGTTCCCCGCGGGGCCATGGGTGGTCATAAACAATTTTCCATGGAACCTCAACAATATGGGTATCAAACTTCTTCAAATTTCATCAGACGGTTGATTTTTAATGTCCTGGGTCCATCAGACGTGTAAACATCCTAGTGGCCATTGCGGAGCAGGTTCCTCGCGGAGCCATGGGTGGTCATAAACAATTTTCCATGGAACCCCAACAATATGGGTATCAAACTTCTTGAAATTTCATCAGCAGGTTGATTTTGATTGTGTTGGGTCCATCAGACGTGTAAACATCCTAGTGGCCATTGCGGAACAGGTTCCCCGCGGGGCCATGGGTGGTCATAAACATTTTTCCATGGAACCTCAACAATATGGGTATCAAACTTCTTCAAATTTCATCAGACGGTTGATTTTTAATGTCCTGGGTCCATCAGACGTGTAAACATCCTAGTGGCCATTGCGGAGCAGGTTCTCCGCGGGGCCATGGGTGGTCATAAACAATTTTCCATGGAACCCCAACAATATGGGTATCAAACTTCTTGAAATTTCATCAGCAGGTTGATTTTGATTGTGTTGGGTCCATCAGACGTGTAAACATCCTAGTGGCCATTGCGGAACAGGTTCTCTGCGGGGCCATGGGTGGTCATAAACATTTTTCCATGGAACCTCAACAATATGGGTATCAAACTTCTTCAAATTTCATCAGCCGGTTGATTTTTAATGTCCTGGGTCCATCAGACGTGTAAACATCCTAGTGGCCATTGCGAGCAGGTTCCTCGCGGAGCCATGGGTGGTCATAAACAATTTTCCATTGAACCCCAACAATATGGGTATCAAACTTCTTGAAATTTCATCAGCAGGTTGATTTTGATTGTGTTGGGTCCATCAGACGTGTAAACATCCTAGTGGCCATTGCGGAACAGGTTCCCCGCGGGGCCATGGGTGGTCATAAACAATTTTCCATGGAACCCCAACAATATGGGTATCAAACTTCTTGAAACTTCATCAGCAGGTTGATTTTTATTGTCCTGGGTCCATCAGACGTGTAAACATCCTAGTGGCCATTGCGGAACAGGTTCCCCGCGGGGCCATGGGTGGTCATAATCATTTTTTCATGGAACCCCAACAATATGGGTATCAAACTTCTTGAAATTTCATCAGCAAGTTGAATTTACCTTGTGTCCATCAGACGTGTAATCATGTTAGTGGTCATTCCGGAACTGGTTCCCCGTCGGCCATGGAAAAATTTTTCAATGAAATCCCAGCAATATGGGTATCAAACTTCTGGAAATTGTCTCAGTAGTGAGTTTCTCATATATTTGATATAATTGATTGGATGGATGGATAATAAATTTGATATATTTGATATATTTGATGGATCATATATTTGATATATTTGATGGACACAAGGTAAATTCAACTTGCTGATGAAATTTTAAGAAGTTTGATACCCATATTGTTGGGGTTCCATGAAAAAAATGATTATGACCACCCATGGCCCGGCGGGGAACCTGTTTCGCAATGGCCACTAGAATGTTTACACGTCTGATGGACCCAGGACAATAAAGATCAACCTTCTGATGAAATTTCAAGAAGTTTGATACCCATATTGTTTGGGTTCCATGGAAAATTGTTTATGACCACCCATGGCCCCGCGGGGAACCTGTTTCGCAATGGCCACTAGAATGTTTACACGTCTGATGGACCCAGGACAATCAAAATCAACCTTCTGATGAAATTTCAAGAAGTTTGATACCCATATTGTTGGGGTTGCATGGAAAATTGTTTATGACCACCCATGGCCCCGCGGGGAACCTGTTCCGCAATGGCCACTAGGATGTTTACACGTCTGATGGACCCAGGACAATAAAAATCAACCTGCTGATGAAATTTCAAAAAGTTTGATACCCATATTGTTGGGGTTCCATGATAAAATGATTATGACCACCCACGGCCCGACGGGGAACCTGTTCCGCAATGGCCACTAGAATTATAACACGTCTGATGGACCCAATATATAGAAATTCAACCTGCTGATGAAATTTCAAAAAGTTTGATACCCATATTGTTGGGGTTCCATGAAAAAATGATTATGACCACCCATGGCCCCGCGGGGAACCTGTTCCGCAATGGCCACTAGGATGTTTACACGTCTGATGGACCCAGGACAATAAAGATCAACCTTCTGATGAAATTTCAAGAAGTTTGATACCCATATTGTTGGGGTTCCATGGAAAATTGTTTATGACCACCCATGGCCCCGCGGGGAACCTGTTTCGCAATGGCCACTAGGATGTTCACACGTCTGATGGACCCAGGACAATAAAAATCAACCTTCTGATGAAATTTCATGAAGTTTGATACCCATATTGTTGGGGTTCCATGGAAAATTGTTTATGACCACCCATGGCCCCGCGGGGAACCTGTTCCGCAATGGTCTCTAGGATGTTTACACGTCTGATGGACCGATAGTAAAATTCAACCTGATGATGAAATTTGAAGAAGTTTGATACCCATATTGCTGATTATTTACCGAAATTCACTATCAGTATTATCGTATAAAGACATGTCCTTGAAAATCCGGGTTTCCCGGAAACCAGAATGACCAGATCGATCCATTTCGATAACAGCTCGATAGAAAAAGAAATTTCGATTCGATGAAGCCCAGAACTGTTCAAATCGGCCTAAAGTGACCTGAGATATAGGCATTTCAGTTTCGTGGGTACCCGGGTACCCATCCGGCCATCGACGGGTGTTTTTTTTTTCGGTCACACAACGGTTAAATGGATACAATCGTATTTAATAAATCGGCAACAAGTAGTCAATTTTAATGGTAAAAAGTCACACCCTGTTCATGTATTATCTGGAGTTCCCCAAGGCTCGCATCTAGGCCCTTTGCTTTTTATTTTGTTTGTCAATGATATTTCTTACATTCTTAAGCAAGTCAGAATTCTCATCTATGCAGACGACATGAAAATATTTATGGAAATTAAGAACGACCAAGATAATGTAACTTATATAAACGAAATATTATTATTTGATATATGGTGCAAAAAAAGCTTACTAGAAATAAACGTTAAGAAATGTAATTTAATTACTCTCAGTAGAAAACGATATACACCACAAATTACTGTTTCTTTAGGAACTGAAATTGTAGAAAAATGCGAGAGAGTCAGAGACTTAGGTGTTATTGTAGATTCTAAGCTTAATTTTATCGACCATTACAACACAATTATCCATAAAGCAACCAATATGCTAGGTTTTATTAAACGCTTTGGTCAAAACTTTCATGACCCATATACGATCAAAACATTGTACGTTGCATATGTCAGGTCTATTCTAGAGTATTGTAGTGTCATATGGTCTCCTTTTATGAAAACACATGAAGAACGATTAGAATCAGTCCAAAAACAATTTCTTTTGTATGCTCTCCGTAAATTAGGCTGGACAACATTTCCACTTCCGTCTTATGAAGCACGGTGTATGCTTATTGACATTCAAACTCTAAAAGAACGAAGGGAATTTGCCATGATCTCTTTTGTAAACGATATTGTATCACATCGCATTTCCTCCCCTAACTTATTATGTAGTCTAAATTTCTACACCCCCTCGCGGCATTTGAGGAATCGGAACTTATTTGCGTTAAATATCAATCGGACAAACTATGCGAAATTCGGACCAATTAACCGAATGATGTCTCTGTATAATCTGCATTGTGAATCAATTGACCTAACAATGTCACGTAGTAACCTAAGACAGTATTTTGTTTCTAGACGATCTTTAAGAAGATAGAATTAAGTGTAAATATGTAGTCTACGATCGATTGACGAAATAAATAAAAAAAAAAAAAAAAAAAAAAAAAAAAAAAAATAAATAAATAAAAAAAAAAAAGTGCGCCGGCTCACATAAAGTTGAACATTTTAGTTAAAACAGAATACTATTTTGTAAATGTATATTCGCAATATGTGCAAAAGTTTCTGTTCCAATTCTAACTGGGCCACGCCTTAATGTAACATAGGAACAAAGAAATTAGGATGGCAACAATAACCCTTAATGTTTTCTATTTTTTTATTAAATAAATTACTCCTGACGCCTTCGGTGGTTGTATTGGGCGAAGGGCCGTGAGAATTTTACGAATGATTTTTAAATTAACAAAACTGTTAATTTTTTTGATGACATTCCAGATATTTTCGAGTAATTTAAGAAAGTCTTTTTATGAAAAGATGACCAGAATTACAATATTTGTTATTCATCGAAGAATATTTTTTGTTCATAGATTTTTAATTGAAGTTCTCGGGCGATTGACCGTGTTGAGCATACAGAAATCTGAGTAATGTAAACAAACAGTTACATATTCGTTGTGTTGTTTTTCACACTCAACATATATTCCGTTTATAAAATAAATTAAGCGTAAAGAGTAAAATCGCGATCCATCTCAGGTGTTGAAGCTTGAATTCTTTCCCCAGAAATAATATAAAGGGGTACTGCTCCCTTATTCACCATACCATTTGGCAATTGACCTTAGCCGAAAACAATGAATTGACGTACGAATAATTTGGTTTCCTAGTTATGTTTTCTTTTAAAAAAACAATATAACGAAACGAAACCAATCATTTCGTACTGTCTTCATCTATTCTCGAGTAGGATGATTAAAAGCACTGTTACCCTATGACGTTAGCACTCAGTGTGTAAAGCAAGATGTGGTAATTTATTTACACTGTTTATCGGATATCCTCGCGTAGGTATGTGCGATGTAAGTTCCGTTGAACCACGAAGAAGTTGCAATTTATCATCGAGAGCCAAAAATGGCGAGAACGAGTGAATGAAGAGCGAATCAGCAGAGCTCGCGTCGGACGGTTGGTTGTCATTTTATCTTGTCAGCAAAAAATGAGACCTGCTGTAGGATCAATTTCCCACTAAAGGTTGGAATTTTTATGCCGTTACTGTGAATTGATTGCATTTTCAACGCGACTGACCCGCTGTTGGGAGATTTTTTGGATGACCTACTTGTTCGTTGAATTAAACTACTTACATGCTACATGAACGGAGTAAAATATATGTTTTGTGTGACTAATTCATTACCTTGTTGTGCATTTTTTGCTAGATATGGCTGCAGCAGTCGTGTTCGCTTCTTCTCGTATCCTTTCTGAGTGATGTCACCTGGAGAAAGAAGAAATGAAAAATTCAATTAGCTACATTTTATGGGACTCATGCTATCGTAGGAAGTTGGCACTCCCCGTTGGAAGTTCAAGGTCAATGTTTCTCATTTCGTAGACAACCACCTACTAGTTTTGCCTTTCTAACCAATCTCGTTATCTTTAAGGCGGTGTCGTCGTCGGCCGGGACGTGTAGCGTAGGTGGGTTGAGTGAGGTAACAATTTACGGTTCAACGGCTGTCGCAGTCGATTTGTCCACACGGTGTCGGAAATCAAAGCGTAAACCATTTAAGTTAATAGCACTAGATAATGATGCGATTACAGCAATAAAATGAGCTCTTTTTTACGATCAATAAGCGAAACGTGGAGATGGCACATTGCGGTATATTGAAGAGAAGGCAAACTTCATATGAGCTTGTTTTGCTTATGAAAATATCTTTGCTAGCGCAAGACGAGGTTTGCATAAATAAAGACAAATATTCACTCGGGATAGGTCTCGTGAAACACTCCCACTGCTCAGGGGAGTAGATTACGAAATTCGATATCCACTGAAACATTTAAAATTCTAATTGATCCTGGATTTGGTTCAGTGTTCAAAATCAATCTCCGTTCTGCAGTTATGATTCATCGAATAAATTCGAAAGCAGACTCTGACTTGGTCTCTTTCTCAGACTAAAAGGTTTATTAATATCGTCGGATTAGTGCATTTAGCTTTTAAATTTGTTCAAATTTATTCTTTGTTCTAAATAGCAAACGACAAACCATCGGTGAAACCGAACGTCTGGGTGGTGAACAGTGGATTTATTGGCAGATTATACGGATGCACACGTCGTTGTTGATTGGAATATAAATTGAGATTTGATTGGCGCTTGTGGGTGGAATGATTTGTGGTTAAGCTTAAATTGTTTCGGATCTGTTCACGATAGGTATAGTGAGCATAATAATGTAAATTTATGGGTCAATAATGGGAAGGGATGTTGAAAGGAAAAACGCATGTCATAACTTTTTAAGTAATTTATTCTATGCATTGGAATTCGATGTTTCGCGTATTTGGTACAAGCAGTGGAGCTTTTCTAAGAATTAAATTGTTAAGTAAGGTAAGCAGGAGTGATTCAAAAGTTTTAAAAAGAATATAATTTGTACTTTTTTTGTAATATTTTTCCATTTTTCTGACATAGGATTGGGCTATTCTAATCTTATAATTTATTAAATCGATTAGAATCCCATGTTATCTTTAACGGTAACCCTTTTCCAAACGATAATGTGACCTATTAACCTCAAGCTAGCCACGAGCACCCCATTTTTACTGATTTATCGAAAATGAAAAATGAGTTAACAAAAATAATGAATATCGGTTTCCTAAAGTGTTACACGCTTAAGCCTAACAAAAAACGAACTAATTGAAACAAATTATAAACCCAAAAAAAAATACGAAAACGAGATTTTATTTTCAAATACAAATAATACTTCAAAACTATATTTAAGTTAACAATGTTGATTGAGTTCACAAAGACTCATTTCGCTTCATAGCGTAATCGGAGATTGCAATGCCCTCTCAGATATCATTCAAACTTTCTGGACATGCAGACATTGTCACAAAAAGACTACGTTTTCTTCAGAAGAGATCTTTTAAAGAGGGCTAAGTTTTTTTTTACCGATCTTTTTTTCTCAAATGAATATAATCTAAAAACGATAAACCATACAAAACAGTGTTGTTTGGGTGATTATCACAATATTATTCAAATTTTTGAAACAAAAATGTCTAAATTGAGTTCTACACTGAAAACAATTGATTTAAACATTGTAAATCGATTTATAATACAACGCTATCTTTGATTTGGAAGAAATTTTGTCTCAAGATAAGTAATTATATCGTCTACAAACCGTCTATGCATCACAAGACGTGTCCGTCTTACAAAAACTTTTTCTTTTTTTTTGTATTTATTTATTTTCCGTCGGCCTATTTCCTCACATAGTGCAAATCACCGACGCCAGGGAGATTCCACCACCCGGACCCTACCTAACGACTCATGACTATGAGCCGGGACCAACGGCTTTACCTCACTTCCGAAGGAAGACGTGACCGACATCGACTGGCATTGAACCCAGACCCACTGGGGTGCCAAGTAGCAGTCACCCTTACCACTACACCACCGACGCTGGCGAAAAACTTTTTCTTGTACAAACTAAATTTTGTTTTCAGTTTCATTTTTTTTCAGAACTCAACACGTAAAGGTCTTAATTATATCATATTTCAATGAAACTCAATTTGTTTATGAGATTTTGTCTAATTTAGCAACTAAGTATACTTTTATCAACCGAGAATTCAGATAAAAAAAGTTTATAAACGTTAAGCTCCCCTTAACGGCTGAACGAACTACGGAGGGAGCGCCACATGGCGTATTGGGGTGGATGCCATTAAAATCCCAATTAAGATAACTGGCTGCGAAAAGGAAAACGAGCGGTACTGTTGCATTCGGGCTGGCTCTTGTGTCGTCTTCCTCAGTACTGCCGAGTGACACCGAGCAGGAAATGGCGTGGTTCCAGCGGCACAGGTTGTCTCCGTCCCATTAAAACCATGACAGGCCTCCATTCCCCACCGCCCGACCTCGCCAGTCGGGCGGGAGTAAGCTCAGATGTCCCTATACAGGCTCTGAACACGGTTCCCCATGAAAGGCCGTGTCAACCCTTGCATGGCGTTTCTGCTCGCCTTCGTGCTTACATAGATAACCATGAGATCACTATAGCAACTATTCCACGTAAGCAGCTAGAGGGGGACCCAACAGAATAAAGGGTAATACCTCAGTAACGACTCACCCTACGAGAAAGCGAATCCATTCGCTAGAGGCGGCCTAGTGAGGTCCCTTCCACGTAGAAAGGTGGGATCCGGTGCCATGTCCGACACTTGTGGAAGTGCCACGGCATTTGAAGCAGGTGCCACTAAGCTAGGTGTGGCCATGGATGGGCCAGTACTCATCTGGGCCATGGATAGGATGCGCGAAACGCTTCCGAAAATAGTGGAACTGGCCGAGCAGTTGCATACCATTATTGACTTAACGTCATCGCGCAACAACTTTGCTAAGAACCTGACCCTTAGCCTCCATAGGCTACGCATGACAGTGCAGGCTGCATGCAAGGAGAGGGAAGAGCTGGAAGCCAAGCTCCTAACCGAGCAAAGTGCCAAAGAGTTGGCACGGCTAGCAGCCACGGAAAGGGCGAGGCAAATAGCCACGAAGCACACGCAGACCATGGGGGTAGGGACCTCCAGGCAGGCTAGGCAGCCCCCGGGTGAAATGGCACCCTATGAAGCGGATAGTGGCTAACGCCCCTGTCGGGCTAAAAACCTATGCGAAAGTGGCGGCGAGGTCAGAGAGTCCATTCTCTCGATCAGTTTTGGCTAGCCGCAATGAGAGAGGCCCCGGTGCCAAGCCCAGCGCTAAAGGCGCGACGTCCAGCTCGATTGCTGCCTCAAGCGCCGAAGGGTGCCCGAACGGTAGGGCCCCATTCGCAATAATAAGTACGGAGGCAGATGCCAGGGAGAAAAGGGGGACGAGCGACGACCCCAAGCGTGGCAGGGAGAGCCAGTGGACTAAGGTCCGAAAAAGAATGGGCAAAACTAAGAAATAAATTGACAAGCGACAGGTGGCCCGTCAGCGTAACAGCGGTGAGGCCCTCATAGTCAAGACCGAGGCGTCGACGTACTCGGAGGTCTTGAAAGCGATGCACGAGGATGCAAATTGGCGGGCCTAGGCACCGATGTGCGGAGTACTCGCCGTACCCGCACCGGTGAAATGATCCTGGAGCTCAAGAAGTCCACGGAGCTAAAGGGCCCAGCGTACGGAGACCTGGCAAAACAGGCATTAGGTGAGGGTGTGGAGGTGAGAGGCCTCGTCTCACAGGTGACGATCCAGTGCAAGAACCTGGATCAGATCACCGAAGTAGACGAGATCTCCACTGCACAAAAGGAACAGTGCAAGGTCGAGGTCGCCATACGCTGCGGAAGGGTCCACTTGGGACTCAGGTGGTAACAATGAGAGTGGCAGCAGCCGACGCGGACACGGCGTTAAAAGTGGCAAAGGTGAAGATGCCCACGGGGGGAGGGGTGTTGCAGTTGCCCTTCCGCTAAGGGTATTCCAAAGAGCCAATTGTAATGCAAATAACCCAACTAAACCTGAACTATTGTAAGGTCACCCAACAACTGCTGTGTCAGACAGTTCGCGAGTCGGCATCGGATATCTCCATAATTTCCGACCCATATCGCATCCCAGCCCGCAACGAAAACTGGGTTACGAACAGGTCCAATATGGCGGCATTGTGGATGACGGGCAAGTACCCGGTTCAGGAGGTTGTGTCTATCACAAACGAAGGCTTCACGGTTGTTAAAGTGAATGGAGTGTTATTCTGCAGAAGCTACGCATCGCCAAGATGGTCAATTGAACAGTTTTCCAATATGATCGACCTTATGGTAACTGAGCTAACTGGCCTAAATCCGTTGGTAATATCGGGTGACTTCAACGATTGGGTGCTCGAGTGGGGGAGCCACCTTACCCACTTCAGGGTCCCGATTCTTCTGAAGGCCTTGGCTAGGCTCAATGAGGACCTAGACAACATAGGTACCAGGAGTACCGCTTCCAGGCGGCGATTTTTTTTTCTCCCGGAATAGGTGGATCCGCTGTTGCATATCGGTCTGTGTTCTGTCGGGTTTCGTGCTGCAGTACACTCTGCTTACTTTTCCTTTAACACCTCCCTACACTTCTCGTCGAACCAACACTGCATGAATACACTCGGCGAGACCAAAGATAGAAACAGTGGGGTGTTTCGAAGAAGTTTTAATTTAGTTTGTTTTGTGAAATTTTGTGTTAGGTAAAGCGAATACAGCTAGCACCGCCATAATCATAAAATTAGAAAAAAAAAACATACAAAGACTGCATTTAGTAATAAATCCGTCAAATGGGACGAAGTTGCATCCATGAATAAACCCAATTTGGTGCTTATAGACCGAAATTACATCTTATTCCTCGAAAGTTTCTGACTTTATAAAATGAGCTGTGTAACTTTTCGTGACACATTCTACAAAATGTCTTATTTGTCTTATCTAAGCGAGTGTATAACTAGTTGAATTTCGCTTAAAGCTCAAATACGTTATGAGTTATAATAAAAAATGTAATCGATCGTTGCATATTAGGCTAAGTCAAGGGACACATACCCTATTATGTTTTTTTTTATTAGAGAGGCTTTAAATTGTTAAGCATTCATTCGCCTCTAACCCTGTTATGTTACACCAGTTGGTAATTTAGTTATTGAACCGACTCCCCTCGTTACAGTAGGCTGGATTTCCTCTATCCTTCGATTTGTCACGTGATTTATGGAGGCTGTCTAACTACACACTTACATACTTAACAACTGTTCAATGCGCCACCGAGAAAAAAAACTGAAAACCCTGTAACGACCGTGAACATGAGAAATCCCCAGTGTTTGTAGTTTTTCCAACCAATAGTTAAACGATTTATAGACGCTTATGATCATCGATAATAATTTGTGTGGCGAATGGTTATGGTTTTTCTACTACTTGAAATACCGCAGTACATGAACAAAAACAGTGTAGTCGAGGCTGTGAGTTTAATAATTGCTTCAATTGGCACAGATGAAAAACGGAGGAAATGCGATGATTGATGAGACTAGGAGGTCAATCAATAGGAATCACGAGGCGATGGAGCAAAAACTTTGCCCTCAGCCGCTAGATTTCACCTTGTAATTGATCTCTGTAAACAGCCGGTGACAAATTATAGGAACCTCGAGTGGCCCGCATAAATGAGATAGGCTATTCTGAAATGAATAACACAAGAGTAACAAGACAACTTGGCTTAATTGGGAATGCTGACAGTTGCAGATTGGATTGCTTGAGATATCGAAAGTTCAACCAAGTTAGTGTCTTGGGAGGAGAGTGATCTTCGGATGAGTTTGCTCAAGAGGTAGTTTAGTGCAATTTGAGTAATTGGTGCCAACTCACAAAAGTTACCATTACGGGTGAGATATAAGAGTAACAAGAGAGAAATACATGGTGCTGATGTTTGCATGTGCTCATGCTTGTAATTAGCCATAATGTTTTCGATAGCAAATTATTTATTTAAACATTCCATTTTAGTTCCATGTTTTTATTATTGAAGAATATTCGTATGTTGCCGGCTTCTAGTGGAAATGACTAAGATTAAACTGAGGTTTTCTTTATGGTATCGTATAATTAGTCTAGGTTCAAGCCCGACCCCGCTTATTTATTTATTTATTTATTTATTTATTGAATTCTATTACGTAACTTAAGCCTTTAATATTACAATGATTTTCACTGGCTGAAAAAGTGCTAGAGGTCCATACTTTGCTAATTTAACTAATTTTCTGTTTTCAATATCAATTCAACTTTTGAACTGCTTCTATTCCTTGAAATTCTATGAAAGAAGTTCCGCTGGAAAGATTATTTGATAAAGAATTCCATTGAACTACACCTCGAACGAAAAATGAATTAACATACTCAGTGGTACGATGTCGTAGAAGAATAAATTTCTTAAAAATATTGCTTCGCAAAAGTTATAATTTGCTCTATAAATAGAATTTTATACGGCAACCGGACGGGGAAAGCTGGCAGATATTTTCATGCACATTAAACTGTCAAAGTTCCCGGAGAAATATCTGGTGTGGCAGACCATCTGTACCTGTGTCTTGAAAGAGCAACGTTTACATTGTGACCGGAACCGTCAACCAGGAAATTTATCTGAGCGAGTGCCTCCAAGAACGTCTACTGCCTTTCCTGAACACAATCGTTCCGTTTTATTCTGGCCGGATTTGGCATCTTGCCATTACGGAAAAAAAAGCCATGGAGTGGTATGCCAACAACGTTCAAGTGGTGCCCAAGGACAAGAACCCTCCAAACCGAACAATATTTGGCCATCGTCAAGCGGAACCTTAAGACTCAAAAACCTGTTGTGAGCGAGAAACAGTTCAAGGAAAACTGGCGTTTTGCGGCGAATAAAGTGGACCGAAAGACCCGATAATTCGCATTCGGTAAAAAGGAAGCTTAGCTGAATATTTCTCCTGTATTCTGTATTACCTGAACTTGAAAAAAAAAAAGAATTTAACTTATTAATAAAAACTTTGAACGACTTACACACATTACTGTTTGACCAAATTTTGATCGGAACACCCTTCAGAATGAAAAGAAGAGGTCTTAAGTGTGAGCCTTTAGGAACCCCCGACGTGACTTGAGTTGGTTTTGTCTTTTTATTATTGAAATTTACAATTTGCTAACGATCAGTTAAATACGATTCGACACAATTGAGTAGTCTCATCTCAATTCCCAAGCTTTAAAATCAACTTTGGAATGTCTAGCTATCAAACGCTTTGCTGAAGTCGGTGTAAAGAGCCATAACGTGATTTCCTTAATCCATTGCATTGATTGAGTATTTCACGAATTCTAGTAAGTTTGTAGCAATTGAGCGGCCTTTGAAAAAGGCGTGCTGTGCATTAGTTATTCTATTTTTAATTTGACTAAAAACATTTTTATTTATGATCGATTCGAAAAGTTTTGCAATGCATGATATTAAGGCAATTCCACGATAATTTCGAAGATCGGATTTTTTGTAAGATTTATAAATTGGTATCAGGAAAGACTGTTTCGATTCTTTCGGAAATTCACCACCATCGAGTGACATATTGAACAACCAGAATAGAGGAGTTGCCAGCTCAGTTCCTAGGTCTTCATGAATACTGTTGGAATTCCATCAGGTCCTGCGCCTTTATTAGCGTCTAATTATTCCAGACCCGTAAGAATGTCTTGTACAACAATGTTACTGACACCAATATTACTTGGATAGTCAGGAAAGTATGAGAAATATTCAAAATCACGATCATTGTTCGAAAATTTTGCAAAAATGTTGCAAATAGATTACAAATATCTTCTGAGTTATTTCCTATTTTTTCGTCCAAAGCCCATGTGGGGTCCACCCACTAGATTCTTTTCGATTCTTCTACTCTTTTCAGGTGATCTGTGGTACAACACCCTACTTCCTATGCGCGGATTTAGACGGACCGGTGCTCTACAAATTTCATACCATTGTTTCATTATTATTATTATTAATATTTCATGTCACAGTTTACTCACGATCTACTCTACCAGACCAACAATTTCACGGCGGTTTTCCACAGGGGGTTTCTCAACGCCACTGTCCAAAATTGACCGAATCTACGGGTAAGTATTTAAGGTAAATAATAATATTCATTTTCGTTAATACACTTTTTTTCTTTTCTTTATAGATTCTACTCACTGGATTTTACAAACGACAAACCAACGGATTATCCTGTCTGCTTATATTTCGTAAATTCAATCAAATAATTCCACTCAATCGCCCTTTGGTCAACAAAAACAAGTGTGTTTAAATTTGACGATGGCGAACCTAACTTTGTTTACCTTTTATCCGCTATTGTTGTAAGCAGTCATGTTGCAGCAGCTATGTTGCACTTTAGTTCTGTTCAATTTGTTAGGGCTGTTCATGCGGCGTCGCAACAGTTGGAAAGATGCACGATGTAACCTTTATTTTCAACGTAATTGAAGAATTTTTTTGGACATGACATAATCTGATTTTCAGTTTTTGCGTTATACTCAGAAAGTGCAGAGGAAATAGCTAAACTGAGTTGGTTGCAGATATTCAAATACTTTTCCAAATTAGCTTGATTATTGTAATATCTGTAAATTTTGTGAGCCTTTTGTTTTCGATTCTTCAAATTAGTAATTTGCTTGTTAAACCAAATTGGAATTTTAAAAGCGTAGTTTCGTCGTCGTCTCGTCAAATGAACTTCCAGTAACGTTTTGTAAAATATCTCTACTGCACTCTCAAAATTTTACTGACTTTTTAAAACCTGTTCCCAGTTTGCCCTACTCAATTGATACTTACACTTAAAATTTACATAGTTGGCTTTGTTGAAGTCAAAGACATTCTCGTAAACACATTATTGGGATTATGTTTTTTTATGCACAAACACAGAAAACTCGATGACTTGATATTTACGCCTCATTTTTCCATAAGGGAACGCGTTTCCGTGAAACGCCTCATTTTTCCATAAGGGATAAAGAGATTAACTTACGCAGAAATCTTCTTGTGTATTTTTTAATAAAAAATCTAAGAAGCAATTTTGCTGGTTTTTCACGTGATTGATTTGGTTAAGCCCTAAGAACGCAAGTTTTTCAAAAAGAAATTGTAACGACCACCGACAGAAAGTAAAATACTCTCATTTACTATGTCAGGAATAAAATCTGCATTGCGCTGATTGAAATCGCCAATATATTCAGGGGGAAATTCAGTTACAATTTCTTCAGCTGTTTGAATAAAGATTTCGTATGTTGACTTACAAACTTGATCTGGTCGAAAATACACTGATGCGAGAAAATGAGTTTCACTAGTAATATGTGTTTTCATCCATGAATGCTCAAATTCTTTAAATTTAAACCAGAAGTTCCGAACTGAAATCTGAAGAAACTGCAATGAGAACTCCTCCACCAGACGTTCTGTGCGTTAAAAGTAAGTCACGGTCATCTCGATGAACATTATAATCACTGCCAAAACATTTCTTCACTTTTGATGCTATCATTCTAGCTTGTTTCGGTACCCAAGATAATCGAAAAATTGGAGCACAATCAATTTTTGTGTATAAAAATTACATTTAACTTTGACATTAACTCGTATTAACTCACAGGTTATCTCCATTTTCATAATCCATAATGCCTTGACTATGAATTTACATGCTAATGTAATTTTATCTCACTCAAATGGAATATTGTTTCAAACAAACAGGATTTCAAGACATTTTTCACACGTTGATGATCAAAATTCCAAACATAATTTATTTCGGAAAAACTATTT
Source organism: Aedes japonicus (assembly GCA_034211315.2). NCBI lineage: Eukaryota > Metazoa > Arthropoda > Insecta > Diptera > Culicidae > Aedes > Aedes japonicus. Next base: position 544,599 of record JASCZW010001196.1, read on the forward strand.
AATTCCTTCAAAACATGATTGCTTGAAATTGCTACCTTAACCAAGTTTGTTTCAAGGTTGTTTCAAGCAATTCAAATTAAAAATTGGTAACCTCCCTTGTCGAATTGACGACTAACTCTCCTTTCAGTGAAAGCAAACTTAAAACTCAATCGGATGTAATTTAGTTTGTGTTGATACCACAATGATAACATTCTTCTTCTTCTTATTATTATTTAGCATTTCAAGCTTCTTGCTCTCACAATTTGCTTATTTGCTTCACAGATAAAAGGAAACACTGAATTTTCTGCGTTATCTGATGCACATAAAGGGAATTTAGCAGAAAATAATGGAATATTTCATGTAAATTTATGCCAGATAACGCCTAAATCTAGCCTCTTGTATGAAAGATTGCAAACAATATCGTTGTTTACGCTCCTTTAGCTTGGAATTACACGAGGGAAAATTTTACGCGCTTGTTAAAATTAATTATTTTTTTCTGTTGCTCTCAGCATTCTGTTCTAAATGCACGTTAACAGTTATCAATTGAGAGCCTTCGATGCAAGGTTTTTGCATTAGTATGATTGTGTGGCAAGAACATTCATATCCTATGCCCAAATTTTCCTTAATAAAAAATACATAGACCAGACCGGGAATCGAACCCAGCCGCCTCCAGCATGGTGTTGGTTTGTAGCCGCGCCTTTACCGACTGAGCTAAGGGAGGACCCACTAATTATATCATTAGCAGGTCGTAATTTACTATAATAAGCCACTATTAAAGAAACAATTGCAAATTTATCTGAAAATCCGTTGACCGTTGTATAAAACAAAATATTCATCATCTTCGACGGCCGCCCAGCTCATATTCTCAGTGCTTGTTATTTGTTCTGCGCAATGTATCTATTAGCGTCTAAGTAAAACATTAAACTGAGACTAGTACCATTCCTACCATCGCACATCGGTCTTCATTTTGCCGTTAGGGCGTCGTCGTTAGCATTTTAATTAATTCAACCTATGGCGAGAAAGTTAAACCCTCTAGTCCTGGAACCAGTTTTAATTACACGTATTGCTACAGTTATTGCTCCCGAACAGGCGCAACAACAGTGGAAAATGCCGAAGACCTTCACCTTCACCGAGACCTTAGAAAATCGCTGAAGACGACGGGACGGGAAGAACACCATTTTTTCATTGAAAGGCGGGTCGTGAGATTTTCTTTTTTTTTAGACCGGTTACCACCATTAGATTGTTACCACCCAGTTCCTCTACTTCTCGCCCCTTTATGTTGAAGAATGTGCAACTGTTTTCATTTTTCTCACTCTACCTTCCTCTCGCGTGATGCAAGCTTCGATCGCGACGACCGACGTCTCGAGTTAACGGTGTACCACTGATAACTATTGTTTGGGTTGCGCTAAAGGGCGGTTCAAATAGAACGTCTACTCATCAGAGAGGAGGAGGTTCTACAATAAGTGACCGTAAATATCTATGAAGAAAAGCGAGGGTCAAGAACAAACGAAAAACTTATGGATATCGCGTGTATTTGAATCGGCTATAAGTTGCGAGCTAAATTTAAATTCGTTTGATTTATCATGAATAGATTCATAGAACTTGTATACAACAGGAACTTTAACATTTGCTGCGAAAAGGTCACGAAAGAAGCATTCTGTTTTGATTCATCCGATTTAGGTTAAAATTGAACCAATTAACGATGATGAACTTGTACGTTTACATTGTCTAGTGTTTGAGGCGAAACGCTACCGAGATTGATGAGCGGAAGGAAAGATCGAATTTGCTTTTCATGTAGCGAGAAGTGTACATTCACTTTCCATGGCTAATCAGCCTTGACCGTACCGAAAGGAAGCTCTTTCAGCTGCATTAAAACAACTAATGGAATTTTAATTACACTACCGAAGTGTTTGGCCAAAATTAAAACCGCCTCAATAAACGACACTTCCGTTTCAATACCGAAAACCGCGGAGAATACACTAACGAACATCAACTTACCCCAGTAGCCACCGCGCCTCAAGGTCGAGTGGTTTTTCCGCACCCGTTTCTTTGACTTTTTTCTCTTCACTTTTTTCTTATGATTCACGTGCACGATATTGATATCATCAAACTCAAACACATCGCAGTAATTTTCATCGTCATCGTCGTCTTCACCCTCGGCGCCCTGCACTTTACACACCCTTTCCACAGTTTCTTCCCCTCCCTCTTCGTCGTTATCGTTACTGTTGTCATTAGCCGTTTCCGTCGTATCATCGTAACATTCGCAATCACTGTTTACCTTCTCGCACCGTAAGCAGTACAAGTTTTCGCCGATGCTATTGATTAAGAATTCATTTTCACTAAACTCGTCGTCGTCGTCGTCGTCGTCGTCATCGTCTTCACATTCTTCTTCATCTTCGTTTTTCGTTTGGGCAGGTTTCGTCTTCCCGTCGACCGATGGGAACACGTTTGCCAGCGAAATTTCATGCACTTGACCTTCTTTCACGTTACTCTTCACCGCATCCAAGGTTCGATCCACTTTCGACGGCGCTAGCAGCTGAAAATTGGCATCCGACGAGCGTCTAAACTTTAATTCGTGACCTACCTCTGAACCGTTCACTTTGAGGTCCACACAATTTAGTGGTTCCATAGAGCTTCCATATGGGCGAACTTCATGGAAGAGATGCCTTCTTGCCTTTCCCTTCTGCTTTGCTGCCGGTGCGCTTGATTTCCGCTTGTCAGGATGTGGAAACATAAACTCCATCGACGTTTCCGTTTCCTTCTCCTGAAAGTATTTTTTCTGCATATCGTTTTTGAAACGAATAGTATCGTTTCTAGTCGCTATAAACGAATCGTAGTAATCGTTCTCCTCTTCTCCATCATCTTCCCCGTTGTAATCCCTGTAGAACTCCTTTATCGCTGCCTCGTTCATTTTCTTCTTCTGAATGTAGTAGTGTCTCAGTCTTTTAAGGTGTTCCTCGTAGAAAGCTTCCAGATCGTGCATGTCCTGATTGTATCTATGTGTGTTGCAAAACTTTTCAAAATCCCGGGCAAAGTCCGGAGCTTGTTGGTCTATGAAATCATCCCCTAGTTTAGTCCAGTTTTCATCATACAACTCTCGGAAGATGTCTTTGCTCTGCATACGTGATTTCCTCATTGAACGTTTTCTTTTCGAGGAATTCCTCTGCACGACCATCACTCGCTTGAAGTATCCATCGCGGCTGACCGCTAATTTGGGCTTTCTTCTTTGCAGGAGTGTTGCCTTTTTGGACTTTCGCCGGAATAGATTTTTCGGCTTCGTAAGCGTCAAACTGAACCCAGAGTCTCTCGACGACATTGACTTGAACGATTCGTTCTTTGTCTTTGGGACCGGTAACCGTGGCGCAGCGGATAGGATGGAGAGATCTTCCTCTTGGCCTAGGTTTAGCTGCTTCCATATTCGTCCAGTGTTTATAGAATAAAATTCCTTGTTTTTAGTAAACGGGTTTTCCTTGATACGCAAGGCATATGGAATACTGTTTTCAGGGGATGGAATTTCCGTGTCGTCAAACACAGTCTGATCGTAGAAGATATTGTTTTCTTCTTCGAAATAGTTACTTGGAAAGATAAATTTGGGCTCGGTGCGTTCTTTTGAAGAAGAACTTTTTTCTAGTTCGAAATTTTCGTGGCTTTTGAACGTATGGTTTCGACAGTCTTCGATATCTAAAGTAGCTGTTTTTCCAGCCGATTTCTTCACTTTCTTTTTGTATTTGTTCTTCTGGTTCTTCAACTCCACCGTATTGTTCTGCATGTCTTTTTCGTCTACTTTGATGTCAACGTCAATCAGATCCAATGCGGAATCGTTACTCAGCTGTCTGTTGAGGTTGTCCGGTTCGCTGTGGTCGTCTGTTTTGTGCTTCTCGATGGGATCTGGACCACTATCAATAGCAGGGATTCGTATGACAATGCCTTCTCTTGATTTACTACGAATCATCTTAAATGTTTGGGTGTTGATTTTGGGGCGGTTTTCTTTGAGAGATGATGTTTTGGCTTCACTACTGACCTTTCCATTGCTCGGAGGGTTCTTCTGGAGGCTTGATGACTTTTTGATGATAATATCGGACTTGGAGGCATTGTGTGTGAGCGTTTCATCGGGATAGGTGTCAAAACTAGTTTCCAGATACCGCTCGTTGACGTGAGTGGTCGATTGCATGAAAGCATTCGGTTCGCAGTACGTTTTAATGGTAACCAAAGTAGGCAGTTCCTTGGTTTTGGTAGATGTACTGAAGCTACTGCGGAAAGACTTTTTCGAGGAAGCATTCGTATTGTTCATGGTGTTGCTTTCGATTGTGAACGTGCTAATGCTGTAAAAGGATTTGTCATCTGTGTCATCTGCCTTTCGACCGGGTGACTGGACTTCTGGTTCGAAGGAGTAGACTGTGCATTCGTCTTCTTCCGGAATGACGTCCGAGGCGTTAATGTTAACGTGTGATACGTTCCTAGCACGACTGTGGGATTCGATGGTATCGGTGGATGTAAGCGTATTAATGGATTCTGTACTCTTGGATTTGAGATCAGTTGAGTTTGATTTTTGCACTTCAGTTTCGCGGGTCTTTTTGAGACCCAGCTTCGAAGGCCTGGGAGGTTTTTTGATTTTGACCTTCTCCACATGTTGAGTAGCCTCGTATGATTTCTCGATGAGATTTTGATTTTCGCTAATGTAACGGTCGTTGATTTCCTGCAGGGCACGGATCTTCTCGTCCAAAGATGCATCATTGGATTCTAATTTCTCCTCGAAAGTGAGTTCACGTGTTGGACGAGGCTTTGCCTCTTTGGGACCAGCAGAGCTACTGGCGCCATTGTTATTGTCGTGTGGTTTCACCTGCTTGTCTGGCTGCTTAATAACCTTGGCCTGGTCTTCAAACTCATTTATGTTAACAAGGTTCTTTGTTGAGCTGCGCAACACGGCAGCGGTACTGCGCTTCCGACCACGCTCAAGATAGCTTTTCCGGATACTGATACGCTTGAACGAATCACTCCGCTTGAAGCTTTGATCGATGCTGGATTTGTCTTTTTGCTTTTTCTTCGTTTTCAGTAGATTCCGAATCGATTCGAACGTGATCGGCTTCATGTTAACTACTCATCAACGCTCGAAAGCGCTCAGCTACATTCATACACATTCGCACGCACCCTTCTCGCTCTCTTTACGTTCGGTGATCACACGGTGCAACATAGATATTTACACCACTCCATCGTGTGTCACCCCTTCGGCGTTCGCTCGCATGCTAATTTTCGACGGTGATCTATAACGAAACGAAAAGTCAGTAATCGTATTTATTAGCTCCGGCTTAATTTTATGTCATCTGAACAGTTTACCAGCAAGCAGCAGCAGCACACACACACACACTTGTTTCGGATCAATTTTTATCGTTGTACCATTTCTCTTCGACACAGATTTACCGCCGTTTCCGTTAGTTCGTGAGCCTAGGTGCTAATCTTCTGCTCACAAATCACCGTTCGGGGAGTCCGAAAACGATGCCGTTGCTATTAATTTCCCGGGGACACACCCTTTGCCGCGCTCAGAGACTCACCTGGCGACCATGATCATGACCTTGAAGACACCATTCACAAACCAAAGGCGTACGCACCAACCCGGGAAGCCACAAACTTGAAGTGCAGGAAAGCGCGAAATTTCACGCAGCCATGTAAATAACCTACTGCTACGATCGCGCGCGGTATGTGGCCCAATACGAAGGTACATCAGTTTTAGAAAATTACCTGTGCGCGATCAAGCGTGAATGGGAAATCTCACCGCAGCTGATGGCGATTAAATCGCACTAAATCGCATGCAAACGTCGACACGAAATAGGTAGACCGGCAGGACAGGAAGGGGAGAGGTGATATAATAGTGTAACAAGTTTTGAATGCGTCGATAAACGAAAAACTTCAGTGGTTTTTGTTTAGACTTTGTTCGCGAAATAGACGCGGGACGAAAGAGAGCATGTGGATGTCGATGTTAGGCACAAACGTGTGATGTGTAGTACAGACGTATGAACTTAATCGGAATTAATAAAGTGCAAAGTAATGAACGTTTTTTCTTCTAAACTTCGATGACGCCAACAAACAACTTTTGGCTGTCGGAGCGAGAGTTGAACGATTTTTTTGCACGGTGAGTTTCGTAACGTACATAATACTATCGGCATGGCCAGTGATGTTCGGAAGGTAATTCGCTCTGGCACCAGCAGTGGTCATTGCCATCCATCGTGTAATCATAACTATTGTGGTCGATCAATGCGTGATGTGAGCAGCATATATTTATACCGAGCTTTCGGGGGCTGGACAATGAAAGTTTATGGGCATTGAACATGAGGTATGAATTTGCTGACTCACAAACCAGTTCTAGGTTGCGATCGTTTCGGAGATGGCGTTCAAATATTTTTGAGCAACTAGGTGATTCGACGAATCTTCGGAGTAGACATAAAGTGGAAGGGTATATTTTACCGAAGTTAATAACATGGAAGAATGGACCTGCCAACAACTGTATCAAAAGATTTGCTTCGGTTTGATGGATAATTGTTCAAAATGTTTTGCGCTTGATTCTAAGGCATGTCTTGAGATATAGTGCAATGAATATACGAAATTTTTAATGTGAATGGGATTTTGAAACGGTGTCCAGAAATTTGGAAAAAAAAAATGGATTTTGACAACACACATAAAAACAATAAATTGATCTGGGGTACGTTCCTAGTAGCACACTTGTTGCCATACTATTGACTTACTAAGTCATAATCAAGTTACAACAGCCAATTACGATCGTAGTGTGTTACTTGGGGTCTTATTAAACATTATACATGGTTACCTATGGATGGCAAATTTTTTTTTCACCTAGCCGATGGTGTGAGGGCTCATTTAATGCAATAGACCTGCATGTGAAACCAAGAATATTACCAGTAGTGAAAGTATTTCATATTTTCGCTGCCCACGTCGTTGGACGTTTATATGAAGGCACTGACATCAGGTGTGGTACTGGTGGAATAGTCTGCAATACACTTTTAGACTTATTACTTTAAATCTAAGCAAAACGAGCAAAAGAACAATTTTCATTTTTGTTGGTATGAACAACCAAAATACCTTTTATTGTCTTTGTATAATAGAATTATTTACACCATTATCGAACAGGGTGAATGTTTTGATAAAGCTAAATATTTGATTGTTCGAAGCACATAGTCACAGATCTTACTTAGATTGCGTTTAGTGTCAAACTACAAAAAAAACGGCGTTTAGTGCCAAATTCCGGCCGCGGCTCTAATTCGTTGTTTGTTATTGGTTGAACTGTGAGGCAATAATATAGGAACAAGTATCCTAAATACCAAGCAATGAATAAATACAAAATAAATACAAATACAAAATTTGTAAATTTGTAAATACACAATACAAAATATAAACCCACCAAATAGGAAATTGCACCGTTCGGATTTGAAATATTATTAAATTTAGGATGCGGATGTTAACTAGATTTCAGGCTGGAGAGAAGGCTAGAACTTAGAATTTCAAACTCATATTTGATGAAAAAATCATAACTTCTGGATTCGAGATTCTTAGTCAGAAGAACATAGGATCTCTCACATGCACCCTGCATTCCTTCAAATAAAAATACCAACTTTTGGCATAGGACTTCATCATTGTTTTCTATACTAAGGCACAATTTAAAAAACAGATCTATAGCGACCGTCACGAAAAGCGGTCAGGTTTTAAGTGTTAATATCCAGTTGTTTCACCACTCTTTTTCAAAATGTTTACACCCACCGATCGTAAATCGCTTCGATTCCAATACTGAAAATTATTGAACATTTAATAATTCAAAATAACACAAATATAATATGATGTCTTATAATACAGAGTAAATTTGCTAAATGCCAAGTATTTTCCTATCACAGACTTCAAATGTAAGTTTCATATTTAAAATCCATCATTCTTAGGACGACCAATTTGATTTTTTCCAGCTGAAGATTTTCTTTGGATTGCCATATTGGAATATATTTGAAATATATCTAACATACCGTTCCGAATTCTTGTTAATTGGAAGCCAGCAGTGGCTGAACAAGTTTCAGCTTTCTTTCCGACGCATACCCCACATCTTTTGTGCAATTTCAAGCACAGCTCGGAAATTTAAACGGTCTATACTGTTCCGAAGCGCTAATATAAAGCAAACTTATGCTAAGAGCAGGATGCCAAATAGAAATTTTACAAATGGCGACCGTCGCAGAATATTGAAACAAATGATTATAACATTGCTACGTAGTTCTACGTCAACTTTGTGTACAACCTTATTGGGCTCCCTTGTAGTTTTTCGTCTCCTTTTCTATATGATTAACCTTCATGGTCGAGAGCAGTTGTGGGTTTATGAATCGGTCCTAATGAGTGTGACTTCTTCTATTATTTTAGCTTTTCAAGCTTAGTGAGATTTTTGCATTAGTATGTTTGTGTGGCAAGTACATTCATACCCTATGCCCAGAGGGTCGAGAAATTTTCCTTAGCGAAAAATTCCTAGACCAGACCGGGAATCGAACCCAGTCACCTCCGGCATGGTATTGCTTTGTAGACGCGCCTTTACCGACTGAGCTAAGGGAGGACCCGTGAGAGAGACATGTAGCACAAATAGCTGTGGAGCAGCTAAAAGACGAAAACATAAGATCGACAGGTAAGTAGGTGGAACAATGAAAGTAAGATTCAGTAATAAAAAATACTTTATAAACATATATTATGCAGTGATGATATATTAAATACAGGGGATGGGACCACCAGGGCACCAGATTAAAATTATTTGGACGAAAAGAGTAGAGTTGACAACTTATAGTCATTTAGCACACCCCTTATTTTGAAGATGTGTGCGGGTAGCATCATGCCTCTATTTTGATTTTGAGATTAGCACTTCAGTTATCAAAATGTCGTTGAAGGAAGAGAAGCAACGCATCAAAATTTTGCACGTGCATGGCGAAAATCCAAACTAATCTCACGCCAATTTGGCGAAATTGTTGAATGTGGCTAAACCAACTGTTACCAACGTATCAAAAGTGTTCGGTGAACGTTTGTCGACAGCCAGGAGGGTCACAGCGACGGCAAACAGAGTTGCCCGATGTTTCCGCAACCGGAACCCCAACCTCTTCGTCCGCGATGTCGCAAAGAAGCTGGAAGTGGCGCCTTCAACCGTGGATAGAGTTATAAAAGGAGCTGGACTGTCGACTAACAAGAAAGTGGTGACTCCAAATCGCGACGATAAACAAAACATGTCGGCCAAAGCACGATCGCGAAAGTTGTACACGATTTTGCTGACGAAGTTTGATTGCGTAGTACAGGACGATGAAACTTACGTCAAGGCAGACTTCAAACAGCTTTGTGGACAGGAATTTTATACAGAAACCGGACGGGGAAAGGTGGCAGATATTTTCAAGCACATTAAACTGTCAAAGTTCGCGAAGAAATATCTGGTGTGGCAGACCATCTGTACCTGTGGCATGAAGAGCAACGTTGACACTGCGACCGGACCCGTTAACCAGGAAATTTATCAGAGTGAGTGCCTACAAAAACGTCTACTGCCTTTCCTAAAGCGACACAATTGTTCCGTTCTATTTTGCCATTACGGAAAAAAGCCAGGGAGTGGTATGCTGCCAACAACGCCCAAGTGGTGCCCAAGGACAAGAACCCTCCCAACACGCCAAAGCTCCGCCCAATCCTACAATATTGGGCCATCGTCAAGCGGATCCTTAAGAAGGCTCAAAAAGCGGTTGTGAGCGAGAAACAGTGCAAGGCAAACTGGCGTTCTGCGGTGAATAAAGTGGACAAGGCGACTGTACACAATCTTATGGAAGGTGTTAAAGCAAAGACCCGACAATTCGCATTCGGTAAAAAGGAAGCTTAGCTGAATATTCCTCCTGAATTCTGTATTATCTGAACTTGAAAAAGAAAAAGAATTTGACTTATTAATAAAAACTTTGATCGATTCACACACATTACTGCGACATTGTCATAAAACATAATTGCAAACAACAAAAGCATCGTCGGGAGGATCTATCACAAAGGCTATCGTGCTTAGCATGCCAGCAAGCAGCCAAAACGGACACTAAAACAGAACCGAATGACCAAAACACACGCTCGGAAGATATTTACAGGCGGAGTGGTAATTCCTGTCAGTGTTTTTTAAACATGTGTAACTGGATGTGTGGTTTGACATGTTAGCCTATTTTTCTTTTAGAGTGTATTCAAATGTCAACACGGCTTGCAAGTTTGTTTTGAATTTTCATTCGATTGAGACTCGTGGGGAGCTTTTGATAAGTCTGTTTTGAAATATTTTAGACAGTGTGCTATTCTGATAAAATTGAAACCGCTCACAATAAAAATCAAATGGGACAAAGAAACCGGTTCTTGGAGGATACCTCCCACACCAGGCCATAAACGCACTGTCAGTTGCCCGGAAGCAGCCATCGAACGAGTGAGTGAGCGAACTCGGCAGAATACTGGTAAGTCTGGCTGAAAGATGGTCAAAGAGCTGGGAATGTCGCAGTCAACGATCAGGAGTATTTTGAAAGACGACCTCGGACTGAATCCATTAAGAAAACAACGGGTGCATGGCTTGACTGAAGGGCAGAGGACTGCAATAGTCGAAAGATATCGGAAGCAACTTAAGTGGTTTGATTATTGTGAAATTCTGTTTTCGGATATGTTCCGGCTACAGAATCACCAAAATCAGCAAAATAATCGGAAGTATTTAGCACATCTTTCTGATATTCCTCGTGATAAATTATTTGTTCGAAGGTTTCAGAAAGTTTCAATGGTGATGGTTTGGAGATGTTTCTTCAAAACTTTGAAGTTTCCATTGCTGTTCATTGAACCTGGTGTTAAAATCAACGTTTGCTTTCGTTATTCAAGAAACACTACAAGAATGCCTCATACTGCTTCCAACAAGAGTCTGCACCGCCCCACCAGGCGAAAGCTACACAGGCTTGGTGTGAGGACAATTTTGCGGGTTTTATTTCATCGAAAGCATGGTCAGTCTCTTCACCTGATTTGAATCCTCTGGAACTCTAAAATGGAAAAATTTAAAAAAATAAAGGGTTAATGCCCCAAAATTACTTGCGTGCCAGCTGTGATGCTTTCCAACACCGCTTGCGGCTGGCAATTAAGGCAAAGGGAGAAAGATTTGCACTGTACTAAGACAAATATTAAAGATATACCAAACAGGTAATACATTGAAATTTAAAATTAATGCAAGCTTCTCAATTTTATGACCATATACTTCACTGACAGGAACTCTCACTCACCCAGTAGAGAGGTTCTCATGAGGTACCCAGGAAGCAAACAGATGGACGACGAGACGTATCTAAAGATAGACTTTGGATAACTTTCCGCCCAGACAACCACAAGTCGTATAACAGTGTTTAAATAGTATCGTATATTCCTATATTTCTAGTCAAAATCGCAACTAATTGTGGCCCTTATCGTATTATGTTTAAGTTTAATCGTAAAAAGCGCAAATTTTTGACTTCTATACGATGTGTCATTTATTCGTCGTACTGCGTCACAAACAAAATCGGATATGCCTCGCTAACCTTTTTAAATAGAATTTGTTATTACATATTCAATCGCATATGATATCAAATCAACTCGCTTAAGAAAACAATGGAATTTGCACGTATATGGCCTCCACGTTTGCACGTATAAGCCATATTTTTGCATTCTATACGATTTGTTTACTTACATATATGTTTGTATATCATAAAAACAACTTTCAATATACGTGCATTTTGGTTGTCTGGGCGGGCAAAGGATTTATGTGGCCACAATTTGTGTTTGCTTTTTTGCATTTGCTATTTATGCTGGAAGATTTGCAGCTGCGAACAAAACAACTCATGCATTCATTTCAAATGAGTCTATGAACTCAAAGCTTTTCAAGAAAAAATGCCTAAATAAACGCATTCTAGCTCCCACTACCGTCGAGATACGAGAGGTACCGTGACAACAGAATGGATTTAATTGAATAGGACCTCAACCCATCCAATTGCTTTCAATTTCGCCACATTGAGAAATGTTGGGCAATTGTTAAGCGGAAGCTGAAGGAGACTGAAAAAGCGCGTCGAGATACTACAGAGATGGTTAATAAAATGGTTGCTCAAGTTGACGATCAGTATCCAAAAGATGATGCGAGACATTTCAAGAAAAGTTTTTCATTTACACGGTGTTCAATAAGTTCGAATACAAGTTTTCATCATTGCGTAGGTATGCGCCATGTACATATTCTGCATTGGTATTGGTGCCAGCTTTAGCTTCATTCATACGCTACCGAATGTGCGCGGTGTTGACATTCTGTTAGTTGTTGTTCGTTTGTTACGCGCGATGAAAGAGTATCGGGACTTCGTAATTAAGCGTTTTTTGAACGGTGAGCGACCCGGCGATATATTCCGGCTGCTGAAATCGCATGGGGTCAAGCGGAACTTTGTCTACACGACCATCAGGCGATACCGGGAGACGTCCTCGACCAATGACCGTGCGAGATCCGGTCGGCCGCGTTCAGCGAGGACGCCACGGGTCATCAAGATCGTGAGGGAGCGAATTCGGCGCAAAAAGAACCGCTCAATCCGGAAAACGGCTGCAGATCTCAACGTTTCCATTGGAACCGCTCACACCATACTCACCAAGGACCTTGGTTTCAGGCCTTACAAAAAACGTAAGGTCCATGGCGTTTCGGAGGCTACCAGCAAAAAGCGGTTGGATCGAGCTAAGAGGATCCTCTCTCGGCACGCTGGTCAGGAGTTTGTTTTTTCGGACGAGAAACTGTTCGTGCTGCAGCTGCCGCACAATGTGCAAAATGACCGGGTGTGGGCGCCATCGAGGGACAGCATTCCTGAATCCAATATAAACATCCCTCGGTTCCAAAGTGCCGCGTCGGTGATGGTTTGGGGGGCAGTATGCAAACGTGGTAAGCTACCCTTGGTGTTTATTGAAAAAAACGTCAAAATCAACGCGGCGTACTACAAAACTGAGGTTTTGGAAAAGGTTGTTGCCCCCAGTCTCCGAAGCCTCTACGGCGATGAGCACTACGTGTTCCAGCAGGACGGTGCACCAGCCCATACGGCAAATGTGGTTCAAGCCTGGTGTCGGGACAATTTAACCGACTTTCTGGACAAAACATTGTGGCCTTCCAGCTCCCCGGACTTGAATCCTCTCGACTTTTTTGTTTGGTCCTATATGATGGCGAAGCTGAACGAATACAAGGTCAGCACTTTGGATCATTTCAAGATGGTAATTCTCAAAATCTGGGACGAAATGCCCATGCAGTCCGTGCGTGCCGCCTGCGACGCGTTCGAGAAACGTTTGAAGCTCGTTAAGGAGTACAAAGGGGGGGTCATTCCAAGAGAAATGTTGTAAACGTTCCTTGTAAACATAGCTTTCAATAACATAAATCCAAAAAATAAAAAAACATGTTTTCATTTTTTTTAACAAATTTTGAAAGTGTATCCGAACTTATTGAACACCGTGTAATTGAAAGCAAAACGTAAAAGGATTGTTGATATTTTTCGGGAAAGTGCAACAGAAAACCTTTACATTAACTTCTAACTTATCTATTACATTAAAACAGTTCCTATATAAAGCTGGTTTCTTGCGTCGATATTAAGTAAATCGAGCTTTAATCAGAAAATAAGTTAGCATAACAGAAAGATAATTGAATTTACTCAAACTTCTCTGAAAGCACTATACATATAGCTACGAGCAAACCTGTTCAATTTAGATTTTTCTTATACTCCTCTGCTAGTTAGTTTGCTTATAATTCTACCGAAATTTAAACAGGATACAATGTAAATTGTGTGCTTCAAATGCATAATAAGATTCACTTTGGCCCCGAGCAAAATTCAGCGCCGGAATCCTCGAATCAGGGTTGAAAATCAAAATGTTGAGCTTGATTCATTCGACATCTCGAGTAGGATTGATGGTTGAACTCATAATCCTAAAAAATTATATGCTCTGAATGCTACCAAGATTTTCAAACATGTCTTCATGATTCACTTGGAATCCCATTTATTTGTATGTTATTGGAAATTTATGCCCAAAATTCAGCTGCAGAGCAAACAATGTTCCTGAAAATCTTTAGTAAGATTCTTCAAACATCTGATAATTCTTAAAATGGAATAACAAACAAATAAGCTCAAAATCCCTCAAGATTGAGGACTTAATCTTAATACATACAGTTTGGAAGAAACATGTAATTTTCTGAGTTATTTAACACACATACATTGAATGCTAGATTTATCAAATACCGCCTAAATCAGGTCTGTTGTATGAAAGATTGCAAACAATATTGTTGTTTGCGCTTGCTTTGGCTTGCAATTGAACGAGGGAAAATTTTACGCCTCTGTTGAAATTCTAAATGTTTCTTATAGGATCTCTGTTCCGCCAGAGTTCCTGGTAGGTGACCACCCTGCAGCTATCAAAACGTCAACGAGTTGAAAGTGAATAAGTAATGACTGTTTATCATTGCCCCAAATAACTACGCTTGCACGATGCGCTGGTATCCGGTGCAGGCAACTTCCACAGCAAACGGACTGCAACCGACATGGAAATCATTCAGCAATAGTAGTCAATTGTACCCACACATGTGCATAAAAGCGTGTAATGCGCGAGTAATTTATATACAACGTAAAACCATTCATTGATGGGAAAATGAAGACGTCTGAATCCCGGGCGACGCCGCCGCCACCGACAACGACGACGACCTACACCCGTGCACTGCTACCACTTACAAGAAATTGATGAATGGCTCTCTCTACTGCATCATGAACGATACCTTTATATGTATGAAGGGCCATCTCGTGCTGCTATATTTTCACGCTTTTCACTTCAGTTTGCTCTATTGGCGCTACTTTGCATGTAAACAAACAAGTCGGTGCCGGAGTATGACTCTCAGCTTCCTCATTTTCACCATAATTGAAATCTTTAATCCACTTTGATAGGTATAGCTGCCACACTTTCTGATCTGAATTTCCAGTACACACGTCGATAGAAGCGATGCATATTCATTATTTTTCACTTGTTGTGAGCGCGTGCTTATAGGTTGTAGCAAAGTGAGCCACAGTAGTAGCTCCGGGCGTGATCGTTTTCACATATTTTTCCATCCGTACATAAATCATCTCATAGTTTAGCACCGCGCATGCAAATCTAGAGCGAAATTGTTGCAACCGAGTCATTATTCCGCGGCCTGGGCAATCTGCTTGCAGCCCGAAGAGATATGATGATTCTGGTTTCGAAATCGCGAAACAACGGATCGCATTCACCGCACGAAACTGCGCGTCGTCACCGCTCGTTGGAGATGGATCGAAGGCTGCTCCAATGAAGTCGGAATCATTTCAGTCGTCGCTTCAATGGAAACGTTTAATAATAATGTTCAGGGTATGTCAGTGTCGACGGCAGGGACTAATGATGGAGTGCTACTAGCCGGATGGAACCGAGCAGATTCGAGTGGCATGAATTTACAATTTTAGCGATTTAATAATCCGAATCTGGCGAGGAAGTTGTAAAATAATAACCCATGATGACTTTTCATTTTATTTGTCACAAACACCTTGGTTCATCTTTTTTCATGTACCTCGCAGCCGTGAAACCCTAAATGGTAATCAAATTAAACTCATCAAGTATCCTTATTGAAAGCATGTATGTTGATTTTCAATCCTTTTTGGCAATTTTTAGTTAGTTCTAGCTTCTTCTAAATAATTTGTTAAAGTCTCAAATTAACGATAAAGCCACGGTATTCGGAGGTGACGGACTTCCTGACGTCCCTGGACATAGACTATCTTTGTGCTTGCTACAGAACGTTAATTGCCATGCATTTGTGTTTGCATCGACAGTTTTCAATTAATAGCTGTGGAATGGCAATTAGAACACTAAGTGGAAAGCAAGTAATAAACTAATGGTGAGTGCAATGAACTTGAAATGCTAACGAAGAAATGCCAACGAAGAAAGACTTGTTTGTTGAAAGTGCGCGTAAAATGAAAATGCTTCAAATTCGCTTTTTCACTTAAATTAGTATTCCGGACACATTTGTTTCGTTTTTTGTTTCGCACTTAAATTTTCTTTTCTACTTCATGTAAGCTAATCACTGGCTCTTAAAACGTTCTACAGCACTCCGCTGGATGGATTTCTTCCGGTGCTTTCGATGCAACATGTTTGCTTAAGCATTATTATTTAGGAAGCTCAACGATACTCTATGCTTCCTAAAGCCGACCAAATTTCCTATTCAAAATGTTTCATCGACTTGAACAGGACTCAGACCCAGCTGCTATGAGAACACTTTTACCATAGACTGTTCCAGAAAATATAAGCACACCTTCAAAATAACAAAAAAATTAAGGTTTTTTAGTTTTAATAATTTTATTTGGCAAATTATGTTTGTATTTGTGTTTTATATGATATTTTACTCTCATTTAATCAAAATATTTAATCATAGCCAACACTCCTAACTTTTCCTCAAACATGACCCATAAGCTTCTGCACAGTGGTACTTCCCACCATTTTGACCACTTTTGGCCAATCTTTTTTAAAGTTTTGGATGTCGTCCGCTGGTTTTATGAATTTTCGAAGCTTTGCAAAAAGTCTCGATTGGCCGTGCCTCCGGGCAGTTCGGCGGATTCATGTCTTTCGGCACGAAACATACATTTTTACTTTTGTACCATTCTAAAGTGTCCTTTGCGAAATAACATGACAAATCAGGCCATTTTTCGCTAAAAATTCCCTTCTCCGTTTCGGGGATGTCTTTGTCTTCGCTTACAGTATAGAATTGTGGTCCGGAAAGCGTTTTGTAATCTAGTTTCACATACGTTTCATCGTCCATTATTATACACCCAGAATTTCTACACAATAACGAATCGTAGAGTTTGCGGGCCCGTGGTTTCACGGACGCAGCCTGTTTTGAGTTCCTTGTGGGTGTTTTCTGCTTCCGGTATGTTTTTAGCCCAAGTCTTTGTTTGGCACGCATGACGTTACTCGACGAGGTCCCTAGTTTTTTCGCAACATCCCGAACGGAAGTCGCTGGTTTTCGCTTGTAGGCATCCCTGATCTTTTTAGCGATATCCGGATTAACAGGACCGGATTTCCGACCACTCTTTGGCACATCTTCAAACGTACACGGTTCTCTATATTTTCGAATCGCAGATCCTATCGCTCCGACGCTTACACCCTCTTCCTTGGCCAATTTTCTCAAGGAGAGTCCGCTCACAGTGCACCATTTGTGCACGATACTTTTTCGTTGTTCCGGAGTAAGACCGTGCATTTTGATAGGTAACACAAAACTGAGCCCTTTTTTGATGCTATGTCATTCAGAAATGTGCAAACAAAAGGACGCAGCCAAAACATGTTGGAATATTTCATTATATTCAAAGTGTGCTTATACTTTCTGTAACAGTCGTTAGCCCTCGCATTCATGTTTGTATATTTTGTGGGAGCTGACATTTTTCACGTAACATTTGAGTTTGGGCCAATCTTCATTGATCGACTTACTCTTCTGTGAATAACGCCCGGTGCAAAAGCAGTTTCCATAGAATTTACTGTTCAACGTACAAATTATCAACGAATTCTCTCGACAGCTTACTAAACAAAGTCACACTTTCTTTTATTTAGTCGTGATGCATCAAAGAGGAATCGATCAACGAAGATAGGCCTGCTTTAGATGTTATGCGAGATTTATGCCTTTCAATTATCATTTCAAAGGATGCTTCTCTTAATTTCTCTTCATTCTGTACTAGCCACTCATGTGACAGGCTTAGTTTTAGATTCAAAACTCCCGGTTAATCAACATAGGCTCTCAAGCCCCATTGGGTTGTTCGGAATGATGACGTAGGACTACGCAACTAAATGTAAGCCATTCAGATTGTACAAAGCAATATTCTTTTAAATACAGGCCTCAAGCTTTCCAAGCGTTATTATACAAGTCATTTGGTGTGTTCCGATTACATTGGAGCTCAATAACATGGAAATGATTGAAAAAATAAGGATATACGCAATTATTTTTGAGATGTGCTAGGTTTTCCAAACTGTCCTTACAAATCCAAACTGCTGAACTCAAGGGCAGTTTTGGGAACCTAGAACATCCCAAGATATCTCATTATATCTGTTTAACTTCCAAAAGACTCACTTGAATTGGTCAAATACATATTGTTACTTTGTTTTGTCCAGAAAGCTACAATTACAGCTGTAGATTTTCAGTTTTGAAATTTAGTATAGTTTGGATATACTAGAAGATTATCTCATAATATCTGTTGGTCTTCCAAGATATTCAATGAATATGTTTCAATACACAACGTAGCTTTGCATAGCTCAGAAAGCTTTTGTTGAAACTGCAGGTCCCGAGTTCTGATGTTCTGATGTTTGGAACATGACATGTTCATATTGCATTATAATTTTAGTTGACCTTTAAGAATATTAATTCAAAATGTTTGAATAATTATTGTAACTTTGTATTGCATAAAACCAACTGTTACAACTGTGGAACTTAAGTTCTGAACGCCAGGACAGTTTTGATGACCTAGAAGATCAGAAAGTTATAAAATATTGACGGTTGGCCTTCCCAAAGATTATTTGAATATGTTTGAATACATATAGTCACCTTATGTAACCCAGAAAGCTTCCGTTTCAACTGTAGATATTATGTTTTGAACTTAAAGGCAGTTTGGATGACCAAGAATATCTCAAGATTGTCGTATTATGTCTGTTAACCTTTTGCACTATTCAGTCAATATTGTTAAGTACATATTGTTCCTTTGCATACTCCAAAAAGCTGCTGTTACAACTGTAGAACTTATGTTCTGAACTCAAAGACAGTTTGGACAGTTTGGACCCCGATCATCCCAGTGTATCCCGTAATGTTTCTTTACGTTCTAAAATATGCACTGAATATGGTTGAATACATAACGTTGCTTTGTATAGCCAAAAAATCTACAGTTACTACTGTAGATCTTAAGTTCTGAACTCAAGGACAGTTTTGATGACCTAAAACATCACAAAATTATCAAATAATGACTGTTGACCTTCCAATAGGTTCATTCAATATGTTTGAATACACATCATAATCTTAAATAGCCCTGTTACAACTGTAGATCTGAAGTTCTGAATTCAAGTGCATTTTGGTTAACCTAGAACATCCAGGAAAGATACAAAAATGTTCATCACCAAAAATTTAATAATACGTATGCATATGTACCACATTTCAAAACAACGCTTTATACTATTTATAAGGCATTTATTTTTTCTTCCTGAACTTCTTCATATTCAGAATGCTCTAGGTCGCCAATTAGGCCAACGTTGCGTTTTTTTGTGGCTGAAATTGTTCATTTGCTCTGTAAGTTCTATTAAATTTACTGAACATGCCAAGTAGCATTGTTGGTTTTATCAAGGTTTTACAGCATTCTATAAGTCTAAATCTCCAGTAGCTAAATCGGTTAAGGTGCAGCTACAAAGCAACACTATGCTAGAGGTAGCTGGGTTCGGTCTGATCTAAGAGTTTTCCGTTAAGGAAATTTTTTCGACTCCCTGGGTAATAGGCTATGATTGTACTTGCCACACAATCATAATAATGCAAAAATGGTACCTGGCATTGAAAGCTCTCAATTAATAACTGTGGAAGTGCATTTAGAACACTAAGTTGAGAGCAAGCAATAAGCGAATTGTGAGAGCAATAAGTTTGAAAATCTAATAATAAGAAGAAGCAGTTCAAATCACGGTATTCAGATCGCTCATAAAATCTCAAAATAGTTAATTTTGATTTATTCATTAGAATATGGTTGTGGAAAACTATTCGAAATATTTGTCAGCAGTTATAGGATGAAATTAAACTTATTTGAAATTACAAAGCCTGATTATTTGAACTTCAACTTCAGATTACAAAATTAAGATCTTTCTTATTTGACCTCAGTACCCAAGTATCAATTTTAGTTTTATTCCAGCCGTTTAGCACTACTCCCGGCTTTGTTGATATAACTACATTCAAAACTGTTTTGTCCACCTCTCCTATGTTTCTTTGAAGCCGAAATGTGTATAAAGTGGCCCACTCTATAGACGATTGTGAAAACAAATTAATAAAACCTTTATAAGACCATAAAGATTTTGAAAATGTTCTAGTGAAATATGTTATGACCACTTGAGAACCTTCATAAAACCTATTGGCTGCCATCAAAACCAGCATAGGGCCAAATGGCCACAGCTGTCAAATTTCACGGTGATATCGTGGTTGGTTTGTTGTTCTGTACGATTCTCTGCTCTTTTTATTCATTTAGCAGTAAATAATAGCTAAGAAAAAAGTTCTAGTGTTTCGGGAAATTTTGTTTCAAAACAAATTGAGTTTCTTATAGCGTATCATGCTCAATATCATATGCGCATTTAATTTTATGGTTAATATTGGCTGGATAGGAGCCGAAAATTAATGCGCTTCGCAAATTATGAGAGTTTACAACAACAAAGACAAGATTGAAAAAAAATCTATTCGATAAATTATAATAAATTTCCTGAAAATTAATGGAATTCAATCAGGTTATCTATCAGAATGTCGAAATTAGTTTCTGATCTACAGTTTATTTGCATTATATTTAAAATTTGGCGCATTTCCACATTTCAATGATTTTTTTATATTTCAATATGGCGATTGGAAGATATCACAGTTTTACCAAAAAGCCAATTGATCTTTACGATGACTACTATAAAACTATTTAGTCATTTGGTGGCTTCGCTAAATGCTAACTGGTCATTTTTACTGGAGACAAAATGGTTTAAAAAAGCTTTTTCAACTGACCATAATAAGATAGTATGAATGAGTCCAAAAACGGCATTTCAAAACATCATTTTACGAGCTCATAAAGCCAAATTAAAAACTTTGATAGGAGTGAAAGGAATTTTACAAGACAAGTTTTTAAGATTGTTGCAAAAAACCTGTGTAGGCTTTCATAAACCTGGCTAAAATTTGAAATCTATTGGCACCTCTTGCTGCCATAATAAAACCCAATTGATTTCTTGTGGCTTTCATAAAATGCTGATAAAACTTTATAAAGCTGGATGGTTCTAGCAATGTTACTTGGGTAGTATCCTAGTTTTTAAAAGACACAATCTAACAGCTACCGTGATGACTATATTTAATGGAATTTATTTAGTCAGTTTAAGTTCATTTCTTGAAAACTAAGATATTCATTACAAAACATACTGGATAAGCTCCAAGCATACACTTTTGATAGCGTGCACCGATTGCAGGTATGCAGTATTTTTTTTTAACATTTTTCTTAAACAAAGTCATATGCTACAGTTTACATTACAGCGGCAGAAAATGCCAAAGTCCGCAGTGTGCGTAGTGCTACGCGTAGAAGCGAATTTAATTGAACTTCAATTCAACTGTGTTCGTAAAAAATCGATTTAAGAAACCCACTTGTAAACACTTTCAAAAAAAGCAAAACTGTTTTATTATACTAAATTCTAAACAAAAGCATTCAACTAATGTATTGGAATATTTCAACAAAATATATGGTAAACTGCTTAAAATCATCGCATGATGGCTCACTTAAAAGTCCCGAATGAACATCCGTTCCACATCTAATTAACTATCCAATTTTTCATTTGCTTTAGTACATTTCGTGCCAACAAAAAAGGCAGAACTTAATCCAGTGCATCTGGTGTGGCATTTCAAAGCCATTAACCAACACCGCCAGCAATACCACGACGTTCGAGAGTAACACGCTTTTGCGGTATCGTAGAAATCTGTACCGTTCGCTCGTTTGGCCTAACAAGCCTCTTACTGTGGCTTACTTCGTTTAACCTCGTCATTCTAAAACCAGCTGCTTCCGCATTGCAACACACTTGATGCGCACACTGTATTTAAAATTATAATTTACGATTAACTTCGCCTTTTTTCGCGCTTTTCCCGCTAAACGGGAATCCCAAAGAATTGACTCTCGAAAAACGATCGCCATGTTGTTGGATCGGAGATCTCTCGTGTAGCTTCTTCTTGCCTTCACCTGTCGGTTGATTAATGTTTGTTTTTGTTTGGTTCTTGAGTACGGTAAGTGGTATGATGGCTAAAACAATCGTTGAACCGTTCTACACCTTTTTGAGGGGAAAATGTGCCAAAAAGCGTGACTAATTATCGCGAGGAAATAACGAACTTAAAAGCAGTTTACGGTAGACAACACGGTTCTTCAAACAAGCGAAAGCGCTTTCTGTTGTCCGTCACAGCATTTGTGGGGCCAATCCGATTAAATAAAACGAGTTCTGGACATATCTCCGCATGGATCGATCGTATTGAACAACGGGACATAACAGGACTTATAGGTGACGAGCGGAATGATACGTATTGAGTTGTTAATCTGGAACATGCTTTACTATTACCGACTTCAACGGACCAAACAGGAAGAAACGAACACGCTGTGTAGTTCGCAGAGTTCTAATTAAAATTTGGTTGAACGGCTAACTCTAGCAAAACTTTTTGCCTCAATCTCATTCTATACAGCAAAAAGAAGTTCCGCAAATGACCAGAGGAAAGATCTTAATCCGATTACGGCATACTAGGTAGATGGGATTTAGAGCAGAAAGGAAATTTCGTTGCCACGGTCGTTCTCTCAATGTGAATAGCAAATATGCAAACAAGCTCAAGCCGTTCTTACTGGCAAATATATTCCAGGACGTTTCAAAGCGTGGACAACTGAACCGGGTATGATTCATCTCGTGAATCAAAACGAGATTGACAGTTGATTGACTGCTGCAAACCGTGGCTACAACGTTGTATCTCCTTTCTGGATCATACGCCCTCGAATCGTGGAACGTTTCCAAAACCTAAAGCACCTCGTTGACGCATGAATACTGTCGAAGGCATTAATCCTCCAGGCAGCGCAACTTGTGTGTGTAGAGATCTAACTGTTCCAGTTTAGCTGGGTTCGCTTGCCACACCAGAATGTAAACGCATCGTAAATTCGCTTGATTCATAATGATTCCATGCCAGTGGCAGACCGCTTGGCTTGTGGCAGCTGCCGAATGAATGAAGCAGGAGCTCGATTTATTTGATTTATTCGCATTAATTTGGTTGCTTTGTTCGCGTTTGTTTCGGTTTCGCATTTGCTTTCTCTTTCAGCAATACTTAACCCCTTGCTCCCCCCTTCCCCAAGCGGAGGATTTGCGGTTCTACTGTGCAGTGTTTAGCGTTTGCATCGAGCCGTTACCTACTACTCTGCGGGAGGTTTGTTTTGAACAAATGTTTTGAACCAAATTCACTTTTTATGAGTACGAAAATGTTATTATGTTGGAAAAGAGGTGTGTGGCAGTTTATGTGTTTGTTGGCGAGGAAGAGAAAATTTTGTATCCACCTGCCGAGGATTTATGGGAATCAAAGCGAGTTTGTTTTCGGGTAGGAAAATACCTTATATTTGACGAACAATTAAACAATATTGATGTTTTATAAAATCGGTAGCCAGTGAAAGTTACATGAAAGAGTATCCTAAAAAGCTTTTCTGAGATAACATAAATACTGTTTTGGCCAGATTTGGCTGAACAGCAACTAAGAAATGGTACAAGGATGAAGGATAATATTGTTGTGTTGCCGCGTGAAATTGTCCAGAACTTCGTCAATTACGAAAGCTGATTGCCGGAAAATGGGAGGAGTTTCAAAATCAGTTCAAGAGTTAAAAAAGAAGTGGACAAAGGCTTACAAGGCCAGGGGATAAAATCTTGTCCAAACATTAATGGAAGGAGTTCAGAATTCAAAATTCTGTAAGTTTTGACGTGAAGATGAAATTTAAATGTTTGGGAGCGTGAAGAAAATAAAGGTTGAGGAATGAATAATGTGTTGGTATTAGTTTTGGGATCATAACCATCTAATGATAGGAAATGTGATACGGGACACGCTGTAGTTTAAAATGTGGTTCGAGAATAGGACGTAAGACTACGTCTTTGTTTTCTATACTGGGGTACAGTTTAAAAAAAACCACATTGCAGCCGTCACAAAAAGTGGTCAGATTTTGAGCGTTAGTATCTCAGTCATTTCTCAAAGATTTTCAATAATTTTGCACCAATTGATCGAAAATATCCCTACGCATCCCAACTCAAATATTCAATTCTTTAAGCATAGGACAAACATTATAAAGCAGTATGACATGTTTTGGGTCTTCCAAACTATCCTTGAGATCAGAACATAGGACCTACAGTTGCAACAAAATCTTTGTGGGCTATGCAAAGCTACGCTATGTATTGAAACATATTGATTGAATATCTTGCAAGACCATCAGCCATTATGAGATAATCTTCTAGGTAATCCAAACTATCCTGGAATTCAAAACTGGAAATCTATAGCTGTAACTGATATAGTTTTCTGGACCAAACAAAGTAACAATATATATTTGACCAATTTAAGTGAGTCTTTTGGAAGGTAAACAGATATAATGAGCATTAGCTTTATAACCTATGAAAGATGGCGATATGCATTCAAACACATTCAGTGGATCTTCTGTAAGATCACCAGTCATTATCAGATTATCTTGGATGTTGAGGTTCATGAAAACTTATTTGAGTTCAGAACTTAAGTTGTACAGTATTAACAGTATCCTCTTAGACTATGCAAAACTACGATAACTATTCAAACATATTCAATGAATATTCTGAAACGGCCACAGACATGTTGCATTTAAGGTGACTGAATTGCTTGATATGCTGCTGTAAAGACGCTTTGGAACTGCTTATTGGACCGGGTCTCACCAGAAATTGATCTTCCGTTTCAAGATTTTTCAATATTATTTGTCTTGATCGTGAGGATTCGCGTGGAGGAGGAGTACTTTTGGAAATCAAAAGGTGCTACTCTTTCTATAGAGTGAATTTTCCTCCAATTCCAGGTATTGAAGTTGTCGCATGTCAGGCTCTTATTGAAAATAAAAGCCTTTGCATTGCTTCTGTATACATTCCTACTAGAGCCTCAATTAATCGAATACAACTTTCAGGTATTTGTTCGGTCCTTCCTACTCCACGGTTAATCATGGAAGATTTTAACTCACACAGTACAGGCTGGGGAGAACTATGCAACCGCTATTCTTTAATATGCGACCTCTGTGACAACTTCAATATGACAGTTATCAACAATGGATAATGGTAGTACATAAGACCTCACACTTTGCTCGAATTCATTATCGTTGGACTGCACTTGGAATGTGATCCAGGATCCTCACGGTAGTGATCATTTGCCTATTAAAATTGCGGTTGCCAGCACGTTCGATGAGATGGATTCCATCAACGTCACGTACGATCTTACCCGTTACATTTATTGGACAAAGTTTAGGACAGTAGCAGATGAAGCCATAACGACGATAGATGGGCATCCACCTCTGGAGGAATATAACTTCCTCTCCAACCTGATCTTAGACAGTGAACTTCAAGCTCAAACTCTAGAAACGTCATTTCGCAGGAAACCTTCTTCTCCATGGTGAGATCAGCAGTGCACCGAGGTTTACCGTAAAAAGTCAGTTGCGTTTAAAGTTTTAAGTAGACGTCGAACACCTGAGCATTTCGAAGAATACACGGTTCTCGAAAACGAAATTAAGCCTCATCAAGACCGGTCACTAGCGACAATTCATGGATGGGCTACCACGTGAAACGTCGATGAATACTCTTTGGAACAAGGCGTGAAGATAGCGTAACCGAGCTACGAACAACGATAGCGAGGAGTACACGGACCAATGGACCCTCAACTTCACGCTAAAAGTTGGTCCAGATTCTGTGCCGGCACGGATCATTCCTAGCGAATCCACGTATTCGATAGATGAGATTGGCTAACCGTTTTCAATGGTAGAACTCTCTCTCGCACTCCTCTCGTATGGCAATACGGCTCATTCCAGGCGTCGCTAAGAGGCGCATGTTGAAATTGTTTAATCAGTTTCTGGAACTTAACATTGTACCGAATGATTGGAGACGGGTGAGAGTTATTGCCATTCAAAAACCTGGCAGGCCCGCGTCCGACCACAACTCCTATCGACCCATCGCAATGTTATCTTGCATTCGAAAGTTTTTGGAGAAAATTATTCTTTTTCGTGTGGACAAATGAGTTGAGACGAACAGCCTACTATCGGATACTCAATATAGTTTCCGTAGCGTTAAGGGAACGAAAGACTGTTCTCAAGTTCAAGTCCTTTCCACAGAAATTCAGTTAGTTTTAGCAAAAAAGAGCATATGGCTTCTGTATTCTTGGATATAAAGGGGGCTTTTGATTCAGTATCTGTTGAAGTTCGTTCAGATAAACTCCACGCTTGTGGCTTTTCACCATTAATGAATAATTTTTTGTACAATTTGCAGTCAGAGAAACATATAAGCTTTTCTCATGGCAACTCTACAGCTTCCCGATTTAGCTAGTTTAGCATGATTGCGAGACCCAAAATGTTCAAGCCCTCTTCTGTATAATTTTTATGTCAAAGACAATTAACAGTTGTCTATGTGAAAACTATACGTCGAGACAACTCACAGATGACGGCGTAGTGCCTGTCACGGGATACCTTAGACAATTTATCAACTTGGACCTTCGAGATAGGGACCGAATTCTCTACGAAGAAAACAAAGTTGGTAGTCTTTTCTAGGAAGCCTAACCCAGCACAACCGAAGCTTAAAATTTGGGGTAAGCCGACAACTCATTCTATGGCATTTAAATATCTTGGGGTCTGGTTTGATTCAAAGTGCACCTGGAGCTCCCACATTGAGTATCTGAAGCAAAAATGCCAGCAAAGGATCAACTTTCTTCGAACAATTACCGGGACCTGGAGGGGAGCACACCCGCAAAATCTTCTTACGTTGTACCGGACAACGATTTGGTCGGTTATAGAATACGGTAGTTTTTGTTTTCAGTCAGCGGCTCGGTCGCACATCATAAAACTGGAACGTATTCAGTATCGGTGTCTTCGTATCGGTGTCTATCGTATTACGTTGCATGCACTCGACTCATACCATGAGTCTTGAAGTGATGGCCGGCATGTTGCCACACTCGGATCTGTTTTCCGAATTGTCTCTCCTACTCCTCACCAAGGTAATCGAAAATGCTTCTCGAGTTGAATCTTCAAACTCGCTTCATGACTTTGTAGCATTTGTACTTAACACAGGATGTAAGCCCTTCGCCGAATATTCCCAATCGTGTTTGCTTCTCGCAATCCGGCAATTCGATATATTTTGATTTATCCATGAACCAGGAGCTTCATGGAATCCCATAGCATCGTCGTCCTATGATTGCTCCGGCGATATTTACTGCAAAGTTTGGCCAAGTTGATTCCACTAACTCGATCTCCACAGACGTATCATTGATTAAGGAATCAGCAGGCTTTGGTATATAAAATGAAATTCATAGCGCCAATCGTAAACTTCAAGCTTCTTGTTCCGTATTATCGGCAATACACAGATATTATTGCCTCACTTACACCGGATCATTTTCACGGATAGTCTCAATTCTATAGAGCTTATTCGCTTCTTGAGGCCGGTAAAAGATTTTCTCATGAAAAGTACAGGAGCTTCTAAGTGCTTTATCTACGCGTTATATTATCATCACCTTTGTATGGGTTCCTTCTCATTGTTCGATTCTATGGAAGGCGATATTTACGATCGACAAATCACCTTCAATGATTTTTTTTCCTATTTTTCGACAACAATCACTCGTCAGCTGGCAGTATAAATGGAGTAAAGTGGACCACGAGTAAGGCTTGTTCGCGACAAAATCTGAACACCCCTAAATAAGTATGTCTCTGGAAATACTTCTTCAACGCGTGAAATATTAAGCAGACTGATGAACGTATGTCTGTTCATTGTGTTAAATCAATTTTTGGTAATACCATACGCTTTAGGATCGTAGATCGAGATAGCGAAAGAAGAGCAAGTGCGTAAAGCAATTGTGTGCGGTCGCAATCAAAATCTGTATCTGTCAGTAAAAAAAACATGCAAAAAAGCTTGGTTTTCCTGCAAGCACTGTTCATAACGTTTGGAATAATTTGATATACGTTTGACAACAGTCAGGAAGGCTGTAGGCGGAACAAAAACGGATCTCAGGAACCACCTGAAGAACGCGAAGGTGAAGCAAATATTGCAGAAGAGATCAGATCTTTCAGTACGTACTCTGGCTAGAAAAATAAAAATGTCCCCAACGTTCGAGCATACTTCCAAGCACCGTGAAGGTATGAAGTCATTTAAGGTGAAAACTGTACGGACCGTGATGATAAACAGAATGTGACGGCTAAAACCAGGGCTCGCAAGTTGTATGGCGAATATTTGACGAAGTTTTCCTGCGTGATAATGGACGATGAAACTTATGTGCTGGAAGACTTTAAGCAGCTTCCCGGAATGCCTTATTATACTGCCATGCAACGAAACGGCATAGAGAGACATTTCAGGACGAAGAAAAATGCCAAGTTTCCCAAAAAATATTTGGTTTGGCAGGCAATATGCACCTGAAGTCGAGCAAGCCAAGGCTTCATCACTACCGGAACGGTAAACAATGGAATATACCGTGAATAATGCCTAAAGAAGAGATTGTTACCATTCCTACGCAGCCCTGACGGTCCCTCGATATTCTGGCCTGATTTGGCATCTTCTCACTACGCCAAAGATGTTTTTTAATGATACAAAGCGAATGGAGTCCATGTTGTACCGAAAGAGGTGAATCCACCTTACTGCCCGGAGTTGCGACCTATCGTGTGGTATTGGGCTCTCGTGAAGAGAACTCTCTCAATATAAACCACAAGCTACAACTATAAAAAAAAATCGAAAATTTTGGACAAAAGCAGCTAAATTAACATAAAATTTCCCTTGTTTTTTTCCAAGCCAAAGGAGGGGTAAACAATAAAATTGTTTGAAATCTTTGATGCGCTATACAACTATGTCATGCAATGATTCAGGCGTTATCAGACTTAAATTTACTTGAAATATCCCATTATTGTCTGCCAAATTAGCATTCCCTTTATGTGCATAAGATAACGCAGAAAATTCAATGTATCTCTTTATCTGTGCAGGTGTGTGAATTAAAAAAAAATCGCAATTTAGAATTTTTAGAAGTGATCAAAATCTAAGTAGTAGTGGATTAATATGGGGATGAAAAAAATAATCTTCTGAATTGAACACATTATTTGCGAAAGGCATTATAGATGGCACTACGCGTAATAAGTAGAGGCTTGTTCAGTTCCTCCATCCTAGAATGCAATCTCTAAAAATTACTGAGATACACAGCTTACCGAGTTTCTGAAGTGATATATTTATACTCCAGTGTAAACCTCAGCAAAATTCTTCGAAACCAGCCCTAGTTCAACCAATCCCTCCGTTCAACCCAGTTTCTTCGAAAATTCCCACTTCTTCCGCAAACAGCACCATCCGGTTCCGCTAGGAAATTAAGAAATGGCAATCCTCCAGCAGTAGTAACTGAACAACCTAGCCCATTTCTGGAGGCGGAAAATTAATGCATCCGATGCCTGAATGCATCCATCCAGCGATACACACGGTGCCAAGAGTGCCTGCCACTGTGATTGTTGCTTTGGAAGCTCACACAGACTGTATTTAACATCTGTTACGGAGTGTAATACACCCTCGAGTGGTGCTTTTTCTGCTGTGGTTGCTTTCAAAATTTTGTGTCATAAATTTGCATCCCGCGGGTGTTTTCCTGTTACTCTGACTGCCCGACTCACGTAATGAAACGTGAATATTAATAACGCTGGGGAATATGAGCATTGATAGACTTCAAAAGTGCAACAATAAAAACAAGTAGAGCATAGAATGACGATGACAGAAAACACATGAGAAATTCAAATCTCTTAATTGGTGTAAATTGTTTTCATTAATCAAACACATCTTTCCATCTCGGCAAGTGATTCTTGTGCAGGAGCGGTTTCACCTTTTCTAAACTGTTACTGCTAGCAAGAAGCTTGGAGTCTTGGAGGCACGCAAGCCGCGTGTTCATTTGAGCAGTAGATGCGTAATTAGCACAAATTAACCTACATCAGAGCCCAGACCAGAGCTGCGTCAGTCGCTTTCCACAAGAGAGTGTAGGAGAGGCTGCTGGATTCCTTCATCACTTGTACTTATCCGAAGCAATCCGCGTAGGCTGAGATAAAGATGCTGCCACTGCTTCTTCTGATGTGGGTAATGATGATGAAGGTGATGCGGTTAGTTGAAGAAGTTTAGTTTTTGCCTACGTGTTAGTTTTCGCAAGTAGAAACATTAGGAACTTCACTCAAGCTAAGGCGATTAAAGTTTATTGTCGCCTCTTGTCGAGGTTTTCTGTGCAAATTTAAACTTCCTGTACGAAGCAAAAACCACCAAACAACAGTTATGGTTGGCATGCTGCTGATATTATGTTCAACTGAGTTCAAGTACTGCTCAAAGCAAACAAACAGTCACGATCCTTCAATATGCAAAATCTACGCGTAGATTAGACCAAATTGTTATGGAAACTGCAAATCGAAAATAAGCCTCTAGTTTGAACGATCTGCTAACGAGCAGTAACATTTTACACTTTGGGCTATCGGTTGGAGAAAATCATGAAACCGTTACCTCTCGAGAGAGTCAGGCGAACGATCACTTTGCTTCACTAGTCTGCGTGATAGCTGGAGATTATTGATTGTTTTCAAATGATCGTTCTTCGACCTCACACTTGATTCGAGGGCTTGTTGTGCTGGTGCCCGAGGGGCTTTAGAGCAGTATCCGACCGAACGGTGCCGAAAAATACTCTCTCGTGGTTCAAACCGCCAATTGTATCTTTGCACAGGTATTCATTACCAAAGCGAAGTTATCCGTCATTCCTCCCTCCACCTGCGCGAAGAAAGGGGGAATTTCCTCGTTCGGAGTGTGTCTTTTCTGGGTTAGTAGAGGCTCCACTTGTTAACGACCCTCTCCTTTCACTGTACATGGGATTATTTTTTTTTTTTCGTTCGATTCGACCATCTCAGATGATGATGACCCAGTGATTTGGCAAGGTGGATTTTTTTGGTTATGTTACTCACTCGTTTGTGTATTGCTGGAAAGGTAGCACACAGCGAGCTAATGCTGAACAATATAAAGTTTAGTGTTCTCCCTTTTGCGATGTGATACATTTTAATACCCATAATTCTAAATTTCCAATTATTGTTCGGCGTCCAAATATCCGTCGATTTGACCTACGCTAATAGTTAAAATCTAGATCACCCTAGAAACCTGGTGGTACATTGGCGCCTGCACAACTGACATACATTTAACTGTACAGCCGTCAAGCAGTAGTAAAATTTATCACTCCAGGTTCCAGATCCGGTTGTATTTGACACCGTTATATGGTTGGTTAGAATGTTGAAACAGAAAACTGGATCTCAAAACGGGACACGTGCTCTTCTGCCTGATGTTGTCTGCACTTTTCCTTCCGCCACTGAACGGCATGGGAGGCAAATCGATGTTACCTAAGTAGCCAGCCCCGCGGAGTAATCCGCATATGAACTTGTTCTGCAACATATGCGAGATTAACACCGGATCATCAATAAATTAAAGTTCACCCATCACCCTGGCCAGGCGATCAGCAAGATAACGGCTGGTTCGGCTTGTACACATATGTAGGTACTGATATGACTCGCAAATGCATGCGTAAAACTGCTAGAAGCATTTTGTTTTTCATCCCGTTTTCCAGGCCTTCGTTGGTGCTGGGCCAACAAACGTCGGACCTATATTATCATTAAACAGGTTCTTTTCCTTCGTTTTGATGTTTCTAATGATTGGTTCCCTAAACATTCTGATGCTTGAAAGTTTCACGATAGTATGTTTTTCTTAATAACCAGCTACCTATTGAATATCAACTAGATGGATGTAAGTATTAGGTATGGTCTAAAACATATAATGTGACGCACTCCAGCCGTGTCTGTTGGAAATGTTGGTCAAATGTGCAGTGCAAGCATGCAAAAGAATGAGAAAGCAAAGAAGATCAATAAACACAATCAACAGAATCACGACTGTTTGTCTTGGGAAAACAGTCGTTGATAATGTTATGGTGCATGCTTCGGCTTATGGACAGCAAAAATCGGCCGAATACTGTTTTCGTTGCTGTTCTCGGGCCCCATGATTGATGGGTGTTAATAACGGGCATTTTTTGACACGAGATCAAGCTGTTTGTTTTGAGACTTCGGCCTTTGAAAGGCTGTTTGACATGAATGGAGGGCGGCAGAGAAAATTCAAGCCAAAGTAAATAAATGTCCCAATGGCCTGCCCGGAGACTTGAGACATCTGGCACCTCGTTTAAAAATGTTGACATCTTACTACTCCGACAATCTTAAAATTTGTTGATATCGTAATCCGAGGGATAATTGATCAACGGATGAATTATGGGTTGTGATGGAGTTTCTCATGTTTGAATTTGATGCAGAGAGTGACTGGCGAAAAAAAAAAGATCAATAGCCGTATGTCGGAAAATCCCTTTTTATAAGTCCTGTACATATCAGAACCATGTATAAATGTTCAGCTTCTTTTGGACCCATGGACCCAAGTTTCACACATATATTCCAATATACTCTTAAATTTTAATTTACCGCTGACGGAATACTTTATTATCTTCTGATAAAACAAAGATCATTCAACAGAAAAATAATTTTGCGTGTATAATCCGCAGGAATACCCTCCGTAAATCACTGCTTTGACGTTTCATGGTTTACATCCGCCTCAAAGTTCTGCCGCAAGTCAAAAGAGTAGTGTTGAGTTCACCGGAAGTGATTTTAAAGCGATTAACGTGGGTGGCAAAAAAAATTGCTATAGGTTCAAAATCTGACCGTGCGTGATTGCAATCGGAACCATACCCAGTTGCAGTTGTCGAGAGATATGGAGTAACCGTGGTTCAGAAGTTTTTCTGAAGTACCAGAAGCTTGACCGAAAACGTAAAACCGATCATCGAAAAGCCCGCAAAATCATCCGAGAGACCAAGACAAATCCGTTCATCATCATCCGAAAAATGGAAGAGAAGCTGAGCCTATCGATTTCACCGTTCATCAGGCAGACTAGCGACCGTTCATCAGGCAGACTACCTTGAAAAATCGGTACTAATTCGCCAGAACCCCTATAACTCAGCCCTTGAAGTTCTGGAAACGTGTTGTGTGGTCCAAGTTTGAGAAACGGCGGCAAAGAGTATGGCGCAGAAGTGATGAAGGACGGCAGGATAGGCATCTCCAGCCAACCATGAAACACGGTAGAGGTAATATTATGGTCTAGGACAGCTTTTCGTGGTTCGGAGAGGGTAATCTGGCCCTAATCAATGGGACCATGACAGCAGATGGTTATATTGATATTTTGTACGAAAATCTGGAGGAGTCATTGCTGAAAATGGGGTTGGAAGGTAACTACCCCTTTCAGCAAAATAATGATCCCAAATATACGGCCAAGAAAATACTCGCTTTTTTCCGATCCTGTTGCATAAATCCCTTAAAATGGCCGCCCAGAGCCCTGAGTTGAATCTACTCGAGGACCTTTGCGCGATTGGAAAAAAAGGTTGGAAAAAACATACCTAACCAACAAACAAACGACGTTGGAGAAGGCTAAGAACGAACTGGATCCCAGCTACCTCAGATACCTGGTGGAAAGCATGCCAAAATGGCTACAGGCGATCATCATGGGGGTCATATTGATCACTATTTACTTGATTTTCACCGGTTTTTCAGTTGAATTTTGAAATTGATCTTTTTTTCGTCATATCCTTTAAAATACCTTTTTTCTGAAAAGGTTGATAACTTTCGTTTCTGTAATAAAAAAAGAACATTACTGGCCTAACCCAAAATCCATGTGTATCTTTTGACAGGATGTATCAAGTCTTCATAGATTCATGTACGATACATCAGCAAGTGTACAGTGTCTCTCACAATAAGTGTTACCTTTTTTCAGTCTTGGTTAATTTCAGCTGGGTAATTTTAACAGCTTATAGCTAAAGATAAATAAGCGATTCAGTTTGTTTATATTTATCAGCTACCATGGAAGCCATACGGGAGCAAGTTAATAAATTACAATTGCAAAAGCTTAGACAGTGATAGATATTCAATTGCCTTAAGCAGTTCGGAGTAACCGTTTTGTTTTTCGTACCTTGAAATGGTTCAACGAAACTGGAAATGTCCATATTCAACACAAAGGAGGTGCCAGATGAACTGCCATAACGAAGAAAAGGATCAAATGTGTGAGGGAGCGAATAAGACGTAATCAGGCCGAATCTGGCCGTAAATTGAGCAAACAATTTCAAATGTCCCCTGCTTCAATGAACAGGCTCCTCAGATATGATCTGGAATGCAAACCGTACAAGAAACAACGGGTTCACGGGTTGACGGAGCGTCAAAGGCAAGCCAGGGTCCAATGAAGCAGAAATCCTTTGGTTTGGCACGGTGACTGCGAGATTTTATGTTCTGATGAAAAGCTCTTCCTCCCTCAGGCAGTCATAATCAATAAAATGATCGTGTGTATGGCAAAAGTCTTACCAATATTTCAAGAGATTAATTAGCTGTACAACACTATCAGACTGTATCAAAAATCATGGTATAGGGCGCCGTTTCCCAAAAAGGAAAACTT
The DNA here is from genome assembly GCA_034211315.2 of Aedes japonicus. NCBI lineage: Eukaryota > Metazoa > Arthropoda > Insecta > Diptera > Culicidae > Aedes > Aedes japonicus. Next base: position 579,099 of record JASCZW010001196.1, read on the forward strand.
TCTCTTATTTTCATAGAAACTATTTCAAAAATCAACACTGAATATTAAATCGAGCAGATTTTGAAGAACCATCTGCTTCCCCATGCTTCAACGCTGTATGGGAATACACCATATTGTTTCCAACAGGACTCAGCTCCAGCTCACAAGGCAAAGAATACACAAGCGTGGTGCGCTGAAGATTTGCCCAATTTCATCACAAGCGAAGAATGGCCTGCATCTTCACCGGATCTCAACCCACTTGACTACTTTGTTTGGGGATATATGCTCCAATATATAGGCACTACGAAAGGGATTACTTCAGATCGATTCAAGAAACATTTGGTTGATATTTGGGACCAAATTCCTCAGGAAATCGTGCGTGCCAGCTGCGAGGAGTTTACAAAGCGTTTGCGCAAAGTTATCAAGGAAAAGGGCGAGAGATTAGAATTGAATTAATATGGTTTATTTAACTAACATGTATCTTTCAAATGAAAAATAAATGGTATGATTTGGTTGATTTGTTTTGCTGTAATCCCATTTTGTTTTAGAGACACCTAATGTGAGACACCCTGTACATCAAAGAATGTATTGTTTTGGCCTGATTTGACATCTTGTCATTACGGAAAAGTGCCTCAGGAATAATATGCGAAGAACAACGTCAACATTGTGCCAAAGGACTGCAATCTTCTAAACACCCCAAAACTACGACCAATCAAAAGATATTGAGCAGCCGTAGAGCGAAATTTTGAAAAAAAAACAAAAAAGAAAATGTCAATAATGAGTAACTAAAATGTCAATTTAGTAAAACTGGGAAAAAGCTTTCAATCAAGTGATCTCGGACTCAGTGTAAAAACTTATGGGTGGAATTAAACGAAAAGCTAGAACCTTCGGATAAAAGTTAGCTTTTTTTTTAATTGATTATCAATTTTTACCTTGATGATTTATCTTATTATCAATTTCTCTGTTTCGGAAATAAACTGATATAAAGATTAACTGTGAGTGTTTCTTTAGCTAGATTTTGGTGTGCGCATACCTTATTTGGCAAGCTACCTCGTGGAATGAGTAACGTATCCAGTTTTTGAGTTAACAATTGATTCTCAAAAGGTAGACATCAAGCAAATTATAGTTAAAGTTAAAGAGCATTAAGGAACAGAAAAAAATAAGATTTTATTTTTAGACTTGAACTACGAAAAAATCTATTTAAATTTTAAATATCACTTTGTGCAAAAGTATGCAACACCTTATGGGACCTTCTTTTGTCCAGTCTATAAAGGAGCACCTACACTGAAAATTTATTTTCGTAAATAAGCGTAAATTCATTCGTTTCGTAAACATGTATTTTGTACATAGAACAAATGTCTCGTATATTGTAACAAACAATCAAATTGCTTTTTATCTGGTAAAACGGTATCATTACACCTTTTTGTACAATGCACGAAACGAATTTCATGAAGACCAGCCAGTCTCTGCTTCTCTTTTCAAGTACTCATGCGTGATGGTGTTCCTGTTGGGATGGGCGGGAATATTTATTTATCCCAAAACCTCACAAGTCACCATGGCCTTGTCAGATCAACAACGGATTCCGTATCAGCTCTTCCTAAAAATACAGGATCGAATTCTATGCCAGAAACAATAAAAAAAAAACGCTGAATAAATCCACGTGGTTGCTTTTATTTCAATTACATTTCGAGTCGATATAGTAGATCTGCCAGTCATTCATGCAATCACCAGAGAGATGCTTCTTTTCAATTTGTGACCAAATATTTGTAGTTATTTGTATTGTTTTCGTATCATGCACGAATGTTCTTTCCGTGCCAACAAATTAGTGCGTTTGACAGTTGTGCGTGTGCCATTTATTACAAAGGTATCTTCATAAAAACTACAAATCAGTTTCGTTGCAGAAAACAACGAATATATTCGTTAGGTCTACCTTCGATTTCGTAATATAAACTAAAATTAATTGTCAGTGTACAAAGCAACACCATGCTGGATGTGGGCTGCGTTCGATTCCCGGTCTGGACTGTGAATTTTTCGTAAAAGAAAGACCTAGCATTGTAAGCTTCCAATTAATAATTGTGGATGTGCTTTCAGATCACGAAGTTGAGAACAAGCTAGAATTGTGAGCTTTTTGAAATGCTAAGAAAAATAACCTTAAAGTTTTGAAGATTTCAAAATTTGAACAATTGCCGGTACAAAATCTTTTAATTACACAGAAAAAAAAATCAACTGACGAACAAATAATCTTCGAACAACTTCAGTGGGCTGAAGTGGGAGGAATTGGTAAGTCCGCTGGCTTGTGTGCACAACGAAGCTTATTTTTGCTATATCACGCTTTACATGAAATGTCCATAAACAGTTCTCCTTGTTAAACTCTTTGTATGCGAAGAATGCAATTAAGCTTCAATTGAGCAAATAAAAGTCTTCAATACTCACATTTGTTACAACCATTTGCCTATTCTTTGTGTAAGCCATGAATATAAAGTCATAACATAACAATTCTGTTATTGAGAAACAGCTGTTGTTGATTTGGAAACTTAGGCAGTCATTTCAACTGAAGTTGTTATGCCAAACAAAGAAGCACAAGTTCAAACGCTAATGCAGTGACATCGACATCGAAAATAGATGAGGATTATCCATGATTAGCACACGTTGTCAATATTATAACATAATTTTAAGATTATCGCACTACTTATGGAGCCCAAATATCAGTTTACTTCGATATGAATGAGAATACATATAGATACCATTATATCTTCATTAATTCAATCGCACCCCCATCTTCAGCTAACAAATGATAAATAGAGAGGGACACCTTTATCTCGCACACCTCCCAGTCCGTCATTGTAATGCTAAGCTAAGGTCGCGGTCATGCATCAGCCTACTGAAACTAAAACTGCGGACTCAAACTGCGTTCGAATGTTCAACATTAACTTCCCGCGCACTGTCCGATACATAGTTTATTTTTGGAACCACATCGAGGCGTGTAGCGATATAACGACTTTTGAAATTTCGGCTAAAACAACAATACCCCGGAATTAGTATTGTGACATTTGGTCACCGCGTGAAGGACACTCAATATGGCGATCATATCGCATTCAAAACGATCGCCTATGCCAGCGAGTTAATCTGCAGGCATCATGTGCAATTAATTTCACGGTGCTTAGTGCTCATCATTGTTGGTCAAACCGATTAGTATTCTAAATCGAAATAGATAAATTATAGAAATATTTTCCATATCTCATAACAAAGCTATTCAACTGCAAGTCAAAGTGAGAGAAATTGTTTGCAATCTTTAATCAAAAAAAATATATTTCGCTTGATTTTACATGGAATATCGCTTGAATATATGCCAAATCCAGGATCACATATATGTGTAATAGATATGAAAATTAAATGATTTTTTTAAGTGAATACGGGCCTAGAATGAAATAGTAAAATACATCGCTCTAGTTCCGTAAGCAAAGATAAAATTTAAATAGTTGTTTATAAGTATGGTTTTCTATTTTTTGAGAAAATTACAACAAATAGGAACTGAGCATAACATTTGCATCTACCATAACGATTCAATCCTTCACTCTTTTTTTTTTTGAAAATAAATGCAAATAGACAAAAAAATATCGTTAATTTGTAAACTGTTGTGAATAGGTCTTCGTTTATTCATATCGGGAAGTTGTTGAAAAAAATTTTTTTTTTGTCTTCTAAACGTTGAACATTGTCAGAACAAAACATTTGAAGGAAAGCGACGAATAATGACAATTGATTGGGTTTAAAATACACAAACGACAAAAATCTATGAGATTCACCTTCTCGTAAGGTCTGTATCCACATTAATCCGGACACCTTCAAATCATTGTTACTTTTGAAATATTCCACGTAGGAATGAAAAATGAAAAGTCTACGATGAAAAAGACTATGATTAGTGTTTACATTTCATGTTTAGTATTCAAGATGGCGACGAAAGAAAAACAAGTGCGCGAGCTAATTTTGTACGGCAAATCCTGACTTGTCAATACGGGACCTTGTAAAAACATTGAATTTGCCTGAATCCACTGTTCACGATGTGCTCAAATCATTTTCGGAACGTTTGACGGTGGAGAGGAAACCGAGAAGTGACAAAAACATTGAACGCGCTGATCCTGCCATGGACCGAAAGGTGTAAAGGATATTCACGAAAAACCAAAATCTTTTAATTCGAACGGTGGCTCGTAAAATATGAATGTCGCCTGGTTTTGTCCAAAAATCAAAACAACGTTTGGTACTTAAGTCAAACAGTTCCAAATCGCAACGAAAAACAGAACTTGGCAGCAAAATCACGGGCTCGATGTTTGTACTGCGAATATTTGACGAAGTTTTCATGCGTTGTTATGGACGATGAAACTAATGTCCAGGAGGATTTCAAGCAGTTTCAAGGGCTGGCTTTTTATTCTGCTATGGCAAGAAATGCTACAGCTGAGCATTTCAGAACGAAGAAGGCGTCGAAATTTCCCAAAAAATACCTTGTGTGGCAAGCAATTTGCATATGTGGTAAAAAGAGTAAATCTTTCGTCACTACAGGCACAATCAACAAGGAGCTCTATCAGAAAGAGTGTCTGCAGAAGCGATTGCTACCCTTCATCAAAAGTCACAAAGAAAAGCCTTTGTTTTGGCCCGATTTGGCATCATGCCACTATGCTAAAACTGTGATGGAGTGGTACCAAGCAAATCAAGTGAACATTGTACCAAAAACTTCAAACCCGCCAAATTCCCCAGAGCTACGACCAATCGAGAGATATTGGGCTCTGATGAAGCGGAAGCTTTCTGGAAAGAAGCAAGGAAGAAAAGACATCAAACACTTCCAGCAAATTTGGACAAAGACGGCTTCTACGATTTATGAAGAGTCTGTACAAACCCTAATGGACTGAGTTAAGCGCAAAGTTCGAAAATTTTATGCAAATACCGAATAACTATGTTTTGTCTTAACGAATTGTTAAAACACATCCCATGAATCTGAAATAAACAACTACTACGGAAATATAATGCGAAATTTATGTTTTAATCATGTTTTGAGGTGTTCGGATTATTGCGGATACAGTCCTTAGTATAATTTCCGGATTTATTTAGCCAGCTTTATGGCGTTACAATTCCACTGTGTGTCGGTAACGTCGCGTTGTTTTGAGCAGAGTAGCAATCAGCGGCAATCAATGATCAACGATCATCGAACAACATCAACGTGGCGATGACGGGGTTTGGACGGCATGATCCGGTCTCGATGCTGGTGTTGTTAATACAATAAGCGGAAATTTAATTCGATTCGTTCGCACTTCCATTTATTGTCCGGTGCGATGCCATCGAAATCGAATTTTCGATTGAGCGGCGGAGATGGATGGTTGAAAGATAGCAAAAAGCGATCTCTGTTCATATTGTTATATAATGACAATTAAATATTGGGTTCGGAAAGTGCTAGCGGCAGACGTGTGCAGTTCGGAAGCTGGCTTTCATATTTAATGGTGAAATCGCTCAAGTAAATTAAGCCATTTTTTTATTTGAAAAAATAAGAAGAAAATTTACAATTACTTTGGTGTAAAAATAAGAAAGAAAGAGAACTTAAAAACGGTAAAACTTGAGTTCAAATAAATTTTAGCAGATGCAAAATAAAACAGTTTAAAGAATGTGTAAAAATCCAACAACCAAAGCGATATAACATTACCATTTCCATAAAGCGGATCAATACGGTAATTGTACTTCCAAAACTTGTAAAATTATGACGGTTATTACGAAACCTGCCCCCAAGAAAGGGTTAATGCAATTATTATGCAAAAACGTGGAAACTAGGTAAGACAATAAACACACTTCCAACGGGCATCGTAAAAGCAACGGCAGTACAAAAGTGAAAATCGTCCGGGCGCAACACAAAAATGAGCGCGATAAAAACGAAAATATTCGCATCAGTCGCGGTCGAGAACGGTGCTTTCAATTCATAGTGTTACCTTTCTGCTGCTGCCGATGATCGTCAACCTTGCGATCGAGGTTCCCCAAACCCGGCACTATTGTTGTTGGCAAACATGAGCAAAGCGAATCATCGAAGTCGGAAAAAAGTGAAACAATTGCGTCGTTCGGTGGAGGGTAATTAAAATTCATTTATATACGGAAGGACCACACACAAAGTGCAGCGGTGATATTTGTCACTTTAAATGTTACTGTCATTGAATAGAGTAGTAACATAGTGGGAAGTGTCACACCGTCGAGTGCGATATGAACAACTTTTACTCTGTTGGAAAGCTTTCACTGATAAATAATTGGGCTAGCAGAACAAAGGAACTGATAGTACGTGGGTGACCACTTGGAATGCCTGAAAAGCGGAAGGTTTATTATGATTTAGTGACCTTAATCCGTTCGTGCCAGATACGCATTTCAAAACAAAGTAGAAAATGTCTCTAATTTTAACAAGCTGCTAGTTTTCAGACAGTACATCCAACATCTACGCATAATACAAATTGAATCGAGTAATCAATCACCTAAGCTTATAACAACAATGTTTTCTATCACACATGTAGTATTTTTGAAATCACGAAGTTTGATATGTCTCAAGCCATATTTTGGTTAGAATCGTTTGCCATATTTTGGTAACTTTCCCGGTGGAACTCGGATACCGGAGGGACACCCTATGAGGCCAGTATGGTCAGAAGTTCTCAGAATGGCCTCCGATTACCTAGTTCTGCAAAATCATGAAGTTTGATATGTCGCAAGCCTTGAATTGGTATCGATTTGAATATGGCCACTAAGGTGGCTGTGGAAATAACTACCTTAAATTTATAAAACGATCCAACGTTCATCGGCTCGAAAAAAATACCCTAGGCTTAATTTGGGCTCAATTGGACATGCTTAGGGCGGACGAAAAGCGTTCCATGTTTAAGCTTTTTGAATCTGAAAAATCACCCAAGGGTCGTACATGAAAATTTTGAAATCGAAATTTTTGTTTGACGACTTAAAAATTTATGAAACGTCGAGATCTGGTGTTATATAGATTTTTTTTACAAAATCGGGGGGCTTTTTTTGTGAGTAGTACCCGTGATATGAAGCTTTTATGCAATTAATATATAATTGAAAACGAGTGACGAACCCGTAGCTTTTGGAGCATTACTTAGAAACAAAAAAAAACTATCGCCAGAATTTCGCCAATGTAAGCTTATGAATCAATAAACAATAAAATATTTATTTTCAAATTTTTCATGACTCAGAAAATAGTTTTTCCGGCTTTTCCAAGTAATTTTTCTTCACTGTGGCAAATTTTGTAGGAAAACTGGCAACTCTGAATTTTTAAATATTGTTTTTTGTTCATATATCCATGAACCCTAAGTTCATATATCTATGAGCCCTACACGTGGACAAAGTTTCGTAAAAATCTGAGACTCTTCGGCCCAAACTGTACGATAAATTAAAAAAAATACCCTGATGTAGTCTAAGAAATGAAAATATATATGTCAATGTATCGAATACATCCTAAATTACTTCTCAATTCTGAGGAATATTTCATTCAATAATAAAAAGCAGTCAACTATCCCTAACTCAAGCGTCATACAGGTATTTTCGGCTACATTTTATCAATAAACTGCAAAAATATCCATTCATCATTCTATTTCCTAATTAATTTAAGTCATTTTATATTTAAAAAAATAGATATCCAACATTTGAACGCTGTGCGCCAGTCCCGAGCATGTCCGATTGAGCCCAAATTCAACATAGGGTATTTTTTAAGCCAATAAACCCTAACGACCTCTTTCCCAGAACTGGGGTACCGAAAGGCCACCCTAAGTGTCCAGTATATTCAGATATCCTCTCAACGTCTTTCGAAGACCAAATTTTGAAAAATCATGAAGTTTGATGTGCCGCATGCCATGTTCAGGATCTAAACATATTATTTCCACCTTTCCTGGCAAGGTACATCCCGAGTACTCCCACCTTGTAGTCCGGAACTACAAACTTTTTCGAAAAAAACGAATACTGATCCACATACTAGGATAAATTTTTGAGCTATTACAAAAAAAAAACCGTATTAACAACCGGCAGACCCATGCCGGAACTTCACTGTACGCTTGCCTGTTTATTTTTAAACTAATCGGGCTGAAATGTTCCGACTTTTAATACTTTACGGAATTCTTCATTTTTACATAAAAATACTTTTTTTTAAATCAGTTTAAGGTGGTTGTACAAAATAAAGTGACACATTAGACATTTGGGTATATATTGATTAGGATTTCAACCCTTCGTAGAATTTCGAAATTTTAACTCAAAGTCAATGTTTACGCACCATTTGAAATGTTCTGGTCCCAAAACTGCATGGGAGCAAAAAAAAAAAACCGGTTGTTCCCCGGAAATCTACTACAAAGGGAAGGATGTTTTAATTCGACTGAGTTAACTGAAATGCTTATATAACATTCCAGACTCATTGTAGAGAATTGGCGTTTTCAGAAAAGTTTTTCAGTGCGTAGTTAACCGTCTTTTGATAATAACACATTAGTTCCAAATTGTGCTGCAGAGATAATGCTGCAGTATATATTTGCCAAATGGAGCTGTACAGAGTTGCCGTTTTCAACAAAGTTGTTGGGAATATAAAATGTAGTCATTTGACATCATCAGATTAGTACCGGATTTTTCCGCAGTGATGGCACTGCAGTCTATCTTTATCAAATGAAACTTTAGAGAGTTGCCGCATTGAATAAACTTGTTGAGAATTTAATATGTAATCACTTGACATAATCAGACATAATGCCGTCTATCTTTGCCTGATGAGGCTCTAGAGAGAACCATTCGTAAGCAAAGTTGTTGAGATTGTAAAAATAAAGGTATAACGATATGTGAAATATTCACATTAGTTCCAAATCGTACCGCAGAGATGGCGCTGCAACCTTTCTTTGTCAAACCGCCATCTCTGCGGCAGGATTTGTGCGAATGTGATTATCTCAGTTTATACAAACTCCCCCAGATTTTCAAATATTCAAGTATATTTAGTGACGTATCGTTTCATAATACGGTAAACATTTTTAGTCAATAGTTGTAAATTGAATAAAATATACGATTAAACATCTTAGAATTGCTAGAACCACGAATTGCATCAGTTGCTGGGAGAACCCTCCATCGTTCACATCGCTAAAATCGGACGACTACGATGGGCTGGACATGTCGTAAGAATGTCAAATGACATCCCTTTTAAAATGGTTCTTGAAAACGACACGACGGGTACATGATGAAGAGGCGCGCAACGAGCAAGGTGGCTCGATCAAGTAGAAGGCGACCTGCGCACTCTCCGCAAACAGCGAGCCTACAGCCATGGATCGATTACAATGGAGACAACTTTTGTGTACAGCAGAGGCCACACCGGCCTTGGTCTGATTGGTAAAGTAAGGCATAACTGTTTAACAAACAATTCAGGTGTATAATTTATTTTGCCATTCTAAGATTCCGCCTTAGCCAGCAACTGGTCATGTACATTCCTTCATTTTTCATACCAGAACAATACTTTTTATGCCCAAAAGAAGCTTACTCCTACCTAAGCTTAAATCAGTTGAGGAAATAACACAATTTAAGTGGTGTATGATTTATTTTTTCTAGCACTGTAAACTGTTAAAAAAAAATGTTTAATACCAAAAAAAAAAACACAATCATTACAAACCAAGCCTTTGATTTCGAGCAGCATGAAAACTGGAAAATTTTAGAACTGTTGGAGATTAGCGTTACTAAGTCGTGTGGCCCCTTTTTTCGTCACTTCAAATTTCGGGCAGGTATAACGATGCCAACCAGAGTACGCTGTTGTGACGCTACACCGCAATTGAAGGCTTCGAGGGCCTATGTCAGAAGGCCAATACAAATCCGTGGGGTGACGCCTACCGGGTAATAATGGCCAAAACCAGAGGATCGGCGGCTTCAACCGAGCAATCACCAGAGCTGCTGCAGGTGATCGTTAGGGACTCTTTCCGAACCACGACCCGAGTCCATAGCCCCCCGCCGCCGTAGATTTGTCCCATAACCAGCGTTCCAGTATCCCAGACCTTAACGCTGTCATAGCGACGGAAGGGTGGGCGGCTTCTCGGACGCCTCAAAAATTCAGACCCTTGTGTTGCTACCAAAGACAGATCCATCGGCTTATAGACCTCTATGAAGCCTCTATGGCTATATAGGCATTATCCCGCATGATGTCGAATAGCTCTGCGACGCAAGGGAGTGAGCGTAAACTCCTGGCCAGTGTCGCCTTGTCCATACTTAGGTACGGCGGGTAGGCATGGATCACCGCCTTGAGTACCAAAAGCTACACTAGTAAGCCAGAGAGTAAGCACAGGCTTATGTGCATAAGAGTGGTTAGTGCATACCGAACGGGGTCCTAGCGGGGATGATGCCAATAGGCATTGTCATAAAAGAGGACGTAGAAGACTTCGAACAACGTGGAACAAGAGGTATTCGGAAGACAACTAGTGCCGCATCCATGGTTAAGTGGCAAAGGAAATGGAACAACTCCGCTAGAGGTCGGTGGACCCATCGACTAATCCCGGAATTAACCGGGTGGGTTGGTAGGCGACACGGTGAAGTGAACTTCCACTTAACGCAGATATTGTCTGGCCACGGCTGCCCAAATATGGGCATGCACAGCCCTCCTGTGCACCGAGTGTGCGGGAGTTGAGGAAACCGCGGAACAAGTGTTCTTCGCATGTCCTCGCTTCGACAGCGCGAGATCCGGCATGATTGCCGTAAGCGGTCACGACACGACTCCGGATAATTTGGTGCAGAGGATGTGCCAAGACCAGGACATCTGGGACGAGGTATGCGTAGCAGCTTCCCAGATCGTCCTTGATCTCCGACAAAAATGGCGAAGCGACCAAAGGCAGGTCGCAGGGACCACCTAACTACTAAAACCCTAAGTAGTTAGCCATAGTGGGTGCTTAACAAGCACAATAGCCGCCTCCCCCGAAGTTATGCCGAAAGGTGGTTCCGGGGAGGGTTTAGGGATTAAGACACGGGTGGGTTTTTAGTGGGTCTGAGGAGTTGGCACCCTCATCCCTACACCCTAAGTTCTTCAGGTGTCTGGTTGCAGATTTTCCATCCGGTCTAAAAAAAACACCGCAATTGAAAAACTTACAAAATTCCGAGAGCTCTCCACACGCAACTTGCATAAACTGACAAAATTAGGGGAAATGTAGCCTTCGACAATGTTAACTATTCTCGGCAGCCAATTTTCAAACTTCTAATTCTATACACAAAGATTTTTTTTACATTTTTTTTACGTTCCATTTTTACTATGAAACAGGGTAAAAAAAAGACCAAATAGAGTTGATAATTTCACATGCATAAACTTTTTGCCCTAAACGTAAGATGTGATTCGAATTAGGTCGATAAGTTGTTCGGTTCTGGAGATATCTCCGAAAACAAACCGTGTAAAAAAAACGTGTAAAAAAGACCTTTGTGTATATCCTTCCAGCATAGAACTTCACCAAATATTGTGATATGATAACTTGGTTATTGAGCTTCACTTTTATTTCCTTTCAAATAATTAGCCACGTTTTCTTCAAATATAAACCATTTGCACTTAAAAATGCTGCCGTTTTCGTTGCCTACAACAGAACATTTTTTTACATTCAGTTCAAATTGTAAGACAACCGAATAAAAAAAGAGAATGTCGACTCCCTAGAGAAAATTTATGCTTTGTAGAAACACTTTCAAACAGTTACGGATAGTTCTGTGAGGATTGTAATAAAAAGAGGGTCGCGGAGCAAATAAATGTAATGTAATAATGTAATAAATGTTTGTTTGATTTTTTCGTCTACTGTCTGTTCCACCTGCACTTATCCAGCTATGAGTAAACAACACAATCGTCACATTGTCAACAAGAGTGTTGAACCCGGTTGGGTGATCTTCAAAATCAGTTTTGCCATTCGCAGCGTGTGAAGTAGATTGTATTTGCTATTAGCAGCCGAAAAGTAGCATCCAAAAGGTGCTCTTGAAATGCGTCAATCATGGTGGCGCATGGCGGCATGCTCACAGCCCAACGGTGGCGGCGCCGGTAAATTTCTCAAGCGCACGTGGTGGTGGTGGCGGTCAAATCGGTAAAAAGCTTTAATTTGATCAAAAGGTTAAACTGCTAAAGGTTTGCCGTGCACGGGTGCAGAACAACACGATTCGCCGAAACCTGTTCGAGCCATTCACGGTATGCTTGTGTGTGTGTTTTTGTGGGTTGTTGTTTACTTGAAACGGTGATCTTGATTCATTAGGAGTTGCCTGATCGTGGTTGTCGAAATTACCTTCGTCGAAAGATGCGCGTCAGAAGAACTGGTGATCAATCGAATCGTTCAGGTGGTGCATATTGCAAGATGGTGGTGACCCTTGCAAGTAATTGGTAGATATGCCATGCAGAACTCTTGCCGTAATTGGTAGATATGCCACGCAGCATGAAAAAGTGAAGAGGAAAATTAGGCAATCCTAATCAACGACAAACATAAGCAGTAGTTGCGATGGTAAGATTTTATTTTGGCTGACCTTCAACTAGGCGAATCGTGATAGGTGGTCGTGAATAACATGACGAAATGATTATAGGGTCAAACATTCAAATGAGCAAGTTGATCATGAAATTCACGCTAAACGAAAGATACAATGCAATGTTTTGTTTCGTTACAAGTTAATTAATTTACTTTTGCTTGAAGCATGTTCTTTGTTGTTTTTTCTACAAAAAAGATTTCAATCACAGTGATGTGTGTAACTCTAGTTGAATTTGGGCCTTTTGGTGCCTTAACTAGCATGAGGTGATTGATTTTCAAATATACATGCAACGCGGCGACGAAATTTGCGATTGAGCACATGCATGCATAACATGCATGCTGGAAACCGGCAAAACAGTACCACCGACAGACCATTCACTTCTCCGGTAGTTGAAATCCACGCTAGAAGAGAGGTTTACCATGTTCGAAAAGCGCCCAATAGCGATATAATTTGCAAGATACAAGCACGTGTACACGTCACCTCAAAGCCAAAACCGAAAGTGATTGGAGTCGTTGACTCAGTTCAATCGAGGGGCTTGTGCGGCTTATAATAGGCGTGAGTCATTGCCCCTTTAAATTTACGAGCGCCATAATTAATTATCCTTAAGTCATCCGTAGGGTACCATAGGTTCATAAAGTTGCATACATCTCTATAATAAACTCATGTCTTACGAGATTATCATACAGTAGCTCTACCAGTGTTGACTTACTGGACCGATGCGGCCGAATTTTAGCGACATTTTAGATAACTCTACACCGACAGGAATAAGAGCTCATATTTTCCATTAGCAATTCCCTGCCTTCCGCTGGAATCTCCTTCAAGTAAATTTTATTTCATACTTAGCTTGAGTGCAAGAGATTCGAGTGAAATAACAGCTTCTCGGTTGGAAGGTTAAAATTGTTTCGCAATAAGTTTCTTAGACGTATCTGACAATGTGGAATTAATGGTGGCGTGAGCTGCCGATGATCTTTATGCTATTCGAGCGCACTAAGGCCACCACGTGGAGAGTGAAATTGCTTGCTTTTCAATTTTCGCGCTAAGGCTTATAATACAATAGTGACCAGATATCACCAGCCATCGATCGAAACATCCGCCTCGCGGCTGGTCGTTTGTGGGAATGCGTTTAACTACGTCGTTATTGTTTTTTTTTCCAAGCTGAATTAAAATTGCGCGCTCCAACATCCACCGCTAGTTGCAAACGATTGAGAGGCGACTTAATTGCCAACTGCCTCTGTATGTACTGCATGATTATACGCTTTGAGCCGATATTGAAAAAAAAACCATATCACAAATATACGCTCGACTAACACAAGATTTAGTTGCTCACGGATGGGAATCTTCAAACAAACCTACCAATCAACCGTTTGTGTGTACAGTTGCAACGGTTATACAACTCGTGTCTGAAATCCAAGCTAAACCTACTAACGCTTTTCGTCATGTATCATTGGATTGAATAATATCGTTGTGATGAGCCCGGTATCGCTTCGTGAGTACACGAATATCCCTAAACAAGGAAAAGGTTTTCGATCGAACCCTTTTCCCTAATCGTTTACGTAATGATTGAGATTTCATTTTTAAGCAACTGCTACTGGTGTTTATGTTAACAAATGAAATTTCTCATGGATCATTTTCCAACAAGTCCCACAAGTCTTTCACGAGACACTGGAGCACATATGAATAATTTGAAACTGAGTCCACCACGCAACTTCTTATCCTTGATAGAATGTTCGTTTCACATCTTCAATTTGTGCCAGCTGATTTCAAAGACCAACCACCCGGAATTCATTGTAACGTCGTCACAGAAGAACAGAAGTGACATAACTTGTCATCGGAAGAGTGGCACTTTTATTACCATTACCATTACACAGAGCGCAGAGCACAGCAGAACATTTCATGGTGTAGTCCAGTGATGCTCAACATGCGGGCCGCGGGCCCCATGCGGCCCCCAGATGTTTTTTTGCAGCCTGTGGGCTACTTCTGAATATGGTGATCCAAAGTAACAATTTTAGTTTTATTCTAGCCGTATTCCTCCCCGCTTCGAAGATAAAACTACATTCAAAACTGTTGTGTTCACCAACATCTCTTCTATGCATTTTTAAAGTCGAAATGTGTACAAAGTGGCCCATTCTATAGACAGTTGTGAAAACAAATTAATAAAACCTTTATAAGACTACGAAGATTTTGAAAATGAACTAGTGAAAGATGCTATGACCACTTGAGAACCTTAATAAAACCTATTGTCTGCTATCAAAACCAGCATAGGGCCACAGCTTTTAAAACTTCACGATGATAGCGTGGTTGGTTTTTGTTGTTCTGCTCTTTTCGATTCTCTGCTATTCTGATTTGTTTAGCAAATATCTAAGCATAATATTCAAGAAAAAAAACTAGTGTTCCAGGAAATTTTGTTCTATAGCAAAATATCAGAAACAAATTGAGTTTTATGCAGCGTATCATGTTCCAAATCATATGCGCATTTAATTTTATGGTGAATATTGGCACGATAAAAGCTGTAAATTAATGCGCCTCGGAAATTATGCGAGTTTTCAACAACGAAAACAAAATTGAAACAAATGTATTCGATAAATTAATCATTAATTTCCTGAAAATTAATGGAATTCAGGTTATCTAAAAGGACGTCGGAATTGGTCTCCCATTTAGAGTTCATTTGCATTACATTTAATATTTGGTGTATTTGTTTTTCCACATTTCAATGATTTCTCATATTTCAATATGGCGATTAAAAGTCATCAGAGTTTTTTTTTCAGAAAGCCAATTTATCTTCGCAATGACTACTTTAAAACTATTTGGTCATTTGATGACTTCCTTCAATGCCAATTTGCCGTTAAATGCATTTACTGGAGGGAAAATGGTTTCAAAATGCTTGAAACCTCACTTCGACTCTCGGAATAATCCTCAATATGAATGAGTCCTAAAACGGCATTTCAAAACAGAATTTTACGAGTTCATAAAGTGAAAGTAAAACCTTTGATAGGAGTGAAAGGAATTTTAGATGACAAAGTTTTAAGATCGTTGCAAAGCAGCTGTGTTGGTTCTCATAAACCTAACTAAAATATGAAACCTCTTGCTGCCATAATAAAACAAAATTGATTTCCAGTGGCGTTCGTAAAACTTTAATAAAACTTAACAAAGCTGGATGGTTTTGGCAATGTTACTTGGGATATTTGTTATGGAAAATAAATTTGGAAATTTGGAATCGTATGACAGAAAAGATAAATATTCGCGCGAGCTCGATTGTGGTGTTTGTATTCAACATACGCTGCTTTGCTTGTGTTCATGCAGTCAAATGCTGTTCTCTCGTCTTGCGTTAAAAAGCATATTAATGGCACATTAGTTAATGCTCGTGTTGTCGCAGCCAGTGTGGGAAAAAATTGACAGCCCGAAATGAGTGCATAAAACAACATTAATCAATTCTTTGGTCTTTGCTGAACACAAGAATTACTAATAAATCGAAGAGGCAATGAACGAACGAAGACAACCATTTTGTTCCCTCCAAAAAAGGTGACTCGCACCGATTGCCTTCATTCACACAAGATGCTACCGAAACATTTGTCTACACCAAAAAAAAAAAATTCACATAAGCAAAGGAAAATATCCACTAGAAATTCACTCAACTTTCATGTGTTTCAGGAAGTGAAAAAAGTATTGCAAAATATCTACATGTGTTTCCAGTAGTAGCTAAGCGAAATATTTTTTCAGTGTATAAAGATCTCCGGCTTAATCAGTCAACACAAAAAGAGGAGAGCAACACTAAACACAATAATCGCAAACGTTCTGACGGAGTGACTGAGTGTGTTCTTGCTAGCACCGAATTTTGGCTCTTCTGAGCATTCAGTTTTGCACCGAATCGGTGAATGACGAGATGGATGTTGGATAAATTCACGGGATACTGGGGCCGTATTTTGGATCTCGAAACGAAGAACTTTTTCTCACAAGCGTTCGTACCAAAAGTCGTTCGTTTCGAGATCCAAAATACGGCCCTGCTTATTGAGTTTGAATTTTTCGCACACTGGTTTGAGTCATTTGTCGTGCAAAGTATTCAGCGAGGGAAGCATTTAATTTTCTCTCGTTTCTCATACGAATTGACAGCTAGGGTCAAATGAATGAGAGCCAAATTATTCTTAATTTTACTCCCATTCAGCAATCACGCGTGCGACTGTTCGGTAGTGTTTTTGTTTCGCTCTGAAGTTTGTTTGTGATTCTCGAAATGGCTAGTATA
Organism: Aedes japonicus; assembly: GCA_034211315.2. NCBI lineage: Eukaryota > Metazoa > Arthropoda > Insecta > Diptera > Culicidae > Aedes > Aedes japonicus. The sequence goes on from JASCZW010001196.1 coordinate 595,816, forward strand.
CAACGAGTGATTGTAGATGAAGGACGAGTTTTTTTTTTAAGAAAAATGGACTGAAGCGTACTTTTTTACTGCAATCAATCAAAAACCAGTGTGCTTAATCAGCAATGAATCAGTAGCGGCAATGAAAGAGTACTATTTAAAATGCCATTACGAGTCATAGCATGAACGAAAATGGACAAACTCTCAGGCAAATGTCGTTCAGAGAAGTGAATATAAAAGAAAAACTGCGATGTCAGCAAAACGAGTTTAATAATATTAAAGTTGAAAATGAAATGTGTATTAAAGCCAGGTATATTATTGCAAAAAGAATAACAAAACACTTGAAACTTTTTTCGGACGGTGATTTTGTAAAAGATTGTTTGAAGGCAGTGGTAGACGTGGTATGTCCAGCCCAAAGTCGAGTTTTTTCGCTGATTTCTCTGTCGCGAGCTACGATTATTCGTAGAGTTGAAGAAATTGCAGACGATATGCAAAATACGTCGAAGGAAAGAGCTGCAAACTTCGCATATTTTTCGGTGGCACTGGATGAAAGTACGGACATTTCAGACACCGCTCAGCTAGCGGTTTTCGATAGGCGTGCTTCCAAAACATTTGAGATTACTGAAAGGTGTTGACATCTTCAACGCTCTCTCATCCTTTCTAAACCAATTCGGCATGGATTTGAAGAAACTGGCGAGTGCAATCACCGCCGGTGCACCAGGTATGATTGGTAAGTGTATTTTTTTTGCGTTTTAAGGAGCACAAGCAACATTTTTTGTTCCACGGGAAAGCATGAAGGTGATGGAGATGGTGTTAGCGAGCGATTCATGCAGTACCACTGCATCATACACCAAGAAAATGTGTGTGCTAAAAATGTATGGTTCAAGAAGAACTTTATGAAGGATATCATTACGGACGTTCATTCAATTCGATCAAATGCTCTCAATCATCGAGAATTGCAAGCTTTTTTGTCGGAGCTAGATACCAAATATGGAGACAAACCTTTCTATACTGAAGTTCGTTGGCTCAGCAGAGGAAAAGTTCTTAAGCGTGTTTACGATCTCAAGACGGTAATCGCAGAGTTTGTGAAACAAAAAGGAAAGGCAGTTCATCAGTTCGACGATCACACATGGATGGCGGATTTTGCATTCTTGATTGGCATCTCGACACATCTGAATGATTTGAATGTGCAACTTACATTCTTAATTTAAAATTCCCGAATTTTTCCGGAATTTTTCTAATATTTTTGCCCAATTATCCCGACTGGAAAAATGAGTTAATATTTATTGTTTTAATAGATGTTTTTTAAGTTTTCGAGGAAATATATCAATCTGAAATTCTAACTTAGTTCATTCAGGCAAAATGACGGATAGCAGCCGCAAATCGGGCTTCTAACGTTATGCGAAACCTGCTTTGCTCTCATTTTACGTCTCTCATCAAGCGAGAACAGAAATCGCTTTATATATGTAATTGATCTTTCAAGTTTCTAGGAGCATAAACATAAAAGAAAAATAGTAAAGCATTCGAGGTTTTCGAGTACCGGACACTTTTCATTTGAGAACAAGGATTAGTATTTTCAATTTTAGATGAGTATTAGTACACGACACTGACCAAGTCTGCACATTGTAGACGAAATATGCGTATCTGTCAAGATAACCAATAAAGGTAGTTAGAATTAAATAGAAAATACTATTTTTTCTTCTAATTTTCTAGTTACAGGTATTCCCCTAAACTGCTCGCACTTTTCAGAATTCACTTTTCATTTATTGAAAGTTCTTACTCCATCGTCGCATTTTCATGCGACAGGATGAGCACCTATTTAACAAATGTTGACAAATTTGACTGCTCCTTCATCAAATGCTCAATCGGTTGTAACCAAAAATTGTCTAAATGCTGTTCTTTTTTCTGAAATCCAACAAACAACGTCTCCGAGGACGGCATTAAGACAGTGCTTAGAAGGTCTTTATCTATGAACGTTTTCAGAAACACAGTCCAGACGTTTTTTGGTTATGTCCATGAAGTTAGTTATTACATCAGGGTTAATGCAGATGACGTTAAGTGTTAAAAGGTATGTTAATGGAGATTTGATGAGTAGCTTCTTGAAAAAACCACCGTAAATTCAAATTCTCTCGCTTCCTTGATTGCCAATTGAGAGACAAAACTGATTTCCACATTAAAAGCTGGCGAAAAACACCTGACACAGATCTTCTAAGCGGTACGATTTTGAACAGGCTAAACAAAGCCAGCAGAAAATGATCTACATGCCAATCTGTTTGTCTTAGTCTATTCTGCAAGGAATTATGTACGACGTGCCAGATGCAGCTACCGATTTTTAGCTGACAAAAACGCAACTTAAATTATCAATTTGAAAAAGGTGTGAGCAAAGTTCCTGCTACATGACCAAAATTCCTGATGGATTTTGAAATTCCTGACTTTTTCCCGCATATTTCCCGATGATTTTAGATTCCCGCATTTTTCTTGCATTTCCCGATTTTCCCGAGTCTTCGGCCACCAGAGGAAAAATAAGCTTGTTCACAATCTTTTTAACCACATCAAATCAAGACCGATTCCAAGATTTCAAAGCGAACGAACAGCCATTTAAAATTGTTTGTACACCGTTCAGTGTTGATGCTAAAAGTGCTCCGGAAAATTTCAAATGGTGCTTATACAAATGCAATGCGACATCGAGTTGAATGAAAAATTCAAGGTGAATGACATTCTAACATTCTACTCGAAATACATTTCGGAAGATTTTTTCCTGCCTTGCGAAACGCACAAACAAGCTATCTGATGAACACTTGGAGAACCAGCTACGTATTGCATCATTAGGTATCAAAGCGAACTTAGATAAGTTAGCAGAAGATAAATTTAAGGAAATCTCACATTGAGGTATTGTTTGTTTGCTACTTACACAGTGGTGTATTTATAGAATGAAAATGCCATGGTTTAAAAATGTTTCATTGATCTGTTTTAAAATCATTGGGTACGAAAGGTTTAGTGACTAATTAACGAACAACAGTTTATCAAACAAAAACTTATTGGTGAAAAACCCACGGAAAAAATAAAATACCAAAAAAAAAAACAGTGTGGCCCGTGATGTTACTGAAAAAGTTAAATTCGGCCCGCGACCTGTGTTAGGTTGAGTACCACTGGTGTAGTCCTTCACCATACCCTCGCAACTGACATTTGCTCATTCCACCTCGAAGTGGTCATTCGAACTTTTGAGCGCCGCAAAAAAGTGCTTTAATATGCACACTTCAGCGAACGTCCACCCACACGTCAATCAGCGCTGCAGCAGAAACATGTTATTTCGGAAGAATTGAAGAGATAAAAAACAACAATTATTCTTTCCCTTTTACCAGCAACAGTAAACCAACGTTTCAAATGCTTTGCACTACTTCAACATGTTGAATTGATCTGACAAATCATGCAATTTTTGTTAGATATATTTCGGCAATGGATTAGGCAATTTCTCACACTTGAAACATTCAAGAAGATTATTGCCGCCGACGCCGTCATCGTAAAAGGCTTAAAAGTTGAGCCACTCATCTCAAGCGCTACCTAACCAAGGAATGCCATAAATATCACCGAGTAGCATGGTGGCGCATGTAAGAACAAAAGTGCAATAGGCAACCACGACACGCAAGCTTCGGGCTCTCACATGCGCGCTAGTCAAATCTATCCGAAAGTTTTTCAGCGGAACTTTTGCGGGCAGCACTTTGAACTTCTCATTCGCACTCCGATTACGTTATTATTGTTAAAATTTGCCGCCATCATCAATGGATGTATTAGATGCCCAGCGGCAGCAGCAGCAGTCAAATAACCACTCGAAGCGATCCATCCCATCCGACTGTTGTTTGTTTAGAGAGTATGATTTTTTTTTCGGCAATAGTGTTACGTGCTTAGTACTTGGTTTTATGCTTCGCTTTGCTTGTTTTAGGCAAAGCGAGTCTTCTGCCGGCCTACCCCCATCCGTGAGCAGAAGAAGGAAAACCTGTTGTGAGTGAAGCGATTTTCTTCCGTGAAATCCACTTGTTTTGTGACTTACGTTGTGATGAATAAAACGAGTTGCAATCTTGGCTGCCGCTTTAAGGTCAAACACGTAAAATAACTATCTTTCGTAATAAATGCCCAAACTACTTTGGTTAGAGACGAACATACACGAGGAACAATTATGGGCACACATGGCTTATTTTGGTAACGATC